>CM077667.1:138116391-138732016 GCA_039707655.1 Elymus sibiricus | reverse complement strand
ACTTCGGCGTCACCAGCCGACCTGCATGAGGCTTTGGCGTCCGCCGATCACAGCTTCGCCATGTTAACAGGACCGAGGACTTCATCTCGCCACATCGACCGTGCAGCGTCGCCACTTCGTCAAGCCGAACTCTTCGTTCAGGCACCTCGGCGCCCAGGCCATATTCCTTTGCTTATTTGCTTCACTTAAATTAACTAAGTAGAAGAATTTTTTTAAAATATATTATCATGTTTCCTTGTTATTACTTCTGGCTTGCACTATTTTATGAGTGCAGGAAATCGACTTCGACTGCCGTCATGCGGTCACCCCGGCGTCACCTTGCCGACCTACTCCACCACCTCGGCTGGACCAGGGGCTTCGCCTCGCCACATCGGCCGAGCCGTGACACTACTTCGGAGTGCCGAACTCCTCGTTCGGTCACCTCGGGACCGGCTTGGGGGCTGGGACCTTGACCCGCTATAAGCTCGACCTGCGTCATCAACACCGAGCACATTAACCAGCTAAGTCGCTTTAATGCTCAAATTTCTAAATTTTTGTTCGGTTCTACCGAGCTTTATATTTATGTTAAATAAAAAAGTTTGTTTGTTAACAACACTTCCTTTTCCTATGATAACTGGGGGCTTCGTCGTCACGCTGCCGAACTACTCTGTCTCCTCGGCTGGACCGGGGGCTTTGCCTCGCCGCAGCAACCGTGTTGCGTTGCCACTTCTCGACCCGAGCTCTACGCTCGGTTACCTCGGGCTTGGGGGCTGGGACCTCGGCCAGGCCAAGGACTACGTCTTTGTACCGCCACAACCCCGGACCGCACCGAGCACATTAACCAGTTAAGTCGTTTTCGGGCTCAGCTCTCTTTAGAATTTTTACTTTTTGTTCGGTTCGACCAAGCACTATACTTTTTTGACAAAAAGTTGTTTGCGAAAAACTTTCTTTGTCAAAACTTTGTTTGTTACAAACAAGTTCAAATACCCCGTTTACTTGGGGGCTTCCTTTATGAAATCTTTTCTCTCTGCATGTGATTATTATTGTACAACTTCTTTCCTTGCTCGTGTATCATGCCAAAATATGCATCATGTTGACTCAAGTGTTCCGCAAAACTGGGTTGCCAGGCTCCTGTGCTTACCCCTACGTTCCCGATTGTTCGGCTAGGGAGTAAAGGGAGCACCTCTACGATTGTTACGATCGGGTCATCCGAACTCGTACCTCAGACGGGTGAAGCCGAAAGCTAGCGCTCTTATTGTTTTCAACTATGGTCGGCACACGACGGAACTCACGCGTACACAAATCTATTGCACAAGTCTCATGGTAATCATGAGCGACCAAAGAAAGGTACCGTTGGGGGCACTATTTTCTTTGAAGATGCTTCTTACGTTACATAAGTAATATAGCATAAGTTCCCTGGGCGCGCTTTGTCTGTTACAGCCTAATTGCCTGATTGCCTGGTTATCCGAAACACCGCCGATAATCTCGGTAGGCGGAGTAGATAACACTTTTCGGCCCTTGGCCGAAGAGGGAGAAGCCGACGGTCGGTTAAGACGCGTTCAAAGTTCGGGCGAACACATATATTATATAAGTACTTCGGTACATACAATCATTATACATAAAATTCTTTTACCCAAGTCACTTGGGGGCTCTTAAATTAATATGAGCCGTTTTATAATAGATGTTTTCTTCTTAGTCGTTGCAAAGTCTTTTTCTACCACTCCTTTCTCGACTCACATGTATGATCAATAGCCGGGTAGCCTGGTTTCTCTCTAAAGCCGCTCGCGTTTAGTTCGCTAAACTGGCCTGAGAAACACTCTGCCTTCGGGATAGGGAGGTTGAAGCCGAAGGTTGACCCACTTGAAGTCTAGAGAACGGATGTGTCATGTCAAAGCACGACGGAAGCACAATTTTAAGACCAATTTCGTATTGGCACCAAAAAACTTGATTCAATCTAGACGTAAAGTTTTTAACGCAAGTTTTTTGGTCTTTTGAGCTTATAAAATCTTTTTCCTATTTTATGTTTTCCTTTCAGGAAGCGGGACATCCTCTTGGTTGAGGTGTTCGGCGCGATGGTCTTGCACGGAAACTCTTTTCCGAACTACAGTTCGGCATCTTTCCTGCCGAACTCCACCTCGGCATTGTCAAAATGTACATGACGGTTGAACTAGTTCCCGAGGAGATACGATCCTAGGGTCGGCATATTGCCCAACCCAAGTCTCGAGGGCTACTGCATTGACAATTCAATGCAGAAAATTTTAGTGCAATACAGTTTCCGAGGAGATTATGATCCTTGGGTTTGTCGGCCGCACCCAACCTGAGTCTCGAGGTCTGTGCACACCGCTTTTGTGTTCCAAAGTATGCTGCCGAGCTAGGAGTTGATCCTCAGGCCGATTTTGCGAATCGACCTGAGTCTCAGGGGCTACTGGGATCAGCGGTTTTATGTCATCCTTCAGGTGCATCTCGGGTTATAGACCGACACACACCTTGAGGGCTACTGGCTATATATCTCGGCAGAGAATAAATTGCACCAACCGAAAATATCCACAAAAAATCAGCCCATGGTCAGGGTGGTGCACCACCTTGAAAGCAGTCCGGCATAAAGCTCGGGCACAAGTGGCTGGCTCCATAGAGAGCGTTTCCGACATTAAGCTCGGACGAATTCCTTTAATTTTTTAAGGTCCAAGGTAGTTTATGATACCTCGGACGCTGATCATCATTGGAGCTTGGATGCAGTCCGGCGTTGGAGCTCGGAAGCAGTCTGACATAAAGCTCAAGATCGGAGACGCCTCAGAAGCAGTCCGGCATAAGGCTCGGATGTGAATGGCTGGCTCCATAAAAGACTATTCCGGCATTTAAGCTCAGATGAAGTCCTTCAACTTTTTCAAGACTGAGGTAATCTATGACACCTCGGATACAGTTCGGCGTTGGAGCTCGAACACAGTTCGGCGTTGGAGCTCGAACACAGTCCGACGTTGGAGCTCGGACACAATCCGGCGTTGGGGCTCGGCTGCAAAAAGATACCTCGGATACAGTCCGGCGTTGGAGCTCGGACATAGTCCGGCGTTGGAGCTCGGCTGTAAAAAGACACCTCAGATGCAGTTCGGCGTTGGAGCTCGGACGCAAGAGGACACCGCCGCACGGGAAACCCTTCAAACCCGAGGTGTGGCGTAAAAAATAATAAGGCATTGGTAAAGGCCGATAACTTAAAGGGGCTCCTCGGATGCCCGACGTGTGAACTCTTCGGATTCAGCTCGGCGATCCTCAAGATCGGACATGGGAAGATTTGTTGAACCAGTTTTCAAGACCGACGACCGAAGACGAAGAACAGTTCGGAAGAACCGAGGAGCGTCCCCAACTTGAAGACCGGTTCAGGGGGCTACTGACGGTGCCCTGGACTAGGGGGTACTCACCACGTCGTCTCCCGACCAGTGGGTTCGACCGAGGAATCCCCGTGATGATTCACTAATGGGCCACTTCGGGCAGCCCATGCCGAATATATACAAGGAGGATTCCACAAGACTTGGCGCACAAGACAAGGACTCCTCTAAACCGTAGGCCTACGGTGCATATATAAACCGAGGCCAGGCTAGTCAATATATATATATATATATATATATATATATATATATATATATATATATATATATATATATATATATATATATATATATATATTACATCTCATAATCTCGTGGTAGATACATGTACTCTATACAACACTCCATATGAATACAATCAAAAGCAGGACGTAGGGTATTATCTCTTCAAGAGAGCCCCAACCTGGGTAAAATCTTGTGTCCATGTTACCATCGCTCCAAGAGGTCTAGCTTAGGACCCCTACTACGAGATATGCCGGATTTGACACCGACAATAGGGTCCTTCCCATTTGGAGAGAAGTTTTCCTGCAAAAAAATCTAAAACGAGACTTGTACAAAAGACCTAGATCACCTATTTTAAATTCTCGTTTTTGGATTCTTTTGTCATGCCATTTTTAACCTTTTCTTTGAAAAACTTGGCATTTTCATAAGCTTGTGTCCTCCATTCATCTAAGGAGATAATATCAAATAACCTCTTTTCACTGGCAAATTTGAAATCATTATTAAGTTCTTTAATTGCCCAATAAGCTTTATGTTCTAACTCAAGAGGTAATGACATGCTTTTCCATAGACCATTTTATACGGGGACATTCCCATTGGGTTTTTATAAGCAGTTCTATAAGCCGATAATGCTTCATCAAGTTTCTTAGATCAATTCTTTCTAGATCTACTAACATTCTTTTGCAATATTAGTTTTATTTCTCGGTTGCTCACTCTACTTGACCGCTAGACTGAGGATGATAAGGTGATGCAATCCTATGGTTAACATCATATTTAGATAGAAGTTTACGGAAAGCACCATGAATAAATTGTGAACCACCATCAATCATTAAATATCTAAGGACTCCAAACCTCGGGAAAATAACATCTTTAAGCATTTTAATAGAGGTGTTATGATCAACACTACTAGTTGGAATAACTTCTACCCCTTTAGTGACGTAATCAACAACAACTAAAATATCACTATACCCATTAGAGGAAGGAAAAGGTCCCATATAATCAAAACCCCAAACATCAAATGGTTCAATAGCAAGTGAATAATTCATAGGCATTTCATGATATCTATACATTCATCACAAGAGAGGACACATTTACGAGCATCTTTGAAAATAGTAGGCCAATAAAAACCGGATTGTAATACCTTGTGTGCAGTTCTGTCACTAGTGTGGTGCCCTCCTTAGGCCTCGGAGTGACACTTCCGTAGGATCTGTTCCTGTTCATGCTCAGGTACACAACGTCTAATAACACCATCTACTCCTTTATAAAGATGTGGGTCATCCCAAAAGTAATGTCTTAAATCATAGAAGAACTTTTTCTTTTGTTGGTAGGTAAAACTAGGTGGTATATATTTAGCAAAAATGTAATTACCGTAATCTGCATACCAAGGAGTGCTACGGGAAGCATATATAATAGCTAGTTGCTCATCAGGAAAATTATCATCAATAGGCAGTGGGTCATCAAGAACATTTTCCATTCTAGACAAAGTATCTGCTACCGGGTTTTCAACTCCCTTTCTATCAAAATATGCAAATCAAACTCTTGAAGTAAAAGCACCCACCTAATCAGTCTAGGCTTTGCATCTTTATTTTCCATAAGGTATTTAATAGCAGCATGATCAGTGTGAATAGTAACTTTGGAATCAACAATATAAGGTTTAAACTTATCGCATGCAAACACAACTGTTAAAAACTCCTTCTTAGTAGTAGCCTAATTTCTTTGAGCATTGTCTAGAGTTTTACTAGCATAGTGAATAACGTTCAATTTCTTGTCTACTCTTTGCCCTAGAACAACAGCAACATCATAGTCACTAGCATCACACATAATTTCAAATGGTAAGTTCCAATTAGGTGGTTGAACAATAGGTGCAGAAATTAACGCTTTCTTAAGTATTTCAAAGGCTTCTACACAATCATCGTCAAAAAAAATGGAATATCTTTTTGAAGAAGATTAGTTAATGGCCTAGAAATCTTTGAGAAATATTTAATGAAACGCCTATAGAAACCAACATGACTGTCGGTGTCAAAACCGACGGACCTCGGGTAGGGGGTCCCGAACTGTGGATCTTGGATCGATGGGTAACAGGAGATAAGGGAGACGATATTTACCCAGGTTCGGGCCCTCTTAATGGAGGTAAAACCCTACATCCTGCTTTGTTTTGTATTGATGATTGGGTATCGAGTACAGAGTTGGTCTACCTCGAGATCGTATGTAGTGGTCTAAACCCTAAGAGCTATGATTGTAATCTCTGATGATCTGATTGTCTCTAATGACTAGCCTGGCCTCGGCTTATATAACACACCCGAGGCCTAGGATAACAAGAGTCCTAGTCGGCTACGTCGGTGGAGAGGAGTGTTTGTCTTGATCACCAAGTCTTGTGGAATCTTCCTCGTATGCATCATGGGCTGTCCGAACTGGCCCATTAGTGAACCGCCCTGGGGGTCCTCGGCCCAACCCACTGGTCGCGAGACGACGTGGTGAGTACCCCCTAGTCCAGGACACCATCAGTAGACCCCTGAACCGGTCTTCAAGTTGGGGACGCTCCTTGGTTCTTCCGAACTGTTCTTCGTGTTCAGCCGTCAGTCTTGAAAACTAGTTCAACAAATCTTGCCATCTCCGATCTTGAGGATCACCGAGGTGTATCCGAAGAGTTCACATGTCGGGCATCCGAGGAGCCCCTTTAATTTCTTGGCCTTTATCAATGCCTTATTATTTTTTACGCCACAACTCGGGTTTGAAGTGTTTCCCGTGCGGCGATGCCCTCTTGCGTCCGAACTCCAACGCCGAACTGCATCCGAGGTGTCTTTTTGCAGCCGAGCTCCAACGCCAAACTGCGTCCGAGGTTTCATAGATTAACTCGGTCTGGAAAATGTTGAAGAAGTTTATCCGAGCTTAATGCCGGAAATAGTCTTTTATGGAGCCAGCCATTCACATCCGAGCTTTTTGCCGGACTGCTTTCAAGGTGTCTCCGATCTTGAGCTTTATGCCAGACTGCTTCCGAGCTCCAACGCCGGAGTGCATCCGAGCTCCAACGATGATGAGCGTCCGAGGTGTCATAGATTACCTCAGTCTATAAAAAATTGAAGGAATTCAGCCGAGCTTAATGCCGGAAATGCCCTTTATGGAGTCAGCCACTTGCGCTCAAACTTTATGCCGGGCTGCTTCCAAGGTGGTGCACCACCCCAACCGTGGGCTGATTTTTTGTGGATATTTTTGATTGGTGCAATTTATTCTCTACCGATATATATAGCCAGTAGCCCTCAAGGTGCATGTCAGTCCAAAACCCAGGATGCTCCTGAAGGATAAAATAAAACCACTAATCCCAGTAGCCCCTGAGACTCAAGTCGATTCGCGAAATCGGCCTGAGGATCAATTCCTTGCTCGGCAGCATACTTTAGGAATTAAAATGCGTTGTGCAGTAGCCCCCGAGACTCAGGTTGGGTGCGGCCGACCAGCCCGAGGATCGTAATCTCGTCGGAAACTGTTTTGCACTTAAATTTTCCGCATTGAATCGTTAATGCAGTAGCCCCCGAGCCTTAATTTGGGAACGGGTGGTCGAATTAAGGATCGATATTTGCTTGACACAAACGTTGTTACGTTTGACCTAATTTATTTGTAATGATTCTATGTATCTAAGTACTTTACATCATTAATGCTCGAATCCGCATTGTACACGACTTTGTTGACCGACCATCGGCTTCAACCTCCTCGGCTAGTAGCCGATGAGTGTTTGTCCTACTTTATAAAACCTTTATAAGTGCAAAGATTTACGGCAAACAAGGCAATCCAGCCATACAGTTTTATAAACAAAGGTATGTAGAGAGATATGTTATATTACTATATAAGAAACATCTTCTGGGAAAAATAGTTCATTTATAAGTTCCTTTTCCCAGGATATCATGTTGACCATGATCGTGAAAACCTCAACTCCAATCAACGTGGGAGGAAAATATTGAGGATTTAGTTCAGGGAATGTTCCCGAACTCTATGGTCTTTAATGAACCGAAATTTTCACTTCCGTCGTTGCCGACCAATTATATTCTTAAGATGGCTAGCTTTCGGCTTCACCCAGTCTGAGGTACTAACCCGGATGACCCAGAAGTAACAATCACAGAGGTGCTCCCTTTACCGCCTAGCCGAACAATCAAGAACGTAGGGGGTAAGCACAGGAGCTAGGCAACCCAGCTTGGCCAAAATCTTAAGTCAAATTGATGCATATCTATGGCTTTATAACGATCACTACAAAAGGCAACTTTCGTATATTAAATACAAACGTTGATGATATGTTTGGCTCTCCAGGAATCCCGATGTATCTACGCCGAGGTGCCACAAGGAACCCTCGGTATGGTTTATTTTGACTCCGATGCGATTGTTTATAATTTGAAAGTGGCCTATCGTCAGCTTCCACCCCTTTGTAGATGCTACGCAAGGTGTTTCCGTACAAACAAGACAACCTTTAGCCGACGTCTCGGTGCCCGGAGGCGGTTGTGTTAGTGGAAACGAGGCAATCAGATATTCAGGCTTTATAACTTTCACTTAGTCATAGGAGCATATGTGGGGCGGGGGGCAACTTAATAGCCCCTGGTATACGTCGACTCCTCGGATTATTCGAGGTCGAATCACCCACAACTTGGCCTTTTCAAGAAAGAGAGGCCCTTCGTTTTACTCGGATAACCTCGATCGGCTATATTTGGTTGAATACCGCATGCGGTTCGCTGACCGATTTACGCTTGTTGTGACAGTCAGCTTTCGGCTTTCTCCAACTGAGGCACTTAACCAGTTAAACCGAAAGTGACAATCGCAGTGGTTCTCCCTTTACCCCTTAGCCGAACAAAGCGGAAACGTAAGGGGTAAGCACAGGAATCGGGCAATCTAGCTATAGACCAAAGACACAACTCGAGATCAATGCATATAAATGCGAAATACCGAGGACATTTTGCCGAGGACTGCATGTAGTACCTCGGTTTTTGATGGGTTCAGTGCTAGCCACAGAACCCCTTTAATATTGCCGATGCGTGAAATGCATCTAGCGTTGTACTGCGAGAGTTATGCTCGGAAAAACCAAAACATTTATGCAAAAAACTTTATGTTTAGATAAAAGAAAATTGTGCCAATCCGAAATTGGTCTAAAATTTAATTTGTGCTTCAGTCGTGCTTTAACATGATCCATCCAATCTCTGGACTTCAAGCGGGCCAGCCTTTGGCTTAAACCTCCATATCCTGGAGGCGGGGTGTTTCTTCGAGGCCTGTTTAGCGAACTAAACTCAAGCGGCTTTAGAAATAAACCAGGCTATCCGGCTTTTGACCACACACTAGTGTCAGAAAAAGGAGTAATAGAGAAAGACTTTGTGACGACCCAGAAGAAAACACATTTATTATAAAAAAACAGCTCATATAAATTTAAGAGCCCCCACGTAACATGGGAAAAGAAGGTTGTTTTTTGAACAAACAACATTGTTAACAAATAAAGTTTTTGTTTTGAGACAAAAACATAACACTTGGTTGAACCGAACAAAAATTTACAAACTTAAGAAATTTGAGCTTGAAAGCGACTTAGCTGGTTAATATGCTTGGTGTGGATGACGCGGTTCGAGCTACGACGGGACTAGGTCCCAGCCCCCAAGCCGGTCACGAGGTAGCCGACGAAGAGCTGGGCTTGATGAAGTGACAACACAACACTTTTGAAGGGCCGAGGTGAAACCCCCGGTCTAGCTGAGGAGACAGAGTAGTTCGGCAGCATGTCGGCGAAGCCCCCACGTCAGTCGACCATGTCGACGACGTGATTTGGTAGATGGAGGCGGGACGACGATGTCCGCACGTCGAGGTGACATCGTGACACAGCCGAAGTCGATTACCTACACGCATGAAGTAGCACAAGCCAGATAATAATAAAATAAAAATTATTTAAAGAATTATTTATACAAAATAAATTATTTAGAAGAGATGCGGCCTGGCGCGATGCAGATGTCGACACAGGGCGTCGGCGCGGCGAGGTGACAAAATTCGAATTCGCAGGCTCACCCAATTTCGCGGTAATTGTTCGTAGTGGTCGAAGTTGGTTGATCTCTCGTAACTTGAGCGTCTTGCGCCTGCTGCCACGGGGCGAGAACAGACTCTGCCGAATTGCATTGACAAAGCCAGCTGCCGAGAATTGTTCGGAAGCCCCTGGTCCAGCCAACATGATGAAGCTGGTCGGCTGGTGATGCCGAAGTCCTCAGAGCAGGTTGATGAAGAGATGGCGAAGCCCCCGGTCTAGCCGAGGTGACGGAGCAGGCCGTTTGGTGATGCCGAAGTATCATGTCAGCCGAGGTGTCGAAGCAGGTCGGCATGGTGGATGTCGGCTTTAAGAAGCAACGGCGCGGCGATGCCGACGCAGGTCGGAATTTGTGACGCGGTCAATGTTGGCTGGATGAAGGAACGGCGCACCCGACCCATGCAACCTGTGGGGTGACGATCTTGTCTTAACGATTATTTGTCCTTCATGATGCCGAACTCTTGGTCGGCTCGCCGAGGTGATGATCCGAGGTGGTGGTTGTCGTCGACTCGATAGAGCGACGGCGCGGTCAATGTTGACGCAGGTCGGTAGCCGTGGAGCAACATGGTCGGGCCGGTTTGACATCGGCGCAACGATGAAGATCGCCTCGGAAAAGACTCAAAATTTGTGGGCACGTCTTTGAGAACAACACACAATACCCTAGAAAAAAAATTACTTCAAAAAGATGTCCAATGCCCCGTTCATGAAGAAAGATGAATTCGGGTCGGATTGGTTCTCGCGAAGAAAATAGATCCGAAAATTGATGCACTCATCGGACGTTTCACGGAGTTTGAACGGTCGGATCGAGGTGAAATTGTGAGGGGTGATCGGTATAGAAATTCCGCAGCCGATGAACAGTGGGATTTGCCAACGGATGTCCGAGCTAGATACTGGACACCTCGCCCCAAACTCGTCAAGATTCCCGTCCAGATTCGACAGGGCTCCGGTATATCGAATCGGAACGCGATGGAATTTTGCAGGATTGTTGTAGATACAATTCCGCACAATTCTACCGAAGCAATCATCAAAGCGACGCTCGACAAAACAGGGACGATGAACACAAATTCGCTGTCCAGAAAAAACTGCTACCAATCTGCAGACGAGCCATCGATTCTTCTGGCGATCCCACAGCGAAACTCTCAATGAAAGCACCAATGTCGGTGTCAAAACTAGCAGATCTCGAGTAGGGGGTCCCGAACTATGGATCTTGGATCGATGGGTAACCGGAGACACGGGAGACGATATTTACCCAGGTTCGGGGCCTCGTAATGGAGGTAAAACCCTACGTCCTGTTTGTTTTGTATTGATGATTGGGTATCGAGTACAGAGTTGATCTACCTCGAGATCGTATTTAGTGGTCTAAACCCTAAGAGTTATGATTGTAAACTCTGATGATCTGATTGTCTCTAATGACTAGCCTGGCCTCGACTTATATAACACACCAGAGGCCTAGGATAACAAGAGTCCTAGTCGGCTACGTCGGTGGAGAGGAGTCCTTGTCTTGATCACCAAGTCTTGTGGAATCTTCCTCGTATGCATCATGGGCTGTCCGAACTGGCCCATTAGTGAACCGCCCTGGGGGTCCTCGGTCTGACCCACTGGTCGGGAGACGACATGGTGAGTACCCCCTAGTCCAGGACACCATCAATGACCAAGGAAACTTCTTAGACCTTTAACATCTTTAGGACATCACATTTTCTCTATTGCATCAACTTTAGCTTTGTCAACCTCGATACCTTGTTCAGAGATTTTATGCCCAAATACTATGCCTTCATCCACCATAAAGAGGCACTTCTCCCAATTGAAGACAACATTAGTTTCTTCACATCTCTCCAAAACTCGATCAAGGTTGCTTAAGCAAGCATCAAAAGAAGTCCCGTAAACGGAAAAATCATCAATGAATACCTCGATAATCTTTTCACAAAAGTCAAAGAATATAGCAGCCATACATCTTTGAAAGGTAGCAGGTGCATTGCATAAAGCAAAAGGCATACGTCTATAAGAATAAGTTCCAAAAGGGCATGTAAAA
This sequence comes from Elymus sibiricus, assembly GCA_039707655.1. Taxonomy (NCBI): domain Eukaryota; kingdom Viridiplantae; phylum Streptophyta; class Magnoliopsida; order Poales; family Poaceae; genus Elymus; species Elymus sibiricus. The sequence goes on along the minus strand of CM077667.1, from coordinate 138,720,378 downwards.
GTAGTTTTCTCTTGGTCTTCTTTAGACACAAGTATTAGAGAAAAGTCAGAATATCCATCAAGAAATCAAAATTGTGTGTGCTTAGATAATCTTTCTAACATTTGATCAATAAAAGGCAAAGGGTAATGATCTTTTCTAGTAGCTTTGTTTAATTTCCTGAAATTAATTACCATCCTATAGCCAATTACTATCGTTTGTGGAATAAGTTCATTTTTATCATTATGAACAACAGTTATACCTCCTTTCTTAGGAACACAATGAATGAGGCTAACCCATCTACTATCAGCTATGGGATAGATTATACCTGCCTCCAAAAGCTTTAATATTTCAGTTCTTACAACTTCCTTCATTTTAGGATTCAAATGGCGTTGATGATCAACCACAGGTTTAGCATCTGGTTCCATATTAATCTTGTGCTCGCACATAGTGGGACTAATGCCCTTAAGATCATCAAGAGTATATCCAATAGCAGCCCAGTGCTTCTTCAGATTTTTGAGTAACCTCTTTCTTCATGCTCTGAAAGGTTAGCACTAATAATAACATGATATATCTTCTTTTCATCAAGATAAGCATATTTCAAAGTATCAGGTAATTTCTTTAGCTCAAACACGGGATCTCCCTTAGGTGGTGGAGGATCCCCTAAGATCTCAAGAGGCAAATTGTGTTTAAGGATAGGTATTTGTCTAAAGAATATATCATCTATTTCATTTATTTTATTCATATGCATATCATTCATATGATCCAGCAAGTATTGTTCTAAAGGATCAGCAGCAGGCACAACAATAGAAGCAATACCAATAATTTCATCTTTATTAGACAATTCTTTCTCATGTGGTTGTCTACCAAACTTGGAGAAATTAAATTCATGAGACACATCACCAAAGCTTACTTTAACCTTCTCTGTTACACAATTAATTTGAGCATTAACGGTATTCAAGAAGGGTCTACCAAATATAATGGGACAAAAACTATATTGTTGTGAACCAAGTACTAAGAAATCAGTAGGGTACTTAATTTTTCCACACAAGATTTCAACATCTCTAACAATCCCAAGGGGTGAAATAGTGTCTCTGTTTGCAAGTTTAATAGTGACATCGATATCTTCATTTTCAGCGGGTACTATGTCATTTATATTTTCTTGATATAAGGTAAAAGGTATAGCACAAACGCTAGCACCAATGTCACACAAGCAATGATAACAATGATCTCCAATTTTAACAAAAACAACGGGCATGCCAGCAACTAGTTTATTTTTGTCTAATTCACCCCGCTTGTTTCTAACAGGTTTTGCAATTCTAGTAGCTTCATCACAGAAGTAAATAACATGTCCATCATTATTATCAACTAGGAGATCTTTAACCATAGCAATATTAGGTTCTACATTTATTTATTCAGAAGGTTTAGGTGTTCTAATATTGCTTTTATTAACCACAGTTGTAGCTTTAGCGTGTTCCTTAATCCTAACAGGAAAAGGTGGTTTCTCAATGTAAGCAGTGGGTACGACGGGATCGGCATGGCAAACAATTGTTTCTTCCTTAACCTTAATGGGTTCTGATAACCCACAAGTATAGGGGATCGCAACAGTTTTCGAGGGTAGAGTATTCAACCCAAATTTATTGATTCGACACAAGGGGAGCCAAAGAATATTCTCGAGTATTAGCAGCTGAGTTGTCAATTCAACCACACCTGAAAGACTTAATATCTGTAGCAAAGTATTCAGTAGCAAAGTAGTATGGAAGTAACGGTAACGATGGCAAAGTGACAGTAGCGGTGTTGTAGTGATTGTAACAGTAGCAACGGAAAAGTAACTTAGCAAAGATCAATATGGAAAAGCTCGTAGGCAATGGATCAGTGATGGATAATTATGTCAGATGGCATTCATCATGCAACAGTTATAACATAGGGTGACACAGAACTAGCTCCAATTCATCAATGTAATGTAGGCATGTATTCCATATATAGTCATACGTGCTTATGGAAAAGAACTTGCATGACATCTTTTGTCCTACCCTCCCATAGCAGCGGGGTCCTAATGGAAACTAAGGGATATTAAGGCCTCCTTTTAATAGAGAACCGGACCAAAGCATTAGCACTTAGTGAATACATGAACTCCTCAAACTACGGTAATCACCGGAAAGAATCCCAGTTATTGTCACCCTGGGGGATGCGGATCATAACTCGTAATAGGTGTCTACAACTTGCAAGATAGGATCAAGAACACATATATATTCATGAAAACATAATAGGTTCAGATCTGAAATCATGGCACTCGGGCCCTAGTGACAAGCATTAAGCATAGCAAAGTCATAGCAACATCAATCTCAGAACATAATGGATACTAGGGATCAAACCCTAACAAAACTAACTCGATTACATGGTAAATCTCATCCAACCCATCACCGTCCAGCAAGCCCACGATGGAATTACTCACGAACGGCGGAGAGCATCATGAAATTGGTGATGAAGGATGGTTGGTGATGACGACGGCGTCGATTTCCCCTCTCCGGAGCCCAAATCAGGCTCCAGATCTGCCCTCCCGAGGAAGAACAGGAGGTGGCGGCGGCTCCGTATCGTAAAACGCGATGAACTCTTCTCCTTGATTTTTTTCTCCCCGAATAGGAATATATAGGAGTGGAAACGTGGTCGGAGGAGCAACAGGGGGCCCACAAGCCACAGGGGCGCGCCCTAGGGGGGTGGGCGCGCCCCCCTGGCTTGTGGCCAGGTGATGGGCCCCCTGCAGTTGATTCTTTCGCCAATATTTTTTATTAATTCCAAAAATATTCTCCGTAAATTTTCAGGTCAATCCGAGAACTTTTATTTCTGCACAAAAATAACACCAAGGCAATTCTGCTGAAAACAGCGTCAGTCCGGGTTAGTTCCATTCAAATCATGCAAATTAGAGTCCAAAACAGGGGCAAAAGAGTTTGGAAAAGTAGATACGTTGGAGACGTATCAACTCCCCCAAGCTTAAACCTTTGCTTGTCCTCAAGCAATTCAGTTGATAAACTGAAAGTGATAAAGAAAAACTTTTACAAACTCTGTTTGATCTTGATGTTGTAAATATGTCTAACTTATGTTCAGATTTTCAGCAAAGATTATAGACTAACCACATTCACAATAACATTTAGGTCTCACATTTACTCATATCAATGGCATAATCAACTAGCGAGCAATAATAATAAGTCTCGGATGACAACAATTTTATCAAAACAATCATGATACAATATGACATAATGGTATCTCGCTAGCCCTTTCTGAGAGCGCAAAACATAAATGCAGAGCACCTCTGAAGAACAAGGACTGACTAGACATTGTAATTCATGGTAAAAGAGATCCAGTCATACTCATACTCAATATCAATTAATAGCAAAGCATACAAATGACGGTGGTGCTCTCTAACTGGTGCCTTTTGTGAGAGGGTGATGACTCAACAGTAAAATAAAATAGATAGACCCTTCACAGAGGGAAGCATTGATTTGCAGCGGTGCCAGAGCTCGAGCTTTTAAAACAAGGATGAATAATAGTTTTGAGAGGTATGCTTTCATTGCCAACATAACAACTAAGAGATCTCGATATCTTCCATGCTAGATACATTATAGGCGGTTGCCAAACAAAATAGTAAAGTTTTTACTCCCCCTCCACCAAATCAATCACACTCCACGGCGGGCCGAATCCACGGGTACCGTCCATACAAACACAATCTTGGGGGAGTTTTGTTTATTAAATATTGATTTGAATTTTGAGCGTGGGACTGGGCATCCCGAATACCAGCCACTTTCTCGTGAATGATAGTGAATCAACACGTATCGTGAGAGTAACCCACCTAGCATGGAAGATACTGACAGCCCCCAGTCACTACATGAGCGATTTGGGCATACAAAAAGGAATATTTATTTGAAGGTTTGGAGAGTGGCACATGCAAATTTACTTGGAACGGCATGTAAATACCGCATATAGGTATGTATGGTGGACTCATATGGAACAACTTTGGGTTTATGGAGATGGATGCACAAGCAGTATTCCCGCTTAGTACAAGTGAAGGCTAGCAAAAGACTGGGAAGCGACCAACTAGAGAGCGACAACAGTCATCAACATGCTTTAAGATTAACCAATATTGAATGCAAGCAGGAGGAGGATATAAATCACGATGAACATAAACATCGTGGAGGCTATGTTGGTTTTGTTTCAACTACATGCGTGAACATGTGCCAAGTCAAGCCACTCGAATCGTTCAGAGGAGGGTACCATTCTATCATACTACATCACAACCATTTTAACATGCATGTTGGCACTCAAAACAAACCATTATTAACTCTTAGCTAATTAATCATGGCATGAATAACTATAATCTCTAATTGTCATTGCAAACATGTTCAACCCATAATGAGCTGAATCCTGAACGATGAGCTAATCATATTTACAAAAACAAAATAGGTCGAGTTCATACCAGCTTTTCTCCATCTCAGTCATTTCATCATATATCGTCATTATTGCCTTTCACTTGCACGACCGAATGATGTGAATAATAATAAGAGTGCACGTGCATTGGACTAAGCTGGAATCTGCAAGCAATAACTCAAAGGAGAAGGCAAAGTAATATGGGCTCTCTGATGATAAACAATAATGCATATGAGAGCCACTCAACATTTTCATCGTGGTCTTCTCCTTACGACCCAAAGAAGAAAAGAAAACTATTTACACGGGAAAGCTCCCAACAAGCAAAAGAAGAACGAGAAATCTTTTTGGGTTTTCTTTTAATACTACAACTAAACAAACTAGAAGGTAAAGCTAGAACTAATTTTTTTTGGATTTTCTCAAGATTAATTAAACACACATAAGAAAAAGCATAAGAAGAAATAAACTAGCATGGATGGTACAATGAAAAAGTATGAACACCGACAACTGGAATGAGTGTGTGAACATGAATGTAATGTGGGTGATAAATACATACTCCCCCAAGCTTAGGCTTTTGGCCTAAGTTGGTCTAGGGCCATGGCTGGCCCGGATAATATCCGAAGTCATAATTGGGGTGGTACTGGACTGCGGCGGCTACTGCCTGAACAGCTGCAGCGTGGAGGCGAGCGGCTTCCGCCTCTCTCTCATACTCCCTTGCCTCCTCTCTGGTTATAAAGCGTCTTCGTTTTTCCTGAAAGTTAAAGAAGGCAGGAGCATGAAGAGTAATATGGACAGCACGTTGTCTGTCAAAAATTAGTCGGTATAGGATGGACTGTTCGTCCCTCTCAAGGAACTGGTAACGCACCAAAGCCTCATAGTCAAGAAAAGCAGGGGGTAACTCAATATCATTCTCTCTTATGGGTACTCCGAGGTACTTAGCTACCCGAGTGGCATAAATTCCTCCAAAGAAATCTCCATCCTTAGCATTAAGATGTAATCTCCTAGCAATGATAGCCCCTAAGTTATATCGTCTATCTCCCATGACCGCACTTTTAAGAATACTGAGATCAGGTACGCAAAGGTGGCTATGTTCATGTTTACCGTTAATGCATCTACCTATGAAGAGAGCAAAATAATGTATGGCAGGAAAGTGAATGCTCCCCAAAGTAGCTTGTGTAATGGTTCTAGTTTCTCCCACTGTGATGCTAGCAAGGAAATCATTAAATTCATTTTTATGAGGATCGCTATGGCTACCCCACTGTGGAATTTTGCATGCATCATTAAAATCCTCCAGTTCCATGGTATAGGACTTATCATAAAGATTAAATAGAACAGAATGGGAGTTACGCTTGGATGAAAATTCAAACCTCCGCACGAAAGAATCGGTGAGTTGATAATATTGCTTTCATCGATCTGAAATAAAATCCTCTAGGCCAGCATTCCTTATGTACGCATAAAACTCTTCCTTGAACCCGGCATCATCCATGAATTGATCCGACAGCCATTCACAAGGCCGCACTTGAGCTTCCCTCGGTGGTTCAAAGTCGGGCTCGCGTAATGCGAGCCTCAGGGTCTTCTTGCTCGAGGAACCACCTTGGTATATTCTCCTTAACATCTTTCCTTTCTCTGAAAAATTTCTGAAATTTTTGGTGACTCCAAATAAAAGTGAACAAAACTCAATAAAACTCATAGCAACTACTCCCACAAGTGCCTAGAAGCTATATCATGCATCAAAACTACTTGGGACCATACAAATTTGACATGCAAGCTCAAGAACAAGGTCACCACAGCAGCAAAAATTTGCAATATATAAAGCACTAGAACAAAAACTAATTGGACCATTGGAGGAGTCACATACCGATGAGCAATCCCCTAAAACAGTTTTGCAAATGGGGCTTTGAGCAGGGAGATCGAAAATGGCAGCAAAATGAACTAGAACACGGGTTTGAGCAATGGTGGGATTTTTTCTAGAGGAAGACGAAGTGGATGGTGGCTGGAATAAGTGAAAGGGCCCCACGTGGGACCCACAAGCTAGGGGGGCGCGCCCAGGGGAGGTGGGCGCGCCCTGCAGGCTTGTGGCCCACTGGTGCAGCCCCTTGATGCATACTCAGTGCCAAGAATTCTAAAATATTCCAGAAAAAATCATACTAAATTTTCAGGGTATTCTGAGGACTTTTATTTTCAGGTCATTTTTCTATTGCACGGATAAAACAGAAAACAGGAGAATAATAGCATTTTTACTCTATTTAATCTAAATAACAGAAAGTGAAAGTTGGGTACAGGAAGTTGTGCCTTCTAAATTCATCCATCTCATGCTCCTCAAAAGAATCCATCAATAAGGTTGATCAAGTCTTATTGACAAGCTTTTTCCGAAGGACATGGAACCGGAGAACTTTCGAATAACACTAAGTTACCTCAATGGGGATATGCATGTCCCCAACAATAAGTATATCATATTTCTTCTTGGCAGTAGGTAGAGGGAATTCAAAGCCTCCAATAATAATTGTTGAAACCTTTTCAATTGAGTTGATACTATGAACTTGAGGTTGTTTCTTCGGAAAATGTACCGTATGCTCATTACCATTAACATGAAAAGTGACATTGCCCTTGTTGCAATCAATAACAGCCCCTACGGTATTCAAAAAGGGTCTACCAAGGATGATCGACATACTGTCGTCCTCGGGAATATCAAGAATAACAAAGTCCGTTAAGATAACGTTTGCAACCACAACAGGCACATCCTCGCAAATACCGATAGGTAAAGCAGTTGATTTATCAGCCATTTGCAAAGAGATTTCAGTAGGTGTCAACTTATTCAAATCAAGTCTACAATATAGAGAGAAGGGCATAACACTAACACCAGCTCCAAGATCACATAAAGCAATTTTAACATAATTTCCTTTAATAGAGCATGGCATAGTAGGTATTCCGGGATCTCCTAGTTTCTTTGGTATTCCACCCTTAAAAGTATAGTTAGCAAGCATGGTGGAAATCTCAGCTTCCGGTATCTTTCTTTTATTTGTCACAATATCTTTCATATACTTAGCATAAGGAGACATTTTCAGAATATCAGTCAAACGCATACGCAAAAAGACAGGTCTAAGCATTTCAACAAAGCGCTCAAAATCTTCATCATCCTTTTTCTTGGATGGCTTAGGAGGAAAGGGCATGGGTTTTTGGACCCATGGTTCTCTTTCTCTACCATGCTTCCTAGCAATAAAGTCTCTTTTATCATATCTCTTATTCTTAGGTTGTGGGTTATCAAGATCAACAGCAGGTTCAATCTCCACATCATTATCATTACTAGGTTGAGCATCAACATGAACATCATCATTAATATTATCACTAGGCTCATGTTCATCACCAGATTGTGTCTCAGCATCAGAAATAGAAATATCATTTGGATTCTCAGGTGTAGCTATAACAGGTTCACTAGCAGCATGCAAAGTCCTATCGTCATTCTTTTTCCTACTCTTATTGGAACGATTAGGTGGATCAGTATTAACTCTCTGAGAATCTTGCTCAATTCTCTTAGGATGGCCCTCAGGATACAAAGGTTCCTGAGTCATTCTACCACCTCTAGTCACAACTTTAACATAATGATCATTGTTCTTACTATTCATTTCATTAAGCAAATCATTTTGAGCCTTGAGTACTTGTTCTACTTGGGTAGTCACCATAGAAGCATGTTTACTAATAAGCTTAAGATCATTGACAGTTCTACTCAAATAATCACCCAAGCGATCAAGCATGTAAGCATTATGTTTCAATTGTCTACTAACATAAGCATTGAAATTTTCTTGCTTCACAACAAAATTATCAAACTCATCCAAGCATTGGCTAGTAGGCTTATTATAAGGAATATCTCCTTCATCAAATCTACGGAGAGAATTTACCTCTACTACCTGTGTCGGGTTATCAAGACCATGTATTTCTTCAATAGGTGGTAGATTCTTAACATCTTCAGCTTTAATACCTTTTTCTTTCATAGATTTCTTTGCCTCTTGCATATCTTCAGGACTGAGAAATAGTATACCTCTTTTCTTCAGAGTTGGCTTTGGAGGTGGTTCAGGAATAGTCCAATCATTATCATTGCTCAATATATTATTCAATAGTAGTTCAGCCTGTTCAACAGTTCGTTCCCTGAAAACACAACCAGCACAACTATCTAGGTGGTCCCTAGAAGCATCGGTTAGTCCATTATAAAAGATATCAAGTATTTCATTTTTCTTGAGAGGGTGATCAGGCAAAGCATTAAGTAATTGGAGAAGCCTCCCCCAAGCTTGTGGGAGACTCTCTTCTTCAATTTGCACAAAGTTAAATATTTCCTACAAGGCAGCTTGTTTCTTATGGGCAGGAAAATATTTTTCAGAGAAGTAATATATCATATCCTGGGGACTACGCACACAACCAGGAGCAAGGGAATTAAACCATATCTTAACATCACCCTTTAATGAGAAAGGAAACAACTTAAGAATATAATAATAGCGAATTTTTTCCTCATGAGTAAATAGGGTGGCTATATCATTCAATTTAGTAAGATGTGCCACAACAGTTTCAGATTCATAACCATGGGAAGGATCAGATTCAACCAAAGTAATTAACTCAGGATTGACAGAGAATTCATAATCCTTATCAGTAACAAAGATAGGTGAAGTAGCAAACTTAGGATCATATTGCATTCTAGCATTCAAAGATTTTTCTTTCCACTTGCAAAGCAATTTCTTAAGATCATCTCTATCCTTACAAGCAAGAAAGTCCCTAGCTACCTCTCCTTCCATAACATAACCTTCAGGGATATCAGGCAATTCATATCTAGGAGAGCCAGGTCTAGCAGGTGTATCATATTGTTTAGTTTCAATAATTTCATCAGATTCAGAGATATCATCAGTTTCAGCATTCACTCTAGCAATTTGTTCATCAAGAAATTCACCCAGCAGCACGGTAATATCAAGCAAAGTATCATCATAAGCATCATGCGTAGCAGAAGTAGCATCATCAATTACTTGCGACATATCAGAATTACTAGCAGGTGGTGGTGTCGCAAATTTACTCATAACAGAAGGTGAATCAAGAGCAGAGCTAGATGGCAGTTCCTTACCTGTCCTCGTAGTTGAGGGGTAGATCTTAGTTTTAGCATCTTTCAGATTCTTCATAGTGATCAACAGATATATATCCCAAGTGACTCAGAGAATAGAGCTATGCTCCCCGGCAACGACACCAGAAAAAGGTCTTGATAACCCACAAGTATAGGGGATCGCAACAGTTTTCGAGGGTAGAGTATTCAACCCAAATTTATTGATTCGACACAAGGGGAGCCAACGAATATTCTCGAGTATTAGCAGCTGAGTTGTCAATTCAACCACACCTGAAAGACTTAATATCTGCAGCAAAGTATTCAGTAGCAAAGTAGTATGGAAGTAACGGTAACGATGGCAAAGTGACAGTAGCGGTGTTGTAGTGATTGTAACAGTAGCAATGGAAAAGTAACTTAGCAAAGATCAATATGGAAAAGCTCGTAGGCAATGGATCAGTGATGGATAATTATGTCGGATGGCATTCATCATGCAACAGTTATAACATAGGGTGACACAGAACTAGCTCCAATTCATCAATGTAATGTAGGCATGTATTCCATATATAGTCATACGTGCTTATGGAAAAGAACTTGCATGACATCTTTTGTCCTACCCTCCCATAGCAGCGGGGTCCTAATGGAAACTAAGGGATATTAAGGCCTCCTTTTAATAGAGAACCGGACCAAAGCATTAGCACTTAGTGAATACATGAACTCCTCAAACTACGGTAATCACCGGAAAGAATCCCAGTTATTGTCACCCTGGGGGATGCGGATCATAACTCGTAATAGGTGTCTACAACTTGCAAGATAGGATCAAGAACACATATATATTCATGAAAACATAATAGGTTCAGATCTGAAATCATGGCACTCGGGCCCTAGTGACAAGCATTAAGCATAGCAAAGTCATAGCAACATCAATCTCAGAACATAATGGATACTAGGGATCAAACCCTAACAAAACTAACTCGATTACATGGTAAATCTCATCCAACCCATCACCGTCCAGCAAGCCCACGATGGAATTACTCACGAACGGCGGAGAGCATCATGAAATTGGTGATGAAGGATGGTTGGTGATGACGACGGCGTCGATTTCCCCTCTCCGGAGCCCAAATCAGGCTCCAGATCTGCCCTCCCGAGGAAGAACAGGAGGTAGCGGCGGCTCCGTATCGTAAAACGCGATGAACTCTTCTCCTTGATTTTTTTCTCCCCGAATAGGAATATATAGGAGTGGAAACGAGGTTGGAGGAGCAACAGGGGGCCCACAAGCCACAGGGGCGCGCCCCTCTGGCTTGTGGCCAGGTGGTGGGCCCCCTGCAGTTGATTCTTTCGCCAATATTTTTTATTAATTCCAAAAATATTCTCCGTAAATTTTCAGGTCAATCCGAGAACTTTTATTTCTGCACAAAAATAACACCAAGGCAATTCTGCTGAAAACAGCGCCAGTCCGGGTTAGTTCCATTCAAATCATGCAAATTAGAGTCCAAAACAAGGGCAAAAGAGTTTGGAAAAGTAGTTACATTGGAGACGTATCAGGTTCCTCTAATAATTTTTCAATAGGTGGATGAAATTTAAACCACTTCTCCTTAGGGAGATCAACATGAGTGGCAAATGATTCACAGAAAGAAGCTACTATCTCAGAGTCAAGCCCATATTTATTGCTAAACTTATGAAAAGTATCAGTTTCCATAAAAGATTTAACACAATCAAACTCAAGCTTTATGCCTGACTCTTTACCTTTGTCGAGTTCCCAATCTTTAGAGTTATGTTTAGTTCTTTCTAGAAGATCCCATTTGAATTCAATAGTTCTCTTCATGTAGGAACCAGTGGAAGAAGAATCGAGCATTACTTGATCATCATGAGAAAGCCGATCATAAAAGTTTTGAATAATCATTTCTCTTGAGAGCTCATGGTTGGGGCAAGTGTGCATCATATATTTAAGCCTCCCCCAAGCTTGAGCGATGCTTTCTCCTTCACGAGGCCAAAAAATATATATGTAATCCCAATCACGATTAACTAGGTGCATAGGATAAAACTTCTGATGTAATTTCAGCTTCAAGCGATTCGAGTCCCATGATCCAATATCATCCAATAGCCTATACCAAATCAATGCTTTTCCCTCCAAAGATAAAGGGAAAACCTTCTTCTTGACTTTATCCTCGGATAAACCTGTAAGCTTAAATAACCCACAAATCTCATCTAAATATATCGCAAATATGAATAAGTTGTACCGTCTCCTGCATAAGGATTAGCTAGCAGTTTCTCTAACATACCCGAAGGAATCTCATAATAAACATTTTCAGAAAGTTCAGTAGGTTGGGGAGCGGCTTTTGCCACTTCCGTTCGAGGCGAAGATACCCCGAACAAACCACTCAAAGGATGATTATCGATAGTGACAAGCAACAGTAAATTTCAGAACGTACCGAAAATGTTTCCTTACCAAATTCCACTTACCAAAGGCGCTACACCCGCGGAAATGGCGCCCGAAAAGAGTCTTTATGACCCACAAGTATAGGGTATCAATTGTAGTCCTTTCGATACGTAAGAGTGTCGAACCCAACGAGGAGCAGAAGGAAATGATAAGCATTTTTCAACAAGGTGTTCTCTGCAAGTGCTGTGAGTAAAAATGATATATAGTTTTGCAGCAAGATAATTCATAACAAGTGACAAGTAAAATTATTAGCAAGGGTGCGGCAAGGTATCACAATCCTTTTTATAGCAACGGATGGGCCTGAAAGTACTCTTATATAAAGCAAGCGCTCCCGAGGAAACATGGGAATTTTTGTATAGTCATGTTCATCATGTTGAGTTGATTCGCGTTTGTTACTTTGATGATTTGATATGTGGGTGGACTGGTGCTAAGGTGTTGTTCTTACTTGAGCAAGCAACCCACTTATGATTACCCCTTCTCGCAAGCATCCACAACTACGAAAGAAGAATTAAGATAAATCTAACCATAGCATGAAACATGTGGATTGATACTTGTGATCTGCGTTGGGTTTTCCGTGAAGAGGAATGAGTGATTGCAGCACAAAGTGGGTAAGTATTTCCCTCAGTTATGAAACCAAGGTTTATCGAACCAATAGGAATATCAATCCTCAACCATCTTCAGCGGCTGCACACAAAAGAACACACAACTTGCACCCAACGTGGGCAAAAGGATTGTCAATCCCCTTGATCTCGTTATTTGCAAGCAAATGAGGTGTGTAGATAGTTGTATATAATTTTAAATTGCAAAATAAAATAAAAAGTAAATAAAGGCAGCAAGGTAATAGTAGCGTTTGTAAATTTATAGGTGAATAGACCTGGGGGCCATAATTTTCCCTAGCGGCATCTCTCATGTAGGCAGCATACGGTGGATAACAAATTACTGTTGGGCAATTGATATAAAAGCGGATAGTTATGCGATTTTCATGGCAATGATCATGTGTATATAGGCATCACGTCCATAAACAAATAGGCCGACTCCTGCCAGCACCTATTACTATTACTCCACTCATCGACCGCTATATAGCCCAGGCGCGCCCTGTTGGCTTGTGGGGCCCTCGTGTGGCTCCCGGCCTCCTTCCGAAGTTTCCAGGTCTTCTTTTGGTCCAAAAAAATCATCAAAAAGTTCTGTGGAAATTGGACTTCGTTTGGTACTGTATACCTGAAAAGTGAAAAACATGCAGAAAACAGCAACCGGCACTGGGCACTGGGTCAATAGGTTAGTGCTCAAAAATATTATAAATTGGTAAATAAAGACCCAAAAAGTATCCTAGAATGATAATATATCAGCATGGAACAATAAAAAATTATAGATACGTTGGAGACGTATCAAGCATTGCCAAGCCTAATTCCTGCTCGTCCTCGAGTAGGTAAATGATAAAAACAGAATTTTTGATGTGACATGCTATCCATTATGTAATCTTATGCATGTATGCTCATTGAGAAATGATGAATCATCAAATATTAACATAGCAATAATTAAAGTTTAAGGAACAAAATCATCAATCTTTCAAAGTATACGATACTCAAGGAATGTTTACCCCCCATTCATCTTATTATATTAGCAAGGCATGGCTCTATCTTCACCACATAAATACAAATGTCAAGCACCATGGTGTCCAAGTCGGGCAATTGGATCATACTATTTCAATATGCATCAACTTTTTATTCTTCACACAATACAGGAGCATGAGCCATTGAACATAGCATTTAGGTGGAATAGAATATGGTGGTAGATATCAAAGGGGCAAAAAGTGGAGAAGACAGTCTCACATCAACTAGGTGTACCAACAGGCTATGGAGATGCCCATCGATAGATGTCAATGCAAGGAGTAGGGATTGCCATGCAAATGATGCACTAGAGCTATACGTGTATCAAAGCTCAAATGAAGCTAAGTGGGGTGTGCATCCAACTTGCTTGCTCATGAAGACCTCGGGCATTTGAGGAAGCCCGTCATAGGAATATACAAGCCAAGTTTGTAATAACGAATAGGTAATTCCCACTAGCATATGAAAATGACATGCCATGAGACTCTCTACATGAGGAGCATAGTGCCACTTTGAGGCACAAGTGTGGTAAAAGATAGTAGCAAAGTCCTTTCTCTCATTTTCTCTCATCATTCTTTTTCCAGAATGGTGGGCTCATTTGGCCTCCCCCATCTTTATTTTTCGTCCAGAGTCTCATCCTGACTTGTGGGGGAATCATAGTCTCAATCATCCTTTCCTCACTGGGACAATGCACTAATAATGATGATCATCACACTTTTATTTACTTACAACTCGAAATGGAAAACTTGATATGAAGAACTATGAAACAATATGACTCAATATGAATGCCTCTGGTAGTGTAACAGGATGTGCAATGATCTAGCATGACATGTATCAAAAATATGATTAACGGTGGCTTTGCCACAAATACTATGTCAGCTCTATATGATCATGCAAATCAATATGATGATGAACGAACTAGGTGACGATGGAATTTGCATGGCAATATATCTCAGAATGGCTATGGAAATGCCATGATAGGTAGGTGGGTGGCTGTTTTGAGGAAGATATAATGAGGCTTATGTGCAACAGAGCGTTTCATGTCACGGGGTTTGGATGCACCGGTGAAAGTTGCACCGATCCTCGAGGTGAGAATGGGCTATGCACGGTACCAAAGAGGCTAGCAAATATGAGAAGGTGAGATTGTGTATGTCTGATGTCTACTACGCAACCTTCTTCTTGTAGACTCGTGTTGGGCCTCCAAGCGCAGAGTTTTGTAGGACAGTAGCAAATTTCCCTCAAGTGGATGACCTAAGGTTTATCAGTCCGTGGGAGGCGTAGGATGAAGATGGTCTCTCTCAAACAACCCTGCAACCAAATAACAAAGAGTCTCTTGTGTCCCCAACACACCCAATACAATGGTAAATTGTATAGGTGCACTAGTTCGGCAAAGAGATGGTGATACAAGTGTAATATGGATAGTAGATATAGGTTTTTGTAATCTGAAAATATAAAAACAGCAAGGTAGCAAGTAACAAAAGTGAGCAAAAACGGTATTGCAATGCTTGAAAACAAGGCCTAGGGTTCATACTTTCACTAGTGCAAGTTCTCTCAACAATACTATCATAGTTGAATCATATGTAAATCCCTCACGTGCGACAAAGAGTTCACTCCAAAGTCACAAATAGCGGAGAACAAACGAAGAAATTATTGTAGGGTACGAAACCACCTCAAAGTTATCTTTTCCGATCAATCTTATGAGCTATCCCTATAAGTGTCACGAACAGCCCTAGAGTTCGTACTAAAATAACACCTTAAGATACACATCAACCAAAACCCTAATGTCACCTAGATACTCCAATGTCACCACGAGTACCCATGGGCTTGATTATACGATATGCATCACACAATTTCAGATTCATCATGTTCAATCCAACACAAAGAACTTCAAATAGTGCCCCAAAGTTTCTACCGGAGAGTCAAGACGAAAACGTGTGCCAACGCCTATGCATAGATTCCCAAGGTCACGGAACCCGCAAGTTGATCACCAAAACATACATCAAGTAGATCAATAGAACATCCCATTGTCACCACGGATATCCCATTGCAAGACATACATCAAGTGTTCTCAAATCCTTAAAGACTCAATCCGATAAGAAAACTTCAAAGGGAAAACTCAATTCATCATAAGAAGATAGAGAGGGGAAAAACTCCATATGATTCATCTATATTAATAAAGCTCGCGGTACATCAAGATTGTGTCATCTCAAGAACACGAGAGAGAGAGATCAAACACATAGCTACTGGTGCATACCCTCAGCCCCGAGGGTGAACTACTCCCTCCTCATCATGGAGACCGCCGAGATGATGAAGATGGCCTCCGGTGATGGTTTCCCCCTCCGACAGGGTGCCGGAACGGGCTCCCGATTGGTTTTTCGTGGCTACAGAGGCTTGCGGCGGCGGAACTCCCGATCTAGGTTTCTTTCTGGAGGTTTCTCGATTTATAGGAGTACTTGGCGTTGGAATCACGTCAGGGGGTGCTCGAGGGACCCACAAGCCAGGGGGGCGCGCCCTAGGGGGGGGGGGCCCTTGGCTTGTGGCCTCCTCGGGACTCCTCTCCGGTATCTTTTTGCTCCAGTATTTTTTATATTTTTCAAAAATATTCTCCGTAAATTTTCAGCCCATTCCGAGAACTTTTATTTCTGCACAAAAACAACACCACGGTAGCTCTGCTGAAAACAGCGTCAGTCCGGGTTAGTTCTAATAAAATCATACCAAAATCATATAGAATAATTGTAAACATGGCATGAATACTTCATAAATTATAGATACGTTGGAGACGTATCAGCATCCCCAAGCTTAATTCCTGCTCGTCCTCGAGTAGGTAAATGATAAAAGAAATAATTTATGAAGTGTGAATGCTAGCAAGTGCACAAGTTTGATCAATGATAATTCCAATCACTTTTTCTAGCATCAATATAAACCATAAACAGTAGCTCATCTCATAAAACTTCTCATGATCAAGTAACAAGCTATTCACATGTTAAAGTATAGACCAGAAAGTTTCTTGAAAACTAACAAACCATATTCCTAGTCATCGAACAATTGCAATTCATCTTATTTTCAGGAAGGGTCTATGTAAGAGCTTTGATTTAGCAAATTCCACATACTCAACTATCATATAGTCTTCCATGATTATTGACACTCAAAGCATATTTTTAGAGCAAATAGCATCCATCGAACATAGAGAAAGATAGGGGCTTAATGTTTCGCCTCCCAACTTATTTATCATATAGATAATTGTCAACAATAATAATTCATGATCAAATATATTTGTGTGCATATATATGTCTAGATCATTCCCCAACACATGACGCTTGCCAAGAGAAAAAGGAAAAATATAGGAAGTGGTGAAGATCACCATGACTCTTGCATAAAGGTAAGTACTAGAAAGTAAAAGATAGGCCCTTCGCAGAGGGAATCATTGATTTGCAGAGGTGCCAGAGCTCGAGCTTTTAAAACAAGGATGAATAATAATTTGGAGCAGTATGCTTTCATTGTCAACATAACAACCGAGAGATCTCGGTATCTTCCATTCTAGATACATTATAGGCAGTTCCCAAATAGAATGGTAAAGTTTTTACTCCCCCTCCACCAATCAATCACACTCCACGGCGAGCCGAATCCACGGGTACCGTCCATCCAAACAACAATCCTGGGGGAGTTTTGTTTCATTATATTTTGATTTGATTTTTGAGCATGGAACTGGGCATCCCGAATACCAGCCACTTTCTCGTGAATGATAGTGAATCAACACATATCGTGAGAATAACCCACCTAGCAAGGAAGATACTGACAGCCCCTAGTCACTATATGAGCGATTCGGGCATACAAAACAGAATATTATTTGAAGGTTTAGAGTTTGGCACATGCAAATTTACTTGGAACGGCAGGTAAATACCGCATATAGGTAGGTATGGTGGACTCTCATGGCAAAACTGGTTTAAGGGTGTTTGGATGCACAAGTAGTATTTCTACTTGGTGCGGAAATTTTGGCTAGTATGAGGTGGAAGCAAGCACCACATGTTGGAGGATCCATAACAATATATCTTCTATACAAATATACCCAAACATAACTCATTAAGTTGTCTTCCTTGTCCAATTTTAACTAATTTGCTCGAGTTTGAAAATAATTAATGAGCTCAAAATCATAGAAGATGTCCAAGATAGTATATTTATATGTGGAATCTCTCTTCCTTCAATATTCTTTCATGAATTGTTCAAGTGACCAATGAGGTGTTTGCTAACTTTCAATAAATTTTACCACCTATACTTATTATGTGTGAAGTCATTACTCCCCATGGGATAAGTATATGAAGCATATTTAATTTCAGATTTATGATATTTAATTCATTCAACCATTTACTCATAGGATATAAGTGAAGCACGAGAGTGAATGACAAACTATTCCAAAAGATATAAGTGAAGATTAATGAGTAGGTAAACAATCAAGTAGTTATGTGAGGGCTCTCTCTCAATAAATATTTTCAGATCTTAAGTATTTTATTAAACAGCAAGCAAAAGAAAAATATCACTCCAAGAATAGCGCGCATCATGTGAACGAATAAAAATTTGGGCTCAACATAGGCTAACCGATAATTGTTGATGAAGAGAGGTAGGATGCGTAGCATCCCCAAGCTTAGATGCTTGAGACTTCTTGAAATATTTACTTGGGGTGCCTTGGGCATACCCAAGCTTGAGCTTTTGTATCTCATTCAATACTCTCATATCATGGTTTCACCTATTCTCAAAAACTTCATCCACACAAAACTTGAAAAGAACTCGTGAGATAGGTTAGTGCACATAATAATAAATCAACTCTTTATGTACTGCCAAGACAAGTTGCATAATAATTTTCAAACATCATATACTGTTTACTATCGTTTCCACAATTTATATCTACCAATATAGGCTATGAAAACTAGAGGATAAGTAGATAACAAAACTATGACAGCAATCTGTCCAAACAGAACAGTCTGTAGCAATTTATGAAAACAGTGTACTTATGTAACTCAAAAAAATATGAAAATTTAGGAAATGCTAAATAATTTATATGACAACACTGTGTAAAAATTTCAGAAACGTTCCACGTTCCAGTAAAATATGAAAATTCAAACACTACAGCAAAAGTTTCTGTTTTTACACAGCACACATCAAATCATGCAATGCAAGCATCCTAAGACAATTCTTGGAACTTTTTATTGAAAAACAAGATTATAAATAACACCTAACAGAAAATAACAAAATATAATGATTCTCCAAGCAAAACACATATTATTTGACGAATAAAAATATAGCTCTAAGTAAGATATACCGATAGTGTTGAAGACGAAAGAGGGGATGCCTTCCGGGGCATCCCCAAGCTTAGGCGCTTGAGTCTTCCTTGAATATTACCTTGGGGGTGCCTTGGGAATCCCCAAGCTTAGGTTCTTGTCACTCCTTATTCTCCTCATATCGGGGTCTCACCCAAAACTTGAAAACTTCAATCACACAAAACTTAACGGAACTTCGTGAGATGGGTTAGTATAATAAAGATAGATCATTCACTTAGGTACTGTCATGACAAGATTCATAATTGTTCCCACATGATACCTACTGTATTATATCATTCCCATAATTTATATTACTGAATATAAGCTATGGGAACACTAAAACAAGCAAACTATGCATGCAAAACAGAATCTGTCAAAAACAGAACAGTCTGTGAAGATCTGTAGTATAGCCACAGTTCCCTGTCTCTAAAAATTCTGAAAAATTAGGACAACCTGAAGAATTTATATATCAATACTGTGTAAAAATTTCATATCATTATCACGCTCCAGTAAAAAAATGAAAAATCCAGTACTGGAGTCAAAAGTTTCTGTTTTGGTTCAGCATCAATTCTACTCATCTCGTGAGTCATCCCAAAGGCTTTACTTGGCACTTTATTGAAATAAAAGGCACAAAACATGATTACTACAGTAGCTTAATCATGTGAACACACCAAAACAGAAGGTAAAAGTGTTGTGTTATCTCCCAACAAGCGCTTTTCTTTAATGCCTTTTAGCTAGGCATGATGATTTCAATGATGCTCACATAGGAATAGTAATTGAAACATGCAAAAGAGCATCATGAATCTCATGACAAGCACATTTAAGTCTAACCCACTTCCTATGCATAGGGATTTTGTGAGCAAACAATTTATGGGAGCAAGAATTAACTAGCATAGGAAGGCAAAACAAGCATAACTTCAAAACTTTGAACACATAGAGAGGAAACTTGATATTATTGCAATTCCTACAAGCATATGTTCCTCCCTCATAATAATTTTCAGTAGCATAATAAAGGAATTTCACAACATAACTATCACATAAAGCATTCTTTTCATGATTCATAAGCATAGAAATTTTACTACTCATCACATAAGCAAATTTATTCTCATCAATAGTAGTGGGAGTATCATAAAAGAATTGAATACTACAAATTGGTTCCACATTAAAAGAGTAATATTCAGTAAAAGGATATTCATAATTATGACAAGTATCATAATAGTAATCATCGCTCTTTTTCATCGCATAAGTATCATCACAATAATCATCATAAGTAGGAGGCATGCAATCATTATAACAAATTTGATCATTCAAAGTAGGGGGAATAAAAAGATCATCTTCATTAAGCATAGCATCCCCAAGCTTGGGACAAACATTAATTGCAGCAAATAAATTCTCAAACATGTCATTTTCATCAAACATAGCATCCCCAAGCTTGTGGCTTTGTATATCATAAACATAATCACTCTCATCATTAATAGTATGAATAGCACCAATAGTATAGCAATTATTATCATCATCATCCAAGTTGGTGCCATAAATATTTTCAAGATTATAAGAAGTATCATTATCTTCCCAATCATAATTA
Organism: Elymus sibiricus; assembly: GCA_039707655.1. Taxonomy (NCBI): domain Eukaryota; kingdom Viridiplantae; phylum Streptophyta; class Magnoliopsida; order Poales; family Poaceae; genus Elymus; species Elymus sibiricus. The sequence goes on along the minus strand of CM077667.1, from coordinate 138,699,968 downwards.
TCACAACGAGCAATAGGCATAACAAAATCATCCTCAAGTGTGTCATCTTCCACAACTATTTTTGATTCATTCTCATGAGGCCTATCAATAATGGGAGCAACATTATTTGGGAGAGATACCTCTTTACCTTTACTTTTCCTTCTTTTCTTCTTCTTCACCACATTATGTGTGGGTTTATTTAATTCCTCCAAGCTTCTTTTTGAAGAGGATGGTTGAATAAAAAGCTCCTCCTCATTACCTGATTCATCATAAGAAAAAATAGGAGGATATTGGGAAACCTCTTCCCCTTCATTAGTATTCTTTTCATCTTCTATTTGTTTTCTTGTCTTTAAGTAATTGGCAATATAAGGATTCTCAATGCAATTTACCACGCAATACATATAGATTTTATTTAGATCAAAATCAATCATTTTCATGAGAACCCAAGCTGGAACATCCTTAGTTTTATGTTTCATTTCTTCATACCCCAAAAATAGACTAAGTTCATTATGATGCTCAAGGGTAATGAGGTTATCACAATTTTTGGACACAATTCGATCATGAAATAATTCACATTGGAAATTCAAATGACCACTTTCATTGCAAAGTTCACAAGGACGGCGAGAAATATTAAGTCTTTCAGCACAAACATATAGCCTCTCTTGCAACCATTTAGTTTCTAAATACTTATGCCTCTTACAAAATCTATCTTCCCTTTTAGGCATGTCTTCACAAACTCTATGCACTCCACAAAAATCGACATGCTTATAAGAAATCTTTTTATCATGACTAGTGCAATCATCATTAGTACTATGGATATTCAAAGAATTCATATTAACAACATTGCAATCATGCTCATCATTCAAAGATTTAGTGCCAAACATTTTAATAACGTCTTCTTCTAACACTTGAGCACAATTTTCCTTTCCATCATTTTCACGAAAGACATTAAAAAGATGAAGCATATGAGGCAACCTCAATTCCATTTTTTTTGTACTTTTCTTTTATGAAACCAAACTAGTGAAAAACAAGAAACTAAAAGATTTAATTGCAAGATCTAAAGATATACCTTCAAGCACTCACCTCCCCGGCAACGGCGCCAGAAAAGAGCTTGATGTCTACTACGCAACCTTCTTCTTGTACACTCGTGTTGGGCCTCCAAGCGCAGAGTTTTGTAGGACAGTAGCAAATTTCCCTCAAGTGGATGACCTAAGGTTTATCAATCCGTGGGAGGCGTAGGATGAAGATGGTCTCTCTCAAACAACCCTGCAACCAAATAACAAAGAGTCTCTTGTGTCCCCAACACACCCAATACAATGGTAAATTGTATAGGTGCACTAGTTCGGCGAAGAGATGGTGATACAAGTGTAATATGGATAGTAGATATAGGTTTTTGTAATCTGAAAATATAAAAACAGCAAGGTAGCAAGTAACAAAAGTGAGCAAAAACGGTATTGCAATGCTTGAAAACAAGGCCTAGGGTTCATACTTTCACTAGTGGAAGTTCTCTCAACAATACTGACATAGTTGAATCATATGTAAATCCCTCACGTGCGACAAAGAGTTCACTCCAAAGTCACAAATAGCGGAGAACAAACGAAGAAATTATTGTAGGGTACGAAACCACCTCAAAGTTATCTTTTCCGATCAATCTTATGAGCTATCCCTATAAGTGTCACGAACAGCCCTAGAGTTCGTACTAAAATAACACCTTAAGATACACATCAACCAAAACCCTAATGTCACCTAGATACTCCAATGTCACCACGAGTACCCATGGGCTTGATTATACGATATGCATCACACAATTTCAGATTCATCATGTTCAATCCAACACAAAGAACTTCAAAGAGTGCCCCAAAGTTTCTACCGGAGAGTCAAGAGGAAAACTTGTGCCAACCCCTATGCATAGATTCCCAAGGTCACGGAACCCGCAAGTTGATCACCAAAACATACATCAAGTAGATCAGTAGAACATCCCATTGTCACCACGGATATCCCATCGCAAGACATACATCAAGTGTTCTCAAATCCTTAAAGACTCAATCCGATAAGAAAACTTCAAAGGGAAAACTCAATTCATCACAAGAAGATAGAGAGGGGGAAAACTCCATATGATTCATCTATATTAATAAAGCTCGCGGTACATCAAGATCATGTCATCTCAAGAACACGAGAGAGAGAGATCAAACACATAGCTACTGGTACATACCCTCAGCCCCGAGGGTGAACTACTCCCTCCTCGTCATGGAGACCGCCGAGATGATGAAGATGGACTCCGGTGATGGTTTCCCCCTCCGGCAGGGTGCCGGAACGGGTTCCCGATTGGTTTTTCGTGGCTACAGAGGCTTGCAGCGGCGGAACTCCCGATCTAGGTTTCTTTCTGGAGGTTTCTCGATTTATAGGAGTACTTGGCGTTGGAATCACGTCAGGGGGGGGGGGGGGTGCTCGAGGGACCCACAAGCCAGGGGGGCGTGCCCTAGGGGGGGCGCCCCCTAGGCTTGTGGCCTCCTCGGGACTCCTCTCCGGTATCTTTTTGCTCCAGTATTTTTTTTATTTTCCAAAAATATTCTCCGTAAATTTTCAGCCCATTCCGAGAACTTTTATTTCTGCACAAAAACAATACCACGGTAGCTCTGCTGAAAACAGCGTCAGTCCGGGTTAGTTCTAATAAAATCATACCAAAATCATATAGAATTATTGTAAACATGGCATGAATACTTCATAAATTATAGATACGTTGGAGACGTATCAATGTCCATGGTTTGACATTAGTCATAAAGAACTCATATATTTATTGCAAAGTTTTATTAGTTTTATCATAAATCAAAGTACTACTCGCATGCCCCGAGGGAAGAGGTTGGTAGGAGTTAACCATCGCGCGCTTCCGACCCGAAACAACACTAGGATTTCAACGAGGAATAGAAATGCTCACACATCATCACCATGCCTCTTTAATTTTTAGATGAACAAAAAGTTACCCTTTCTTAATATCGATCCTTATACGGATCAACAATTATGAAATCACACCTTTTTCATATTACCACATCAATATCATTAACCCACAATTTCTCTATATGTGCTACTTGATGGTTTTGATTATCACTCATTGAATACCCAATATTTTTGGACTAGTCTTATGACCCATGCAAATTACCGTCACTACTTATTAACTCTCAAACAAATATAAGTGAAGAATGAGAGTGAAACTATTTCTATAAAATCTACACGCCACCGTGCTCAGAAAGATATAAGTGAAGTACTAGAGCGACTGATAAGCTCAAAAGATATAAGTGAAGCACATAGAGTATTCTAACAAATTAGGATGAAGGTGTGTCCAGAAAACAATGATTGTGGAAAACTGAAAGTAAAAGAAAACAAAAACAAACGACGCTCCAAGCAAAACTCATATCATGTGACGAATAAAAATATAGCTTCAAGTGACATACAGATAGATTGAGACGAAAGAGGGGATGCCTTCCGGGGCATCCCCAAGCTTAGACGCTTGAGTATTCCTTAGAATATTACCTTGGGTGCCTTGGGCATCCCCAAGCATAGGCTCTTGCTACTTCTTATTCCTTTGTCCATCGTGATAACACCCAAAACTTGAAAACTTCAATCACACAAAACTCAACAAAACTTCGTGAGATCCGTTAGTATAAGAAACATATTGCATACTTTAGGTACTATTATAAATTGATTATTATTTCATAATTGAATAATAGGTACTGTATTCTAACTTCTTCATGGCTTATACCCCCCGATACAATCCATAGCATAATCAAAACAAGCAACTATGCAAGCAAAAACAGAATCTGTCTAAAACAGAACAGTCTATAGAAATCTATAGAGAACCTATATTTCTGTAACTCTAAAAATTCTGAAAAATTATTAAAACCTCGAAAATTTGTATATAAATACTTTGTAAAAATTTCAGATCATTATCACGCTCCAGTAAAAAATGAAAATTCCTGTACTTGAGTCAAAAGTTTCTGTTTTGTTTCAGCATCGATTCTACTCATCTTGTGAGTCATCGCAAAGGCTTTACTTGGCACAAACACTAATTTAAACACAAAAACATAATCATTACAGAGTCAATAATCATGTTATCAAAAACAAACATAAAGTTAAAAGCAAAAATTTAAAGATAAGTATTGGGTTGCCTCCCAACAAGCGCTATTGTTTTATGCCCCTAGCTAGGAATAATTCATAGTTTCAAGTGTTTTCATCTTTGACATTCCACCCATAAGTAGATATCATGATTGATTCATAAGGTGGTTTAATTCTATTTCTAGGTAAGTGTTCCATCCCTTTCTTTAATGGGAATTGGAACTTATGTTTCCCTCTTTCATGTCAATAATTGCACCTATAGTTCGTAGGAAAGGTCTTCCAAGTATTATGGGACAAGTAGGATTGCAATCAATATCAAGACCAATGAAATCTACAGGAACATAATTTACATTTGCAATAATAATCACATCATTAATTCCACCTAAATGTTTCTTAATGGTAGAATCCGCAAGATGCAAGTTAAGGGAACAATCTTCAATATTGGTGAGACCAAGCACATCACAAAGAGATTTAGGAATAGTTGAAACACTAGCACCAAGGTCACACAATGCATTGCATTCATATTTATTTATCTTTATTTTGATAGTAGGTTCCCACTCATCATGCAATCTTCTAGTAATAGAAACTTCAAGCTCAAGTTTCTCATCATAAGCTTTTATCATAGCTTCTACTATATGTTCGGTAAAAGCTTTGTTTTGTTCATAAGCATTGGGTGAGCTAATAATGGTTTGCAACAAGGAAATACATTCTACTAAAGATAAATTATCATAACTAAAGTCCTTGTAATCCAAAATAGTGGGCACATCACTAGTTAAAGTTTTGACCTCTCCAAGCCCACATTTTTCATTTTTAGCATCAAAATAATCACCCTCCAAGCAAACGGGAAGTTTATCAACTAGAGTTAACTCATATCCAGTACCTTTATCATTTATATTCATAGAAGTAAATAAAGATTCAATAGGAGAAGTACCAATCATTTTAAGATCTTCATCGTGATTCCGGTAAAAAAAGGGTGGAAGAGCTTTTTCTAAGAATTCCCGCTTAGCTCTCAACTTAGCGGTACTCTACTTACTTTCATTAATAGATATTTGGATAGATTTAATAGCCTCATTAAAATCATGCTTAGGTGTCAAAGCTTTACTTTTAAAAGTTTCTACATCAAGAGCAATTATACCCATGTTTTTAGCCAAAGCATCAACTACATGCAATTTTTCTTCTACCATAGTGTTGAAAACCTTTTGAGAATTAATGAATTATTTAATTGTATTCTCAAGATCATAGGGCATCCTATTAGAATTTTTAGAAGGATTTCCATAACAATTACCATAAGAATTTCCATAGTTGTTAGAGGAATTACCGGGATACGGTGTAGAATTGAAGTTTCCTCTATAAGCATTGTTGTTGAAATTATTTCGCGAGACAAAATTCACATCGATAGCATCATTATTTTGCTCAGTCAAAGTAGACAAGGGCATATCATTGGGATCAACATGAGCATTTTTACTAATAACCATATTCATAAGAGCATCCACTTTTTCACTCAAAGTAGCGATTTCTTCAACAGAATTTACCTTCTTACCGGTTGGAGCTCTTTCAGTATGCCATTGAGAATAATTTGCCATAATATTGTCCGGAAGTTTTGTTGACTCTCCTAAGGTCACATCCATAAAGGTACCACCTGCAGCAGAATCTAGAAGATTTCTAGACACAAAGTTTAGTCCAGCATAGAAGTTTTGGATAATCATCCACAAATTTAAGCCATGAGTAGGACACTTTCTTATCATCAATTTCATTCTCTCCCAAGCTTGTGCAACATGCTCTTGATCTTGCTGTTTAAAATTCATTATTTGATTTCTAAGGGAGATGATCTTAGCAAGAGGGAAATACTTGGCAATAAAAGCATCTTTACACTTATCCCATGTTCCAATACTATTACGAGGTAAAGATGAAAACCAAGCCTTAGCTTTATCTCTTAGTGAAAAAGGAAATAATTTTAATTTCACAATATCATTATCCATATCCTTTTTCTTTTGCATATCACATAATTCAACAAAGGTATTAAGATGTGACCCGAGATCCTCATTAGGACTTCCCGAAAATTGATCCTTCATGACAAGATTTAGCAATGCAGCATTAATATCAAAAGCCTCTGTACTAGTGGAATGTGGTATGGGAGTACTAACAAAATCATTTTTATTATTATTTGAGAAGTCACACAACTTAGTAGTATCTTGAGACATGGTGACCGAACAAGCAAAGTAACAAGCAAGACAAGTAAACTAGCAAGCGAAGAAGTAAACTAGTAACAAGCAAAGATAAATATTTTTGTATTTTTGATTTTTATGAGACAAACTAAATATAACAGAAAATAAAAAGATAAACAAGTGATTGAAAATTTCTATGAAGTTACTTGATAGTTCATGATGATATTCCTCGGCAACGGCGCCAGAAATCCTTCCTCATACTCGTGATCTGCGTTGGGTTTTCCGTGAAGAGGAACGGGTAATTGCAGCACAAAGTGGGTAAGTATTTCCCTCAGTTATGAAGCCAAGGTTTATCGAACCAATAGGAATATCAATCCTCAACCGTCTTCAGCGGCTACACACAAAAGAACAAAAAACTTGCACCCAATGCGGGCAAGAGGGTTGTCAATCCCCTTGATCTCGTTATTTGCAAGCAAATGAGGTGTGTAGATAATTGTAGATAATTGTAAATTGCAAAAGTAAATAAAGGCAGCAAGGTAATAGTAGCATTTGTAAATTTATAGGTGAATAGTCCCGGGGGCCATAGTTTTCCCTAGCGGCATCTCTCATGTAGGCAACATTTGGGGGGCGCCATGGCGCGCCTCCTGAGGTGGGCTGGTGCGGTGCCAGGTAGGTGGCCGCATTTTTCAACTTCTTTTCAACGTTGTGCATAGCAGATGTACAGGGGAGTGTTTCTGAAGTTATTTTACTCATATGACGTGCAATATCTTAACACTATCTACCAGATGCTCCTCTGCATGTTGTATTACAGCCCGGGACTTGCCACTGCAGTTCGTCTGTGCATAGAGTCTGCATTGAATTTGTCCGCCTTCGCATCCACCCCCACATCCCTATCACCCTCCGCCAACCCCGCGAGTCGACGCTCGCCTTCATCATTGCCTGCTCGAGGGTGTGTGGAACCGGAACGCCGGCGTCTTGTCGACTAAGAATTCCGGATCGCCGCCCATTGTTCTTTAGATAGTTTGCTTCTGCAAGAGCAATCATGCATTTAACTACTATATTCAAAAGTTTATTAAAAAGGTCATGGCAATATACTTCGTAATAGATTACAGTGATAGCATTTAACTAACACAAAATGGAAATTTAGGGTTCTAACATGGTTAGACTATGATTTGGCATTTAAATGCATATGGATATCATCCAAACGGAGATTGTTGTGCCCCACAACCTATCTACCGAACCTCGACATCTGAACCACTCGCGGGTCACAATTTAGAAAAGCATACAAGAAAACTAAAACATCATCAACCATAACTATAGTTCATGCAACAAATCCCCACATCCAAGAAGCAAAGTGCCAAAATGAAGAAAAAAGCACGCCACCTTTGGTCGGCACCGGTGTGTACACCAGCGACGTTTGCTGAGAGTATGACGGGTTCATCCTCCGATCCTGCGTCCCGATAGTTCGATGAGATGTTGATTCAGAAATCTCGAGCTTCTGCACCGAAGATGAGTGGGCTTAGCAGTTCCATCCATGAAGACAAAATGTAGTCGTAACGATATAAATAATCTCCACATTAGATCTGAATCCATGTGAGAAGGCTTATATCTATTTTAGAGTAAATATTTGAGAAACATAGATAAATCACATGTTTTTTTATTTGCATTCCCTTGCTTTTTTTACACACAAAGTGTAGGGGAACGCGACAGAAAACAAAAAAATTCGGTACAGCGAGCACGCACAGGACCACTATGGAGACTGCATACAAGGTTTGATCTGATCCGTACCGACTCGAAGCGCGGCAGAAGAAGAGTCGGTGGAGATCGTTCATGCAGATCCCCGCAGCTAGGATTTACAACCTCCCAACCGCGAGGATGTACTCCCTCGTCGAATAGCCCTTCGGGAGGTGGTCGGACAGTCCCTCAGACGATGTCACGGTCAGCCCTTCGGGAGGACCCTCGAAACTCGAACGGAAACTCGGACAGCCCTTCGGGAAGACACTCGAACAGCCCCTCGGGGAAAAGATCGAAACTACGACCTCTCTACGGGGTTGCACACATACGGTGTCAGCTATCCGGCAGGGCTTCACCGTCCAGAACTAGTTCCTGCCGGAACCCAGACAGCCTTTCGGCTCTACGAAACTATTTCGCTGAGAGGGAGAGAGAAGCCAGACAAGTCTATGGCATGTGTATGAGAGCAGGGATCAAGCATTTGGGCTGCCCCTCCTCCTCTATTTATAGGAAAACCAAGGGGTAGAATGGACATTCAAAATACCAAAGTACCCCCACTTTATGTCACACACAAAGGGCATATAAGGGAAAAGGAGTGCCATGTGGAGCTCCATGGAGGAGCTCCTCCTTTGGCCGGCCACCCCTAGGCCCCCCCTAGGCCCCCCCCAAGGGGGTTCCTTGGTTCCCAATCCTTCTAGAAGCCTTTTTGCAAAAGCCCTAAAAGGTGGTTTTCCATAAAAATATCCATAAAGTGATTTTCACTATTCACGGACAAATTTTCCGCGACCATTAAATCCGAAAATATTTCTGTGGGTCTTAGAATAATTCCAGTACCCACACAAATAATTTTGGACGCGTTCCGAAACAATTTCAGATTAGTGATTTTCATCTGCGAAAAGCAACCAAATTGGTTCCGGTAGCTCCGGAACATTTCCGGTTTTTATCCCGAAAAATTCCCAGAAGTTTCCAGAATGATTCTGGCACCCTCCAAGAATTATCATGCGTGTGCCGAAAACAATTTGACTTTATGGCATCCCCTGAAACAACTTTTCAGTTTTATCGGAACTATTCTGGTGTCCTCTCCGGAACGTTTCCGTTGCGTCTGAAAACTTTTCCGGTGATTTTCTCTCAGACTCCCTATCTAGTATTCAGCAGATAGATGACCCTTAAGCGTGTGACCCTATAGGTTCGGTGAAGTATAGACATGACCGGAACCCTTTCCGATCAATGGTCAACATCGGAGCCGTGGACACCCATATTGACCCCTATACCCACACGAATGAATATTCGAGTGAACCTCCAGTTGTCGTGTGCTATTCCTGTTGCTTCGCGATATGTTACAAACACCTGAGGTGAGATTTTCAGCATCCCCGTGGATCCGCAACTTGTCCACGATGCAAGTTACCTCGTTACCGGTTTTGTTCTCTTTTCTCGTTTTCGTGTTCCGGCATCCCTGTGATCAAATCACACTGTGTCTGGCCAGACGATGATGGATACCGTAACACCAAGAAGGCCCAAGAATATCTCTCCATCGTCGGAGGAGCAAATCCCAATCTTGAGCTATCTTGTTACTTGCCATACTTTTTCGTGAACCCGTAAGCCGCCGTAATAGCCACCCAGTAACGGATGACGTTTAACAAACCCCAAAATTCACGAACCAAGCACGAAGGAACTCGATACTATCATGGTCTAAGGAATTATGCAAACATTAATTATCTCTATGTTATTAACCATTAACTTGTGACGAATGTATCTCATAGCATAACATCAATTCGAGTCGATTCAACACAAGTGTTCTACCAACATTGTGCCCTCAAAATTGCCGGCATAGCCATGCCCATGATTAGGAAAACATGATCATCATGCAATACTTGAGCCAGTCTTAGAGGCAAGACTAGGAATACATTTTACCGTTTATTATACCACACGTGCATATGAGTTTCCCTCCGGACCTCGTGGATATTGCAGACTCGAGAATCATTGCAGTTATAGCATGGATCATAAACATTCATTACAAACTCGGAGATACAAAATAACTGTTATTACTGCCTCTAGGGCATATCTCCTACAGACTCCCACTTGCACTAGAGTCATAATCCAGTTACATGGCTTCCCTAACACCAATGGCTATCCGGTGTTGCTCATGCTTTGCTCGTAGTAGAGGCTTTGTCATCGGGTCTGACACGTTCAGATCCATGTGAACTTTGCGTAATTTCACTAAACCTTCTTCGACATGATGTCGAATGAGTTTATATTTGCGTTGAATATGCATTGTCTTATGGTGCGAACTTGGCTCCCTTGCCTGAGCCACGGCGCCACTATTATCATAATAGATCTCCATCGGGTCCAGCGCACTTGGGACCACACCAAGGTCGTCAAGAAATTGCTTGATCCAGACCGCCCTCTTAGAGGCTTCTGAAGCTGCAACATATTCTGCCTCCGTCGTAGAATCCGCCACAGTCTTTTGTTTGGAACTTTTCCAATCAACGGTGTCGTCGTTCAATATGAAAACATAGCCTGATTGAGATTTGAAGTCATCTGGGTCAGTCATGAAGCCTGCATCAGTGTAACAACTTACAATGAGCTCTTCATCACCTCCGTACACAAGGAGTAAATCCTTGGTCCTTCTAAGGTACTTAAGAATACCCTTGACTGCGGCCCAGTGTTCCAATCTTGGATCACTTTGGTACCGGCTGCTAACACTTAGCGCATAGGAAACGTGCGGTCTTGTACATAGCATGGCATACATAATAGAACCAATTGCCGAAGCATATGGAACATCATTCATTTGTACTCGCTCATCGAGGGTCTGAGGACTCTGATTCTTGCAAAGCACTGTGCCAGGTGACATGGGGGGTAGGTCTTTCTTGGAGTTCTCCATGTTGAACCATTTCAACACCTTGTCAATGTACGTGCTTTGGCTAAGGGCTATCAGGCGTCTTGATCTATCTCTATAGATTCTGATGCCCAATACATATGCCGCTTCGCCTAAGTCTTTCATTGAAAAACTCTTCTTCAATGAGTCTTTTATTTCGCTAAGAAAATTCACGTCATTTCCAATCAACAATATGTCATCCACATACAAGATTAGAAATGCGTTTGCACTCCCACTAAACTTCTTGTAAACACAAGATTCTTTGTTGTTCCTGATGAAGCCAAACTCTTTGACCACTTCATCAAAATGAATGTTCCAGCTCCTTGATGCTTGCTTCAGACCATAAATGGCTTTCTAAAGCTTACATACCTTTCCAGCATTCTTAGGATCGATAAAACCTTCTGGCTGTATCATGTATACATCCTCTTTGAGGTTTCCATTTAGGAAATCCGTTTTGTCATCCATCTGCCATATTTCATAATCGAAATAAGCAGCAATTGCTAGTAATATCCGAACAGACCTAAGCATTGCTACGGGCGAGAAAGTCTCGTCGTAGTCCACCCCTGGAACTTGCGTGAACCCTTTCGCGACAAGTCTAGCTTTGTGGATAGTAATGTTACCATCCGCGTCCGTCTTTCTTTTGAAAATCCATTTACAACCAATGGGTTTTACGCCATCTGGAAGTTCTTCCAAGTTCCAAACTTGGTTTTCGTACAAGGATTCCATTTCGGATTTCATGGCCTTGTGCCATTCCCTTGAGCTAGGCCCCGCCATCGCTTCCTTGCAGTGCGCAGGTTCATCGTCTTCAAGAATGAAGAGTTTGTTATGAAACCACTCAGGTGGCTGGATAGCCCTACCTGATCTGCGCGGTTCAGTTACAACATTGTCTGAAGTTTCCGCATCACATGCGAGAACTTCCGGCTCGGCTGTAGGGATAATTTGCGGAATTACTTCCGGTTCCTTAGCCATATCAACGGTTGCCGAAGATTCACTAATCTCATCAAGTTGTACTGTCCTCCCACTCAATTCTTTAGCGAGAAACTCTTTCTCAAGAAAGACTCCGTTTTTAGCGACAAACACTTTGCACTCGGAGGGTTGGTAGAAAGAATACCCAACTGTTTCTTTTGGATAACCTACAAAGTAGCATTTGGCTGATCTGGGATCGAGTTTGCTTGGTTGTAAACGTTTTACATAAATTTCACAACCCCAGATTTTGAGATGTGACAAATTGGGTTTCTTTCCATGCCATAACTCGTATGGTGTCGTCTCAACAGACTTAGACGATGCTCTGTTTAATGTGTGAGCAGCAGTTTCTAGTGCGTGACCCCAAAAATATATCGGCAGATCTGTAAGAGACATCATCGACCTTACCATGTCTAACAAGGTTCGGTTACGTCGTTCCGAAACTCCGTTTCGCTGTGGAGTTCCGGGAGGCGTAAGCTGTGAAACGATTCCACGGTCACTCAAATGTTGGCCAAACTCATGACTAAGGTATTCGCCCCCGCGATCAGACCGCAGAAACTTAATCCTTTTGTTACGATGATTTTCTACCTCATTTTGAAATTCTTTGAACTTTTCAAAGGTTTCCGACTTATGCTTCATCAAGTAGATATATCCATACCTACTTAAATCATCAGTAAAAGTCACGAAGTAGAAATACCCACCCATGCGGTTGTGCTCATTGGACCACATACATCACTATGTATTATTTCCAATAATTCACCCGCCCATTCAGGATGACCCCTGAACGGCGTCTTGGTCATTTTTCCCATCAGACAAGCTTCACATGTGTCAAATGATTCAAAATCAAAGAACGGTAGAACTCCATCTCTCTGGAGTATTTGCATGCGTTTCTTTCCGATGTGGCCAAGCCGACAATGCCACAAGTAAGTGGTGGTGGTATCAGCCTTCTTAAGGCGTTTAGCATTCACGTTAAAGACATCATTTCCACATTCAAGATTTAGTATGAAAAGGCCCCCAACAATGGGTGCAAATCCATAAAACATATCCTTACAATAAAGTGAACAACCATTGTTCTCAGACTTGTACGAATACCCATCATGTACTAAACATGATCCAGAGATAATGTTTCTACACAACAGCGGAACAAAATAACAGTTACTTAGTTCCAAAATAAATCCCGAAGGGAGACGTAGAGGCATAATGCCAACGGCTTGAGCGGCGATCCCAGCGCCGTTCCCGACACGCATCACAACTTCATTCTTTGCCAGATTGCGCACCTTCTGAAGCCCCTGAATCGAGTTGCAAATGTGAGCAACCGATCCGGTATCAAATACCCAAGACTTAGAATTTTCGCTAGCAAGCAAAACGTCAATGACATTAACTTGTATAACAATTATACCTTTTCCGGTTTTCCCGGACTTCTTATCTTCCAGATACTTCTTGCAGTTTCTCTTCCAGTGTCCTGTGCCCTTGCAGTAGAAGCACTCAGTTTCATTATTGGCTCCGCCCTTAGATTTGCTTTGGGAGCCGGTCTTACCGGTGCCCTTGCCCTTCTTTGGCTTGCCTTTCTTTTTGAAACTGGCAGTTTTATTCACAAGCAACACTTGCTTGCAATTTTTCCGCAGTCCTCCTTCTGTAGTTTTCAGCATGGCGAGCACCTCTTCCGGTGTCTTCTCCATCCCTGTCATGTTGTAGTTCATGACAAAACCGTCGTAAGACGGGGGGGAGTGAAGAAAGCAACATGTCCATCATATGGCCAGGTGGAAGTGGAAATTCCAGGGCTTTAAGCCTTTCAGAATAGCCAATCATTTTGACCACGTGTTCACCAACTGAACTACCCTCAGCCATCTTGCATTCCATCAAAGCCTTCATGATATCAAATCGTTCAGACTTTGCGGTTTCCTTGTACAGAGCATCCAATTCCCGGATCATATCACGGGGTTTGTGGAATTCAAAACGTTTTTGAAGCTCTGGACTCATGCAAGCTAGCATGAGGCACTGTACTAAGTTGTGATCATCATCCTTAGTGGCCCAGACATTTTGTTCATCTTCCGGGGCCTCTGCCGCCGGTTTAGCTGGAAGAGCAGTTTCAAGCACATACAATTTCTTAGCGCTCCTGAGGACAATCCTCAGGTTGCGGACCCAGTCCGCATAGTTATTTCCAGTCGCAGCTAACTTCTCTTTCTCTAACATCGGGCCTAAGTTGAACGCGTTGTTGCGAGCCATTTGATCTACAACGGTAAACACAAGTTTCACTTAGACTTTGTTCATAATGAATTTGCACTAGTGAATAAACAGTTTTATTCTAAAGTGCGCTCCCACTCAAATCAGTATCTCTCAAAATTGATTGCGAGTGATTCAAGATCCACATTTCAATTCAACGTCATTGATGTGGACATCACTGATGCCGGGAATTTTAATCGGTAGGCAAACTTGCCAATCACATCTTTATGTGACTCTTGTTCATCTTTCGATGGGTGTGTTCCGAGCTCAGGACTATCCTGCCTGAACGTCAAAAGAAAACCAAGTGATCTTGCTGCGAGGTCTGACCTCACCCGCCTCATTCCTCTCGATTCGTTCGTACCCATGTGGACATGGCGCACCCCGAAAAGATACGAATTTCAGACGGTGCTACACTTGGGTGAACACTAACTACTTTGATATTTTAAAGTGAGATATCACCCTAATAAAAAGTGACTATCGCACAATCAAGAAGGGTGCATCATAAGGGATAAACATCTCAGGCAACTCATAATTAGCATGACATGGTATAGCCCCTTCTGACGGAGAAGTCAAACATTTCTTCGTCTTCGGCATTTGCGTCGGTGTTCACCTTCGCGAAGATTGCCACCACCTTGTTGATGCATCAGATAATATTGCTATCTCTATAGCTAATAAAATAAGTGCATTACTCAAGGTTGACACACAGGTCATTAAAGTGACAATCATATGGCTCCATCCATCATGTCGAATCATGACACGCAGGTCATGTTAATTTACATCATATAGTCATCTCATACCGAATAAAATTAATACGAGCATTGCTATACCACATCACATGCTCATCCTGCAAAACCAAGTTAGACGCCTCTAATCGGTTTATGCAAAATTTTATTTTACGTGGCTTCTAAGGTTTTGACTTAAACCGCAGCTACCAACGTTTTATCATCAAGTATGATTAATTCAAGTCGCTAGTTTAACTTTCCAGGGTGTATGAAACATGAGATAATAAAATCTCGAGCCCCATACTAAACTTCGTCATACGCATGACCCCCGTGCAGATCATATCTGCATTGCCCTTTCGTCTGCGAAATTTCATCTTTCTCTAACTATGGTGGAATTAAATGAACTGAAGCACTTCTTTGATCAGCCAGAATCATAGATTGCCAGAACTTTGAAACTCCACCATGCCGTTATAAAGATCAGAAATACGCAAATTCCAAGGAAACAACAAGAACATCGGGTAACAGATTTCATCTGCCACCCGCATAAATAATTTTCAGCAATAGATCTCATCTACTCCAAAATTATATTATGCAATACCCATACATCTCAATGTATTCTAGATCGTAACCTGCATCTACACATAGCACGGCTCATGATGCCACTGTAGGGGAACGCGACAGAAAACAAAAAAATTCGGTACAGCGAGCACGCCCAGGACCACTATGGAGACTGCATACAAGGTTTGATCTGATCCGTACCGACTCGAAGCGTAGCGGAAGAAGAGTCGGTGGAGATCGTTGGTGCAGATCCCCGCAGCTAGGATTTACAACCTCCCAACCGCGAGGATGTACTCCCTCGTCGGACAGCCCTTCGGGAGGCGGTCGGACAGTCCCTCGGACGATGTCACGGACAGCCCTTCGGGAGGACCCTCGAAACTCGAACGGAAACTCGGACAGCCCTTCGGGAAGACACTCGAACAGCCCCTCGGGCAAAAGATCGAAACTACGACCACTCTATGGGGTTGCACACATACGGTGTCATCTATCCGCCAGGGCTTCGCCGTCCAGAACTAGTTCCTGCCGGAACCCAGACAGCCTTTCGGCTCTACGAAACTATTTCACTGGGAGGGAGAGAGAAGCCAGACAAGTCTATGGCATGTGTATGAGAGCAAGGATCAAGCATTTGGGCTGCCCCCTCCTCCTCTATTTATAGGAAAACCAAGGGGTAGAATGGACATTCAAAATACCAAAGTACCCACACTTTATGTCACACACAAAGGTCATATAAGGGAAAAGGAGTGCCATGTGGAGCTCCATGGAGAAGCTCCTCCTTTCGCCGGCCACCCCTAGGCCCCCCCCAAGGGGGTTCCTTGGTCCCCAATCCTTCTAGAAGCCTTTTTGCAAAAGCCCTAAAAGGTGGCTTTCCATAAAAATATCCATAAAGTGATTTTCACTATTCACGGAACCAATTTTCCGCGGCCATTAAATCCGAAAATATTTCTCTGGGTCTTAGAATATTTCCAGTACCCACACAAATGATTTTGGACGCGTTCCGAAACAATTTAAGATTAGTGATTTTCATCTGCGAAAAGCAACCAAATCGGTTCCGACAGCTCCGAAACATTTCCGGTTTTTATCCCGAAAAATTCCCAGAAGTTTCCAGAATGATTGTGGCACCCTCCAAGAATTATCAGGCGTTTGCCGAAAACAATTTGACTTTATGGCATCTCCTGAAACAACTTTTTAGTTTTACCGGAACTATTCTGGTGTCCTCTCCGGAACGTTTCCGTTGCGTCTGAAAACTTTTCCGGTGATTTTCTCTCAGACTCCCTGTCTAGTATTCAGCAGATAGATGACCCTTAAGCGTGTGACCCTATAGGTTCGGTGAAGTATAGACATGACCGGAACACTTTCCGATCAATGATCAACATCGGAGCCGTGGACACCCATATTGACCCCTATACCCACACGAATGAATATTCGAGTGAACCTCCAGTTGCCGTGGGCTATTCCTGTTGCTTCGCGATATGTTACAAACACCCGAGGTGAGATTTTCTGCATCCCTGTGGATCAACAACTTGTCCACTATGCAAGTTACCTCGTTACCGGTTTTGTTCTCTTTTCTTGTTTTCGTGTTCCGGCATCCCTGTGATCAAATCACAATGTGTCTGGCCAGACGATGATGGATACCGTAACACCGAGAGGGCCCAAGAATATCTCTCCATCGTCAGAGGAGCAAATCCCAATCTTGAGCTATCTTGTTACTTGCCATACTTTTCCGTGAACCCGTAAGCCGCCGTAATAGCCACCCATTAACGGATGACGTTTAATAAACCCCAAAGTTCACGAAGCAAGCACGAAGGAACTCGATACTCTCATGGTCTAAGGAATTATGCAAACATTAACTATCTCTATGTTATTAACCATTAACTTGTGACGAATGTATCTCATAGCATAACATCAATTCGAGTCGATTCAACACAAGTGTTCTACCAACATTGTGCCCTCAAAATTGCCGGCATAGCCATGCCCATGATCAGGAAAACAGGATCATCATGCAATACTTGAGCCAGTCTTAGAGGCAAGACTAGGAATACATTTTACCGTTTATTATACCACACGTGCATATGAGTTTCCCTTCAGGCCTCGTGGATATTGCAGACTCGAGAATCATTGCAGTTATAGCATGGATCATAAACATTCATTACAAACTCAGAGATACAAAATAACTTTTATTACTGCCTCTAGGGCATATCTCCTACACAAAGTAACAAACCTTCAAAAGCGAGAAGCCAATGACAACTTGGAGAAACACACCCACATGCATTTTAAAGACTAAATGCAAGAGCCGTGAGCATTGTGGCAGATTGTTAATCTAAAGGACAACAACAAAATTCTCAGGAACTGAAGGAACTTGGTGTGGCTCACATTTAGCTTTACTTGAAGATAACAAATCTGCTTTTGACCAGACAATAAAATATCAGCAAGCCCATCTAGCCGGTGCCAACGAGGTCTGAACACTGAGTTCTCTAAAGAAATAAGAGGACAATCCTTAGTGATCTTGAAACTTTTCAGTTCAAAAAGACACAGACATACAGTAACATTTTGAGCTGAATAAATCTTTAAATAAGGGAAACTTGCGATCTGGAAACTTTTCAGTTCAAAAAGAGATAGTACAGTAAAGTTTTGAGCTGAAGAAGTCTTTAAATAAGGAAAAATTGCTTTGGTGATGTCCTTGTGTAGGAATTGCAAATAATAATTCCAAATATTTATTATACTTTGAAAAAGGCAGCATTCATTATTAAAGCATGAAGATTTGAGAAAACTAAGCTTATAAGAATCTAATCTATCATTTACAACATCGTAGTGGTACCTGAAATTAAAATGTATCGAGACATGAAAAAATCTCTTTTGGCTTTACTATTATGATGAAGATAATTGTGCCGAGATGACTCCATATAGAATTTTGATATTATGTGGGAAGAAAGATCACCGAGCTATTTCAGATGCTGTACACTAAAGTCTGTTTCATATCCTGCAGCCAGAATAACATAAGGCAAAGGAGTTAAATTATAATTAGACCATCTAAGAAGTTAAAAAGGAAAATGTGCAGGGAGAATGTTGAAAAAACAAAGCCACCGCTGAAAATTCCCTCGTATCCACAAATTGACAGGCCAACTGCACATTATAGGAAGTACTTTGTATTAAGGAAAAATGATAATTACTTCAATAGTTCGGTACATGCAGAATTTTATGGATAATTGCTCACATATCTAAAAGCCATGTTTCTTGTGCTTCATACCTAGCTAAAATTCCTTGTGATGTTTTCTAGAACCAGGAACAAATCATGTTTCTTGCGGGCCTTGAGAACTCAAATGTAATATGTGTCGTTATCATCATGTTTTTCTTATCTACAAAATCTATAGAGTTAACATAATAGTAAGATTGTTTAGTTTTTCTTGGTCAGATTTGCCTTTAAATCAATTTAACACTATGTAATGACTTAAAATAGTCTAATGCTCCAGAGACAGTTTCATTCGCTGATTAAGTAGCATTCAAATTAAAGGGAAGAAGATGTGAGCATCAAGTAGGTGAGAACATATCCTCCAATTCACATATTCACTTATTTTCTTCAGAGAGATATGTTTCTCCATGTGACATGAATGTATGATTAAATAACATGAGATCAAGGACAATGTAAATCTAGTGTTCAATGACTTACCTGACTGGAAGGTTAGCGAACTGTACCACCAAACCCCATGCCCATGTAGT
The DNA here is from genome assembly GCA_039707655.1 of Elymus sibiricus. Taxonomy (NCBI): domain Eukaryota; kingdom Viridiplantae; phylum Streptophyta; class Magnoliopsida; order Poales; family Poaceae; genus Elymus; species Elymus sibiricus. The sequence continues at coordinate 138,680,928 of CM077667.1, read as the reverse complement.
TTCTAGCATCTCGACTCTTTCCCGTGATATTGAGAAAATTCAACGCCAAGATTAAATAACATCAAAAAACTATTTTTTATCAGGCTTGACTCCATGATCCAGAATATCTAAACATTATAAGACGGTGTAGCAAATGTGTTCTTGGGAATACAGGACACAGATTTTACAAACAAAAGAAAATCAAAGCTACAAAATTGGCACCTGAAACGAACTTTTCCCATCAGCTCGATTATCATAGGCCTTCATATGCAGCATGATGGAATTAAAGTGTGGGATGAAAACTGAAGCAGATGGCACCATCAGGCCACATATTCCAAGCAATGCAGCCATGCAGACTAAACACAACATACTGGATTTACCTCCACCATTTGGACCAGTCAGAACAAACAAAGAGCGCATGTTGACATCGTTCAGTATTGCATTCCCTTGATTAGTATCAAGCCAGTAAGGAAAGAGTCTTAATAAATCCATTTTGCTTGATCTTTCTTCCGTGCTATAATCCTCCATAAACAATTCACACTCAAGTAGTCAAGTTTACAAGATCGTAAGAATTAATAAATATGTTAGTGATAGAGAAGAGATTGGAACACTTATGTCCATCAGAAAGGAACATTTCATCTGGTAGCTGTGTTGCTTGGTACATAACACAGATATACACAAAGGATGGTTTTGGTCCAACAAAACTATGTTAAACTCTGCTTGATCAAAATTAAATCAAGATTAAGTGTATGATTGTATACCTGACATCTAACAATACTACAACACCACAACACAAATTCAAATTAGCAAAAAATTAATCCAGCTCAAGAATATGTTGTTGCACTGAATCAACAAGACCCACGAGCTACAGGTTTGGTTCCAGTGCACTATTTGAATTTCTAGTGCATGATGCCCTGGTTCTACTTCAGTCCTCTGTATCCATGTTTTTGTAGCAAAGAACAATAGGGTTAATTCCTTGCTTACAAAGCTAGTAATAAGGGACTGCGTTATTATGAGAGCAGATTAAGTACTCCACATCTAATTATTTAAATATTTTGATGCCGGCACTGATTGCTTGCTGCAAAACTGCAAACCATGGAGATGGCAAATTACACACAAGAAGGGAAACTCACCGGATACTGAACCACCTAGTGTCAGTCAGGGCTTCTAAACTCGGGATAAAACAACATAAGTTTCAGAACCAAAAGAATACATGACGATCAGATATTATAAGAAGCAGATCAGTTCAAGAGAAAAGGGCATGGAATCCTGATCTCAAGAGAAAATTCCAGTATAAACTGCAGGTACCACAAACTCAACCAATAGTACTAAAAATAATATAGGAGAATCACGTGGAGATGAAAATCAACGGGACATTCTTGTTCCACAAACTGGCGGCCAGGGGCCGCTACCGCAGAGGCCGAGTTTTTTTTCATGAATACGCAAAAGATTTGCGTATCATTGTATTGATAGGGGGACGCAGAGGCCCAGTTCGTCGGCGGGTATCGTGGACAGGAAGGTGACGACGGGCGGGTGACGACAGAGGGAGAGGAAGGGGACATGGTGAAGGTGGTGCACCTTTAGCACCGCTCGTGCCCGATCTCCGCCGTATTACAGTCTCCGAACACTTAATCGTCCCGTCAACACCAAACCTGGCCACCGCCGCCACTACCCCCCTGCCATCCGCTAGTCCGCTAGATGGACATGAAGATAGAATGACAGATGAGGATTGCAGGGGAAGAAGGATTGAGAAATTGGTCGGTTACTCACCGGCATCGTCCCTGGGCACCAGATCGGGCGAAGAAATCAGATGGCCACCCATCCTGCTCGGCCCCGACACAACTTCTTGAGGTCGCTGTCTGGCAGTCCGAGTGCAGGTAGAGCCGCGCTCATCCACTGCCGGGTGCCGCCGCCGCCGCCGCCGAGAAGATGCCGGCATGGGATTTGGGGAGGCCGGCATGGCGAGGAGGCCGAGATGGACTTGGGAGCGGTGTTGCGTGTGCTGGGAGGAAAAGTAAAGGGCAAAGCCAACCAATCACGGCAGTACCCTGTGACAACGCGGAGAAGAAAACAACCCAATACATAACGAGTTTTTCCACTGAGCACTGTTTCCAGTCCGACGTGGATAGGCCGAGCGGCCGCCCCTTGCGCGACGCTTAATGGGTTTGATTACTATTGGTCAATTGATAGAAAAGCGGATAGTTATGTGATTTTCACGATAATGATCATGTGTATATATGCAACGCATCACATCCATAAACAAATAGGCCGACTCCTGCCTGCACCTATTACTATTGCTCCACTCATCGACTGCTATCCAGCATGCATCTAGAGTATTAAGTAAAACAGAGTAATGCATGGAGAACGATGACATGATGTAGACAAAGTAAACTCAGGCAATATGAATGAACCCTATCGTGTTATCCTTAGTAGCAACAACACAAAGACGCATCTTGTCCCCTACTTTGTCACTGGGATATAGAAACTCGTCAGGTTGAACCTACCACAACGCACCACTCCCACCGAAGATAGATCAATCTACTTGGCCAAAGCACATCGATAAATCGGAGAGAATTATGAAGCTATAATGATCATGCAAATAAGAATCTTAATATTCAGAGATGACTCAAATACTTTTCATGAATAATCTGAACATAAACCCACAATTCATCGGATCCAAACAAACACACCGCACAATAGGATTACATCGGATAGATCAAAGCAAAGATGCGATGATCATTGTATTGAAGATCAAGAGATAGAGAGATTGCCATCTAAGTACTAGCTATGGACCCGTAGGTCTGTGGTGAACTACTCACACATCATCATGAGGGCAGCAAGGTTGATGTAGAGGCCCTCTGTGATCGATCCCCCCTCCGACAGGGTGACAGAATGGAGCTCCAGATGGCCTCGCGACGGAACAGAGAATTGCGGCGGTGAAAAAAGGGTTTCGGGACTGCTTCCAGGGTTTTTAGGATATATTAGAATTTACAGGCCAGAGCGGGGCGTCGAGAGACGCCCGAGGGAGGCACAAGACATCAGGGCGCGCCCCCCGGGCGCGCCCTGATGTCTTGTGGGGCCCTCGTGTGGCTCCCGGCCTCCTTCCGAAGTTTCCAGGTCTTCTTTTGGTCCAAAAAAATCATCAAAAAGTTCCGTGGCAATTGGACTTCGTTTGGTACTGTAAACCTGAAAAGTGAAAAGCATGCATAAAACAACAACTGGCACTGGGCACGGGGTGAATAGGTTAGTGCTCAAAAATATTATAAATTGGTAAATAAAGACCCAAACCGTATCCTAGAATGATAATATATCAGAATGGAACAATAAAAAATTATCGATACGTTGGAGACGTATCATGGATCCAAATCAGCCCCTTATTAAATAACGCATAAACTAGGGTTTAAGCTTCTTTCACTCTAGCAACCCATCATCTAGCTATTACTCCACAATGCCTTCCCTTAGACCCATAATATGGTGAAGTTTCATGTAGTCGACGTTCACACGACACCACTAAAGGAAGCAACAAGATACATATCATCAAAATATCGAACGAATACCAACTTCACATGATTACTTATAACAAGACTTCTCCCATGTCCCCAGGAACAAAAGTAACTACTCACAAATCATCACCATGTTCAAGATAAGAGGTGTAATAATGATGATTAAGGATCCAAACATAATATCTTCCACCAAGTAAACCAACGAGCATCAACTACAAGATGTAATCAACACTACTAGTAACCCACATGTACCAATCTGAGGTTTTGAGACAAATATTGAGTACAAGATATGAACTAGGTTTTCAGATGAGATGCTGTTGGTGATGATGTTGATGAAGATTGGTCCTCCCACGAAGGAGGAAGCGTTGGTGATGATGATGGCTTCGATTTCCCCCTCCCGAGGGAAGTTTCCCCTGCAGAATCTCTCTGCCGGAGAGCAAAAGGGCCACTGTCCAGGTTTCCGCCTCGAGACGGCGGCACTTCATCCCAAAAGTATCTTCTTAATTTTTTTCTAGGTCAAAAGCCAACTTATAGCAGAAGAGGGGGCCCGGAGGCCTGCCTGTGGGCCCCCAAGTCATCAGGGCGCACCCAGGGGTGGGGGGTGGGCGCACCCTGTTGGCTTGGCACCAACAGGTGGCCCCCCTCTAGTATATTTTTTCTCCAATAATTCACATATATTCCACAAAAAATTCTCCGTGAAGTTTCAGGTCATTTGGAGACCAGTGATTTTTCAGCCTTTTTCTTGGTTTTCCGGTCCAGAATTCTAGTTTCCCGCAATTTCCCTCTTTGTGATGTATCTTGTAAATTCAGAGAGAAAAGGCATAAGAATTGTATCATAAAGTGAAATAATAACCAAGAACAACATAAATATCAATAGGAAATCATGATGCAAAATAGACGTATCAATGGTGTCCTCCATATGCTTCGGAATGGCACTTCTGTAGGATGTGTTCCTATTCATGCTCAGATACACAACTTCTAATAGTATCATCTACTCCTTTATATAAATGTGGGTCATCCCAAAAGTAATGTCTTAAATTAAAGAAGAACTTTTTCTTTTGTTGGTATGTGAAACTAGGTGGTATATATTTAGCAACAATGTAATTAGCATAATCTGCATACCAAGGAGTGTTACGGGAAGCATTTATTACCACTAATTGCTTATCAGGAAAACTATCATCAATAGGCAGTGGGTCATCAAGAACATTTTCCATTCTAGACAAATTATCTGCTACGGGATTTTCAACTCCCTTTCTATCAATAATGTGCAAATCAAATTCTTGAAGTAAAAGAACCCACCTAATTAATCTAGGTTTAGCATCTTTCTTTTCCATAGTAACTTTGGAATCAACAATATAAGGTCTAAACTTATTACATGCGAACACAACCGCTAAAAATTCTTTCTCAGTAGTAGCATAATTTCTTTGAGCACTGTCTAAGGTCTTAAATGGATAACATTTTGTTTCTTATCAACTCTTTGTCCTAGAACAACACCAACAACATAGTCACTAGCATCACACATTATTTCAAAAGGTAGGTTCCAATCAGGTGGTTGAACAATAGGTGCAGAAATTAAAGCTTGCTTAAGTATTTCAAATGATTCTACACAATCATCATAAAAAATGGAATATATTTTGCAAGAGATTGGTAAGAGGCCTAGAAATCTTAGAGAAATCCTTAATGAATCTCCTATTGACCAAAAAAACTTCTTATACCTCTTATATATTTAGGACATGGCGTTTTCTCAATTGCGTCAACTTTAGCTTTATCCACCTCAATACCTCGTTCGGAGATCTTATGCTAAGGACTATACCTTCATTCACCATAAAGTGGCACTTCTCCCAATTCAAGACAAGATTAGTTTCTTCACATATCTGCAAAACTCGATCAAGGTTGCTTAGGAAATCATCAAAAGAAGTCCCGTAAACGGAAAAATCATCCATGAATACCTCAATAATATTTTCACAAAAACCAGAGAATATAGCCACCATACATCTTTGAAAGGTAGCATGTGCATTACATAAACCAAAAGGCGTACGTCTATAAGCATAAGTTGCAAAAGGACAAGTAAATGTAGTTTTCTCTTGATCTTCTTTTGACATAGGTATTTGAGAAAAACCAGAATATCCATCAAGGAAACAAAAGTGTGTATGTTTAGACAACCTTTCTAACATTTGATCAATAAAATGTAAGGGGTAATCTTTTCTAGTAGCTTTGTTTAATTTCCTGAAATCAATTACCATCCTATAACCAGTTACAACTCTTGGTGGAATAAGTTCATTTTTATCATTAGGAAGAACGGTTATACCTCCCTTCTTAGGAACACAATGAACATGACTTACCCATCTACTATCAGCTATGGGATAAATTATACCTGCCTCCAGAAGCTTTAATATTTTGGTTATTACCACGTCTTTCATTTTAGGATTAAGACGACATTGATGATCAATGACTAGTTTAGCATCCGGCTCCATTTTAATCATGTGCTGGCATAAAGTGGGGCTAATACCCTTAAGATCATCGAGAGTATATGCTATAGCAGCTCGGTGCTTTTTTATAGTTTTAAGTAATCTCTTTCTCTTCATGCTCTGAAAGGTTGAACACTAATAATAACAAGATATATCTTCTTTTCATCAAGGTAAGCATAGTTTAATGTATCAAGTAATTTCTGCAATTCAAACACGGGATCACCCTTAGGTGGAAGAGGATCCCCTAAAGTGTCAAAAGCAAATTGTTTTTGAGGATAGGTGTCTGTTTAAAGAATATCTCATCTATTTCATTTCTTTCATTCTCATGCATGTCATTTTCATGGTCCATCAAATAATGTTCTAACGGATCAGTAGGAGGCACGGCAATAGAAGCAAGACCAATAATTTCATCTTTACTGGATAATTCTTTCTCATGTGGTTATATATGAAACTTAGAGAAATTAAACTCATGAGATACATCACCAAAGTTGTCTCTAACCTTTTCCTTAGCACAATCAACTTCAGCATTAACGGTATTCAAGAAAGGCCTACCAACTATGATGGGACAAAACTTATCTTGTCGTGAACCAAGTACTAAGAAATCAATAGGGTATTTTACTTTTCCACACAAGACTTCAACATCTCGAACGATCCCAAGTGGTGAAATAGTATCTCTATTTGCAAGTTTAATAGTAACATCAACGTCTTCAATCTTAGAAGGTGCTATATCATTCATAATTTCTTGATATAAAGTAAATAGAATGACACTCACATTAGCACCTATATCACATAAACCATGATAGCAATGATCTCCAATCTTAACAGAAACAACAGGCATGCCAACCACTGGTTTATTCTTAGCTAACAAATCTTGCTCATTTCTAACAGGTTTTGCAATTCTAGCAGCCTCATCACAGAAGTAAATAACATGCCCATCAAAATTAGCAACCATGAGATCCTTAACCATAGAAATAATAGGTTCTACATTTATTTTTTCAAAAGGTTTAGGCATTCTAATATTACTTTTATTAACCATAGTTGTAGCTTTATCATGTTCCTTAATCCTAACAGGAAAAGGTGGTTTCTCAATGTAAGCAATAGGCACAACTTGATCAACATTATAAAGTATTATCTCTTCTTTAGCTATGATAGGTTCCTTACAAGTTTCTTCAATAGGGGGATGGAATTTAAACCACTTCTCCTTCGGGAGATCAACATGAGTAGCAAATGATTCACAGAAAGTAGCCACTATCTTAGAGTCAAGCCCATATTTCGCACTAAACTTATGAAAAGCTTCAGTTTCCATAAAAGATTTAACCTAATCAAACTCAATATTTATACCTGGCCCATTACCTTTGTCGAACGCCCAATCTTCAGAGTTGCGTTTAATTCTTTCCAAAAGATCCCATTTGAATTCAATAATTCTCTTCTTAAAGGAGCCAACAAAAGAAGAATCAAGCATCAATTGATTATCATGAGAAAGTCGAGCATAAAAGTTCTGTAAGATTATTTCCCTCGAGAGCTCATGGTTGGGGCATGTATGTATCATAGATTTAAGCCCCCCCAAGCTTGAGAGATACTTTCTCCTTCATGAGGCCAAAAATTATATATATAATTCGGATCACGATGAACCAAATGCATATGATAAAATTTCTGGTGGAGTTCCAGCTTTAATTGGTTCCAATCCCATGTGCCGGCATCATCCAATAGCCTATACCAAATCAATGCCTTTCCCTCCAAAGATAAAGGGAAAACCATCTTCTTAACACCATCTTTTCGTAAACCTGCAAGCTTAAATAATCCAAAAAATTCATCTATATAGATTAAGTGCATATCAGGGTGTATTTTCCATCTCCTGCATAAGGATTAGCAAGCAGTTTCCCTAACATACCTGAAGGAATTTCATAGTAAATATTTTCAATAGGTTCAGAAGGTTGAGGAGCGGATTTTGCCACTTCCGGACGAGGTGAAGATACCCTGAACTAGCCCCTCAAAAGATTATCCTCCATAGTAACAAGCAATAGTAAATTTCAGAACATAGCAAAAATGTTTCCTTACCAAATTCCACCTACCAAAGGCGCTTCGCTACCCTGCAACGGCGTCTGAAAAGAATCTTGATGACCCACAGGTATAGGGTATCAATCATATTCATTTCGATAAGTAAGAGTGTCGAACCCAACGAGGAGCAGAAGGAAATTAATAGCAGTTTTCAGCAAGGTATTCTCTGCAAGTGCTATAAGTAATGATAACATATAGTTTTGTAGCAAGGTAATTCATAACTAGTAAAAAGTAACAATAGTAATTAAGGTGGATCAAGGTGGCCCAATCCTTTTTCTAGCAAAGGACAATCCTGGAAGTTCTCTTATATAAAGTAAAGCGCTCTCGAGGACACATGGGAATTGTCGTCTAGTCACGTTCATCATGTTTAGTTGATTCACGTTCGTTACTTTGATAATTTGATATGTGGGTGCACCGATGCTAGGGTGTCGTTCTTACTTGAACAAACAACCCACTTATGATTACCCCCTCTCGCAAGCATCCGCAACTATGAAAGAAGAATTAGGATAAATCTTACCATAGCATGAAACATATGGATCCAAATCAGTCCCTTATGAAATACTTCCTCCGTCCCAAAATAAGTGTCTCAACTTTATACTAGCTCTAGTACAAAGTTGTACTAAGCTTGAGTCATTTATTTTGGGACGAAGGGAGTAACACATAAACTAGGGTTTAAGCTTATGTCACTCTCGCAACCCATCATCTACTTATTACTCCATAATGCCTTCCCTTAGGCCCAAGTATGGTGAAGTGTCATCTAGTCGACGTTCACATGACACCACTAAAGGAAGCAACAACATACATATCATCAAAATATCAAACGAATACCAACTTCACATGATTACTTACCACAAGACTTCTCCCATGCCCCGAGAACAAAAGTAACTGCTCACAAATCATATTCATGTTCAAGATCATAGGGGTACTGAATATCATTAATGATCTGAACATAATCTTCCACCAAATAAACCAACTAGTATCAACTACAAGACGTAATCAACACTACTATCAACCCACAGGTACCAATCTGAGGTTTTGAGACAAAGATTGAATACAAGAGATGAACTAGGGTTTGAGATGAGATGGTGCTCGTGAAGATGTTGATGAAGATTGGTCCTCCCACGAAGGAGGAAGTGTTGGTAATGACGATCGCTTCGATTTCCCCCTCCCGGAGGGAAGTTTCCCCAGCAGAATCGCTCCGCTGGGAGCAAAAGTGATCCTATGCAGGTTTCACCTCAAGATGGCGGCGCTTCATCCCGAAAGTCCTCTCTTGATTTATTTTTCTAGGTCAAAACCCTTCATATAGCAGTAGATGGACAACGGAGGCCTCCTGTGGGACCCACAAGGTACTAGGGCGCGCCCAGGGGGTGGCCGCGCCCTGTTGCCTTGTGGACAAGTGGTGGGCCCCCTCTTGTACTTCTTTGCTCCAGTATTTTTATATATTCCATAAAAAATCCCCGTAAATTTTCAGGTCATTTGGAGTTCAGTAAAATAGGTATCTCTGTTGTAGCTTTTCAGGTATAGAATTCCAGCTGTCGGTAATGTTCATTTCCATGTGAATCTTGCAAATTAAGAGACAGAAGGCAGTATAATTGTATCATAAAGTGTAATAATGACCTAAAGCAATATAAATAATAGTAAGAAATCATGATGCAAAATAGACGTATCAGTTATACCCTCAGTCGGGTCCTACTCTAATTCCTCTAAATCCTCCGTATCTTCCAAGTCGGGGGTCTCCGTCTTGTATTTGGACTCCTTGGTGGAATTTCATCTAAGTCTAGGTTCAGTTGCAGGCTGGGTCCTATAGTAGGCTGGGTCAAGATTGTAGCTGGGTCAAGATTATAGCCGGATCATGATTGTAACCGGTCGACTTAACTCTAGAGATGACTTAACTCTAGAAATGACTTAACTCCAGAGATGACTTATCCTTGGAATCGGGTCTAGCCGCGGGTAACTCCCCCGACACCGGTCCTAACCTCTCTCCCCCTTTGGCATCGAGACACCAAAAGGGCAAAGAATGACACTACATGTCATCAGGTGATAGCTCTAGTCTCCGCCCATGGACTCGTCGGAGTCCTCATCGTCATCGTCAAAGCCCGTCACCTCTGAATCCTCGTGATCCTCAGACTCGTCCTCAATCTCATCCTACGGAGTAGGTGCAGAGGTGCCAATGTTGGAATCATTCGACTCGGTCCAACGAGTGTGAGGGATACCCACTTTGTCCTGAGGAGTGATTGTAACACCCCGAGAATCATGCTACAGTAATCTCCCCTAATGGTGGTCATGTCATCATGATTACTAATCCAAATTGCTACTTGATAAAAATCAAAACCAAATTCAAATTTAAAATCAAGTCAAATAAATTATTTCTTCAAATAGTAAAACTAAAATCTTGGTTGGTTTGCAAATATTCAGTAACTGATTGTCATGCAGGAACCAACATCATTTGAAATATTTAAGTGCCTAAAATAATTAAAATAGAGGACAAAACATTATTTAAAATGCCTTTTCTAAATTATGAAAATTCAAACAAATAAAAATAAATCCCAAACTTTTTGGTGGTAGTTCTATTTTTCCCTAGTATTTGTTTTGACCAGCTCCACGTTTTTGCAAAATCATTTGATGGCAAGGATTTAAATGCAAAACAATAGCTACATAAATTACAAAAAGAAAATGGGAAAGAAACTGCACTGTGCACTTGTAGCCCATTGCTACAGTACACAGCCCAGCCCATCAACACCATCTCTCCTTCAACCTCCTACTACAGAAGGAAGAGGATGGACGTGGCGGGCATCCAGCCGCGCCATGGCGCGTGCCGGCCATCCCCCGGCTGCGCTGGGGCTTAAGGCCGCCCCCTCTCTCCCCCGAAACCCTAGCTTCGTTCGCCTCCCTCCCCCGTGTGTTTTTTCCCTCTGCCCGCCACCACCTGAGACCGCCGTCACCATGTCACCGTCGATCCCGCGGCAACCGGCCTCCCCTCGTCGTGCTAAGATGTCCAGAAAGACCGCCACCGTCGACTTCGTCCATCCCGGGCATCAACTCGAGTGGGGCCGCCCCTTACACACGCCATCGAGGTCGTTTTCGTCGCGTACATCGCCGGTCGCCGTCGTCGATTGCCTCGTCTCCGGTCCACCTCCGGCCTCCCCGAACACACTCACGAGCTCGCGGTGAGCTCCTCTCCTTGTTCCCTCTTTCCCCTTCTCCATTCGGTCGTCGTAGCCGTCGTCCCCGAGCTCCGTCACCGTTGCTACTGCTCTGTTCAGCTGCTGCCCCTGCTAACTGTCACTGCCGCTATTTCTCTGTTGCTCTGCCACTTGCTGTTGCTATTGCTACCTGCTGCTGCTTGCTTGTCGTTGCTGCTCCTACCGCTTGCCGTAGCTGCTACCTGTTGCCGCTGCTGTTCGTTTGCTGCTGCTGCTGCTGCTCGTAGCCACTGCTACTGCTGCCGCTGTGTGCTGCCGCCGCCGCTGCTGGCTGTGCTGCTGCCGCTGCTCGTGCTAGCTGCTGCTGTTTGCTGCTCTGCTGCACAGTACTGTTGCTGTTGCTTGCTCATGCCGCGGCCGCTTGCTGCTCCATGCCGTCGCTGCTGCTAGCCATGGCAAGGCCATGGCCGAGTGTGCCATGCGTGTGTGTGATGTGTGCACACACGTATGTGTGTTGTGTGTGAGCGTGAGTGTGTGTGCGTGTGTGCACAGCCGTGAGGCTGGCCGGCCCAGTGCAAGTTAGTTTAGGGACTAGTTAGTAGTTAAATTAGTTGCTACCCTATGACATGTGGCCCTCTAGTTTAGATTAGTTTAGTTAATTCCTTTCTGCACATGGGCCAATGACAGATGGGCCCTGCTTTGACCATGTTGACCAGTCAACCTTGACTGGTCAACCTTTGGCTGAACCCCCTGCCCCCACTTGTAATACACTCAGACTAGAGTAGCGCTAGATGACAAAAGTATTCATTGTTTTAATTCGAATTAAGAATAATCCAGAAATTTCAGTGTATAATACTTTGGAAATTCATATAAAATAAATAGTAAGTCGGATGAAAAAGTTTTATACATGAAAGTTGATCAGAAAAATCCCACGAATCCGAATACGATGTCCGTTCATCTGTCACATGGTCCTAGCATGATGAACATGGACATTTTGCGTTAGGATCATCTGTCCGGTAATGGTCAAAGACCCGGGAAATATCGTCAGATATTTTCCCGCACCGTCTGCGATGTGTAGTACTGCGATAGCTCATCCCTAGCACTGCATATTTCCATGTCATGCATCATGATGCATCTGTCTGCTTTATATTTATTGTTTCTCCCCCCTCTTCTTACCGGTATACCCCGAGACTGACGCTGCTGCCGGGTACGACTACGTCCTCGGCAACCCGTCATTTTCAGCAAAGCAACCAGGCAAGCAAACCCCCTTCAGCATTTCCGATATCGCCCAATTCTTTCCCTCTCATTCTTGCATTAGATTTTGCTACTGTATTAGCTAGCTCCTATTCTGATGCATAGCCTGCTTTTGATAAACTGATACTATACCTGCTATTAAATCAACTACTTAGTACAGGTTGATCAATGAATCCCCTGTGACCCCCTTAGTCCCAGTTGCCCCTGCTTCTTCATCGACGACTCGACGACTCGAAGACTCGGTCAACTGACCGACCAGCCATGCCCGTCACATTCACCGCACACCCCTTAGTTGTACGACTCTGCAGAGCTACTATCGAGTACCGAGGGTGACACCTCGTGAAGTACTCATGATGCTAACTCTGTAGTGCAGCTAGTCGGTCGTGGTTATCGAGGATGATTCCTCCTTCACCATTCCCGACGACGACTCTGTCGTGCAACCCCTCAAGCGTAGACCATCGAGGGTGAATCCTCTCTGGCCACCTTGACGGTTACATCAGGTGGGATCCTTCGAGGTTAATCCCTCGGGTTTCCCCCTTGGTGTTATATACACATTGTTACCTTTACTTTACTGTTGATACATGATGAGGTCAGGATGACCGGAGGATACATGATGAGGTCAGGATGACCGGAGGGTGTTGGTATAATACGACGGGGCGTGGCCGGGCATTCTTGGCCCTTGCCACAAGACTTCGAGACGGGGCGACGGGACCACATATCATGTATCGCGCTCGTCACCGCAATTAATAAAATGCTAATGGTTTGGGTATTTGATCTGAGTTGGTCATTTGACCTTTTCGCACTAACCTTCACGTGGGAGAAGTTATGGGTACTCGGCGTCGTTGTATCAGTCGAAGCTCTTCGGACATCAGCAATGGAGCGGCGTGCGGCCTAGTGGTCCGCAACGGCATTGATCTTGTATTAAGTGATGCTAGGACTGACCTCGGCCGCCCTCGCATCGTGCAGGAGTGCAAAGGGTGAGTGGGCCCATGACCACTGCGCTTAGGATTTAGACCGGTGGGCTGGCCTCTCTGTTGAGCCTAGGTAGGGTGACGACGTGTTGATCTTCAAGGTCGGGCATGACCCAGGAAAGTGTGTCCATCCAAAGGTGATCAAGCATGATGGAAAACGTGGTGCACCCCTGCAGGGATGAAATTAACTATTCGAATAGCCATGTCCACGGTAACAGGACGACTTGGAGTTGTATCCCGAGCTAATATAACTAAAAGTGATAATTTAAAATGAATGTTGGCTCCGAGATTTCTTTCTCGCAGGGAGTCGAGGAAGAATCTCTGGGCGTGGTTACATAATAAAATTGCTACAATGATATTGTTACATATGAGTTACCAATCTACACTCTTCTAATGCTGCAAGATATTGAAGATGCTAGTCTTCGATAGGACTAGGCCTTCCCCCTCTCATTCTTGCTTTCCGCAGTCAGTCCAGAAATAACCCCCATTCCCTTTGATAATGATGCATACTTAGCATAGTTCTGATGTCAGTCTTGCGGGTACTTTGGATGAGTACTCACCGCTGCTTTGCATTCTCTTTCCCCCTCGATACGATTACCGCGTTCAGATGACAGAGCCCAGGAGATGGAGTATGCCGGAGACGACTACTACACCACCGCTGGAGCTTACTACTACGTGGAGGCGGCCCCCGACCAGCGGTAGGATAGGAGGTTCCCAGGTAGGAGGCCTCACCTCGTTCGATCCGTTGTTATGTTTGTGCTAGCCTTCTTAAGGCAAAACTTGTTTAACTTATGTCTGTACTCAGATATTATTTGCTTCTGCTGACTCGTGCTTGTCGAGCTTTGTATTCGAGCCCTCGAGGCCCCTGGCTTGTAATATGAAGTTGTATGACTTTAATTTGTGTCTAGAGTTGTGTTGTGATATCGATCAGTGAGTCCCTAATCTTGGTCATACGCATTGCGTGTATGATTAGCGTACAGTCAAATTGGGGGCGTCACAGTGATGCAGTCCTCAAAGCCACTTTGAACTGGAAGCTCCAGCTTCCTCATGATGGCCTTCCTCTGCTGATGAGCCATCTTGGCATCCACATCATGTACATCTTGTGCGGAGTATCCACATGCAGACAAAAGAGCTTCTTCACCTTCCACTTCAGCTTGGCAGCCCAACCTGATGACCAGAGGAGTGCTCAAGATCTGGCACATAATTAGGCTCATCGTCCTCCTCAGAAGCAGACAGAATCACAACCTCCAGCTTCTGGGTAGGAGGCCAATGCTCCTTCTGACGTAAGTTTACCACCTCATGAGAAATCAGCTCACCGACTTCAAGTGACTCCCTTGGGAACATCGAGTTCCAAGTGCTCTCAATGAACTTGAAGATGAAAGGGGCATAGATTGCCACATGGTCGCCATAGGTAGCATTGACAAACTCCCTCCACATCACATGGGAGACATCCAAAATAGTCCCCTTGCCCTTCTCCGAGTGGCATAGCAGCAACATATGAACCAAGTATCCATGAACCATACCCAAGTTCCCAACTCTAGGAAAGAGAGTGTGCCTGAAGATGCGACGCATAATGTCAAAGAATGGCTTGACCTCCTTCTTGTGACCCTTCTCCGTCTGAGTGATGATCATGTGGGGAAGCAAGTTGTCCTTGTGAGTAGGTCCACCCCATGGTTTTAAATAGCGGATAGCGGGCTGGTAGCGGATTTGGTTCCACATAGGGGATTGCGGATAGCGGGCGATATTGCGGGCGCTATGTACATGTAGCGGCTTTATAAAAACACTAGATTCTTGTTTATATCACTAGAACATGAACAAAAATTAATAACATTTAATTTGAGTGATAGCGGTCGCTATTGCGCTAGCGCTATTGCGGATGCGATAGCGGATGCTATCTTTGCTATTTAAAACTATGGTCCACCCTGGTGATCAGGACGAAGACAAAGAGGCTTGTCCAGCCCCTCATAGTGATGGCCCAGAAGCCCCATGAAGGCTCCCCATGGAGCACACAACGGATGACCATGAGTCATCCAAATCAGAGTTCTATCATCCTTGCTTCCAAACCAGACAATGTCAAAGAACTGAGAAATGAACCCAGTGTCGAAGTCATAGTTGAACTGCATGATAGGCAAGATGTTGAACTACGGACAAAGGTCAAGAGCCTCGCCAAAGTATGCACGGTCCTTCTCCATATGCTCAATGTTGATGGACTTGGTCTTGACAAACATATTCTTCTTCTTCTTGATCTTGTCTAAATACACTAAGGCTTGATCCTTGGTCCAGAAGGGACGACTCACGATAGAAGCATCTTGAGGATAACAGTAAGGGTTCTTCTCGTGATATTCCTAGTACTCATTTTGTTTCGACTTAGATGCGGACTTGACATGAGCTTTTGCTTTGTGAGCAACAAACTTGACATTTGACTTTCCCATACCTTTGGCCTTGATCCTTTCATACTGACGACAAGCGGGTGGTGGAGATGTTGCAACCTGTTCTTCTTCATAAGAATATACAATCTTGGCATAATAGGTGTGACCACGCTTGGGAGGGGGGTTCACATTCTTTCGACGAGCCTTGGAGCCACTACCACCTGAATCAGATACAAAGCAACAAGGGAAAGTAGGTATAAACATATTGCATAAGACAAGAGGAAAAAAACGTGAGAAAGGAATTGTTAGGGGGTAATTCTGGAATTTAGGACTTGGGTGGTAGTACCTCTCTGGAAGAGCGATAGTACCGCCTAAGCGGTAGTACCGTCCGGAAACCTGACACACAACCATGCTCAGATCTGATAGTACCGAAGGCCCCAAATTTAGAAATAACCCGATACATACCACATCCTACTCTTTCCCCGATTTAGCCAAAATCGCGAAACCACCATGGATTTCCCTAGAACCTAGATTCAAGGAATAGAACAACAGGAGAGACAAACGAGGGAAATACCAGGTTCCATGGAAGGAGGAGGTGGTGGGAATCGATCCCACCGGAAGGAATCGCGGAAGACAACACGAAATCGGCCAGCCCGGGCTGTTCTTGGTTTCTTGAGAAAGAGAAGAGTGGGGGCGGGACAGAGCGAATGGGTATGGGGCAGTTGGAACTCCCCCAGCCCGGCACTTAACCCCCACCCCCACACGCCTCTAAGAGGTAGTACCACTCGGGTGACCAGTAGTACGCCCCTTGTACTACTGTCGGGCTGGAGACCAAGTAGTACCGTTCTAGCGGCAATACCGGTGACAGGAGCAGTAGTATTGTTCCTGCCAGCGGTAGTACCGCCTGCAGGGGACAGAACAGCCTAGGTCAAATAAGAGCAATGGTGGCTTATGCAAAACTAAGGGGTTCAGGATGGAAATGCTTGGGTTGGAGACTCGAAAACATGCAAGGAATACTCAAAGTTCAAATGACAAGGAAATAAAGAGCCAACTTAGAGCAAACCAAAATCACAAATGCGAACCAGGAACCCGCCCTCTTTAAGGGAAAGAGGGGCGGTGACCGGAGCCACCTATGTTTGAGTCAATTGGTATGGCACTGCGAAGACTTTAACATTGGGCCCATGACCAAAACTCATATTTGAAGCACAAGTACCATAAAAATGGCTAATATGAAAAATTGTTTTTATTTATGCATAATAAGAGGAGTGTGAGTTCATGAGAAGAACAACACCCCCTATGTCGTGCCTACATCTAAAACAAGATAGAATGATGAGTGCGGTGGGATATGCATTGCCTCAAGCCACATTGCTCAAGTCAATGATATTTAGCTCATGCCTTAACTCGCGAAATCTTGCTTCATACAATGGATTCATGAAAATATACGCCAGTTCCTCATGAGTGTTGACATATATAAGATCAATCTCTCCATGCTTGATATGATCCCGGATGAAATGATGATGAATCTCAATATGCTACGTCTTGCAATGTTGCACCGGATTGTAGGAGATCTTGATAGCACTTTCATTGTCACATAGAAGAGGCACTTTGTCACAAGTCACACCATAATCCTTTAAAGTTTGCCTCATCCATAGCAATTGTCCAAAACAACTTGCGGCGGCTACATACTCGGCTTCGGTGGACTAGAGAGAAACACAATTTTGTTTCTTGGAAGACCAACTCATCAAAGAGCGACCAAGAAATCGATACCCTCCGAAAGTGGAATTCCTCTCCACACGGTCTCCCGCCCAATCCGAATCCGAATATCCCATGAGATCAAATGCTCCTTTGGGTTACCATAAGCCAAAGGTTGGGGTATGATACAAATGTTGAAAGATTCACGTGACCGCCACAAAGTGACTTTCCTTTGGTGTGGCTTGAAACCGTGCACACATTCCCACACTCTACATAATATCCGGCCTAGATGCACGAAGGTAAAGCAAGGATCCAATCATGGAACGATATACCTTTTGATCAACCGCTTTACCATCAGGATCAATGTCTAGTGGGCACTTGGTTATCATTGGAGTCTTGATCATCTTAACATCATCTAGCTTGAATCTCTTGAGCATGTCCTGGTATATTTGTCTTGGTTGATGAAGGTTCCTTCTCTATGTTGCTTGACTTAAAATCCAAGAAATAACTTCAACCCTCCCATCATAGACATCTCAAACTTCTCGGTCATTGATATGTCTCCGACGTATCTATAATTTTTGATTGTATCATGCTATTATATTATCAATCTTGAATAATTTATATGCTATTTTATATCATCCTTTGGGACTAACCTATTAACTCAGTGCCTAGTGCCAGTTCCTGTTTTTGCCCATTTTTGAACTTTTCAGAAAATCAAAAGCAAATGGAGTCCAAATTGGATAAAAGTTCACGGAAGTTATTTTTGGACCAGAAGAGACGCATGAAGCTTCGGGAGGAGGCCCGAAGACCCACGAGGTGTCCACGAGCCGGGGTAGGGCGCGCCCCTGGCTCGTGGGCCCCTTGTGGCACCTCCTGACCTAATTCCACTTCTATATATCCCTAGTTTCCCCCAAAACCAATAGGGAGCTACCCGAAACACTTTTTCTGCCGCCGCAAGTCTATGTTCTTCTACGATCCCATATGGAGGCCTTTTCCGGTACTCTGTCAGAGGGGGAATCGATCATGGAGGCCGTCTACATATACCTTGCTGCCTCCATGATGATGTGTGAGTAGTTCACCATAGACCTACGGGTTCATAGCTAGTATCTAGATGACTTCTTCTCTCTCTTTGATCTTCAATACAATGTTCTTCACAATTCTCGCGATGATCTATCTGATGTAATATTCTTTTGCGATACGTTTGTTGGGATCTGATGAATTGTGGATTTATGATCAGATTATTCGTGAAAGTAATTGAGTCTTCTCTGAATTCGATTATGCATGATTGTTATAGCTTTGCAAGTCTCTCCGATCTACCCGTTTGGTTTGGCCACCTAGATTGATTTATCTTCAGTGGGAGGAGTACATTGTAGTGGGTTCAATCTTGCGGTGCTCTATATCCAAGTGACAGAAGGGGACAAGACACGTATTGTATTGTTGCTACTAAGGATAAAGCGACGGGGTCAAAACATATTTCTTGTCTTACTTTGTCTACATCATGTCATCTTGCTTAAAGCGTTACTCTGTTTGTCATGAACTTAATACGATAGATGCATGCTGGATAGCGGTCGATTGGTGGAGTAATAGTAGTAGATGCAGAATCGTTTCAGTCTACTTGTCATGGACGTGATGCCTATACACATGATCATTGCCATGAATAACATCATAACTATGCGCTTTTCTATCAATTACTCAACAGTAATTTGTCTACCAACTGTATGCTATGTGTTTGAGAGAGAAACCTCTAGTGAAAACTATGGCACCCAAGTCTATTCAAATCATATTGCTAAAACCCTAAAACCTTGCTGCAATTTATTAGTTTTTCATTTTCATTTTATATTTATTTATCTATCACTATGAGAAGTAATCCTTGCAAGTAACGAGTTCAAGGGGCTTGACAACCCTCTTGCCCATGTTGAGTGCAAGTGTTTGGTTTTGTGTGTGCAGGTATCGTTGACGCAAAGTTGTCGTGATTCTCCTAATGGTTCGATAACATTGGTTCTCACTGAGGGAAATACTTATCGCCACTATATTGGCTCACCTTCCTCTTCGGGGAAAAACCCAACACAACTCACAAGTAGAAGAAAGAATTTTCGGCGCCCTTGCTGGGGAGATATCATCAACTTCGCACGAGGTCCCTTGACACAAACTATCAATCACTTGTTCTACCTTTTGGTTTTCTTTATATTTATATTTATATTTTACAAAAAAATAAAAACACAAAAATATTTCTATTTGCTAGTTTGCTTGTTTGTCTGCTTGCTCTGTCACCATGTCTCAAGAAAATATCAAATCGTGTGACTTTTCAAATACTAATAACAATTATTTTATTAGTACTCCAATACCACCCACCATTAGTGCGGAGGCTTTTGATAAAAATGTCGCTTTGCTAAATCTTGTTATGAACGAACAATTTGCTGGAAGCCCTAATGAGGGCGCTGCTTCACACCTTAATACCTTCGTTGAATTATGTGATATGCAAAAGAAAAAGGATGTGGATAATGATGTGGTTAATTTGAAATTATTTACTTCCTCACTAAGAGATAAAGCTAAAACTTGGTTTTCATCCTTGCCTCGTAATAGTATTGGAACTTGGGATAAGTGTAAGGATGCTTTTATTGCTAAGTATTTTCCCCGTGCTAAGATTATATCTCTTAGAAATAAAATTATGAATTTTAAGCAACATGAGCAAGAGCATGTTGCACAAGCCTGGAGAGAATGAAATTAATCATTAGAAATTGTCCCACTCATGGCTTAAATTTATGGATGATAATACAAAACTTCTATGCGGGACTAAACTTTGTGTCGTGAAATATTCTAGATTCTGCTGCAGGTGGTACCTTTAGAGAAATTACATTGGGAGAAGCTACAAAACTAATGGATAATATCATGACAAATTATTCTCAATGGCACACCGAACGAGCTCCAACTGGTAAGAAGGTAAATTCTGTTGAAGAAATCACTACTTTGAGTGATAAGTTGGACTCTCTTATGAATATGTTTGCTAATAAAAATGCTCATGTTGATCCCAATGGTGTGCCACTATCTACTTTGATTGATCAAAATAATGATACTATTGATGTGAATTTTGTCTCTAGAAATAATTTCAACAACAATGCTTATAGAGGGAATTTCAATCCTAGACTGTATCCCGGTAATTCCTCTAATAATTATGGTAATTCCTATGGTAACCCTTCCAACAATAATAATAGGATACCCTCTGATCTTTAGAACACCATTAAATACTTCATTAGTTCTCAAAAGATTTTCAATACTATGGTAGAAGAAAAACTACATAAAGTTGATGATATGGCTAGAAACATGGATATGATTGCTCATGATGTGGAAACTCTTAAAAGTAAAACTTTGACACCCAAGCATAATATAACGAGTCTATTAAATCCATCCAAATCTCTATTAATGAAAGTAAGGAGAGGACCGGTAGGTTGAGACCTAAGCGATAGTTCCTAGAAATGGCCATTCCTCCTGGTTTTTATCGCAATCATGATGAAGATATTAAAATGATAGATGTTTCTCCTATTTAGTCTTTGTTTAATAATGTAAAACTTGATGAAAAAGGGACTAGAGATGAGTCAACTTTAGCTTGAAGGCGTCCCAATTGTTCGGAGGGTGGTGATCTTAATGATAAAAATGAAAAAAGTGGGTTTGGAGAGGCCAAAACTTTACATAGTGATGTGCCCACTACTTTGGATTACAAGGACTTTAATTATGAAAGTTGTTCTTTGGTTGTATGTATTTCTTTATTGCAATCCATGATAAGTTTAACTAATGCTTACGAACAAAATAAAGCTTTTACTAAACATATCATGGAAGCTATGATAAAAGCCCATGAAGAGAAACTTGAATTGGAGGTTTAAATACCTAGAAAATTGCATGATGAATGGGAACCTACTATTAAAATATAGCTTAAATATTATGAATGCAATGCTTTGTGTGACCTTGGTGCTAGTGTTTCTACTATACCTAAATCTCTATGTGATGTGCTAGGTCTCACTGATACAAATGAATGTTCTCTTAACTTGCATTTAGCGGATTCTACTATTCAGAAATCATTGGGTAGAATAAATGATGTGCTCATTCTTGCAAATAAAAATTATGTGACCGTGGATTTCATTGTGCTTTGTAAGAGCACATTTATCCATGTGTGGTTTTGGTAATTGATGACAATCCCTATGGACTAATGGTTTCCTTGAGTTATATTCGAAGGATTTGTCCATAGGTACTTCTTGGAGTCCATCTGTTGGTTTCAAGGAGTTTATATTGTGACCAAGGTGGTATTCTAGGTTTATCCAAAGATTGGTCATGCGAGAGCTGAGCTTATTGCAAGCATGTCTTGAAGAAGAAGATTGTGTGAGCATTCATGTTTACCTTCAAGACATCATCTTTATGAAGAGAGAAGATAAGATACAAGGTTGATCAAGACTAAGTCAAAGAGTGAATCAAGTTGATCAACACACAAAGCGTACAAGATGTACCGAGAGGGATCAAGTGATCCCATGGTATGGTAAGCATTGTCCATTACGCTTTGTGTACTAACCCATGGTCTACGTGAGAGTTCTTTGTGGGGTTAGGTATATTTCCATGGGCTTGCATCAAGAGGAAGATTCCATACATCCCATGGAAGATGACATCAAGTGGTGATCGTCATCAAGGTTGCAGTGTGCAAGCTCAAGTGAAGCATCACGGAGAGATCATGCTTGAAGCTTGTCGTCCATTGTGGTGATAATGGACTTGTGAAGATGTGCCAAAGAGTGGCTCACCCATAGTGGAGTATGGGGGAGCAATCTACCAATCTTCATCAAGCCGGCGCAATCAAGAAAGGTGGTCCATCTTTAGGAAGTCAAGATCATCATCTTCTAGCTCAAGTGGACTATGCGCAAGGCAAAGGTTTGACCTTGATAGGGTTTTCTATTTTACCGGTCTCATGGTGGTAGTTCGGAGACCGGGTTATAGGATCGATAGCCGTACTATCAAGGGGGGCCTCTGAAGTGAGTAGCTTGATCGTATCGTTCGTTGAGAGCTCAAACCTTTTGCATACTTGCATCATCTTTCTTGGTTCTTGTTTGGTGTTTCTCTTTGTGGGTTTTAGAGCTTATGGTGATCTTCATGACAAGCTCAAGTTCATCGAAAATGGAGTACATATGCATCTTCTATGATGTTTTCGATGTTGGAGTTTTTGCCGGTTCTTCATTCATAGAGGTTTCACATCTCTATATCATTGGAATTTTCATACTGCTATTTGGATAGTACTTGTCGTGTGCTCTCCAACAAGCTTGAGTTTGCTCAATTCGGAGCTCGTATGCAAAAGTTATGGCAGTTTTAGTGTCAGGGCTGTTTTTCTCTGAACAGGCGGTAGTACCGCTCGGTACCACGGTAGTACCGCTTGGGCGGTACTTCCGCTATATACTACCGCTGCTACTTCCGCTTATATTTTGTTCTCTGGTCAGGGTGGTTTTCTAGACGGTAGTAGTGGGCGGTAGTACCGCCCGCACGGTACTACCGCTCTCTAGTACCGCTGCTACTACCGCTTATTTCTGGGGTCTGGCGTCTTACTGCATCCCAGCGGAAGTACCGCTGGGTAGGGCGGTAGTACCGCTCCGGCGGAACTATCGCCTCGAGTTTTTTGCCGTTTTGCATGTTTTCCTTGGAACTACCGTGCTAAGCGGTAGTACCGCTTAACAGAGCGGTAGTACCGCTTGTGCACGACCTGTGCACATAACGGTTGGATTTGGGGGGCCCTATAAAAGGGGGTCTTCTTCCCCATTGCTCCAAAATCCTTTGTGCTCGTTTTCCCCCATTGTTGACCTTCTTCGAGCTTGCTATCTCTCAATCCCTCCAATGATTCTTGCTAGTTCTTGAGGGAAAAGAGAGAGGAGATCTAGATCCACATTTCCACCAATCACTTTCTCCTCTATGTGAGGGGAACCCCTTGGATCTAGCTCTTGGAGTTCTTCGTGTTCTTCTTCGTTCTTCCTCTCCTTTTCCTCCCTAGCATTAGTTGCTTTGGTGGGATTTGGGAGAGAAGGACTTGGGCATTCCGTGTGCCCTTGCCATTGCATTTGGTGCATAGGTTTGAGTTCTTCACGGTGATACGTGGAAGTGAAGTTTGAGAAGCTTATTACTCTTGGGTGTTTGAGCACCCTAGAGCTTGTTCCTCTTGGGTGCCTTGGCGCCCTAGACGGTTGGTGGTGCCTCGGAGCTCAATCATTGTGGTGTAAAGCTCCGGGCAAGCATCGGGGTCTCCAATTAGGTTGTGGAGATTGCCCCGAGCAATTTGTACGGGTACTGGTGAACCGCCCCCAAGGGTTGCCAAAGTGTACGGGTACCGGTGACCGCCCCAAGGGTTGCCATTTGTACGGGTTCGGTGACCGCCCTCAAGGGTCCCTTAGTGGAATCACGGCATCTTGCATTGTGCGAGGGCGTGAGGAGATTACGGTGGCCCTAGTGGCTTCTTGGGGAGCATTGTGCCTCCACACCGCTCCGAACGGAGATTAGCATCCGCAAGGGTGTGAACTTCGGGATACATCATCGTCTCCACGTGCCTCGGTTATCTCTTACCCGAGCCCTTTACTTATGCACTTTACTTTGTGATAGCCATATTGTTTCTTGTTATATATCTTGCTATCACTTAGTTGTTTGTCTTGCTTAGCATAAGTTGTTGGTGCACATAGGTGAGCCTAGTTGTTTTAGGTTTTGTTCTTGACATATTAAACGTTATTTTTATTCCGCATTTGTTCAAGCCTAAAGCGTAATTATTTTAAAGCGCCTATTCACCCCCCCCCTCTAGGCGACATCCACGTCCTTTCATGCTTGATATTGAATGCAACCCGTCATGTCCTATACTTAGTAGGCCTTTCCTATGAACTATAGTTGCTATTATTGACATGAAAGAAAGTAATATAAGATTCCAATTCCCATTAAAGAAAGGGATGGAACACTTACCTAGGAAGAGGATTAAACCACCATATGAATCTATTATTAGATCCACCTATGGAATTAAGTTTAAGGATGACAATACTTGAAACAATGCATTATACCTACCTAGGGGCATAAAACAATATCGCTTGTTGGGAGGCAACCCAATAGTTATCTTAAACTTTTTTGGTTTTACTTTTTGTTATTTTGATTTCACACAATTTTTGTAGTATAATGGTTGTCTTTTTATTTTTTAATTAGTGTTTGTGCCAAGTAAAGCCTTTGGGATGATTTGGATGATAGTAGAATTGATTCAGTGCGAAAGCAGAAACTTTTGCGCCTAGTATATGAATTTATTCTCTCTGCTGGAACTTGATAAATTTGTGAATTTTTTAAACAGTATTTCTATACAAAATTATAGGTTGTACTAATTTTTCAGAATTTTTGGAGTTACAAAAGAATGGGTTTAGTACATATCACTATAGACTGTTCTGTTTTAGTCAGATTCTGTTTTTTCTTGCATAGTTTGCTTGTTTTCATGATGCTATGGATTATATGGGGGGGTATAAGTCATGGATAAATTAGAATACACTAACCATTATGAAATATTTAAATATGAATCAATTTATAACAATACCTAAAGTATTTGATATGTCTATTGTACTAACGGATCGCACGAGGTTTTGTTGAGTTTTGTGTGCTGAAGTTTTTTAGTTTTGGGTGAGACAACGACGGATGAAGGAATAAGGAGCGGCAAGACCCTAATCTTGGGGATTCCCAAGGCACCCCAAGGTAATATTCAATGAAGACCAGTGTCTAAGCTTGGGGGTGCCCCGGAAGGCATCCTCTCTTTCGTCTCTAATCTATCGGTATGTCAATTGGAGCTATATTTTTATTCATCACATGATATGAGTTTTGCTTGGAGCGTCATGTATTATAGTTCATTTTCCTTTTAGTTTGCAACAATCATCGTTTGCTGGACACATTTTGATAGAGACACATTTTCATCATAATTTGTTAGAATAATCTATGTGCTTCACTTATATCTTTTGAGCTAGACAGTTGCTCTAGTGCTTCACTTATATCTTTTTAGAGCACGACGACGAACATATTTATAGAAATAGTTGAACTCTCATGATTCACTTAAATCTTTTTGAGAGTATAAGGCATAAGGAATGGTAATTTGCACGTGTTATAAGACTAGTCCAAAAAGGATAGGTATTCAAGGGGGATATAATAAAAACTTTCATGTAGCTCACCACATAGGAAACGTGGGTTAATTTATATTGATGTAGTAATATAAAAGAATATAGGTTCATGATCATTGGTTAGTATAAATATTGGTATTAAAGTTTTTTATTTACTTCTCATATAAATATTGGCCATGGCATGGTGATAAGGTGTGAGCATTTTTTGTCTGAAATGAAATCCTATCGTGTTGTTTGGATTGGGAGCGTGCGATGGTCAACTCCTCCCAACCTCCTCCCTAGGGGCATGCGGTAGTGCTTTTCTTAGAGAGAGCTAATAAGGCTTTGCAGTAAGTATATGAGTTCTTTATGACTAATGTGAGTTCATGGATATACGCACTCTCACCCCTCCGTAATTTGCTAGCCTCCTCGGTATCGTGCATTGCCCTTTCTCACCTCGAGACTCGGAGCAAACTTCGTCGGTGCATCCAAACCCTGTGATATGATACGCCCTATGACACATAAGCCACCCTATATCTTCCTCAAAACAGCCACCATACCTACCTCTTATGGCATTTCCATAGCCATACCGAGATATATTGCCATGCAACTGTCACCGTTCCGTCACATGACTTGTGTGTTCATCATCATATTGCTTTGCATGATCGTAAGATATCTATCATGATATTTTCATGGTTTGTCCGTTTTTGGTATCTTTGCTATGCTACATCATTGCACATCCTGGTACACTGCCAGATGCATTCATACAGAGCCATACTGTCCTTTATCGAATTTTAATTTCGAGTTGTAAGTAAATAGAAGTGTGATGATCATCATTATTAGAGCATTGTCCCGGTAAGGAAAGGGTGATGGAGACTATGATTTCCCCACATGTCAAGATGAGACTCCGGACGAAAAATAAAAAGTGAGGGAGGCCAAATGAGCCCACCAAGAAAAAAGAAGAGAAAACAAGAAAAAAAGAAAAAAGAAAAAATTAGAGAAAGAGAGAGAAGGGGCAATGCTACTATCCTTTACCACACTTGTGCCTCAAAATGGCACCATGTTCTTCATATAGAGAGTCTTCAGTTTTGTCACTTTCATATACTAGTGGGATTTTTTCATTATAGAACTTAGCTTGTATATTCTGATGACGGGATTCCTCAAATGCCCGAGGTCTTCATGAGCAACAAAGTTGGATGCATGCCCACTTAGTTTAATTTGATATTTCATACACTTATAGCTCTAGTGCATCCGTTGCATGGCAATCCCTACTCCTCGCATCGATATCGATTGATGGGCATCTCCATAGCCCGTTGAGCCACCTAGTTGATGTGAGACTTTCCCACCTTTTGACTCCTTTGATATCTACCACCATATCTATTCCATCCATATGCTATATCCATGGCTCACGCTCATGTATTGCGTGAAGTTGAAAATGCTGAAGCGCGTTAGAAGTACGATCCAATTGCCTGGTTTGACACCGGGGTGCTCATGATTTATACTTATACGGTGAAGACGGAGTCATGCCATGCTTAATATGATAAAATGAATAGGGATAACATTCTTTAATGATCGTATATTTTTAAACAACAATGGTTATGCTTCTTATGTTCATGGATATTATTATGTTGATATTAATTAATTCATCGTTTCTTAAAATCTACACCTGAAAGAGATTACATGTTGGGTAGCATGCCACATCAAAAATTCTATTTTTATCATTTACCTACTCGAGGACGAGCACGAATTAAGCTTGGGGATGCTGATACGTCTCCGATGTATCTATATTTTTTGATTGTTCCATGCTATTATATTATTAATCCTGAATACTTTATATGCAATTATATGCTATTTTATATCATTTTTGGGACTACTCTATTAACTCAGTGCCTAGTGCCAGTCCTTGTTTTTTGGCCTATTTTTGGACTTCTCAGAATATCAATACCAAACGAAGTCCAAATTCGATAAAAAATTACAGGAGTTATTTTTGGACCAGAAGAGACTCAGGAAGCTTCGGGTGGAGGCCAGAAGATCCACGAGGTAGCCGCGAGCAACCAGGGCGCGCCTTGGGGGGTAGCGCATGCCCCTGGCTCGTGGGCCCCTCGTGGCACCTCCTGACCTAACTCCACTTGTATATGTCCCTAGTTACCCAAAAACCAACAGAAAGCCACCGGAAACACTTTTTCTGCCGCCGCAAGTCTCCGTTCTTCCGTGATCCCATCTGGAGGCCTTTTCCGGTACTCTGCCAGAGGGGGAATTGATCATGGAGGTTGTCTACATCAACCTTGCTGCCGCCATGATGATGTGTGAGTAGTTCACCACATACCTACGGGTCCATAGCTAGTAGCTAGATGGTTTCTTTTCTCTCTTTGATCTTCAATACAATGTTCTTTGCGATTCTCGCGATGATCTATCCATTCTAATCTTCTTTTGCGGTGCATTTGTCGGTATTCGATGAATTGTGGGTCTATTATCATATTATTCATGAAAGTAATTGAGTCTTCTCTGAATTCTATTATCCATGATTGTTATAGCTTTGCAAGTCTCTCATATCTATCCGTTTGGTTTGGCCAACTGGATTGATTTATCTTTAGTGGGAGGAGTGCATTGTAGTGGGTTCAATCTTGCGGTGCTCTATATCCTGGTGACAGAAGGGGACAAGACACATATTGTATTGTTGCTACTAAGGATAAAATGATGGGGTCTGAACATATTGCGTGTCTTACTTTGTCTACATCATGTCATATTGCTTAAAGTGTTACTTTATTTATCATGAACTTAATACCATAGATGTATGCCGGATAGCAGTCGATTGGTGGAGTAGTAGTAGTAGATGGAGAATTGTTTCGGTCTACTTGCCACGGACGTGATGCCTATATACATGATCATTGCCATGAATAACATCATAACTATGCGCTTTTCTATCAATTGCCCAACAATAATTTGTCTACCCACTATAAGCTATGTGTTCGAGAGAGAAGCCTCCAGTGAAAACCATGGCCCCGGGGTCTATTCAAATCATATTGCTAAAATCCTAAAACCTTGCTGCAATTTATTTAATTTCTTTTTATTTTACTTTTATATTTATTTTTCTATCACCTCAGAAGTAATCCTTGCAAGTAACGAGTTCAAGGGGCTTGACAACCCTCTTGCCCGCGTTGGGTGCTAGTGTTTGGTTTTGTGTGTGCGGGTATTGTTGATGCAAAGTTGTCATGATTATACTACTTGTTCGATAACCTTGGTTCTCACTGAGGGAAATACTTATCGCTACTATATTGCTTCACCCTTCCTCTTTGGGAAAAAACCCAACACAACTCACAAGTAGCAGTCATTAGTGTGGCAAACTCATCATTGAAAGCTTTGTTAGGAGAAGCAAAGATAATATCATCAACATATAGTTGGCATATGAACAATTCCCCTTTAACCCTCTTAGTAAAAAGAGTGGGATTGATTTTCCCAATTTTAAATCCACGATCTTGCAACAACTCGGTAAGGTGCTCATACCACGCACGTGGGTCTTATTTAAGGCCATAGAGAGCCTTATCGAGCTTATATACATGATTGGGGAACTTGGGATCCTCGAACCCCGGGGGTTGCTTGACATATACCAACTCATTTG
Source organism: Elymus sibiricus (assembly GCA_039707655.1). NCBI lineage: Eukaryota > Viridiplantae > Streptophyta > Magnoliopsida > Poales > Poaceae > Elymus > Elymus sibiricus. The sequence goes on along the minus strand of CM077667.1, from coordinate 138,651,749 downwards.
AAGGACCATTAAGGAAAGCACTCTTTACATCCATTTATTGCAATTTTAAATCATGATGAGAAACATAAGCAAGAAGCATGCAAATAGATTCAAGACGAGCAACGAGAGCGAAGGTTCCACCGTAGTCGATGCCCTCGACTTGGGAGTAGCCTTGAGCTACCAATCTCGCATTGTTGCGAATGACAATGACATGTGCATCTTGCTTGTTCTTGAAGATCCATTTGGTTCCAATGACATCATGATTCTCCTTTGGCCTTGGCACCAATTGCCACACTTTGTTGTGCTCGAAGTTGTTGAGTTCTTCATGCATGGCTTCTATCCAATCCGGGTCCTCGAGCGCCCCATAGACCTTTTGGGGTTCAACACAAGAAACAAACCCGTGATGCTCACAAAAGTTTGTTAATTGTTTACGAGTAGTTACCCTTTTTTTAAGGCTTCCAATGATGTTCTTCAAAATGTGTGTTTGACGTTGTAGAGTGGAATCAATGGCGGCTCGACGCTCCAATTGCTCTTCAAGGGAAATTTGAGGATCTACATCTTGACCATCTTGAGCATCATCTTGGGCTTGCTCATCACTTTGAGCTTTCTCTTCATCTTGAGCTTGCTCGTGGTCATGAACATGATCTTGGCCATCATTAGGTGCATCACCATCATCATGAGGTAGATCTTGGCCTTGATCTTGTTCACTTGGTTGTTCTTCGGAAGCGTGTGGGTCTAGTGTTGGTGATGGTTCCACTTGCGTAGAACATTGTCCTTCTTCTTCCACCACAAGGGGTTCCTCAACGGGTAGGAAATGTCCCACACCCATTATTCTTATGGAATGAGGAGGAATTTCATCACCTCATCACAAAGACCACTTTGGTCCACTTGGGAGCCATTATTTTCATCAAACTCCATGTTACATGTCTCCTGAACGAGTCCGTTGGACTTGTTGAGGACACGGTAAGCATGAGAGTTTGTAGCATAATCAACAAATATGCCCTCTTGAGCTCTAGTTTCGAATTTAGACAAACGAGCACCTTTCTTGAGAATGAAACACTTACACCTGAACACCCAGAAATACTTGAGGTTGGGCTTGTTACCAGTAAGTATCTCATATGGAGTCATGTTCAAGCCTTTGCGAAGGTAGAGCCGATTGGATGCATGACATGTGACGTTGATGGCTTCGGCCCAAAAGTTGTCGGAGATTTGAATTCCGCCATCATGGTCCTTGCCGCGTCCATCAACGCCCGGTTCTTCCTCTCCGCTACACCATTTTGTTGAGGGGGTATAAGGTGTAGAATATTTATGCTTGATCCCCTCATCACTAAGAAACTCATCCAAGGTGTAGTTCTTGAACTCGGTGCCATTGTCACTTGGTCAATATCTTTGCATCATGTCGACATTGAGCTTCATATTTAAAGTCGATCATGGTTTGTTGGGTCTTGCTCTTACTCATGAAGAAATATACCCAAGTGTATCTTGAATAGTCATCCACAATTACCAAGCAATATTTTGTTCCCCCAACACTATCAAAAGATGGAGGTCCGAAGAGATCCATGTGAAGGAGCTCCAAGATCCTCGTGGAACAAATAATTGTCGTTGATCGACGAACCATATCATGTAGCTTTCCTTCGATACAAGCACGATCTTTAGCAAAACTAACATTTGTTAGTCCTCGAACATGGTCCCCATTGAGGAGGCTTTGCAAAGATCTCATATTTGCGTGGGCTAAATGGCGATGCCAAAGCCACCCCACGTCAACTTTAGCCATTAAACATGTTGCGATCTTAGGGGGCCTCTTCGAGAAGTTGACCACATAGAGACAGTTCTCAACATAAACAACATAGGACACTTTAAGAGTCTTGCTCACAAAAGGGCCACGATATTTAGATCAAAGAATGTAGGAAAGCCCATGAGTGCAAGTTGACGAATGAAAAGTAAATTGTATGCAAGGGTCTCAACAAGCATGACTTTCTCAATGGTTAGATCTAGAGAGATTACCACCTTGCCAAGACCCACTACCTGTGACATTGAAGCATCACCAAATTGGACGTGAGTGGGCATAGATGTACTGGCTTAAACATCCACCACCAAGTCCTTGCTTCCGGTCATATGATTTGTCGCTCCACTATCGAGCAACCATGAACCTTCCCCGGAAGCAAATCGCTACATAAGATCAATGCTTGGATTTAGGTACCCATTATTGAATGGGTCCTTTCATGTTAGTAACAAGGTTCTTAGGAACCCAAATAGACCACTCAATGTACTCATAAGGAGAACCAACAAATTTGGCATAAACATGCCCATCACTAGCACATCATAAAACACATGAAGGGTTAAAATCACTGACATTGTTGGGTGAAGTGGTTTTGCCTCTCTTGGCACCACCACGAACCACCTTGTTCTTCTTCTCCTTAGGAGCGTCCTCTCCCTATTTGACAAGGATAGTTTGAGGGGGAGGGCTTGCTTCGTCTTTTCTTTCTTCTTGGTGTTCTTCTTCTTTGGCTTGGGTGCAAACCCAAGTCCCTCCTTAGCCACAAATTCCTTTTGATTGCTCAAAAGGTCATTGAGATTCTTCTTAGCTTGAATGCAAGTGACAAGGCCTTTCTCAAGTTGCTCTTTCAACTTGCCATTCTCCTCAACAAGACGAGCATGCTCACAACAAGGGTTAGTAGCACGCGCATTATGAATTAATACAAAAGGAGGACCAATAGCAATCTCCTTAGTTAGTTTCACATGGAGTCGATCATGAGACTCTTTGAGAGAATTATGAGCACTTTTCAAGGCCTGAGCCTTCTCAAGTAACTCAAACTCCTCCTTGAGTCTAGCATGGCCAACCCCAAGTTCAACATTCTCGGATTTAAGCACACGAGCAAGAACTTGAGCATGATCATGATCTTTCTTCAACTTAGCAAGGTCAATGTTGTGTGACTCCTCAAGAGCCAAACAAAGACCTTGCTCTTCTTCAAGAGCATGGTAAAGATCCGCAATCTCGTCGGCATAGTCACGACTATGACCTTCCATCTTAGTGATGGTATCTTCATGAGACTCAATGGTGTCATTGGCCTCACCTAGTTGTTCCAAGAGAGCAACGAAGTGCTTCTTGGTCTCACCTTTGAGCTTACCAAAGAACTTATCAAAACCATTTTCATCCACCTTAACCGCCTCTGTTTCATCCACAGAATTCATCAAGGAGTAGTGATAGTAGTTTTGATGTTGGAGGTTACCTTGTTGGTGGATTTGGCCATGAGGCACTTGGCGGGTGCGATGAGGTTCTCGTTGGGGGAGTCGAAGAGATACACCGAGGTTGGGGAAGAGATGGCAATGGCGACAGAGGCCGTTGCAGTTCCTTCACCACTTGTATCATCATCGTCATCATTGGGCACGTACTCTTCCAGCGCCACCAACCCCTTTTGTGGCACCCACTGATATATCCTTTTATTGATCTGGTATTGGAACAAGAAAGGGGATCCCACACCTATTTCCCCAGAGGTGGACCCTGGGTATCGAACCCACGAGAGGAAGATTCCCTTGAAACAATTGTCTCTAGCAAGCTTTTGCCAAAGTTTCAAATCCAGATTTTGACCGGATTAGCAAGCAAATAGTGATTCAAACACTTATAATAAAAATAAGGTACGGGGATGAGGTCTTAATGCTTACAACCATGTATTTGCGTTGGGATAAAAAATGATATTAGTTTGTTCACGGGAAGTCACCCATCAAGAGGTGCTTGCTTCATATCGGAGTAGGGGATGTGTCCAAATAACATCTTGACCGGCACGAGTCCTGCATCAAGAATCAGTTGTCCTATGTAAGGCCATATCCGTATCGTGGGGTTTCCCCGATAATTAAGATAATAATATTAGACAAAAGCATTGGGTGTTTAATAACTACACCTCATGAATCCCCAAGGATATGATCCATGCTACCCTACTAAACCTTACTGTCACCGGTGTTCGGTATAACACTTCACGGTCCCCTTACTCCAAACCTCACCGGTGCTCGATCTCCATGATCCTGGGTACCTGCGGGGATGAAGATCGCGGAAAAGACAAGAGACATTTCACGAAACAATTTTAATTCACACATACAAGACATTATGTCAAAGACTTCCATTGGTCCCATCAACAAATACATGGGGTTGTAAGGCTCATGCCTCACTCCATACCTTACCGGACTACTCACACATGGAGATCAGATCGCGAGAAGAAAACATTAAAGAACACATCTTGGGATTGATTGATTGCAATATGTCTTACAATGGATGCCTTGTGCGATGCACGATTACAAGTATGAACTAGATGATAGAGCACTATGGTGGTGGAGATGGCCATGAAGATGAAAATGACGGTGGCTAGGGTTTGTGGATGAAGATGATGATGAAGAGGTTCTGGATGTGCTCGACGCTGTTCTGTTGACATTTCGACGGGGTCCCCTTTATAAAAGTTGTTCAGGTGGACGACCTGCCTCGGTTTCTCGTTGCATCTCTTGCCGCCGAACAATTCCACAGGTGCCCACACCGTTACTCCCCCCGGGAAGACTTGCATGCGGGGTTCTTTCTCCTTTTGAGAAAAAGAAAGAAGAGAAAATACAGTAGGCAGGGAACCTAGGTGGTTCAACAGTCCCCTTACGCAACATGTCATGAAGATACACAAAATAAATATGTACTTTGACAAAAGGTTGCGGAATACTTAGCTTTCATTAACTACGCACAGGGTCATCGCCTGGCTTTGTACAAAGGATTACATGCCCTTCCGGCATAACTTGCACAGAAGGGGTTGTCGGGCAGACCCGGCAACCGCCCCTCATGGGTAGAACTTTCGAAGATGCTCGATATTCCACGAGTTTTGCACCGGAGTGACATCTTCGGTCTCCACGTGGACTGCGCCAGGCCTGGTGACTCTTACCACCCGGTAAGGGCCTTCCCACTTCGGCGTCAACTTGTTTGATCTCTTAGCGGACTGAATCCGTCGAAGAACAAGGTCGCCTTCCTCAATAATCCTGGCATGCACCTTTCGGCTATGGTAGCGGCGTAAGGACTGCTGGTACCTAGCGGCACGCAGTGCAGCCTGGAGATGATCTTCCTCGAGGAGCATGGCATCGTCATGCCGTAGACGCTCTTGCTGGTCCTCGTCAAAGGCCTGGACTCTCGGTGATCCGTACGTGAGTTTCGTGGGGAGAACTGCTTCTGCACCATAAACTAGGGAGAAGGGTGTCTCACGTATGGCTCGATTTGGCGCCGTTCTGATCGACCAAAGAACAGTCGGCAACTCATCAATCCAGCGCCTTCCCTGCTTGCGCAGCTTGTCAAAAGTTCTCGTCTTGAGGACCCGCAGCACTTCAGCATTTGCCCTCTCTACTTGCCCGCTACTCCTGGGGTGGGAAACCGAGGTGAAGCAGACCTTGGCGCCGATATCTTGACACTATTGCATGAAAGTGCTACTGGTGAACTGGGTGCCGTTATCGGTGATGATCCTGTTCGGGACCCCGAAACGACAAACAATTCCTATGAGAAACTTGACTACTGCCTGCGCCGTTACTTTTCTCAATGGCTCAACTTCGGTCCACTTCGTGAACTTGTCGATGGCGATGAACAAGAACTCGAAGCCCCCGGTAGCACGAGGGAGGGGCCCAATGATGTTGAGCCCCCATACCGAGAATGGCCAGGAGAGCGGCACGGTTTGAAGGGCTTGTGCTGGTTGGTGTATCTGCTTGGCGTGATATGGGCATGCTTCACATGTTGTCACCACCGCCAAGGTGTCTTGAAGGGTTGTGGGCCAGTAGAAGCCTTGCCGGAACGCCTTCCCGACAAAGGATCGTGATCCTACGTGGGAGCCACAAATCCCCTCGTGTATCTCCGCCAACAGCTGCTGTCCTTCTTCCCGAGGAATACACTTTAGCTTCACGCCGCTCGGCCTCCTCTTGTACAAGGTGTTGTCGAAGAATTGGTACATGCTTGACCGTCGGGCTACTCTTTCGGCTTCTTCTTGTTCCTCAGGAAGATCTCCTGTCTGGAGGTATTGGACGATTTGCTATGCCCATGTCGGAGCTTGTGGCTCGACGACAAGGACCAAAGGCATTTCTTCTGCCGCAGGGACACTAGCTTCTACGACCAGGACCCTCGGGTCTGTCGGAGCTTGTGGTTCCCCGACGCGCGGGTGGTCGCTCCTGGCAACCCTCTTGACGGTCACTGACGGCTCTACCAGAAGATGGTCGCTAGAATTGACTTTCCTTTTCCTGCTCTGCCGCGTTACAGGGTTGACTGAGGGTTGCATCTATCAGAGGACAAAAGTATCTGGTTCCACAGGCAGCTTCTGCGCAACTCTCTTTGACAGGTCGTCAGCAATATCATTATCGGCACGGGGGACATGCTCCATTTGCAGACCGTCAAATTTCTCCTCCAATCTCCGCACCTCATCAACATAAGCCTCCATCAAGGGACTCTGATAATCCTTGTTTACTTGGCGAACAACAAGATGTGAGTCTCCTCGTACTATCAGCTTTCAGATGCTAAGAACAGCTGCTATCCTCAACCCGACCAGCAACCCTTCATACTCAGTTGTGTTATTTGTTGACTCCTCCCTAGGAAAGTGCATCTGTACCACATACTTGAGATGCTCTCCGGTGGGTGCAATGAGTAGCACTCCGGCACCGGCGCCTTGCAGCGAGAAAGCTCCATCAAAGTACATGACCCAATCTTGAGGCATTTCCTTGCCGGGGAGTGTTGTCTCAGGTATTTCTTCATCTGGCATTGGCGTCCATTCTGCTATGAAATCCCCCAAGGCCCTGCTCTGGATTTTTGCCATACTTTTGAAGCTCAAGTCGAAGCTGGCTAGCTCCAATGCCCACTCAACGATCCTGCCGGTCGCCTCAGGATTCCCCAGGATACGTTGCATCGGGAACCGGATGAGGACGGTGATGTGGTGTGCTTGGAAGTAGTGGCGCAGCTTCCGGGAGGCCATAAGGAGACCGAAAAGCATCTTATGCATCCCAAAGTATCTTGATCCAGCCCCCTTTAGGAGGGAGCTGGCAAAATACACTGGTCACTGCACCATCTTCTTCTTTCGCACAACTTCCCGATTCTCTCTTTGCATCATGTCTGTGTCTGACTCTGGCTTGTCCGTTGCCACTTCGGGGGCCTCTGTATCGTCTCCCTCAACTTCCCTCTTCGCCACTAGTGCAGCACTAGCCACTTGGTTCATTACCGCTAAGTACAACAACAATGGTTCCTCTGGTTTAGGCGTGGCTAGGACTGGCGTCGAGGACAGGTACTTCTTCAGATCCTACAGTGCTGCCTCTGCTTCCGGGGTCCAAGTCATTGGGCCCGCTTTCTTCAAAATCTTGAAAAATGGTAAGGCACACTCTGCAGACTTGGAAATGAACCTGCCGAGGGCGGCGATGCAGCCCACTAAACGGCGTACGTCCTTGATGTGCTTCTGTGCCTCCAGCTGCTTAATTGCCTCGATCTTGGCGGGGTTGGCTTCAATCCCGCATTGCAAGACGAAGAACCCAAGGAGCTTGCAGGAAGGGACTCCGAAGACGCACTTCTCAGGGTTGAACTTCAGGTTGATCTTGCGCAGGTTCGTGAAGGTTTCTTCTAGGTCTTGAACCAGCGTGTTGACGTGGCTTGGACTGCGTCGGTATTTCCCCAAAGAGGAAGGGATGATGCAGCACAGCGACAGTAAGTATTTCCCTCAGTTATGAAACCAAGGTTATCGAACCAGTAGGAGGATCACCACCACCCAATAAGCAGCACCTGCACACAAACAACAAATACTTGCAACCCGACGCGAAAGAGAGGTTGTCAATCTCTCTACGGTAATAAGATAGATTAGTAGTGATAGATAGGAGAGATAGATCTCTCAAGAACACAAATAAAAAGAGTAAATATGCAGCAATATGTTTTTGGGTTTTTGGTTTTGTAGATCTAAAAACAAAGATTGGAAAAAAACGTAGATCGGAAAGCAATATGATAGGAAAAGTAGACCCGGGGGCCGTAGGGTTCACTAGTGGCTTCTCTCATGAGTATAGCGCACGGTGGGTGAACAAATTACTGTTGGGCAATTGATAGAAAATCGAATAGTCATGACGATATCCAAGGCGATGATCATTATATAGGCATCACGTCCAAGATAGATAGACCGACTCCTGCCTGCATCTACCTCTATTACTCCACACATCGATCGCTATCCAGCATGCATCGAGTGTATTAAGTTCATGGAAAAAGGGAGTAATGCAATAAGAACGATGACATGATGTAGACAAGATCTATTCATGTAGGAATAGACCCCATCTTGTTATCCTTAATAGCAACGATACATGCATGTCTTGCTGCCCCTTCTGTCACTGGGAAAGAACATCGCAAGATCGAACCCATCACAAAGCACCTCTTCCCATGGCAAGAAAAATCGATCTAGTTGTTGGGGGAACGTTGCATGGGAAACAAAAATTTTCCTACGCATACACAAGATCTATCCATGGTGATGAGCATCTACGAGAGGGAGAGTGAATCTACATACCCTTGTAGATCGCTAAGCGGAAGCGTTAAGAAACGCGGTTGATGTAGTCGAACGTCTCCGCGATCCAAATCGCAAGTCGTCCCTCGATCCGATCACGAACTAGTGCCGAACGGACGGCACCTCCGCGTTCAACACACGTACGGCTTGATGACGCCTTCACCTCCTCGATCCAGCGAGCGATGATGAAGTAGTGGATGAGTTCCGGCAGCACGACGGCGTGGTGATGGTGGTGAGGAACAATCTCTGCAGGGCTTCGCCAAGCACTACGGAGATTATGACGGGAGAACTAGAAGGTTAGGGTTGCCGACACACGGCTTGGGAAATCTTGATGTGTCCCGTGTGTTAGCCCTGCCCCTCTATTTATATGTTGAGCCCTGGGGTCTAAACTTGGAGAGAAAGCCTCCACAAGGTCGGTTTCGCCCGCACAAGGTCGGTTTGGCCCGCACGGAAAGAGTCTAACTCGGATTCCAGCAGTATCGCGTACAAGCGGTAGTACCGCTCACGAGCGGTAGTACCGCTTCACACAAGCGGTAGTACCGCTTACGCGGTAGTACTGCCTTACAGCGGTAGTACCGCTTAAGGCAGTAGCAAAACTTCCTTTTGCACTTTCCAATACCTCGTGGGCTTTACCCCTTTGGCTCATATAAAGTGTTGCTGGACCCGAACACTTCGGTAAACATCCGGAACCTCTTCCGGTGAATTCCGGAACCCTTCCAGAGATCAAAACACTATTATCACATATATTAATCTTTACCTCCGGACTCTTCCGGAGACCCTCGTCATGTCCGGGATCTTATCTGGGACTCCGAACAACCTTCGGTCACCAACATAATAACTCAACTATACTAATCGTCACCAAACGTTAAGTGTGTAGACCCTGCGGGTTCGAGAACTATGTAGACATGACCGAGACACCTCTACGATCAATAACCAATAGCGGGACCTGGATGCCCATATTGGCTCCTACATATTCTATGAAGATCTTTATCGGTCGAACCTCTATGTCAAGGATTCAGTTAATCCCGTATGCTGTTCCCTTTGTTATTCGGTATGTTACTTTCCCGAGATTCGATCGTCGGTATCTCTATACCTAGTTCAATCTCGTTACCGGCAAGTCTCTTTACTCGTTCCGTAATACAAGATCTCGTGGCTAACACTTTTGTCACATTGCTTGCAAGGCTCATTGTGATGTTGTATTACCGAGTGGGCCCTGAGATACCTCTCCGTCACACGGAGTAACAAATCCCAGTCTTGATCCATGCCAACCCAACAGACACCCTTGGAGATACCTGTAGAGCACCTTTATAGTCACCCAGTTACGTTGCGACGTTTGATACACACAAGGTACTCCTCCGATGTCAGGGAGTTGCATGATCTCATGGTCATAGGAACAGATACTTGACATGCAGAAAACAATAGCAATAAACTGACACGATCATATGCTACGTTCGTAGTTTGGGTCTTGTCCATCACATCATTCTCCTAATGATGTGATCCCGTTATCAAATGACATCTCATGTCTATGGCTAGGAAACCTTAACCATCTTTGATCAACGAGCTAGTTAACTAGAGGCTTACTAGGGACACAGTGTTGTCTATGTACCCACACATGTATTTGAGTTTCCAATCAATACAATTATAGCATGGATAATAAACGATTATCATGAACAAGGAAATATAACAATAACTAATTTATTATTGCCTCTAGGGCATATTTCCAACACTTGTTGGCCTAACTAAACCAAAGATTGGAAGAAGAAATACGAGGCTATAAGTAATCATGCATATAAGAGATCAAAGAAGACTCAAATAATATTCATGGATAGAAACTGATCATGAACTCAAAATTCATCAGATCCCAACAAACACACCGCAAAAGTTTACATCAAATATATCTCCAAGAGACCTTTGTATTGAGAATCATAAGAGAGAGAGAAGAAGCCATTTAGCTACTGCCTACGGACCCATAGGTCTATGGTGGACTACTCACGCATCATCAGAGAGGCACCTATGAGGAAGATGAACCCCTCTGTGATGGTGTTTAGATTGGATCTCGCGGTTCTGGAACTTGCGGCGGCTGAAATTGTGTTTCGTCGACTCCCCTAGGGTCTTTGGATTTCCAGGGAATTTATAGGCATGATAGTCGGTTGAGGTGGTGCCCGAGGTACCCAGCACCCACCAGGCCGCGCCAGGGGGCCTCTGGCGCGCCCTGGGGGGGCCTGGCCACCCTGGGCCCCCTCTTCTGGTGTTCTTTGGCCCATCTAGTTTCTTCTGGTCCGTAAAAAATCCACAAAAATCCCCGCAGTGTTTCATCTCTGTTTGGTACTGATTTTCTGCGAAATAAAAAAACAAGCAAAAACAACAACTGGCACTTTGGCACTATGTCAATAGGTTAGTCCCAAAAAATGATATAAAGTTGTAATAAAATGATTGTAAAACATCCAAGAATGATAATATAACTGCTTGGAACAAGCAAAAATTATAGATACGTTGGAGACGTATCAGCATCCCCAAGCTTAATTCCTAGTCGTCCTCGAGTAGGTAAATGATAAAAACAGATTTTTTGATGTGGAATGCTGCCTAACATGTTCATCATATTCTTTTGTTCTTTGTATAGCATGGACATTTGGACTTGTAAATGATTCAAAGCAATAGTCTAGTTTTAACATAATGACTTCAATACTCAAGCATGTCAACAAGCAACCATGTCTTTCAAAATATCAACACTAAAGAAAGTTATCCCTAGCCCATCATGCTCAATCATTGATCCATTCATGAAATACACTCAAATATTAGCTATGCCCAATGCTCAAGTACGATCATAGTGCCCCCTAGTTGGTGCTTATAAGAGAAAATGGAGACTCGAAGCAAAAATAAAAAATTGCATAAAGTAAATAGATAGGCCCTTCGCAGAGGGAAGTAGGGATTTGTAGAGGTGCCAGAGCTCAAAGTTTTAAATTGAGAGAAAAAATATTTTGGGTGGCATGCTTTTCCTGTCAACGGAAATGACAAAGTAGCTCACAATAATTTCCATGCTAGATATATCATAGGCGGTTCCCAAATAGAAAATAAAGTTTATTCCTTTTTCCACCAAACTTTCACTTTCCATGGCGGGCTGTATCCACGGTTGCCTTCCATACCAACACTTTCCAAGGAATTTATTATTTGACAACATAAAGTAAATATTTTTTCTTTTTCATTTCGGGAATGGGCATCCCTATTACCGTCATACTCTCGTGCAATGACAAGTGAATAAACATTCGTCTTAAGAATAACACATCTAGCATGGAAAAATATTGGACACTCCCCACCGTTTCATGAGCGGTACAGGCACACAAAAGAGAAAATTTATTTTGAAAATTTAGAGGTGCCACATACAAATTTGCTTGGAACGGCATGGAAATACCGCATATATGTAGATATGGTGGACTCATAAGGCAAAACTTGGTTTAAGGATTTTGGATGCACAAGTAGTATTTCTACTTAGTACAAATGAAGGCTAGCAAATAGATTGGGAAACCAAACAAAGAAACGAAAAATCACATAAGTGAGCATTGAACATAACTAACACCGAATAATGCACCACAAGTAGGATGTAACTTGATTGCATAACTATTGACTTTCGTGCATGCATAGGGAATCACAAACCTTAACATCAATATTCCTACTATTCAAAATTACTCATTAACATGACTCACATATTACTATCATCATATTTCAAAACTATTACAAGGAATCAAGTTTAATTTGTCCAATGATCTTCATGAAAGTTTTTATTATATCCTCCTTGGATATCTATCACTTTGGGACTAGTTTCATACATTGCCATTGCTTTTTAGCAAGCTCAAACAAATTTAAGTGAAGCACATGAGCATAAAGATTTCATCTCTCAAAAAGATATAAGTGAAGCATGAGAGAATTTCTTAAAAATTTTACTAATATCTCAAATTAATCTAAGTGAAGCATGAGAGTAGTTCTACAAAAGTTTTCCAAGCACACCGTGCTAAAAAAGATATAAGTGAAGCACTAGAGCAATTCTATAGCTCAAAAAGTTTAAGTGAAGCACATAGAGCAATTCTAACAAATCATAGCATGATTTTTGCTTTCTCAAATAGGTGTGTACAGCAAGGATACAAAGGGAAAACTAACAAACAAAGCAAGCAAAGATACAAGACGCTCCAAGCAAAACACATGATATGTGACGAATAAAAATATAGCTCCAAGTAAAATACCGATGGTCGTTAGAAGAAAGAGGGGATGCCACTCGAGGGCATCCCCAAGCTTAGTTGCTTGTTACGCTTTGGATATATCTTGGGGGTGCGGTAGCATCCCCAAGCTTAGGCTTTTGCTACTCCTTATTCCTTCATCTATCATGATCTCACCCAAAACTTGAAAACTTCAATCACAAAAAACTCAACAAAATCTTCGTGAGGTCCGTTAGTATAAGAAAGCAAATCACTACTTTAGGTACTATTGTAAACCCATTAAAATTTTATAATTGCATCATACCTACTGTATTTTAACTTTACCATGGCTAATACCCTCCAATACAAACCATAGATTCATCAAAACAAGCACACAATGCAACAAAAACAGAATCTGTCTCAAACAGAACAGTCTGTACTAATATGTACCATACCCATACTTCTATAACTCTAAAAATTCTGAAAACTTAGGAAAACGTAAGGAATTTGTATATCAACACTTTGTTAAAATTTCAGCTCAAGATCACGTTCCACCAAAAAATGAAAATTCATATACTGGACGCAAAGTTTCTGTTTCAGATTCAGCATCACTTCTACTCATCCTATGAATCATCCTAACGGTTCTACTTGGCACAAACACTAAATAAACCATAAAAACACAATCATAACAGAGGCATAATTGTGTCAACACACAAAAACAGAAAGGAAAAAGCAAAAATTTATTTATTCATTGGCTTGCCTCCCAACAAGCGCTATCGTTTTACGCCCCTAGCTAGGCATATTGGATAGTTTCATGTATTGTCATCTTTGGTTTTCAACTCTTCAATCACACAACTAGATTTCTTCAAGGATTTAGCATGCATGTTCTTAACGATAACACTCCTAGGAAGAAAACCAAAATATTCATTCTTGTAAATAGGATCTCTTATGATTTTAACAAAGTCGGGGTGAATACTAATCATTTTAAGATCCCCCTTATGGCCACTAGTCGTAGCAACCTTGTTCTTAGTGATTTGCGTGGTCTTGCCAATCTTTACGGGAGTTTTTCAAGAGATTTGATAGAAGAAAAAGCCGAACCCAGATTACTAAAGATCTCTTCCAACTTATCAATACGGTAAGGACACCCTTCTACCCTTTCGTTAACCATGGTTTCTTTGGCTTTTAGCAATTTAATGGCATCTCCCGCCTTAGCCCCAATTTTATTAGCAAGATTATGCAATTTCTTATCCAAATCATCAAGATGTTCTTAAGTAATCATCTTCTTTTCGATAGCATCTAATCTCTCCATAACATGTTCGAGAGTTAAAGTTGTTTCATTGATCATGATAGGTGGTGATCCCACTAAACTTCCCAAAGCATTAAAAGCATCCAAAGATGGACACATCAAGAAATTCCCACCGGTAATCGTATCAAGGACGAATCTATAAACAGTGGTAATACCCACATAAAAACTGCGAAGAAGAACATCGGTAGATTGCTTATGGATAGATCTATTATGAGCATTGCAAATCCTATACCAAGCATCTTTTAGGTTCTCCCCTCCCCTTCGCTTAAAATTAAGAACCTCATTATCGAGAGTACACGCAATAAAGGAAAAACTAGCCATAGTGACAAAGCAAGAGATCCGGCGAGAAAAAGGGCAAACGAAAAAGAGGGCGAATAAAACGGCAAATTGGTGAAGTGGGGGAGAGGAAAACGAGAGGCAAATGGCAAATAATGTAATTGCAAGGAGATGAGATTTGTGATTAGGAACCTGGTAGATGATGATGGAGTCCCCTCAGCACCTACGATAGGCACGTAGAAGAGACCGCTTCCTCCCCGGCAATGGCGCCAGAAATTCCTTTGACGTGGCTTGGACTGCATCGGTATTTCCCCAAAGAGGAAGGGATGATGCAGCACAGCGACAGTAAGTATTTCCCTCAGTTATGAAACCAAGGTTATCGAACCAGTAGGAGGATCACCACCACCCAATAAGCAGCACCTGCACACAAACAACAAATACTTGCAACCCGACGCGAAAGAGAGGTTGTCAATCTCTCTACGGTAATAAGATAGATTAGGTAGTGATAGATAGGAGAGATAGATCTCTCAAGAACACAAATAAAAAGAGTAAATATGCAGCAATATGTTTTTGGGTTTTTGGTTTTGTAGATCTGAAAACAAAGATTGGAAAAAACGTAGATCGGAAAGCAATATGATAGGAAAAGTAGACCCGGGGGCCGTAGGGTTCACTAGTGGCTTCTCTCATGAGTATAGCGCACGGTGGGTGAAAAAATTACTGTTGGGCAATTGATAGAAAATTGAATAGTCATGACGATATCCAAGGCGATGATCATTATATAGGCATCACGCCCAAGATAGATAGACCGACTCCTGCCTGCATCTACCTCTATTACTCCATACATCGACCGCTAACCAGCATGCATCTAGTGTATTAAGTTCATGGAAAAAGGGAGTAATGCAATAAGAACGATGACATGATGTAGACAAGATCTATTCATGTAGGAATAGACCCCATATTTTTATCCTTAATAGCAACGATACATGCGTGTCTTGCTGCCCCTTCTGTCACTGGGAAAGAACACCGCAAGATCGAACCCATCACAAAGCACCTCTTCCCATGGCAAGAAAAATCGATCTAGTTGGCCTAACTAAACCAAAGATTGGAAGAAGAAATACGAGGCTATAAGTAATCATGCATATAAGAGATCAAAGAAGACTCAAATAATATTCATGGATAGAAACTGATCATGAACTCAAAATTCATCGGATCCAAACAAACACACCGCAAAAGTTTACATCAAATAGATCTCCAAGAGACCATTGTATTGAGAATCATAAGAGAGAGAGAGAAGAAGCCATCTAGCTACTGCCTACGGACCCGTAGGTCTATGGTGGACTACTCACGCATCATCGGAGAGGCACCTATGAGGAAGATGAACCCCTTCGTGATGGTGTTTAGATTGGATCTCACGGTTCTGGAACTTGCGGCGGCTGGAATTGTGTTTCGTCGACTCCCCTAGGGTTTTTGGATTTCCAGGGAATTTATAGGCACGATAGCCAGTTGAGGGGGTGCCCGAGGTGCCCAACACCCACCAGGCCGCGCGAGGGGGCCTCTGGCGCGCCCTGGTGGGGGCTGGCCACCCTGGGCCCCCTCTTCTGGTGTTGTTTGGCCCATCTGGTTTCTTCTGGTCCGTAAAAAATCCACAAAAATCCCCGCAGCATTTCATCTCTGTTTGCTACTGATTTTCTGCGAAGTAAAAAACAAGCAAAAATAGCAACTGGTACTTTGGCACTATGTCAATAGGATAGTCCCAAAAAATGATATAAAGTTGTAATAAAATGATTGTAAAACATCCAAGAATGATAATATAATAGCATGGAACAAGCAAAAATTATAGATACGTTGGAGACGTATCACGTGTCCTTGTTCTTGGTCTTGACCACTATGTCATCCATGTATGCTTATACATTCCTGTGTAGCTGTGGGCCTAAACCATTCGGGACTGCTCTTGCAAATGTGGAAACGACACTCTTTAACCCGAATGGCATGCGTCTAAAGCAGTACACACCGCAAGGGGTGATGAATGTCGTTTTCTCTTCGTCCTCCTTGGCCGTGAAGATCTGGTGGTAGCCAGAGTATGCGTCAAGGAAGGACAACAAGTCGTAGCCAGCGGTTGAGTCCACTATCTGATCGATGCGTGGCAAGGGGAATGGGTCCTTTGGGCAGGCTTTGTTGATGTCGGTGAAGTCGATGCAAAGCCTCCATTTCCCGTTCGCCTTGCGCACAACCACAGGGTTTGCCAACTGAGTTGGGTGGATCACGCCTCTGATCAAACCTGCTGCTTCTAGCTTCTTAATCTCTTAGGCAATGAACTCTTGCCACTCTAATGCTTGTTTTCGGACCTTCTGCTTGACGGGGCGCGCGTGGGGGCAAACGGCAAGGTGGTGCTCAATCACCTCCCTAGGAACACCAGGGATGTCGGATGGTTGTAAGGCAAACACAACGACATTCGCCCGCAGGAAGGCGACGAGCGTGCTTTCCTATTTGCCGTCGAGGGTGGCACTTATGGTGCCGCCCTCGCCATTCTCCCGCGCGGCCACTTGCTTCATCTTGGGAATGGTCACCTTGTCTTTCTTGCTCCTGGCGACAGAGGTCTCTGGCAAGTCCTCGACGGGCGTGTTGCACTCTGTCGTGCGCTTCCCGGAGTTCTTACGAGACTCGCCAGAGCTCTTATCCTTGTTCTTCCCCTAGTAGCTTTGCTGGTAGGAGCGAGTGCCTCGTCGGCAGGCGCTGCTACTGCCTCCCGGAAGAGCTTGTCTACGCACAGGACTGCGTTCTTGTTGTCAGCCTTGACAATGATGATGCTCATCGGCCCTGGCATCTTGAGTGTGTTATAGGCGTGGTGAGACGCCGCCATGAACTTTGCCAGCGCCGGTCGGCCCAGGATTCCATTGTACGACAACGACATCTTCGCGACATCGAAGACAATCTTCTCTGTCCTGAAGTTGAGCTCACTACCGAACGTGACCGACAGAGTTATCTTCGCCTTTGGCTGAGATCTTTGCGGGTTGACCCCTTGGAAAGATCTCGTCGGCTCGAGATCTGAGTCAGGGATCTGCAGGCGTTTGATCATGTCTGGCGAAATCGGATTCAGCCCGGCCCACTATCGACCAGCATCTTGGTGACCTTGAGGTTGTGTATTGTTGGTGATACCAATAATGGCACGCACCCGACGACAGTGATGCGGTCTGGGTGGTCCTCAACGTCAAAGATGATGGGAGTGTCGGACCATTTCAGGGGTTTCCTTGCTTCTGCCGCTGGTTCCACCGCCTTGATCTCACGGGCCCACTGCTTGAGTTGCCGGTGAGAGGACTGCAAAGATGCGCCTCCGTCAACACACATGGTGTCCATGGAACTCTGGGTCTTCGGATTCTTCTTCATCCGTGTCTTCATCGTCTCAAGATTTGTTGCCTCGGCCTCTAGCAGGCTTATCTTTTTGCTGCTTGGCCTTGCCGTGGCGGCCGCTACGGCCACCGCAGTTTTTCTTGCCAAAGCCACCCGCACCCTCTTGACCCTTCTCCTTGTCGCGCCTTTCGTATTCTTGCCTCTGCTTCTCGGCAAGTTGTTCTACTTGGCGGCAACTGTTGATGTCGTGGCTCTTGGTGCGGTGGATCTTGCAGTATGGCCCGCTAGTCTTCTCCCCCGCTGCGGCCTCGTCGTTTCTAGAACACGCGACAACGTTCTTGTTGGACCCCTCGGACTTGGACTTCTTGGCGGAGTCAGGGTTGCCGCCCCCTTCGACAGCCATCACTCCCTTTCCTTTGCGCTTCTTGTTGCGCTTCCGGCCCTTCTTTTTGGCAGCCGATGCGTCGTCGTCGTCGGAGTCGACCTCCGCACCAGCGTCTTCTCCGGGGAGACTCCTCCCCTTTCAGCACACGCGCATTTGTCAGCCAGAGCATATAGCTCGGCGACGTCTCGCACCTTGTTGATGCTCATTTCCTCCCGCATCTGCCGATTGCGCATGTTTGCGTGGAACACGGCAATCACGGCACCGGGGTGGATGTCTTGAATGTTATGCTGCACGCGGCTGAACCTCTGGATGTACTTGCGGATGGTCTCGCCGTCCCTCTGGGGAAACACGTGCAAGTCACTGGGCTGCCCTGGGAGCTGGTGGCCCCCATGGTACGCGCTAACGATCTGGTTGCACAGATCCGCTCAAGATGAGATGGACCCCTCCGGCAAGTTCATCAGCAAACTCCTCACATTGGGCTTGAGTGCCAGCGGGAAGTAGTTGGCGAGTATCTTCTTGTCCCGTCCCCCGGCGGCTTGCACCGCGATGGTGTAGATGCTGAGGAACTCCGAGGGACTGATTTTGCCGTCGTACTTGTCGGGCAGCTCGAGTTTGAAGGCCCTACTCGAAGGCCAGCGAACCTGCCGCAACTCACAGGTGAACGCTGGGCATCCCACCTCGTAAGGTAGGCTACCGGGCGCGCCCGGCGTGGGTTTGTCAATGGCAGGGTCCGCGCGGCCGTCAGATTGGCGGCGAGTCTCGTGCCGTCTCTCGATGGTCGTGTAGGCATCCTCCTTGTGCTCATCCTTCAGGATTTGGCACTAATCTTGGTCCCGCCGCGGGTCCGGTGAGGCGTACGACACCTCGTCTTGTACGTCGGTCTGATGGGAGGTTCGCTGCGGAGGTGATTGGATCGTAGGCGCCCCGCCAGCGTTGCGTTCGGTGGCTGGGCCTCCCGGAGCCGCTTGGGGTGCGCACGACAATCCTACTCCCTTCGGCTTGTTGCGGTTCGTGAAGCTCAGCAAACTCTGTATGGTCGCCCTCCAGTCCTCCATCTTCTCCGGCGCAGGCAAGAAGTTCAGTAGCAGTTGTGCCTGCGCCAGAGCTTCTTCCGTGGTTCTAGGTATGGAGCGGCGCGAGGCCTGGGTGGCGCTCTTACTCCTGACATTGTCAGGAGGAACATCCGCCCGCGCCGTCGCACGCCGCCATCTTCCCCAGGAGGTTGCTGTTGAGCTTGGCCCCATGCGCCTTGGGAAGCACACGTGGGGGCGTCGTCCGCGCACCGCTTCGGCTCACCGCCTCTGGGGTGTTGGTCGCGGTCGCCCTGCGAAGGACGCGGCGGGGGTGCAGTCGCCGCCGCTGCCTCGGCATCAGCCCCCGACCCCGTCGGCGCATGCCGTATCTCTATGATAGCAGGGTCCGGGACATGGCTCGCGGAGTCTCGCGTGTTGTTGTGGCTGCACTCACCAGCGTGGTGAGCGTGGGGGTCACCTCCGTCGGTGTTGCCGACGGCTGCCTGAGATGGTAGCTTAGATGTGGTCGCAGTAGGTGTTGCTGCACCCTTGGCCTTCTTGGGGGCCATGGGCGTCGATGAAGGTGCGCAGAGATCAGCGAAGGTTCACGCAAGAGATCCCTCCCCCTACCTGGCACGCCAAAGATGTCGGGGTACGGCCATCTATGGGCCCGGCAAGGACCCTTTGTGATTAGGCAGGGCAGTCTCTATCACGCAAAGAGCATCGCTGATTCCTACGTACGCGGGGATTTAGACAGGTTCGGGCCGTCCGAGCGTAAAACCATACGTCCTGTGTTCTTATGGTTTATGAATATTCATAGTACAGGGCGCGACAACCCCGACAAGAGGTGCCTCGGGAGTGCAGCTACGCGTGTAAAATGAACAGAGTGTTGACCTTTGTAAAGGTAGCCATGGGTCGCCTTTTATAGACAAGGGGTTACCATAGTGGCAAAATGGTCTTTACACCTGGTGAACAGTGGATACTGCCCTCTGCCAGAGTGTTAGCAGAGGTGGTAGTGGGAAATACCTAACCCTGACGGACTAGGACAGGCACATTGAATGCGCCGTGTGGTGTCAAGACGGTGATGTCTCCCGGCAAGGATTGCATCTCCTTCTGTGTCGTCCGCCCGACTACCTTCTATTCTTTAGCCACGCCATGGGACGAGTGTTGATAAAGCTGCTGTAAATCCCCCCATGCTGCCACGCGCCTCGGTCGGTTCAACCTATCCACCTGCTCGCTCGCCACCTGGTCGATGTAGACAACCAGCCTGGCGATGTGGAGCTAGGGCTTGGCGGGCGGGGTCCTTGGCGGGCGCGCGCGTCCTTGAGCCCCCGACAAGGCGTCTTGCCGGGCTTATTTGGTCTTTGCTCGTCATAATTGGAGGAATGTATCTGTCCAACAAGATCTTGCCGGGCTAGAGGCTACGGCGTCTGGTGCACAAGTTAGGGTACTAAGGGCCCCGTTTCTTAGTACACCGACAGTACGATAACAAACTCATAGCCGAAATCCGAGCTGTTTCTTTGTGGAACGTTCATTGGCCAGCGGAGTCCTGAGCATAACATCAAGATGGGTGACGCATGTAAACACGTATATAGTAGCAAAGGCCATGGCACCACCTGGAGGCTGTAACACCATGTTGAGATATACAACACATATTTTTGGCATAATCTCACCCACTCACTTTCGATAAACAGGACCATCCGACCAGTATCCATCATGGTGGGTCAGCCGCCTTGGTTTTGGACCCCATTGTCAATTGGTTTCATCTAACCCGCATCCTTATGGACGACCACAACAGTATGAACCTTATATACGCGGACACGGTGAGAAAAATGGGTAACGATTCGTCATGAATCAAACCCAGCAAAACTATATTCAAGGGGGTGATACTTGGCGTGGAGGGCCAATGCACGAGCGATATAACGCTACAAGTTGTTTTCGGCTCTCCCAACAACTTCCGCTGTGAGGACTTGATCTTTGGTATACTTCCCTTTCGCAACGGTTAGCACACGTTGCTCCGCCGTACTGCATACGCCCGCTTTAACGCGGTACCACACTATGCTTAAATCAAGCTCAAGATGTTGGGGCCCAACGGGGTCATCACCGTTAATGGTAACACGGAGTGCTCCCTCCGTAAAGAGGAGCAGTCAGCGGCTTTCGTAGCCGACTCTCAGGCGGCCGAAGAAGCGGCCGAGCAAGAAGCTCAGCGTGACCTTCCGAGCTCTTCAAAGCACGTCCGCACTATCACTTTGGCCCATGGCCGGACCCGCGTCAATCCTAAATAGGGATACGCGCTCCCCGGCCCCTACCATCTGGTAGCACACTACGTACCTCGAGTACAAAACTTCGTGCTTAAAATTCCTTGGGGAATTGGGGAGCACAAATTTATCAAACAAGGTGTGCTATCTCGGATCATCCGAACACAGCCGAAGCCAGGTGATCTATTCGACACAATAAAGTCCCACAAGAAGAAACATCTGGGTAGAGTCAAACTGCCAAATCACGGCTTCAGCCTCGTCAGGGGCCCCACGTCTCGAATGCGTTGACGTGGCTTGAGACTGCATCAGTATTTCCCCAAAGAGGAAGGGATGATGCAGCACAGCGACGGTAAGTATTTCCCTCAGTTATGAAAGCAAGGTATCAAACCAGTAGGAGGATCACCACCACTACGTAAATAGCACCTGCACACAAAAAACAAATACTTGCAACCCGACGCGAAAGACAGGTTGTCAATCTCTCTATGGTAAAAAGATAGATTAGGTAGTGATAGATTGGAGAGATAGATCTCTCAAGAACACAAAATAAAATAGTAAATAAAAAGTTCAGCAATGTATTTTTGGGTTTTTGGAATAATAGATTTGAAAACAAAAGCGGCAAAAAGATAGATCGGAAAGCAATATGTTGGAAAAGTAAACCCGGGGGCCGTAGGTTTCACCAGTGGCTTCTCTCATGAGTATAGCACACGGTGGGTGAACAAATTACTGTTGGGCAATTGATAGAAGATCAAATAATCATGACGATATCCAAGGCGATGATCATTATATAGGCATCACATCCAAGATTAGTAAACCGAAACGATTCTGCATCTACTACTATTACTCCACACATCGACCGCTATCCAGCATGCATCTAGTGTATTAAGTTCATGGAAAAACGGAGTAATGCAATAAGAACGGTGACATGATGTAGACAAGATCTATTCATGTAGGAATAGACCCCATCTTGTTATCCTTAATAGCAATGATACATGCGTGCCTCGCTGCCCCTTCTGTCACTGGGAGAGGACACCGCAAGATCAAACCCATCACAAAGCACCTCTTCCCATGGCAAGAAAAATCGATCTAGTTGGCCTAACTAAACCAAAGATTCAAAGAGGAAATACGAGGCTATATGTAATCATGCATATAAGAGATCAAAGAAGACTCAAATAATATTCATGGATAGAAACTGATCATGAACTCAAAATTCATCGGATCCCAACAAACACACCGCAAAAGTTTACATCAAATAGATCTCCAAGAGACCATTGCATTGAGAATCAAAAGAGAGAGGGGAAGCCATCTAGCTACTGCCTATGGGCCCGTAGGTCTATGGTGGACTACTCACGCATCATCGGAGAGGGCCCAATGAGGATGATGAACCGATCCGTGATGGTGTTAGATTGGATCTCGAGGTTCTGGAACTTGTGGCGGCTGGATGTGTTTTTCGTCGACTCCCCTAGGGTTTCTGGAATATTTGGGAATTTATAGGCGTCAGAGGCGGTGAAGAGGGGTCCCATGGAGGGCACAATCCATCAGGGCGCGCCTGGGGCCTCTGGCGCGCCCTGGTGGGTTGTGGTCTCCTCGACCCTCCCCTCTGGCACTTCTTTGGCCCACTGGATGTCTTCTGGCCCAAAAAAATCTCCAAAAAGTTTCTCGATGTTTGGGCTTCGTTTGGTACTGATATTTTGCGAAGTAAAAAACAAGCAAAAACAGCAACTGTCACTTTGGCACTATGTCAATAGGTTAGTCCCAAAAAATGATATAAAGTTGCTATAAAATGATTGTAAAACATCCAAGAATGATAATATAACAACATGGAACAAGCAAAAATTATAGATACGTTGGAGACGTATCAGCATCCCCAAGCTTAATTCCTACTCGTCCTCGAGTAGGTAAATGATAAAAACAATTTTTTTGATGTGGAATGCTGCCTAACATGTTCATCACCTATTCTTTTCTTTTGTAGCATGGACATTTGGACCTTTAGGTGATTCAGAGCAATAGTCTAATTTTAACATAATGACTTTAATACTCAAGCATGCCAACAAGCAACCATGTCTTTCAAAATATCAACACTAAAGAAAGTTATCCCTAGCCCATCATGCTCAATCATTGATCCATTCATTAAACACACTCAAATATTAGCTACACCCAATGATCAAGTACGATCATAGTGCCCCCTATTTGGTGCTTTATAAGAGAAGATGGAGACTCAAAGTAAAAATAAAAATTTCATAAATTAAATAGATAGGCCCTTCGTAGAGGTAAGTAGGGATTTGTAGAGGTGCCAGACCTCAAAGTTTTAAATTGAGAGAGAAAAATATTTTGAGTGGCATGCCTTTCCTGTCAACGAAAATGACAAAGTAGTTCACAATACTTTCCATGCTAGATATATCATAGGCGGTTCCCAAACAGAAAATAAAGTTTATTCCTTTTTCCACCATTCTTTCACAATCCATGGCTGGTCGTATCAACGGTTGCCTTCCATACCAACACTTTCCAAGGAATTTATTATTTGACAACATAAAGTAAAATTTTCCTTTTTTCATTTCAGGACTGGGCATCCCTATTACCGTCATACTCTCGTGCAATGACAAGTGAATAAACACTCATCTTGAGAATAACACATCTAGCATGGAAAAATATTGGATACCCCCTACCGTTTCATGAGCGGTACAAGCACACAAAAAGGAAATTTATTTTGAAAAGTAGAGATGGCACATACAAATTTGCTTAGAACGGCATGGAAATACCGCATATAGGTAGGTATGGTGGACTCATAAGGCACAACTGGGTTTAAGGATTTTGGATGTACAAGTAGTATTTCTACTTAGTACAAGTGGAGGCTAGCAAATAGATTGAGAAGCAACCAACCAAGAAACGAAAATTCACATAAGCGAGCATTGAGCATAACTAACACCGAATAATGCACCATAAGTAGGATGTAATTTCATTGCATAACTATTGACTTTCATGCATGGATAGGGAATCACAAACCTTAACACCAATATTCCTACTAAAGAATAATTACTCACTAACATGACTCACATATTACTATCATCATGTCTCAAAACTATTACAATGAATCAAGTTTAATTTGTCCAATGATCTTCATGAAAGTTTTTATTATATCCTCCTTGGATATCTATCACTTTGGGACTAGTTTCATATATTGCCATTGCTTTTGACAAGATCAAACAAATTTAAGTGAAGAACATGAGCATAGAGATTTCATCTCTCAAAATAGTATAAGTGAAGCATGAGAGGATTTATTCAAAATTTACTAACTCTCAAATTAATCTAAGTGAAGCATGAGAGTGTTTCTTCAAAAGTTTTCAAGCACACCGTGCTAAAAAAGATATAAGTGAAGCACTACAGCAATTCTATAGCTCAAAAAGTTTAAGTGAAGCATATAGAGCAATTCTAACAAATCATAGCATAATTTTGGCTCTCTCAATTGGTATGTCCAGCAAGGATACAAGTGACAAACTATAAATCAAAGCAAGCAAAGACTCAAATGATACAAGATGCTCCAAGCAAAACTCATGATATGTGACGAATAAAAATATAGCTCCAAGTAAAATACCGATGGGCGTTAGAAGAAAGAGGGGATGCCACTCGGGGCATCCCCAAGCTTAGTTGCTTGTTTCTCTTTGGATATATCTTGGGAGTTCTGTAGCATCCCCAAGCTTAGGCTCTTTGCACTCCTTATTCCTTCATCCTTCGTGATCTCACCCAAAACTTGAAAACTTCAATCACACAAAACTCAAATAAATCTTTGTGAGATCCGTTAGTATAATAAAGCAAATCACTACTTTAAGTGCTGTTGCAAACTAATTCAAACTTTATTATTGCATTATACCTACTTTATTTTAACTTTACCATGGCTATAACCTTCAATATAACCCATAGATTCATCAAAACAAGCACACAATGCAACGAAAACGGAATCTGTCTTAAACAGAACAGTCTGTAGTAATCTGTCATCTAACCATACTTATTTAATCTAAAAATTCTGAAAAATTAGAACAAAGTTAAGCATTTGTATATCAATATTGTGTTAAAATTTCAGCTCAATATCACGCTCCAGTAAAAAATGTAAATTCGAACACTGGAGGCAAAGTTTCTGTTTCAGATTCAGCATTGTTTCTACTCATCTTATGAATCATCCTAAAGGCTCTACTTGGAACAAACACTAAATAAAACATAAAAACACAATCATAACAGAGGCATAATTGTGTCAACACTCAAAAACAGAAGGTAAAAGATAAAAATAAATTTATTCATTGGGTTGCCTCCCAACAAGCACTATCGTTTTACGCCCCTAGCTAGGCATAACGCATAGTTTCAAGTATTGTCATCTTTAGTTTTGGATCCATAGGATGCTCTCATGATTGATTCATATGGTGGATTAATTCTTGTTCTAGGGAAGTGTTCCATACCATTTCTTAGTGGAAACTGAAATCTAATATTGCCTTCTTTCATATCAATCACGGCACCTATAGTTCGTAAAAATGGTCTACCAAGTATAATGGGACAAGACGGATTGCAATCAATATCAAGGACAATAAAATCTATGGGCACATAGTTCCTATTTGCAAGAATAAGAACATCATTAATTCTTCCCAAAGGCTTTTTAATAGTAGAATCCGCCAAGTGCAAATTAAGAGAACATTCTTCAATATTGGTGAGACCAAGCACATCACATAAAGATTTCGGAATCGTGGAAACACTAGCGCCCAAATCACATAAAGCAAAGCACTCATAATTTTTAATCTTAACCTTAATGGTAGGTTCCCACTCATCATGTAATTTTCTAGGAATAGAAATTTCCAACTCCAACTTTTCTTCAAAAGATTTCATCATGGCATCAACGATATGTTTAGTAAAAGCTTTATTTTGCTCATAAGCATGGGGTGAATTCAACATGGATTGCAGCAAAGAAATACATTCAATCAAAGAGCAACTATCATATTTAAAGTATTTGCAATCCAAAATAGTGGGCACATCACTAGTTAAAGTTTTGACCTCTTCAAACCCACTTTCATCAAAAATTTCATCAAGATTTTCACCCTCCAAATTATTGGGACGCCTTCTAGCTAAAGTTGACTCTACTTCAGTCCCTTTATCATCAATCTTAATATTACTAAACAAGGAATCAATAGAAGAAACACCAATCACTTTAAGATCTTCATCATTTTTCTGAAAGCAATCGCTAGAAAATGACTTTTCTAAGAATTCCCTTCTAGCTCTAAGCTTAGCGGTTCTTTTCTTACTTTCATCCAAAGAGACATATAAAGCTTTAATTGATTCATCAATCTTAGGTACAAAAGCTTTCAACATGAGATTTTCCACATCATGAGAAATTCTATCAATGCTTCTAGACATATCATCAATCTTATTCAACTTTTCTTCTATCGTAGTATTGAAAGGCTTTTGCGCATTGATAAATTATTTAATATTACTCTCAAGATCAGAGGTGTTCCTATTATTATTGTAAGAATAATTACCATAGGAATTACCATAATTATCAGAGGAATTTCCAGGAAAAGGCCTAGGATTAAAATTACCTAGATAAGCATTGTTATTGAATTTGTTTCGCGAGACAAAGTTCACATCTACGGAATCACTATTTTGCTCAATCAAGGTAGAGAAAGGCACATCATTAAGATTAATAGGAGCATTTTTACTAGCAACCAACTTCATCACAACATCAACCTTATCACTCAAAGTACTAATTTCTTCAACCGAATTGACTTTTTTACTAGTAGGTGCTCTTTCGGTATGCCATTGTGAATAATTTGCCATAATATTGTCTAGCAATTTAGCAGCTTCACCAAAATTAATTTCCATAAAAGTACCACCCGCGGCGGAATCTAAAAGATTTCTAGAGACAAAATTCAATCCCGCATAAATTTTTTGTATGATCATCCAAAGGTTTAAACCATGAGTAGGACAATTTCTTAGCATCAATTTCATTCTTTCCCAAGATTGCGCAACATGTTCATGCTCAAGTTGCTTAAAATTAATGATTTTTGTCCTAAGGGAAATATTTTTCATGGGCGGAAAATACTTAGTAATAAAAGCATCCTTGCACTTATTCCAAGAATCGATACTATTGTGAGGCAAATAAGAAAACCAAATTTTTGCACGATCCCGCAAGGAGAAAGGAAATAATTTCAATTTCACTATATCATTGTCCACATCTTTTTTATTTTGCATATCACACAATTCTACGAATGTGTTTAGATGGGACGCAGCATCCTCATTAGGATTACCGGCAAATTGATCTTTCATGACAAGATTCAACAAAGCGGCTTTAATATCACAAGACTCCGCACAAGTGGCGGGAGGAGCAATAGGAGTACTAATAAAATCATTATTATTAGTATTGGAAAAATCACACAACTTGATGTTTTCTTGAGTCATCGTGACTACGCAAACAAGATTGCAAGCAAGCAAGAGATCTGACGAGAAAAAGGAAAACGAAAAAGAGGGCAAATAAAACGGCAAATTTGGTGAAGTGGGGGAGAGGAAAACAAGAGACAAATGGCAAATAATGTAATTGCAAGGAGATGAGATTTGTGATTAGGAACCTGGTAGATGATGATCACCAAGGTATCGAACCAGTAGGAGGATCACCACCACTACATAAACAACACCTGCACACAAAGAACAAATACTTGCAACCCGACGCGAAAGAGAGGTTGTCAATCTCTCTACGGTAAAAAGATAGATTAGGTAGTGATAGATCTCTCAAGAACACAAAATAAACTGAGTAAATAAAAAGTGCAGCAATGTATTTTTGGGTTTTTGGAATAATAGATCTGAAAACAAAAGCGGCAAAAAGATAGATCAGAAAGAAATATGTTGGAAACGTAGACCCGGGGGCCGTAGGTTTCACTAGTGGCTTCTCTCATGAGTATAGCACACGGTGGGTGAACAAATTACTGTTGGGAAATTGATAGAAGATCAAATAATCATGACGATATCCAAGGTGATGATCATTATATATGCATCACGTCCAAGATTAGTAGACCGAAACGATTATGCATCTACTACTATTACTCCACACATCGATCGCTATCCAGCATGCATCTAGTGTATTAAGTTCATGGAAAAATGGAGTAATGCAATAAGAACGGTGGCATAATGTAGACAAGATCTATTCATGTAGGAATAGACCCCATCTTGTTATCCTTAATAGCAATGATACATGCGTGCCTCGCTGCCCCTTCTGTCACTGGGAGAGGACACCGCAAGATCGAACCCATCACAAAGCACCTCTTCCCATGGCAAGAAAAATCGATCTAGTTGGCCTAACTAAACCAAAGATTCGAGTAAGAAATACGAGGCTATAAGTAATCATGCATATAAGAGATCAAAGAAGACTCAAATAATATTCATGGATAGAAACTGATCATGAACTCAAAATTCATCGGATCCCAACAAACACACCGCAAAAGTTTACATCAAATAGATCTCCAAGAGACCATTGTATTGAGAATCAAAAGAGAGAGAGAGGAAGCCATCTAGCTACTCCCCACGGACCCGTAGGTCTATGGTGGACTACTCACGCATCATCGGAGAGGCACCAATGAGGATGATGAACCCCTCCGTGATGGTGTTAGATTGGATCTCGAGGTTCTAGAACTTACGGCGGCTGGATGTGTTTTTCGTCGACTCCCCTAGGGTTTCTAGATATTTGGGATTTTATAGGCGTCGGAGGTGGTGGAGAGGGGTCCCGAGGAGGGCACAACCCATCAGGGCGCGCTTGGGGCCTCTGGCGCGCCCTGGTGGGTTGTGGTCTCCTCGACCCTCCCCTCTGGCACTTCTTTGGCCCACTGGATGTCTTCTGGCCCAAACAAAACTCCAAAAAGTTTCGCGATGTTTGGGCTTCGTTTGGTACTGATATTCTGCAATGTAAAAAATAAGCAAAAATAGGAACCGGCACTTTGGCACTATGTCAATAGGTTAGTCCCAAAAAATGATATAAAGTTGCTATAAAATGATTGTAAAACATCCAAGAATGATAATATAACAGCATGGAACAAGCAAAAATTATAGATACGTTGGAGACGTATCATGCATCAAGCATAGTGAAAGCACATATGCTCCCTTGGAGGTTTTGATAATTCATGACAACATACATTATCTCTTGGACTAACAATTCTACGTAGTTTGTTTCAGATTAAGTCCAAAGATTGCAAAGGCTGGAAGTTGTGACGAGGATCCCCAAGGAGGAAAGGAGTTGGATTGGAAAAAGCTTCAAAGCATCAAGACTCTACATTTTACTTTATGTGAGAGATCACATTTGAGTCCATAGGAAAGCCAATACTATTAAAAGGGGATGAGGTATCTATGATTATCTGGTTGCTCAAAGTGCTTAGAGATTAGCCACCAAAAACCTCAACATTTCTCCCACAATAATATTTTTCCCGAACCCTAAAGATCAAATTCGGTGCCACCAACATTCCACATATCGGGCACACCGATTTTTCCTTAGACAGAACCCAATCCACCCTAGCAAATCGGTACAACCGAGTTTCGCTTCAGTACATCCGAAAAGTAGTGACCAACCTTCTGGTGTCCATTTGCTAAAAATCGGAATTTCTGAGTTTTACAAATCGGTGCCACCGAAATGAGTATCTGCCCAGACCAACCGAATCGGTCTCACTGAGATGCTTCGTATCGGTCTCACCGAGAAGCCAAAAGTTAGGACATTTTGCACTAGTCGGTGCAATCGAGTTTTTACTCCAGTTCCACCGACTTGGGCAATAATGTTGTAACGGTTGGAATTTTGGAGATGTCTATATATACCCCTCCACCTCCCTCTCATTCATAGAGAGAGCACTCAGAACAAGCAAACACTTCCACCATTCATTTTCTGAGAGAGAACCACCTACTCATGTGTTGAGATCAAGATCTTCCACTCCAACCATATGAATCTTGATTTCTAGCCTCCCCAAGTTGCTTTCCACCCAATCAATCTCTTCTATGAAGCTAAATTCTATGAGAGAGTGATTGAGTGTTGAGGAGACTATATTTTGAAGCACTAGAGCAAGGAGTTCATCATCCATACCACATCTATTACCTTTTGGAGAGTGGGGTCTCCTAGATTGGTCAGGTGTTGCTTGGGAGCCTCCAAATCATGTGGAGCTGAACCAAGAAGGTTGTAAGGGCAAGAAGATCGCCTACTTCGTGAAGATCTACCCCGAGTGAGGCTAGTCCTTCGTGGACGTAAGCCATGGTAGAATAGACAAGGTTGCTTATTCATGGACCCCTTGTGGGTGGAGCCCTCCGTGGGCTCGCATAGCCGTTACCCTCAGTGGGTTGAAGTCTCCATGAATGTGGACGTACGATAGAACCACCTATAAGAACCACGCCAAAAATCTCTGTGTCTTCATTGCGTTTGATATTCCTATCTCTACCCCTCTACTTACACTTGCATGTCTTTACTTTCTGCACTCGTAGACTTGTTAGAATTGCTAAAACTTGCCAACCAATAAAATTGGGAAAAGGTTAGGTTTTAATTTGGTCGAGTAGTCTATTCACCCCCCTCTAGATGCCTCTTCTCGATCCCACAATTGGTATCAGAGCTTTGGTCTCCATTGCTTTGGTTTTATCACCATTGGAGGAAGATGGACGTGCCTAGTTTGGGGAGTCTTAGCTGTAGAGTGCCTATTCTCAATGGGGAGTACTATAAGTAATGGCAAGACAAAATGCTTGATCTATTTGATGAATTTCATTTGAGCAAATATGTTGATAATCCCTATGTGCCTCACATTGATCCCTTACAACCTTCCCATGAGGAAGAAATTGACATGATTCATAATCTTAGAACCATCAATCTCATCATTAGAGGATTACCAAGAATCATGTTCGATCAAATGAAAAACTTTGAGTGTGCCTACACTTTGTGGAAAGATTTGGAGAAAAGATATCCAAACTTGCGAGCAAGCCGTCAGTCAACACCAATGTTGGATTGGACAAGGAGCAGTTGGTCAACAGCACGGAGGCGCAAACGTGCGGTAGGGAAGCCGCGGGCCTCGGTGCCCGCCCATTATGAACCCTATATTACACTCCTTTTTTTCCTTTTTATCTTTCCAAACATGGTCTCTGTGTCTTACAATAGCTCCTCATGTATGGCTCGGCCTTATGAATAATAAAACATACCTTTTTGGTCCTTGCACAAATTAGCATGTTGTTTCATTGCCTCGAGGTGGCATACTCCCACATGCAGATGAGTCTGGCTTTTAACCGAGGGCTTGGATTTACAAACAAGCCCATGTTCCAGTCCGATATCTATTCGACATCTTGGATATTGCATTATATGCATCAGTTTTGAATCGTGATTTTGGTCAATGATTGGGTTGCCTGGCTCCTGTGTTTACCTCCTACGTTCCGCTGTGTTCGACTAGGAGCGTAAAGGGAGAACACCATGATTCCACTTCCATCTTGGATGGTCAAGCACCTCGGTGGAGAAAGCCGAAAGTCGACTGTCATGATGAGCGTAAACAGGTCAAGCAATCAAAATACAGTGTCAAACTACCAGCCAATATTGGTTGCGCCGTTCTAAATGAAGGGTTCTTGTTACAAGAATCGAGGTGTTAGGATAGGTGCACCTCGGCTGATCCGATCACCACTACATCGAGGGCTAGGTCAACTACCCCACCAATTCGAGCTCCTATGACTAAGTGAAAGTTATAAAGCCACTATAGTCTGGTTGCCTTATTCCTCTAAACACATGATGAGTGATATTTTTACACTCATTTCAACCATGTTGAAACCGAGATATTTCATTAAAAGAGAGATATTCGCTCCAATATTGCCACTAATGAATAATGAATGCAAAGGATTCGACAAGTCTTCTCCTTGATATTTTTCCACAGGAAATGAGCTAAAAGGGGAAAATCACGTGGGAGAAAGGAAAGGAAGGAAAATGGAGAAGAAACAAGAGACACCAGGTGGCGCCAGAACGGAGCCAGAGAAAAAGACTGTGTTCCATACGGGCGTGTGTGCTTGATACGTCTCCAACGTATCGATAATTTATGAAGTATTCATGCCATATTTACCTAAGTTTACAATACTTTTATAAGGTTTTGATGCACATTATATGATTTAATTAGAACTAACCCGGACTGACGTGTTTTCTGTAGAATTACCATGGTGTTGTTTTTTTGTGCAGAAAATAAAATTTCTCGGAATCGCCCGAAACTTTTTGACGATTTTTTCTGGACCAAATAAGAAATATTGGAGCGAAGAACCACCAGAGGGGGCCACCAGGTGCCCCCAAGCTATCTGGGCACCATCACCCCCTAGGCGCGCCATGATAGCTTGGGACCACCTCGTGACCCCGTTTAGCGTGAGTCCAACGCCGAAAAATCCTATATGTACAGAAACCCTCAGAAATAAACCTAGAACTCCCTCCCCCCGCCACAAGCCCTATGTACCGAAGAAAACTCATCTGAAGCCCTGTTCCGATCCCCTGCCGGAGGGGGCAATCATCACGAGAGGCCATCTGCATCATCCCGGTGGTGTCCATGACGAGGAGGGAGTAGTTTACCCTCGGGGCTGAGGGTATGTACCAGTAGCTATGTGATCTCTCTCTCTCTCTCTCTCTCTCTCTCTCGTGTTCTTGAGATGTCACGATTTTGATGTATGACGGGCTTTGTTAATATAGTTGGATCATATGATGTTATTCCCTTGCTACCTTGTTGTGACGAATTGAATCTTTCCCTTGAGATTTTGTTATGTCGGATTGAATATTGGATTTGAGATCACTTTATGTATGTCTTGCATGTGGATACCTGTGGTGACAATGGGATGTTCTATTGATTCACTTGATATATGTTTTGGTACTCGACTTGCGGATTCCCGTGATGACAATGGGTAATCTATGCATATGGGTTGATACACGTTCTTGTCCTACTTTCTCCGATAGAAATCTTGGGGTACTCTTTGAAGTTATTTTGCATGGATTGTATACGATGAATCTAAAATTGTTTGATGCATGTCATATAATTGACTCACGGATACTTGTGGTCACAATGGAGTATCTAGGTGACATTAGGGTTGATTGATGTGTATCATATGATGTTATTCTAGTACGAACTCTAGGGCTGTTTGTGACACTTATAGGAATAGCTGAAAATATTGATTGGAAAGAATAACTTTGAGGTGGTTCTACTACCTACAACAATTTCATCTTATGTTCTCCGCTAGATATGAACTTTGGAGTGATTCTTTGTCACACGTTGAGGGGTGATCATATGATTCTATTATGTTAGCATTGCTGAGAGATTGCACTAGTGAAAGTATGGACCCTAGGCCTTATTTCCAAGCATTTATACAACATTTTGCTCGTTGTTTGCCACTTGCTACCTTGCTGTTTTTATACTTTTAGATTACAAAAACTTATATCTACTATCCATATTGCACTTGTATCACCATCTCTTTGCCGGACTATTGCACCTATACAATTTTCCATTGTATTGGGTGTGTTGGGGACATAAGATATTTCTTGTATTTGATTGCAGGGTTGCTTGAGAGAGACCATCTTAATCCTACACCTCCCATGGATTGATAAACCTTAGGTCATCCACTTGAGGGAAAATTGCTACTGTCCTACAAAACTCTGCACTTGGAGGCCCAACAACGTCTACAAGAATAAAGTTGCATAGTAGACATCAAGCTCTTTTCTAGCGCCATTGTCGGGGAGGTGAGTGCTTGAAGGTATATATTTAGATCTTGCAATTAAATCTTTTAGTTTCTTGTTTTTCACTAGTTTGGTTTTATAAAAGAAAAATACCAAAAAAGGAATTTAGGTTGCCTCAATTGCTTTGCCTTTATAATGTCTTTTGTGAAAATGATGGTTCGGAAAATTATGCTCAACTATTAGAGGAAGAATTTATAAAAATGCTTAATGTAAATTCTTGAATGACGAGGATGATAGCAATATTGTTAGTATGAATTCTTTGAATATCCATGATGCTAATGATGATTGCACTAGTCATGATACAAAGGTTTCCTATAAGCATGTTAATTTTTGCGGAGTTAATAAAGTTCGTGAACACATGCCTTATAGAGATGATAGATTTTATAAGAAGCATAAACATGACAAAACCAAGTGGTGTCTTAGAGGGATAGATGAATTTGCTATGAAATTATGCTCTCTTCATCCCATTACTTGTGAACTTTCCAATAGAGTTGGTCATCTTAATTTCCAATGCATACTTTTTTGTGATCAAATCATGACCAAATATCGTAATAACTTGATCACCCTTGAACTCTATAATAAACTTTGTTTATTTTTGGGGTGAGAAGAATTGACAGAAAAAATAGTTGGTTTAAATCATTCTTATTCACAGACTATTTTCAAACTAGTCTATAGGAACTCTATATGTTTTGCGTAGTAAATTGCAATGAAAACGCTTATATTGCCAATTATAGAAAGACGGGAAAACCAATAGAATATAAAAGGAATACTAATGAAAGGGTAAATATTTCTACTTTCCCTTCTATTGTCTCTCATAATGAAACATGTGACGGGAAGGATCTTCCTATCCAATCAATCTCATTAATAATAAGCTCGGAAAATTTGATTAAACCCACACATGCCGTGGTGGAGAATAAGAAAAGAAGAAAAAGTAGAGGTAAAAATGTATACCTCTCAAATAATGTTGCTCCTATCATTGTTGATAATGAATCCGAAAGTAGTGTGGACAATGATACACTTAATGATTATTTTATTATGCCCACTACTTGTTGTGATGATTATGATTGGGAAGATAATGATACTCCTTATAATATTGAAAACCTTTTTGGCACTAACTTGGAAAATTATGATGATAATAATTGTTATACTATTGGTGCCATTCATGCTATTGATGATTATGCCAATGATTTGAGAATCCATTTGCTGCCATTAATATTTGTCCCAAGCTTGGGGATGTTATGCTTGATGACAATGACACGTTTGAGAATATATTTGCTGCAATTAATGTTTTCCCAAGCTTGGGGATGCTATGCTTAATGAATATGATCTTTTTAGTCCCCCCACTTTGAATGATCAAATTGATTATGATGAGAATAAAGTTGCTACTTATGATGATACTTATGTTATAAAAAGTAGTGATGATTATTATTATAAAACTTGTTATAATTATGAATACCCGTTTTTTGAACATTACTCTTTTAATGTGGAAACAGTTTATAGTTTTCGAGTCTCTTATGTATGAGAAGTTTGCTTATGTGGAGAGTAATAAATATTCTATGCTTATGAATCATGAAAACAATGCTTTATGTGATAGTTATATTGTTGAAGTCCTTCATGATGCTACCGAAAATTATTATGAGGGAGGAGCATATGCTTCTACATATCTCAATAATATCAAGTTTCCTCCCTATGTGTTAAAATTTTCGAAGTTATACTTGTTTTGCCTTCCTATGCTAGTTGATTCTTGCTACAATAAAGATTTTGCTTGCAAAATGCCTATGCATAGGAAGTGGGTTAGACTTAAATGTGCTTGTCATGTGATCCATGATGCTCTTGTGCATGTTTCAAATACTATTCCTATGTGAGCATCATTGAAATCATCATGCCTAGCTAAAAGGCATTAAAGAAAAGCGCTTGTTGGGAGACAACCCAACACTTTTACTTTATGTTTTTGTGTGTTCACATGATTAATCTACTGTATTAATCATGTTTTGTGTCTTTTATTTCAATAAGGTGCCAAGTAAAGCCTTTGGGATAGTGTGGATACTTGTTAGTTTGATTCTGTGCAAAAACAGAAACTTTTACGCCCAGTGCAGAATTTCTATGATTTTACTTTATGTTTTTGTGTATTCACATGATTAATCTATTGTATTAATCATTTTTTGTGTCTTTTATTTCAATAATGTGCCAAGTAAAGCCTTTGTGATAGTGTGGATACTTGTTAGTTTGATTCTGTGCAAAAACAGAAACGTTTACGCCCAGTGCAGAATTTCTATGATTTTGCTTGAGATTCAAAAAAATCTGAAATTTTCACACGGTTTTTATATGAAAATTTTCTGCATTTTCATAATTTGTCAGAATTTTTGAAGACATGGAAATATGGTTTAAGTTCAAATCTTCACAGACTGTTCTATTTTTGACAGATTCTATCTTGCATGCATAGTTTTCTTGTTTTAGTGTTTCTATAGCTTATATTTAGTGGTATAAGTTATGGGAATGGTAAAATAAAGTAGTTATTATGTGAGAAATATTATGAATCTTGTCTTGAAAGTACCTAGGTGAATGATCTATCTTTATTACACTAACCCATCTCACGAAGTTCCATTAAGTTTTGTGTGATTGAAGTTTTCAAGTTTTGGGTAAGATACTGATATGAGGAGAATAAGGAGTGGTAATACTCTAAGCTTGGGGATGCCTAAGGAACACCAAGGTTATATCCGAGGAAGACTCAACCGTCTAAGCTTGGGGATGCCTTCCGGGCATCCCCTCTTTCGTCTTCAATGCTATCGGTCATGGCTGCCTCCATCTCCTCGGTCCACCCCTTGGGCGCCTGCCCTTCGGCAGGCGAGGATGGACGAGCCACCTCGGTCCTCTCCAGTATAGGAGAAGCTACCTCTGGGGTAGGCCGTCAAAGTGGCTCGGGACCCATAGGGGGCGAGGATGCTGGTTGCCCTAGCTTGTCCCCTTCCGTTGAGGAAGGGATCTTCTCTAGCGGGTCCTCGGCGACCGAGGTCTCCACCTCGGTCGTAGGGACTTTGGCACTATCTCCCCGTGGTAAGCACGGCCGGAG
Source organism: Elymus sibiricus (assembly GCA_039707655.1). Taxonomy (NCBI): domain Eukaryota; kingdom Viridiplantae; phylum Streptophyta; class Magnoliopsida; order Poales; family Poaceae; genus Elymus; species Elymus sibiricus. The sequence continues at coordinate 138,614,687 of CM077667.1, read as the reverse complement.
CATGGGAAGTCACCTCCTCCATCCCGTCATGAGCAGGAGGGGGAGGGTGACGCTCACCATCGTCGCTATGCGGAGGAAGCCACTCGACGATCCCTTATCGCTTGGGACGGATCGTTGAGGCATGTAAAAGGCAAAAGATTAATCGAAACTTTTGGAGAAAAAGGAACAGGAGCATAAAACGCAGTAAAGGTGAATGGCATACCTCCTCGGCGCTGGTTTGTTCCTGCGGGGATCGGATTGGTCGCCCTCCGAATCGGAGAGGATGATGTCGGCCTTGGCAGGGACCTTGCGGGGTTCAGCGTCGGAAGCCTTCACAAGGCGTTTCCGGGCATGGTGCGTTTCGACCCCGCGACGTCTTCGGAAGCCACCCTCTTCCTCGACGGGGACTAGGTGCCTTCACTCCCCTCCTCCTCTTCTTTTTCTCCCCCCTCATCCAAGGAGATGGTCTTAACGTCCTCGTACTTGGTATCCGAGGGGTCTTCGATCCGAAGACTCCCCTTCCTCTTCCTCTTCTTCTTCGGCTCTTTCTTAGCCTTGGCCAGGGCCGTTGAAGGCACCACAGCTAGGAGGGCCCGGAGCTCAGGAGAACTGTTTCCCTCGGGCAGGGGTGCCAGGTAGTTGATGTTTACTGCCTAAGACGCCCATTTCTATAGACAGAAAGAAATATTTAGGCTAATACTAAAGCACCGAATTGATTGGATTTGAGACATTGATAGTTACCTCCTTCGGGGTGCGTGATGCCAAGCAGCCGCTTTTTGGCCTGTCCTTGGGGAAATCAGCCAGTGACGGCTTGAAGAGGGACGTCCACATTCTGTCGATGTTGGTGCGGAAGAAGCTCCGAAGTGTTGGGATGTCCTCGTGCTTGTGGAGCCACATCGGGCTGGCCCAAAGTTGGAGTGGTAGGATGCGGCGATGCAGCATCACATCTACCACGTCACAAGCTCAACACTCTTGTTGAGGATTTTGATTCTCCCCTAGAGAGCAGTGACCTCCTCCGGGTTGCCCAACCCCAGGTTCTTCCTCTGCCAAGAAACCAGCTTCCTCGGAGGCAGACCCGTGCAGGGGGGAGGCACGGCTTGACCCTCGGCGCGAGGCTCGGTGATGTAGAACCAATCACGCTGCCAAATCTTCACCGTTTGTATGAAGGCCCCCTTCAGCCACTCCGGCTTCTAGAGCTTGCTGATCATGGCACCGCCGCATTCGGCGAGATCGGCGCCGCCGCTCTTCGGCTTGACGCAGAAGGCCTTCAGCCATAGACCAAAGTGCGGCTCCACCCTCAGAAATGCCTCACACAGCGTGATGAAGGTGGTGATGTGCATGATGGAGTTTGGGGCTAAATTGTAGAAATCTAGCCCGTAGAAGAAAAGAATCCCCCGCACGAAAGGGCACAGGGGGAACCCTAGACCTCGAACGAGGTGGGGAATGAAGATGACCCGCTCCCCAAGACGGGGAGTGGGGATGCGCTGTCTGAGCTCCAGAGCCCTGCAGGCTACGCCATCGGGGATGTACCCCACTTCCCGGAGCTCATCGATGTTGGCATTGGTGACCTTGGAAGGCACCCATTTTCCCTTCAGATCTGCTTCGACCATGGTTGTGAAAGCTTTGAGCTTGGAAGAGGGATGGAGAGCGCTGGGAGTTTGGAAAGTTTGGGCGCTGGAGCAGAGGGAGAGCATGGGGAAAAATTTACTGACCCCTACTCTTTATAGGCCAGTGAAATACGAAGCGTCCCCTCTACTGCACCGTGAAAATCACCACGTTTCAGCTAATCGTGCCGTTATAATCGCGTGGGGTGAAACAATCAATTATTGATATCCCATTAAATGCGGAGCATGATCTCTGTTTTGATATGACATACCAATTGAGGGTTGCCTCGAACCACGATGCGAGTGAGCAGTAACCCATGCACATGATGTCACGAGTGGTGACGTTTCGGAAAAAGTTGTCAGTACTTGACCGCAGAATACACCTATGCCTCTAGCCCTTGAGACTAGGAAAGCGGTGCACCTCTGATAAGCAAGGGCATGTTTTTAATACCGCATGGTCGAACTGATTTTCTCCCTTGTAAAAAGAGATAATGTGAGCCAGTTCTGCAGGTCTGGTGTAGTTGCTTGGGGCTGGACTATTGAACTTGCCTGCTAAGCCGAAGACTATCAAGCCAAAGACCATCAAGCCAAAGACATTATTCAAACATAGTTATCATCCTTGGCTTCGAAGACAAGTTCGGGGGCTACTGACAGTGTCTTGGACTAGGGGGTCCCAGCCAAGCTGGTCTAGTCCATGGGCCAAGCTGGCGGCTCGTCAAGAAGGAAGGACCCCAGAGGCCTTTATCCCCTGCATGGGCACATCAGACTTCACCGAAGACTTGACGTGTACTCCAAGAATGGTCGTCAGATTCGGCATGTAATCCCTAGATGGCAACCGGCCATGTGTAACCCAAGATCCCCGCTGATGCCTATATAAGCCGGAGGGTTTAGTCCGTAGAGGACAGATAGACATTCATCATCATCACCCCTAGGGTTTAGATCACAAACTTACGATCTCGAGGTAGATCAACTCTGTACTTTGATACACCCATAATATAAGCAAGAGGAGGACGTAGGGTTTTACCTCCTTAAAGAGGGCCTGAACCTGGGTAAAAACCACGTGTTCCTTGTCTCTTGTAACCCATCGATCCGATTTCACAGCTCTCCTACAGTGGGGGAGATGGCTATGGAGATGAAAATGACGGCTAGGGTTTGTGGATGATGATGATGATGAAGAGGTTATGGCTATGCTCGACGTTGTTTTGTTGACCTTTCGACGGGGTCCCCTTTATAAAAGTTGTTCAAGTGGGCGACCTGCCTCAGTTTCCATGCCAAACGGCCGCTCACGCGAGCATGTGCGGTCACATGAAACACCATCTTTGGCTCTGGACGCCTCCTGGCGCCTCCTGGTGACTTATTCCTTCCTTTCCATTCTCCCTTTCTTCCCTTTTTAGACCATTTCCTGTGGAAAAACATTACAGAGAGGATTTGTGGAATCCTTTGCATTCATTAGTCATTAGTGGCAATATCGGAGCGAGTATCTCTCTTTTAATGAAATATCTCGGTTTAAACAAGGTTAAAATGAGTGTAAAAATATCAATCATCACCCACGTCGTGAAGTTGTTCCTATTGGGGAAGGACTTGGCCTTGTCTTTGCGGATTATCTTTCCACCATTGTCTTCCGTCTTCTCATACGGAAAATTCACGACGAAGTGACTCACGTTGCCACAATTGTAGCAAGTCCTCACACGTTGCTTGCCTTTGGCACCACTTGAGTTGTTCTTGGAGAAGTTGGGCTTGGAATTTCTTTTGTTGCCCCAAAGTTGCCTTGACGCAAGAGCCATGTGCTCGTGGTAAGCATATTTGGTGTCTTCGGGGCAACTCTCTTGTTCTTCCTCTTCTTCCTCTTTCGGAATCGCCTTGGCCTTCAAAGCGAGGTTGGGCTTCTTTGACCGTTGAACATGAGCTAGAGCATTGTCGGCGGTCTTGTTCAAGATGTTCATTGCCACGAAATCATCCAACACGTCACTTGAGGTCAAGGTGTGGAAGTCCAGTCCTTGATGGATCATGGAGGAGATGCCTTTGTTGAATGGCATGATAGCCTTGAGCAACTTGTGCTTGACCCAATTGTCATCTGTGTCATTGCTTTAATGGTTTCGGAGTGAGATGGCAAGAGCGACCAATCTCCGGTAAAGCTCGCGGGGATCTTCATCTTCATTCATCACAAACTCATCGGCTTCATCAAGCACCACCTCAAAGTTGGAGTGTTGAATGCTCGAGCTTCCTTTGTACAAAGAGTTGATGTGCGCCCAAGCATCTTTGGCAATGGTGAAGGGGTGCAAGTGAGGAAGCTCTTTGGGTGGCATGACGTCTTGAGGAATGAACAAAGCAGATGCATTAAGTTGGTTGTCCACTTCTTCTCTTGGCGTCATGTTGTTTGGATCATGAGGGTAGAAGCCTTACTCGATTACTCTCTAGAGTTGTGTTGAGTTGTGATTCAAATGCGACTTGATACGAAAAATCCAATTAGGAAAATTATACTAATCAAGTTTGGGTGGATGCCCATGAGAGTTAATATGAGGCGAGGGGACCGATCCACCATAGGTTTGGGAAGGGCAACCGCGGCATGGGTACCCGACCCATTCTTTCCTTGAGGCGATTTAAGATTCAGTGAACTAGCCAACTCCTTGGTGGAGTTGGCATCCATTTCCGAGGAGAATGGGTTAACCAATTGCTTAGGATCGGTAGGAGGTTTGAAGATCTCAAGGAATTTGTTTAACGTGTCCTTGACCTCATCCACCATAGATGATTTGAGAGAGGCCATGGCCTCATTCAAATCATCGCTGGTGGATGAGGTCAAGGACCCGGCCACGGAGTTCTCACCCTCATTAATCCCATCGTCGGCGATACTCTTTAGGCTGTTAAGCCCTTAAAAGAGACATAGCTATGATACCAATTAAAAGGATCGGTATGGTCGACTAGAGAGGGGTGAATAGGCGACTAACAATTTTTAGCTTCTTTTTAACAAATTAGGCTCAACAATAAAATAGGTTTTCTAGATAAGCAACTAGGTGGACAACCTATATGATGAGTACAATGACAACAACAACAGCAAGAACAAGATACAAACACAACAAAGCTTGCACAAAGTAAAGGTAAGAAGTAACCACAAGTGGAGTCGATGGAGACGAGGATGTGTTATCGAAGTTTCCTCCCTTTGAGGGGAGGTACATCTCCGTTGGAGCGGTGTGGAGGCAGAATGCTCCCCAAGAATCCACTAGGGCCATCGTATTCTCCTCACACCCTCGCACAATGCAAGATGTCGTGATTCCACTAGTGGTGCCCTTAAGGCAGAAACGGAACCTTTACAAACAAGGTTGGGGCAATCTCCACAACTTAATTGGAGGCTCCCAACACCACCACGAAGCTTCATCTCAATGGAATGTGGCTCCGAGGTGACCTCTTCCGTCTAGGGTGCCCAAACACCCAAGAGTAACAAGATCCGCAAGGCATTAGTGGCTCCGAGGTAGATCGAGGCCTTCTCCTCCAAACCCTAGAAGACCAACAAGTTTTTGATGGCTAGGGAGATACATCGGGCGAAAATGAGCTTTGGGGCAACAATGGATCTTGGGGGGATAAGAGGTAGGGGTTCTTGGGGAAGAAGACCCTCTTTATATAGTGGGAAGAAATCCAACCATTTTCTGCCCTTTGCCCGCAGCTCAGCGGTACTACCAGGTACTGGCCCAGTACTACACATAGTGTAGGGTCGGTAGTGCCGTCGGAGCGGTACTACCGTCTACCGCAGCGGTACTACCGCTTAGGGCCATAAGGACAGGGGAGGCAGTAGTAGTAGAGGGAGCTAGGGCGGCAATACCGTCTCAACGGTAGTACCGTTCTAGTGCCGCTCTACTACCGCTAAGGGCAAAATGGAAATAGAAAGTTGCATGCCGGGATTCCTGCAAGCGGTACTGGCAACAGTAGTAATAAGCGGAAGTACCGCCCGAGCGGTACTACCGTGCTAGTGTCGTAAATGAAATTTAGGCAACAGAAGGTTGCACAAGCCAACGGTACTACCACAGGGGCGGTACTACCGTGGACACCAGTGGTACTACCGCTTGTGTGACACCAATATTCCCATAGAAAACAGAGGACCAGCGCCATGTTGTGGAAAGGTCAATGTGGGTGCATATGAGGTTGTGTCCGTGTTGATTCCACCCATACCTTTCCAATGCGGACCCCCTCTAAATAGTAGGGTTGTCCTACGACTCAAAAACCATCGATAAATTAATCGAAAGAAACAACCGTCTTCCCTCTTCACCACCGAGGGGTACAAACCGTCTCGTGCCAAGACATAACATCTAAAATACTCAAGCACACGGTTAGTCCGCAAATTGCATTGTCATCAATCACCAAAACCACTAAGGGAGAAATATGCCCTAACACTAGGGTTCTCTGATGGTCCTCTGCCCTTCACGAAAGTGTCTTGTACTGATAAAGTGGAGCCACTAGCACTTCATACGGCCATCCATACGAGCATGGCCGCTTGTATGGAAGGTTGTCTTATCACTCTGGTGAGCCTTATGGCTGGGCCTCCAATACGTAAGTTGCTTCTTTTAGCTGGATTTCAAGTAATTCTCCTTGGTTTCCTTCCATATATGATATTTCCCGCTAAACAATGGAAAACGGATTTTTTTCTCTCTCTTGAACTATTATGGTTAGAAATAACCGAGAAGCGGTATAGATCTGATGAAAACCAAATGAAAACTCCTTGCAAATAATCATAAATTTTCCAGCCATCATGAAGCTAGTAATAGTATCCAAGGTAATGATCATCCTTGCCTGCAATTCCCCTTTGAAGAAGATTCAATCCATGAAGCGTAGTCAAACGAATCCTCGCACTCCGTATCGTTACCGGAACTCTAGCAATAAGAACCAAGTTGGAAATAAGCAAACAATATGGTAAACAAGCATGTCATTGCATTACACACTAACATACGCAATCATGGCATGACAAGACAAGCAATTACTACACATTAAGTGAAGCTCGATATGCAACTCGACGGAACTCCACGTTTAGTTATTAGGTTTATGTAACACAACAATTTTAAATGTTGTTTATCACGGAAAGAGGTGGAGCAGAATTAAACTACCTATCTATACATTTTAAATGAGGTAGAAAACACTTATATAACATTTCCATAATTACCCCATAGGGATTAATAGGTTAATTACCGTTCTGCCTCTAACAATATTTTTTAGTTGTTATACAGGAAAAGTGAGTGCACCACTACAATCTATGTGTTTCTTCTAGTCCAACTATATATATAATTTGTATTAAACCAAGTTACGATTAAACAGTTATGATTTAAACCATTTTAGTAAGTTATTTGGGCAATTTTAAGACAGCAAGTTAAATGTTTTTAACATGGTTGAGAGGCATATATTAGGAAACTACACGCAAAACTAAGCCAGTTTCATACATAACATGTTGCAATCTGAGCTACGAATTGAAAGATGCAATTACGCACAAGTTTAGGGGGGAGGGGTTGGGGGCTATTTGAGCCCTCTGGCTACGACCGGACGGCTCGGACCAAAGGATGATCTTGGGCTAGGTCTGTGCAGTAGGTGGCTCTGGCCCAACAAGAAGTTTTTATGTAGCAACCGTGTTTATTATTTTGACAGGCTTATTGCACTGCAATATTTGAACGTTCGGATAGCCAGCAAACTTTGTTTCTGACATTTTATAGACAATTTTGAGACCGCACAATTCATCTAGACAATAATGGAGACTGTTTACATTTATAAAATACCTCTGTTCTTATTAGCAAACATAGGGTTTTGCATATGGTGATAGCTAGGCTTGTGCAAACGCCGTGAAATAATTTGGGTAGCTCCCAAATGTCACAACGAGGCCATGTACGATAGTTCAAGGTTAAGTCTTGATCAGAAACAACGCAAGAAGATGATTTGGACATGTTGCTGGAATTTTGAATTCAAATGAGATTTAAATTGCAAGTGTGCCAATGGGTGGTTCCAAATTAATGGAATATTGTTTTAGCTCCATAATAATATTGGAATGACATGTTCATCGGTTATAAAGAGAACCACCATGTGATTTCCCTTAGTTTAAATAGATCAAAGATCTATGCAATTTATTTATCTAAAATTATTTGGGTTGCCAATTTTAATAAAATGCAAGTGAGGATTTTACACAAACTCGTGAATAGACATCCCTCATTATATTACAATTACAAATAGGTCTTTAAGGGCAAAAATTAGGTTTGGGCCGTTACAAGTTACAACAACCCCAGACGCGCGCCCACATGCAGGGCAAGGCAGGCCTGTCACAACACCAAAACACGCAGGACGAGCGCAACAACTGCCAGAGGAGGTGGCCTTGGATGCGCCCATGGCCCACGTGTCATGGACCCCCGAGATCAGTGTGATCAGAAACGCCCGAGTCCATTTGAACGACAGGCAGCAACGCAAGGCGTGCGTGGATCGGATGATGCAGAGCGTGGATGCCATCCGGAGACGGGTACTCCGGCATCCTTTACAGAAGTAACATATGTTTTGTTTTCTAGACAAAAACTCGTTTTGTTTCTTGAGCCAAAAAAGTGATTCTCATTCTGTCATGGACATGAGTGATCTCGTGAATAATGCTACCACACATACACCTAGTGATGATCTTGTGTCAAATTAAACGGCATTTTCCCTATAACTAGTATATGCAGTGTGTCCCCACTCTTGCTTATTCTCACTTGCCTACCATGGACAAGCAAGCCTGCTACCTGTTGGAGAAGATGGCCTCCAAATCCTTGTACAGTGCCTTGGACTTGGGCCTCCACTCCCCCTTGGCCTTGGAGTCCGCGGACTGCGACGTCACCGACGAGCTCCGGCTCTTCTTCCCCTTGTACGCGGTGCTGCTGGACGGGTCCTCCCCGTCCCTGCTGAAGCTCGCCTTGGCCATCTCCCGCAGCTGGCCGAGCCACGACCGCTCGTTCGAGCTCCTCTGCGCCTCGCCCGGCACCGTCTGACCCGTGGCGCCGCCGCTATCCGGCGACGGCTCCTGCTCCTGCTGGCCCGCCAGCGGGTCGCCCAGCACCGACGACGGAAGCACCAGCAGCAGCAGCCCGACCGAAGCCGCCTTGGCGCCCTCCAGGAAGGAGCTCCGGTCCGGGCTCAGGAACTGCACCTGCCGGTACAGCGCGTTCCACTCGTTGCACACCTGCGCCGCGAACGCCAGCGAGAAGACGCCGAGCATGGCGATCCCTACGCCGCCGCTCTCCTCGACCTCCTCGAGCTCGCCCCTGCCATCGTCGCTGTTCCTGTCGATGAGCACGAGGCAGGCGGCGAAGACGAACACCTCGCTGGCCACCGCCACGATCTCCACCAGCTGCACCCGCTTCTTGATGAAGGGCTTCTTGAGGAGCATGAAGAAGAGCTGGAACGACGCGACGGCCAGCACCACGACGGCGTGCGCCCGCGACGACCGGCCCGACGACGCGTGCGCGCCCGCCACGATGCCCAGCGCCACCCGCTTCACCGACTCGAGGAAGGTGTAGTAGATCCTCAGGATGCCGAACACCTTCTGGATCACCGGCGCCTCCGCGTCCTCGTTCTCGTCCTCCGACGCCATGATCCGCTGGTCCGCCGCCGCCCGCTTCCCGCCCCCGCCCACGACGATCTGGGTGAGCATGTACTTGGGCGGGCCGCGCAGGTCCTCGAACAGCGGGCCGAGCTTGACGAGCCGCGCGGCGCGCCCAGGGTCCTTCCACGTCCACTGCCCGCGCTTGCCGGGGCCGAGCGTCCGCCTGACGATCTCCTGGTACCAGCGGTGCTCCTGCCCCTCCTGGTGCACCTCCTTGTACTGGAGCAGCCTGCCCGTCGTGATGCCCAGCGACAGGAACAGCAGTAGGGCCACCAAGAACGCCGTCAAGATGCCGATGAGCACGATACCGACGGCGAGCCCTCCAGTTGCCCCACCTGGTCGATATCATTCATCCCGGGAAATCAATTAGGCAAACGATCTCTGCATTGATCAGAGCATTGAGATGGATGGCGTACCTCTGATGAGTGCTGCAGACGCTTGGGATATGCAAGGCAGCGCAAGGATCGCCAGCATGATCTCAAACCTGGGGAGAACGAGTGCTCCATACTTTCCTGTGCCTCCTCTGTACCTTAATCTCAAGTAGAGGAGAAGAAGAAGATGCAGCAGCATGAGGCCTCCCCCAATGACACCCAGCCACAACATGTTTCTTCCAAAGTATTTCCACCTGCATCCATGCATGATGCATGTATGTTTTAAAACCTCCAAAAATAATCCAATGTGTCGCTTGATAAGTCTCGAGAGTACTCGATCATGAAGACGAAGTATCATACCCGTCCAAATCTTGCAGCTTCATGATAATCTGTGCTTCGGGCTTCATGTCCTGATTCTGCATTTCAGCCATGCCGTGCTCATTCAGCATCAAGAGGTGTAACGAGAATGACAACTCTAAAAAACCGACGACAGGAATGGAGACCGAAATCAAACACAAGGAGAAACACTGAAATTCATGTGACCTCAAAGAAAGATCGGTACTCCATGGCGGTCAGCGGCTTCCCATCCAGCGCCGGGATCTGCAGCGGGATCGGCGGCGGCTTCCCTTCTACCGGTATCTGCATCGGCATAATCTGCTGCTGACCACCTGGTGCAGGTCCAGGGTAGTAGGGATCAGCCTGTACTACATCACTCCTGTCCACCAGCTCCGAGTACGCAATGGCCGGCATGGTAGAGTAGCCCACGAATGGATCTGCAGAGGGACCCTCCCACGGAAGCCGGATGTACGGGATTGTCCACTCTATCCCCTTGGCCAGCTCGTAGTACTCCACCGGCAGGTTTATCGACAGCCATCTCGACAGAGCGAAGATCTGGATGTGGCATGCCATTCTCTGTAAAAAAAAAAACATTAACACAACATCGACCGATCATCGATCAGATGGTATGTATGTGAGCGATGAGCCCGCTGAAACTGGAGCAGAGTTGATGCCGATGCAAATTACCAGGAGATTCCGTGATGGCTCCGAGATGGAGTAAGACGAAGGCCTTGCCATGGCGCCGGATGCAATGAGCGATGATGTGGAGACGGTGAGGAGTGTCGCGACGATGGCGGTTGCTGCAAATATTACGGTGGCGATGGTTGCGATTGATGAAGACGATGCAGGGACAGAATCTGCATCCAGACCATAGCAAAATCTTAAGGATGCTCAATTGCCCAGTTGCCTTACTGATGATCTCTTAATAAATGAGTAGCAAGCGCAGAATGAATGCCATTGCTCCATGCTGATACATACAGTGTCTCACTCGGAGGCGGTCTGATGGCAGATTGGGATTCCCAGCCACGTCCTGAGCTGTGTTCTCAGCAACCTGGACCGAAACCAGCCTGTCAACTGCCAGGATCTGCATTGTGTATATGCTCTTACTAGCTTCATGGAAGCTGAAAGCAAAACCAACCAACCAACCATACGTGAAGCAAACCATTATATAACATCCTAATTAACTCCTGAGGTAAAAACAATTTAATCATTTATCTATTCTAAATTCTTGCCTCAATAGTTTGCCACCGGAAAGCTGCACTGCGGAGGAGGTGAAGTTAAACACAGGCTTTTCAAACTTGATCAAGACGGGGATGGTGTGTGAGCTTGTCCTGACGGTCGAGGTTGCGAGTTTAACAGAAGGCCGTCGCGTATCTATTCATCCATCAGGCAGAAGAGGGAAAATTCAGATCAAAATTGAGCATGGCATTGGCATGCGTCCAGAATGGAAGTGATGGACCCGGAACAGGAATGGGAATAGATACCATATAGGAACGTCAATGGTTGTGATGAATAAACCGGGGTCCCCTGTCTGCTGATTACAGAACTCGTATCACATGCAACAGTCACAACAGCTGTGCTCGATATCTTGTTCACCTGCATACAAACTTGGTTAACATTCAGGCGTATGCATGAATCGAATCAAGCAGCTAGTTAATCATTAGTGGTAAGATGGACACAAAGAGAAGGACAGCGAAGCTTACGACGTAGCCGAACCGACGGTTGCCTAGCGTGCTCCTGTTGGTCGGCGTGAGCACGGCACCGGTCACGGCGAGAGCGGCGAGGATCTCCGCGGACGAGTTTATCACCGGCTCCGCAAAGGACAGGTATATCCTCAGCTCCCTGTCGTCGTTGGTGGCCTCGACCACCCTCGTGGCGCCCTGGATCTGCAGCAGCTTCTCCGGGATGCTGGCCGTGATGTTCATGGAGTCGCTCCTTTTGTCTATCAAGTTCCGGATTCAGATCAGTGCGTTGCATGCATGCAATGTTTGAACAAAAGCTGGGACGAGGGTACGTACCGAAGCGGAGAGTGAAGCTCGAGTTGGAGCTCCTCCGGAAGCGGTGGCCGGCCACATCGGTGCAGAACCCCCTGCGCATCACCAGGATCATGCGCCCGTAGTCCACGTCCGGCGACGGCGACACGGCGACGGAGTACCGCAGGCCGGGCACGACGGCCTCCATGGTGGACGGCTCCACGCGGCCGGGCCCGTACACGATGAGCTGCAGTTGCAGTGCACATTCGTTCGATGAGACCAGAGGTTTGTTCGTTTGATGAGGGTGGTACCATGCCAAGCCGATTGCCACACACGTACGTCGCAGTAGGTGGCGTTGCACGTGAAGCCGCCGTCGCCCGGGCACGACTCGCTCAGGGAGACGAGCACCGAGACGTTGGGCGCGCTCGTGAACGCCGACTCCGCCGCCACCGTCGCCGTCGGAGGAACGGTGTCTGCATGCGGGCATACATTGCAAACACATTCAAATTCGTGACTACACAGACAGTGGAGATTTTGCAGCTAGGTTGGGTTCAATTGCTGTGTTACTTAACCAACATCCCAGGCGTAGGTGGCGCAGGTTGGGCCGGCGCTGCCTCCTGATCCTGATCTCGGGGTCGCGCACGCTGCGAATGTGTGGTTCCCGTCCTTGAGTCCGGCAAAGCTCACCACCTCCGTCCCATTTCCGTTCCCCCCGCAGTCCGATCTTCTTTCACCTTCCAACTGCGTGCAGTGCAAACAATCCTCACATAACTATTCCAGAGTATTCAGGTTCGACTTACTGTTTGCTAAATTATGTTGTGCAGACATGTGGAATCTACTTGGTTATGTTTTATTTTTCTGATACTTGCATTATCTAAATGTAAGTCTTTCAGATGGCAAGTAAATTCGAAAAGGCACCCTAATGTCAGACACAGCCGAATTTTAAATCATATTTGACCGGTGAGAATTACTGTGCCGGCAGTAATGAACTGCTCTGTGGAATCATTCAAGCATCTCGTACAATTTAATTCAAGGCCAACTTCATGTATTTGTTCTTAACTACTGTACTACTAACTGTAAACTACAATTGTCCGGAAGCTAGGATGTACTTGGACTCCTCTGATTAAACCTGACTAAACGAGCACGAGCATTTGAAAAAATGGAATGCGTTCGAAACTCGAAAGATGGAGCTTCCTTCTTACCTTGCAGGTGATGGCGCAGTCCCCGCAGGTCCAGCCACTGCTCTGCACGGCACGGAAGGCGAACACCGCCGACGCAGACGTGGAGATGCGCGGCGGCGCGCTCGTCAAGCTGAGGGAGACGTCGCCAGCAGCAGCGGCAGCAGCGCCCGAGCAGAGGAGCACCACGGCGCTGAGCAGCAGCCTCCGTCCCCAGCTCTTCCACACCATCGGTCCTCCCCAGGGTCAGCCACCAGCTGTTGCAGATGCAGCAGGGCAGGGGAGAGCACCAGCAGCAGCTGCACAGCGCCGAATGCGTGCGTAACGAGGGAGGGAGGGAGGGGAGTGAATGCCCGGCGCAGTGTGCATGTGTGGCTGGCTCGGGGAATGGCGAGCTATTAACGCTCCCCCTGGATACAGTGGCAGTGAGCAGTACTGAGGTATGGAGGCGGAGGAGGGGCCGGGGCCAATTAAGGCAAGCACAAACCGGCAAGCGGCAACGGCATGTGATCGTGGCCGCGAGGCGAGGGGTTTTTGTTCCGGGGTGGAGGAGAGGGGATGATGCACATGAGGACCAGAGCGGCCAAACTGTCCCTTGTTTCTACTCACTTACTACTAGTATTAGATGGTAGTTTTTCTCCTTCCTCTCGTCTCGTGGATGGCTGGCTGCGACTGCGAGGCTTAGCTACTCGCTTGGATTCTCTCTCTCGCTGTCTCTGTCCTGCGAAACCTCCAACGCACCAAGAATAAGTAACAGTTGAGCTTAGCTGAAAGAAACAGGCAGGGACTGAGTGATGCCGTGGCGCATGTCAACAATTGCTGTGGACAAAACCTCAGCCATCAGTCGGCCATGGAGGTGCTCGAGCTTTCAGTGTTCGGCTGCCATATGATATGAGCCAGTGACCGAGGATACGGTATCAGCCAGTGATTGGGGATGATGATAATGATGGGGATCACTGGCAATTCGAGGGTAAATAACCAACCACCTGGTTATTTAAGCTCCAACGGTACGTACTAGTTAGGTTCCGTTTTACATAGACTGATGGGAGAGGGCATATGTACAGAGAGGGGTCGATGGCTGACGCCTGGATGGTGCCCCACATGCTGAAAGGAACAAGGAACATCCGTATGCCCTGTTAATCCTAAAAAACTACTGCAAGCAGCTGAGGTAAGAAACAAAATAAGTGGGAATCAACCTGCACTGGGGCTAAGATCTGTCTGCGCACATGCACCACCTGCCATCACATAATAACCACATTGCAGGTGAGCTAATTTCCTTTTCTACTCTTCTCCTCACCTATTCCCCTCTTCATATATTGTACTGTATTAGCTACTGTACCTGCCGTTCGGATGGGTAAGTAACTGGATAAAACAATCTTTAGGCTTATGGATTGACTCTCTTTTGCAAAGCAAAGAACCTGCTAAATGCTACTCCCCCCGTCCCATAATGTAAGGCCAACTCCAGCGCACAACCCCACGTTTGAGGCGGGCAATGAGGTCGTGTCCGGGCCTTTCCTGGGATGCGATGGCCGTGCGCCCAACGCGCGGACGCATCCTTTGGCCGCATCCTGTCCGCCTCCTTTTCAAACGCCAATATTCGAATAACCACGGCACGTAGTTCATGCCAGCGGCCCTAGTTCACACTGGCAACACAGCCAGCCTACACGACCTCGCCGACAACACAGCCAGCGGCCAGCAACACAGCCAGCCTACACGACCTCGCCGGCAACACAGCCAGCGGCCGGCAACACAGCCAGCCTCCAAAATGAATAGTTTTGTCGCCGGCAACACAGCCAGCCTCCAAAATGAATAGTTTTGTCGCCGGCAACACAGCCAGCGGCCGGCAACACAGCCAGCCTCCAAAATGAATAGGTTTGTCGCCGGTACACATCCAGCGGCCGGCACACATGCCAGCCTTCAAAAAGAACGGCCACAGCCGAACAGACCACCTAGTTCAGGCCGTCGGCGTCGAACATCTCCTTCTGCCGGGCCTCGAACCAGCTCCTCGTCTTCTCGCTCATCTTGCTCAAGTCGACGCTCATGATCGCTAGCGCCACCTCCTTTGCTTTGGTTGCGGCATTGGCGGCCTCGATGTCGAGCTGCCTCTGCCGGGACGCCTCCTCCATGTCGATCTTCCTCTTCTTGGCCGCCTCCTCCATCTCAAGCTTCTTCGTTTGAAGCTCCAGGTATTGCTTCATTTGCTCCTCCTTGACTTGTCGCTTTTTCTCGTCCCTAATTTCCTTTTGAGACATCATGCCGTGCAAAGTCTCATGCAAGGCAAAGGATGCCGCATCACGCTTGTCGTCCATCTTGGAGTTGGTCTTGCCCCTCGGCCTCTTCAACGCCTCACCATCTCCACCTCCGGCCAACGCGTCCGTCTTCTTGCCTCTCTTCCTTTGAAGTTCGCGGTATTGATCTTTGAACTTAGGGCAATTGTTGATGATCGTCCAACAATGCGTAAGAGTGAATGGCTTGTCATTGTGCCGGGCCTTGAATGCTTCCAAAGATTCAAATGCCTACACGATCAACAACAATTGGACATGCAAACATAGAGAAGGCCAAAGTCTCGGCCGTATCAACGAAAGATAAGAGACCATACCATGTCCCCAATGCCGAGACCACTCACGGGCGCGTGCTTCAACGCTTTCAAGTGCGGTACAATACTTGTTGCATTCTTGTTGGATGAACAACCACCTCTTTTGAATCGAGTTGATGCTACGTTCTCTCGTAAATTGGTAGGGCGGAAACAACTTTCTTTCATGGAATGTTTTGTGAACTCTTGTCCAAAAAATAAGTCCCTTTTGTTGCGCACCGACCCTCGGATCTTGGCCAACCTCCATCCAACTATCGCAAATCAACTTGTCCTCAGCTTGTGTGTATGATCCCGTACGAATGTTCTTCTTCCTTTTTTGTGCTTCCGCTATTTGGGTGAGCTCGTCGATGAACAATGGCTCGCCCACAATATCAACGCCTTCCTCTTCTTCTTCATCACCTTCACCTTCGCAATAGATGTCATCATCTTCATGCCACGAGTCACCATGGTCGTCGGCCTCAAAGTCTTCATTGACAACGTACTGGCCGCGGCCATCCTGACTCTGGGTCTCCTCGGGATCGAAGGCATCGCCATGCCCACCCATCCGGAAGGCCTCGCCACGGCCCTCGTAGATGACATTCTCCATGAACTGGTTGTAGTCGGGGTCCTCGACCGTTGACGTTGGTGTTGGCATTTCGCCGAACAGGACGCGGAGCGACGACATGGTGGCCGTAGACGGCGGCCGTGCTTACTTTCTTTGCATCTCGACGGACGGGCGGCCGCCGCTGCTGGACCCCGGCATGACGTTGAGGTCGATGACGGCCGAGGGGCCCGGGGTGGACGGCGCGATCACGCCAACGTCCGACGACCCCGAGAAACGGGTCTGGCCTTCGTACCTTGGCGGAGGAAAACAGGGCGACAATGGCGTGGTCCTCGACGTCGGCGAGGGGCACTGCGGAGGCCGGGCGACCGACGAGCCTGTGCTCGCCGGGCCGACGGGCGCTGCCGAGAAGCTCGTCGGACGACACGGCCCAAGCATGAGGAGGGCGTGCGCTTTGTTGACGATGGCCTCCTTCTCGTCGACGTCGGCCTTGTGCCGCGCAGCCTCCAACGCAGCCCGCTCGGCGGCGAACATGGCCGCGGCGTTCTTGCCCTTCTGCGCCGCCCGCCGGTTCCTCCTCTTGGCCGATTCCGCGTCCAGCTTTGCAAGCTCCGCCGGCGTGAGTTCCGACCGCTGCTTCTTCGGTCCCTTGGCCGCCTTCTTCTTCACCTTTCCGGGCGGGTCGACGGCCTGGCCGCCGGAATTCGGCGGGGCATCGGCCATGGCGGGAGGATGGTGGGCGGGACATGGGAGGGTTTTGGGGGGAGGGGGGAAATGGCGCGAAATGGGGCGACGGGCGGGCTCTTTGTGCACCGACGGGCGGGCCAGGGGAGGACAAGCGCGCGCGTCCCGCCCGTCCGCGCGCAGTCCGTTTCACCTCAAAGGCGGCCCAAATTTGGACCGGGGATGGGTCAAAAGCGGACAGAAAACGGACAACAATCCGTTTGCGCCCGCGCGCTGGGCCGTCTGGTATGTCCGTTTTGCCCCAAACGGACGCACCCGGACAGGATGGGGTCGCGTGCTGGAGTTGGCCTAAGAGCATTTTTGACACTACACAAAAACGCTCTTATATTATGGGACAGAGGGAGTATATCAGAGAATCAAAGCTCCAGAAAAATCACATCTCTTGTGTACCGCACAGAAAAGTATAACTGCGAGTGATGCATCGGAAGAAAAGATATAGCATAGGCCGGTGCATCACTTGTAAACTTTGATGCCAACAATAATAATTAACAAGGAACCATAATAATTAACAGGGAACCATAATAATTAACTGCTGAGTGATGCATCACATGTAAACTTTGATGCCAACAATTATAATTAACAGGGAACCATTAAAACATGACCAAACTATGGTATATGATAAAGTACAGTATAGGCCGGTGCTGCATTAGCAAGATGTGATATACGAGGTTTCATACAACTTTAATTATAAAGACAATAAAGAGGGGTACATACATGGTCAGGTATAGGAGGGTGCAGTACTTTTTATTGGCAACAGATCCTGGAGCATATTCATACACTGATACACAGGAAATAACAGATGTTAGCATGTGACATGGCCAAAGAAATGGAAAGAACATAGTAAGAGTGAATCAAAGAGGCGTCGCTAAATTCCTAATAGGAAGATGAAGGAAAGAAATACACCTTGAAACATGGTAGGACGCAAGCCAATTATGGAAAACTTAAGCATTGAGTAAAAAACATATAGAGAAAGGAGTGTTAAGTACTATGTAATATGCGCATAACAGAGAAGAAAACTAAAATAAACGTAAAAATGGAGGATGTAAAGAAATAGCAGATCAGATTCGATGCAGTAAGGAATCACAACTGACCCCACATAAACCGTTCAGAAACCTCCCAAAATGTTTTACAATTGATGAGATAAAATTTCAGAACTAGATTTAGAGCAGTTATGTAGATTATATCAAAGAAAGTACAGTCAATGGGTGGATTCGACAAAGCCTTGCAAAGGCTCATGTGAGACCAAACATAAATAGTTCCAATTTAGCAGCAGAAACTAAAGATGCGATCGCAGCATCGTTGGTAGCATTGATCTACCAGATATGGTGCTCACCAATCAATGAGGCATGACATGTCTGGCGTTCATACTTCATAGTGACCTATTGCATTGGTTGTGTGGTACAAAACAGAGCTGCAAACATATCTGAAGACGAATCACCAACATTTATATTGCCAAAAACCGAAAATAATAAATGTAATCTCGTGAATGAAGCTAGAACAGATCAAACAAACCAGAATAGAGGCACCGAACTGGCTCCTTTGAGTCCTTTATAGTCAGTTCAGTTCAAAGGCAACACTTTTGTTCAAAAGCAACAATAAAAAAGGATCTTACATATTTCAAGAAATATATCCCTCTCATGAATTGAGAAACAGTTTCAGGCCACACTGATACACAACTAAATATAGCACGGTGGTATGCATCAACTGATGTTGTAGCGATCTCCATCAATGTAATATAACATGAGCTTTTCTCACCGGACTAGCTGTAACTCACGAAGTTGGATGTAGATGCCGGAGACATGGGTTCAGTGACCGTCACCGAGTTGAATGGGGGTCCCAAATGCAAATGAATACATGTACTTAGTAAAAATATGGGCATATCTACGCTCATAAGTAATCAGAACCAAATATGGGTAGACCTTTAGGTTAATTACGAAAAGCAGAGAGTACCAAGACCTTATCAATATAAAAGTTTCAGGGAACAGGTCGTGTTAAGAAAAGAAACATGTCTACACTGTGCTCTCCATTGTAGGAAATAAAAGAGAGGAAGAACTCCTGTATCTGATAAAATAATATGAGGATATGGATAATTCCATGTTTCAGCAGGCAGTATATGACTGCATAAAGCTATGAACTCTATCTAGACCCAAAACTGCAATTCAAGTACATACAACATGTTTTACATAGGCACTCAGGCAGATCAATGAACGTAATCCAAATATGACTGCTCGTTATGCTCTAAGTATAAACTATATGGTTAAAAGTATATGATCTGCATGCCAAAAAAAAGTACATGATCTGAACACATGGACTACAAACTGATAAAAAACTGTTACGACACTCGAACAGAGACAGAACAGGAACTGAAGGGCTTACCTTGATCGAAAAGTGAGTCAAAGAACATGAATCTGGTTGAGGGCAAGATGGTTCCTGTCCCGGAGATGAAAAAATCAAAGGAGAGAAAAATGCCTTTTCCCGGCTGTGCTATCCATCTAAATTTTATTTCACTTTTGTAAGTGCTGCAACTAAATTGCATGAAGGTGACTAAAATTGGGTAGCAAACGTTTTGATAGCTCTCGACAAATCAGTATTACTCAACAAATGAGAGGTTTACCAGTTTTGCAATTGATAGAGATAGACTGGGCATTCAGTCATTCAGACATTGACTCTCTTAAGCTGGCCAAATAGCTGAAACGGGCGAAGGCAACTTCTACGTTAAATCATGCTTTGCATCATCACAACAAATCTTTTATAGTATCTGATGAATCCGCAATGCATAAAAATAAATGAAACATGTTGAAGTACAGTTGCAAGTAATTTTCTTTCAACAGAAATAAAGATCCCCAACTTGCACTATGGTTCCAAACATAGAAGTCGCAAAGAGGAAGATTTTGGCCCAATCTTCCACCTCCTATGCTAGACTGATTCGAGTAGGAACTGAAATACTGTATTTTTAGCACAATCAACAGCCAATACAAAAAATCTTGAAGGAAGAACTGATTGAAGAGAACACTTTTAGGAGCTAATGTGGATATCAGAGTTGGGCAATGGCTCCTATAGGTGGCTGGCAATTCCTGCAATGCAGTTATATTCAAGTCAAGGTCCAGATAAAGAACTTGAACACTACCAGGATAAGAAGGTGCTAATGATCAAAAATAGAAGGTGACAATGAACTAAAATACCAGAAGATGCTAATGATTTCATGTTCCTGAACTAAAATGCAAAAGTTGATGCAGCCGTTTTCAGCCAGGCATTGACGCAAACACTTGTTGGGCGCACATACGACGCATCTGATTACCTGAGTCAACACGCACGCACATCACACATGCCGGCCGGCCGGCCGGCCGCGCGCTCCCTCAGTCATCCATCCAACACGCATAGCACGCCGGCAGCATCACAAGCCAAAATTTGCAGGGGGCGTTGGACACTGGAGCGACCATTACAAGACCGATTGAATAAACGATTACCGTCGGCCTGCTAAAATGTGCCCCAGGAATCAGAGCCTCGTGCTCATGCCTGAGACTCCACAGCCACCACTGCCGCGAACGCAGTTAGCCGGCTCGTTTTTCTGCCTCGTCCTCAAGCCCAATCCACCGGCCCGAGCGCTCAGCTTCAGTCAGCGCTCTAACCGGCTGCGCGGATCAGAACCGCCACCTCGAGCCTCAGTCCAGGCAAGCCCGTGCGCACGGGAATTCCCTATTTGACGCTCTTTGCGTCAAATTGCCAGGGTTTCGCACAGGCGAAGCGACCTGACGACGAGATGGACCGGCCCATTTTGCCGGTTTTGCCCTTTCTTTCTGTTTTTTCGTTGTTTCTTTTCATTTTTCTTTCTTTTCTTTTCTTTTTCGTTTTCTGTCAAGGTTATTTTAAATTTTGTAAACCAAGTTCATGTTCGAAAATTGTTCTTAAAAATCGAAAAATGTTCTTGCTTTTAAAAGAATGTTCTAAATTTTAAATAATTGTCCGTTTTTCAAAAACTATTCATAACTTCAAAAAATGTTCAGGATTCTCAAAAAATGTTCAGGATTTTTAAAAAACGTTCTTGTTTTTCAAAAAATAATGCGAATGCTTTTGTTCAAAATATTCAAAACTTTCAAAAAACGTTCGGGCGCTACAAAAAATGTTCCCGTTTAAAAAAATTGTTCGCAAATTGCAAAAAATGTTCACGTTTTCATTCTTTTCATAGTTTCAAAAAACTGTCCAAGATGCATAAATTGTTCACAAGTTTCAAAACTTGTTCGTGTTTTCCAATTTTGTTCAGGAGTTTCAACATATGTTTGTGTCTCCAAATTTTATTTTGCAATATGGAAAAATGTTCACATTTCAAGAAATCTTCATGATTTTCAAAAAAGTTCTTGTTTTTATTTTTCAGTTTATTTTTTATTTTTCGTTTTTATTTTTCTCTTCATTTTCGTTTTTTCTTTTCTATATATGTTTCTTTTTTTTACTTTTTTACTTTTTCCCTTTATCAAAATTATTTTCTGTTTTTCAAAAAATGTTCGAATTGTTTAAATTATGTTCAAATTTTCGAAACAAACCTCTGTTTTCAAATTTTCTTCAGAAATTATAAAAATATTATGATTTCAAAATTTGTTTGCTTATTTTCAAAAAAGGTTGGATAATTAGGAAAATATTAGAATTTCATAAAATATTTGCATTTCAAAATCTTGTTCACGGATTGAAAAATTGTTCAAGGATTTCAAAAAAATTGTTCCCGTTTTTCAAAAATTGTTCAAAGATTTCAAAAAAATTGTTCCCATTTTTCAAAAATTGTTCACACATTCAGAAAATGTAAGTGTTTCAAAATATGTTCGACAATTCAAAAAATGTTCGCATTTTTAAATTTTGTTCACAAATTAAAAAAAACCGAGAACTTAAAAAATGTTTGATTTTTTAAATTTGTACATAATTTAAAAAATTATGTTTTCAAAATTCGTTCGCCAATTAAAAAAATGTTCTTTGGGAAAATTTTAGTTTTCAAAATCATGTTTTTTTCATCAGGAATGCAGATGGACTGTATCTGGCCCTTTTTCTTTTCTTTTCGGGGCGAATTGTTTTTCCCTGACTTGATGGGCCAGCGGGATAAGCCCGCTACAATCGTTCGCTCGGACTCGGGACATGTTACAACTTGATGGGCCGGCCCTGGCGCGCTGTCTCCTGTGCGTGGCGCCACCTATTTGACGCAAAGAGGGGCTCCGTGCACACGGGTCGTGCCTAAGGCAACTCCCACACACAATCATGTCATTTTGGGTCAAAACAAACACGCATGAACATCCGTTTTCCATCCACCGCGACCCATTTCTCGCCCGAATTTGGGTTGGGTTTAAGTCAGCGCGATCCGCAAAAAAAAGTCAGCGCGGACATGGTGTGGACGATCACGAGCCGCGACGCCCGCCCTTCTCCTCCCTCTGCCCGCACGTCGGTGGCACGTCCATCTCATTCCCCCTTCTCTCCCAAAATCCTCCTGCACTCTCGTCCACCATGGCCGACGCGCCAAAACTTGCCGCCGCCTTCCCGGCTGCCACTGCCGACGGCGTGGCCACCTGCCTGTTGGAAATATGCCGTAGAGGCAATAATAAATTGGTTATTATCATATTTCCCTGTTCACGATAAACGCCTATTATCCATGCTAGAATTGTATTGATCGGAAACTCAGATACATAGATAACACCGTGTCCCTAGTGAGCCTCTACTAGACTAGCTCGTTGATCAAAGATGGTTAAGGTTTCCTAACCATAGACATGAGTTGTCTTTTGATAACGGGGTCACATCATTAGGAGAATGATGTGATGGACATGACCCAATCATAAGCATAGCATCTGATCGTATCACTTAGTTTATTGCTACTTCTTTCTTCATGTCAATTATCTGTTCCTAAGACCATGAGATCATGCAACTCCCTGACACTGGAGGAATGCCTTGTGTGTATAAAATGTCACTTCGTAACTCGGTGATCATAAATATGCTCTACAGGTATCTCCGAGGGTGTCTGTTGGGTTGGCATGGATCGAGGCTGGGATTTGTCACTCCGTTTGACGAAGATGTATCCTGGGCCCTCTCGGTAATACAACATCACAAGAAGCTTGCAAGAAATGTGACTAAGGAGTTAGTCACGGGATCTTGTATTACGGAACGAGTAAAGAGACTTGCCGGTAATGAGATTGAACTAGGTATGGAGATACCGACGATCGAATCTCGGGCAAGTAACATACCGATGGACAAAGGGAATTGCATACGGGATTAACTGAATCCTTGACATCATGGTTCGACCGATGAAGATCTTTGTGGAATATGTAGGAGCCACTATGGGCATCCAGGTCCCGCTATTGGTTATTGGCCGGAGAGGTGTCTCGGTCATGTCTACATGATTCTCGAACCCGCGGGATCCGCACGCTTAACGTTCGGTGACCTTTAGAATAGTATTGGGATATGTAAGTTGGTGATCGAATGTTGTTCGGAGTTCCATATGAGATCCCGGATGTCACGAGGAGCTCCGGAATAGTCCGTAGGTAAAGATTTATATATGGGAAGTCATAATTTGGCTACCGGAAAAGTTTTGGTTTTTGCCGGTATTGTACCGAGAAGGTTCTGGGGGTTCCACCATGGGGCCCAACGACCCGGGAAGGTCCCACATGGACCGAGGGGTGAGGCTACAGCCCACATGGGCTTGCTGCACCATTCCCCAATGCACATGTCATTTAAATCTAGAGATAAGATCTTATCTCTAAATTTAAAGGGTTGAATCTAGAGATAAGATGTTATCTTCATGTTTAAAGGGTTTTCTCCCTTGTGGCCGGCCCTAGGAGGGTTTTGGACGCCCTCCCCT
Organism: Elymus sibiricus; assembly: GCA_039707655.1. Lineage (NCBI taxonomy): Eukaryota > Viridiplantae > Streptophyta > Magnoliopsida > Poales > Poaceae > Elymus > Elymus sibiricus. The sequence goes on along the minus strand of CM077667.1, from coordinate 138,590,951 downwards.
GCCCTCTACCCTATATATATAGATGGGGGAGGTGCATGGGGGAAGCCACCCCTTCACCCTTGCCCATTGGCTTTCCCAACTCCTCCCACGTTTCTCCGGTACGCGCTTGGTGAAGCCCTACCGGAGTTCCGCTGTCACCACCACCACCGCGCCGTCGTGCTGGTTGAGATCCCATATACTTCTCCTCCCTCGCTTTCTAGATCAGAAGGATGATACTTCATCGAGCCGTACGTGTGCTGAACGCGGAGTGCCGTCCGTTCAGCGCTGGATAGGATCGCGATTGGATCGTGAAGAGTACGACTACATCAACCGCGTTATATACACTTCCGCTTAGCGATTTACAAGGGTATGTAGACACACTCCCCCTCTCGTAGCTATGAATCTCTATGGATAGATCTTGCGTGTGCGTAGGAAATTTTTTGTTTCCCATGCAACATTCCCCAACAGTGGCATCATGAGCTAGGTATATGCGATATGCACGAGTAGAACACAAAGTGTTTGTGGGCGTTGATGTTCAGATTGTTTACCTCCTTAGTATTATTTTGATTCGGCGGTATAGTGGGATGAAGCGGCTCGGACCAACCTTACTTGTCCTCGCATAAGAGACCGGTTCCACCGACTGACATGCAACTTGTTTGCATAAAGGTGGCTAGCGGGTGTCTGTCTCTCCCACTTTAGTTGAATCGGATTCGATAGAGGCGGTCCTTGTAGAAGGTTAAAAGGCAACTTGAATATCACGGTTGTGGCTTCGCGTAGGTAAGAACGGTTCTTGCTAGTTGCCCATAGCAGCCATGTAAAACTTGCAACAACAAAGTAGATGACGTCTAACTTGTTTTTGCAGGGCATGTTGTGATGTGATATGGCCAAGACGTAATATGATATATGTGATGTATGAGATGATCATGTTTTGTAATAGTTATCACGACTTGCATGTCGATGAGTACGGCAACCGGCAGGAGCCATAGGGTTGTCTTTAATTTTGTGCCTTTTTCTTTACTTTATCGCTATGAGTTAGCAATAGTTGTAGAAGCAATAATTGGCGCGACAACCACATGACGACACGATGACGGAGATCATGATGATGGAGATCATGGTGTCATGCCGGTGACGATGGAGATCATGCCGGTGCTTTGGAGATGGATATCAAAAGCACAAGATGATGATGGCCATATCATGTCACTTATATGATTTGCATGTGATGTTTATCCTTTTATGCATCTTATTTTTCTTAGGACGACGGTAGCATTATAAGATGATCCCTCGCTAAATTTCAAGATAAAACTGTGTTCTCCCCAAAGTATGCACCATTGCGAAAGTTTGTCGTTTCGAAGCACCTCGTGATGATCGGGTGTGATAGACTCTTCGTTCACATACAACGGGTGTAAGCCAGTTTTGCACATGTGGGATACTTGGGTTAAACTTGACAAGCCTAGCATGTACAGACATGGCCTCGGAATACAGGAGACTGAAAGGTCGAACATGAGTCATATAGTAGATATGATCAACATGGAGATGTTCGCCATTGAAACCACCTCATCTCACGTGATGATCGGACTTGGGTTGATGGATTTGGATCATGTCACACTTAGACAACCTGAGGGATGTTGATTTGAGTGCGAGTTCATTAGTAATTTAATTAATTGAACTAATTATCATGAACATAGTCTAAAATTGTCTTTGCAAATTATGTTGTAGATCAATAGCTCGCGCTGTATCTCCTTTGCATTTTGATACGTCCCTAGAGAAAGGCTAAGTTGAAAGATAGTGTAAGCAATTGTGCGGACTGGGTCCGCAATCTGAGGATTGTCTTCACTGTTGCACAGTAGGCTTATGTCCTTAATGCACCGCTCGGTGTGCCAACCCTCTAGCATCGTGTGTGGATGTTATGAACATCTGGCAGACACGTTCTGATGACTACTCGATAGTTTAGTGCGCCATGCTTTACGGCTTAGAATCAGGGCTCCAAAGACGTTTTGAACACCATGGAGCATATGAGATGTTCCAAGAGCTGAAATTGGTATTTTAGGCTCATGCCCGTGTTGAGAGGTATGAGACCTCTGACAATTTATTTACCTACAAGATGGAGGAGAATAGCTGAGTCAGTGAGCATGTGCTCAGAATGTCTGGGTGCTACAATCGCTTGAATCAAGTGAGAGTTAATCTTCCAGATAAGATAGTGATTGACAGAGTTCTCCAGTCACTGTCACCAAGATACTAGAGCTTTGTGATGAACTATAACATGCAAGGGATGGAGATGATGATCCCTGAGCTATTCGCGGTGCTTAAGGCCGTGGAGGTAGAAATCAAGAAGGAGCATCAAGTGTTGATGGTTAACAAGACCACTAGTTTCAAGAAGGGCAAGGGCAGTAAGGGAAACTTCAAGAATGGCAAACCAGTTGCCGCTCTAGTGAAGAAACCCAAGGTTGGATCCAAACCTGCGACTAAGTGCTTCTATTGTAAGGGGAACGGTCACTGGAAGCGGAACTGCTCCAAGTACTTGGCAGATAAGAAGGCTGGCAACGTCAACGAAAGTATATTTGATATACATGTTACCGATGTGTACCTTACTAGTACTCATAGTAGCGCCTGAGTATTAGATACAGGTTCAATTGCTAATATTGGTAACTCGAAACAAAAGCTGCGGAATAAACGGAGACTAGCTAAGGGCGAGGTGGCGATGTGTGTTGAAAGTGTTTCCAAGGTTGATGTGATCACCATCGCATACTCCCTCTACCTTCGGGATTAGTGTTGAACCTAAATAAATGTTATTTGGTGTCTGCGTTGAGCATGAACATGATTAGATCGTGTTTATTGCAATACGATTATTCATTTAAGTCAGAGAATAATGGTTGTTCTGTTTACATGAATAATACCTTATGTGGTCATGCACCCAATGTGAATGGTTTATTGAATCTCGATGATAGTGATACACATGTTCATAATATTGATGCCAAAAGATGCAAAGTTAATAATGATAGTACCACATACTTGTGGCACTGCTGCTAAAGGTCATATTGGTGTAAAGCGCATGAAGAAACTCCATGCTGATGGATCTTTGGACTCACTTGATTTCGAATCGCTTGAGACATGCGGACCATGCCTCATGGGAAAGATGACTAAGATCCCATTTTCCGGTACGATGGAGCGGGCAAGTGACTTATTGGAAATAATACATGCTGATGTATGCGGTCCAATGAGTGTTGAAGCACACGGTGGATATCGTTATTTTCTTACTTTCACGCTTGAGTAGATATTGGGATATTTACTTAATGAAACACAAGTCTCAAACGTTTGAAGAGTTCAAACAATTTCGGAGTGAAGTTGAAAATCATCGTAACAAGAAGATAAAATGTCTACGATGTGATCGTGGTGGTGAATATTTGAGTTACGTGTTTGGTATGCATTTAAGATAATGTGGAATTGTTTCACACTCATGCCACCTGGAACACCACAACGTAATGGTGTGTCTGAACGTCGTAATTGTACTCTATTGGATATAGTGCGATCTATGATGTCTCTTACTGATTTTCCACTATCGTTTTGGGGTTATGCATTAGAGACAACCGCATTCACTTTAAATAGGGCACCATCTAAATCCATTGAGACGACACCGTAAGAATTATGGTTTGGCAAGAAACCTAAGTTGTCGTTTCCTAAGTTTGGGGCTGTGACGCTTATGTTAGGAGGCTTCAGCCTGATAAGCTCGAACCCAAAGCGGAGAAGTGCGTCTTCATAGGATACCCTAAGGAAACAATTGGGTATACCTTCTATCACAGATCCGAAGGCAGGTCTTGTTGTCAAGAATGGATCCTTTCCAGAGAAGGAGTTTCTCTCGAAACAAGTGAGTGGGAGGAAGGTAGAACTTGATGAGGTTATCGAACCTTAACTTCAATTGGAGAGTACCGCAACATAGAAAGATGTTTCTGTGATGCCTACACCAGTTGAAGAGGAAGCTAATGATAGTGATCATGAAACTTCAGATCAAGTTACTACCGAGCTTCGTAGGTCGACAAGGACTCGTCCTGCCCGTGAGTGGTACAGTAATCCTATCTTGGAGGTCATGTTGTTAGACAACGCTGAACCTACGAACTATGAAGAAGTGATGGTGGGCAAAGCTTGCATCGACGGAGCTATTCGAAATGACTACTCCACTATACGACATGGAGATTACTGACTTTGCAAAGAACAATATGGCATGGAGATTTGCAAAGTACACACAGAGCCGAATGTTGCAGACCCGTTGACTAAAACCTCTCTCACAAGCAAAACATGATCAAACCCCATAACTCATTGGGTGTGAATCACATGGCGATGTGAACTAGATTACGGACTCTAGTGCAAGTGGGAGACTATTGGAAATATGCCCTAGAGGTAATAATAAATTGGTTATTATCATATTTCCTTGTTCATGATAAACGTCTATTATCCATGCTAGAATTGCATTGATCGGAAACTCACATACATGTGTGATACATAGACAACACCGTGTCCCTAGTGAGCCTCTACTAGACTAGCTCGTTGATCAAAGATGGTTAAGGTTTCCTAACCATAGACATGAGTTGTCATTTGATAACGGGGTCACATCATTAGGAGAATGATGTGATGGACATGACCCAACCGTAAGCATAGCATCTGATCATATCACTTAGTTTATTGCTACTGCTTTCTTCATGTCAATTATCTGTTCCTAAGACCATGAGATCATGCAACTCCCTGACACCGGAGGAATGCCTTGTGTGTATCAAACGTCACTTTGTAACTGGGTGATCATAAAGATGCTCTACAGGTATCTCCGAGGGTGTCTGTTGGGTTGCCATGGATCGAGACTGGGATTTGTCACTCCGTTTGACGGAGAGGTATCTCTGGGACCTTTCGGTAATACAACATTACAAGAAGCTTGCAAGCAATGTGACTAAGGAGTTATTCACGGGGTCTTGTATTACAGAACAAGTAAAGAGACTTGCCGGTAATGAGATTGAACTAGGTATGGAGATATCGACGATCGAATCTCGGGCACGTAACATACCGATGGACAAATAGAACTGCATACGAGATAAACTAAATCCTTGACATCGCGGTTCGACCGATGAAGATCTTTGTGGAATATGTAGGAGCCACTATGGGCATCCAGGTCCCGCTATTGGTTATTGGCCGGAGAGGTGTCTCGGTCATGTCTATGCTACTTCTTGAGCTTGCGTTGGTTTTCCCTTGAAGAGGAAAGGGTGATGCAGCAAAGTAGATAAGTATTTCCCTCAGTTGTTGAGAACCAAGGTATCAATCTAGTAGGAGGTACAAGCAAGGCCCCAATCTATGCACCTGCACAAACAATCAAACACTTGCACCCAACGCTATAAAGGGGTTGTCAATCCCTTCACGGTTACTTGCAAGGATGAGATCCGAAAGAGATAGATATAAAAGATTACTAAAACGATAACTAAAATAAAAGTAAATAAATTGCAGCAAAGTAATTTTGGTATTTTTGGTTTATAGATCTGAAAATATAATATGGAAAATAGACCCGGGGGCCATAGGTTTCACTAGAGGCTTCTCTCTTGAAGGAAACTAATACGGTGGGTGAACAAATTACTGTCGAGCAATTGATAGAAAAGCGCATAGTTATGACGATATCCAAGGCAATGATTATGCATATAGGCATCACGTCCGTATCAAGTAGACCGAAACGATTCTGCATCTACTACTATTACTCCACACATCGACCGACTCCTGCCTGCATCTAGAGTATTAAGTTCATGAAGAACAGAGTAACGCATTAAGTAAGATGACATGATGTAGAGGGATAAACTCAAGCAATATGATGAAAACCCCATCTTTTTATCCTTGATGGCAACAATACAAATACGTGCCTCGCTACCCCTACTTTGTCACTGGGTCAGGACACCGCAAGATTGAACCCAAAACTAAGCACTTCTCCCATTGCAAGAATTACCAATCTAGTTGGCCAAACCTAACCAATAACTCGAAGAGACTTGCAAAGATATGAAATCATGCATATAAGAATTCAGAGAAGATTCAAATAATATTCATAGATAATCTGATCATAAATCCACAATTCATCGGATCTCGACAAACACACCGCAAAAGAGTATTACATCGGATAGATCTCCATGAAGATCATGGAGAACATGGTATAGAAGATCATAGAGAGAGAAGAAGCCATCTAGCTACTAGCTATGGACCCGAAGGTCTGAGGTGAACTACTCACGCATCATCGGAAGGGCAATGGTGTTGATGTCGATGCCCTCCGTGATCGAATCCCCCTCCGGCAGATTACCGGAAAAGGCCCCAAGATGGGATCTCACGGGAACAGAGGCTTGCGGCAGCGGAAAAGTATTATCGTGGCTCACTTTGGTATTGGGGGAATATTCCTTAATTTATAGGCGAAGAGTTAGGGTTGGAGGAGCTACGGGGGGCCCACAAGCTAGGGGGGCGCCCCCCAGGGGTGCGCCCTGGTGGCTTGTGGCCCACCCATAGGTCTTCTGGCCTCTTCTCGAAGCCTCCTGGGTTCCTTTTGGTCCAAGAAAAATCAACTTAGAATTTTATTCCGTTTGGACTCCGTTGGATATTCCTTTTCTGCAATACTCAAAAACAGGGAAAAAACAGAAACTGGCACTGGGCACTAGGTTAATAGGTTAGTCCCAAAAATAATATAAAATAGCATATTAATGCATATAAAACATCCAAAATAGATAATATAATAGCATGGAACAATAAAAAATTATAGATACGTTGGAGACGTATTAGCATCCCCAAGCTTAATTCCTGCTCGTCCTCGAGTAGGTAAATGATAAAAACAGAATTTTTGATGTGGAATGCTACCTAACATATTTATCCATGTAATATTCTTTATTGTGGCATGAATGTTCAGATCCATAAGATTCGAAACAAAAGTTTAATGTTGACATAAAAACAGTAATACTTCAAGCATACTAACAAACCAATCGTGTCTTTTCAAAATAACATGACCAAAGAAAGTTATCCCTACAAAATCATATGGTCTGGCTATGCTCCATCTTCCCCACACAAAGTATTTAAATCATGCACAACCCCGATGACAAGTAAAGCAATTGTCTCACACTTTTTATGTTCTCAAACCTTTTCAACTTTCACGCAATACATGAGCGTGAGCCATGGATATAGCACTATAGGTGGAATAGAATATGGTGGAGGTTGTGAGGAAAAGGAGAAGATAGTCTCACATCAACTAGGCGTATCAACGGGTTATGGAGATGCCCATCAATAGATATCAATGTGAGTGAGTAGGGATTGCCATGCAACGGATGCACTAGAGCTATAAGTGTATGAAAGCTCAAAAAGAAACTAAGTGGTTGTGCATCCAACTCGCTTGCTCACGAAGACCTAGGGCAATTTGAGGAAGCCCATCATTGGAATATACAAGCCAAGTTATATAATGAAAAATTCCCACTAGTATATGAAAGTGACAAAATAGGAGACTCTCTATCATGAAGATCATGGTGCTACTTTGAAGCACAAGTGTGGAAAAAAAAGATAGTAGCATTGTCCCTTCTCTCTCTTCTCTCTCTCTCTTTTTTGTGGGCATCTTTGGCCTCTTTTTTTTTATTTGGGCTTCATTGGCCTCTTTTATTATTTGTAAAGTCCGGAGACTCATCCCAACTTGTGAGGGAATCATAGCTTCCATCATCCTTTCCTCTCATGGGACAATGCTCTAATAATTATGATCATCACACTTTTATTTACTTACAACTCAAGAATTACAACTCGATACTTAGAACAAAATATGACTCTATATGAATGCCTCCGGTGGTGTACCGGGATGTGCAACGATCTAGCATAGCAAATGACATCAAAAAACGGACAAGCCATGAAAACATCATGCTAGCTATCTTACGATCATGCAAAGCAATATGACAATGATGGTGCGTGTCATGATAAACGGAACAATGGAAGTTGCATGGCAATATATATCGAAATGGCTATGGAAATGCCATAATAGGTAGGTATGGTGGCTGTTTAGAGGAAGGGAATATGGTGGGTTTAATGCACCGGCGAAAGTTGCGCGGTACTAGAGAGGCTAGCAATGGTGGAAGGGTGAGAGTGCGCATAATCCATGGACTCACATTAGTCATAAAGAACTCACATACTTATTGCAAAAGTCTATTAGTTATCGAAGCAAAGTATTAGACGCATGCTCCCAGGGGAGAGGTTGGTAGGAGTTAACCATCGTGCGCTCCCGACCCTCACACAAAGGATGACAATCAATAAACAAATCATGCTCCGACTTCGTTACATAACGGTTCACCATACGTGCATGCTACGGGAATCGCACACTTTTAACACAAGTATTTCTACCAATCCACAATTACTCACTAGCATGACTCTAATATCACCATCTTTATATCTCAAAACTATATGCGAGGAATCAAACTTCTCATAGTATTCAATGCACTTTATATGAAAGTTTTTATTATATCCCTCTTGGATGCCCATTATATTAGGACTAAATTCATAACCTAAACCAATTACCATGCTATTTAAATACTCTCAAAATAATATAAGTGAGGTACGAGAGTTCAATTATTTCTATAAAATAAAACACCACCGTGCTCTAAAAAGATATAAGTGAAGCACTAGAGCAAAATTGCCTAGCTCGAAAGATATAAGTGAAGCACATAGAGTATTCTAATAAATTCACGATTTATGCATGTCCCTCTCAAAAGATGTGTGCAGCAAGGATGATTGTGGCAAACTAAAAAGCAAAGACTCATATCATACAAGACGCTCCAAGCAAAACACATATCATGTGGTGAATAAAAATATAGCCTCAAGTAAATTTACCGATGGATTGAAGACGAAAGAGGGGATGCCTTCCGGGGCATCCCCAAGCTTAGGCTCTTTGGTATCCTTGAATATTCCTTGGGGTGCCTTGGTCATCCCCAAGCTTAGGATCTTGCCACTCCTTATTCCATAGTCCATCAAATCTTTACCCAAAGCTTGAAAACTTCACAACACAAAACTCAACGGAAAACTCGTGAGATCCGTTAGTATAAGAAAAATAAATCACCACTTTAGGTACTGTTGTTAACTCATTATTTATTTATATTGGTGTAATATCTACTGTATTCCAACTTCTCCATGGTTCATACCCCCCGATACAACCCATAGATACATCAAAATAAACAAACAACACAAAGAAAACAGAATTTGTCAAAAACAGAAGAGTCTGTAGCAATATGTAAACTTCGAATACTTATGTAACTCAAGAAATTCTGAAAAATTAGGACAATCTGGGAAATTTGTATATAAATCTTGTGTAAAATTTTCAGATTCATTCGATGCTCTGGTGAATTTATAAAATTCCTGGACTGAGCGCAAAAGTTTCTATTTTTCAGCAAGATCAAATCAACAATCACCGTAGACCATCCCAAAGGTCTTACTTGGCTCAAACACTAATTAAAACACTAAAACACAATTACTACAGAGGTAATAATTTGTAAATCACTCAATAACATAAACAAAAACAAAAAAACATAAAATAAAATTGGGTTGCCTCCCAACAAGCGCTATTGTTTAACGCCCCTAGCTAGGCATAACGCAATAGATCTAGGTATTGTCATCTTTGGTATGCAATCCATTCTCAACCATATCTTCCAAAACCCTTTTTAGAAAATCCTTTATTTCTTTTCTTTCCTTTCTAATAGGATAACTTAGTTCATGAAAATGAGTTTGATTAGTAACTTTGACATTCATAAACTCATAATCTGGATCATCACCATAAATGTCATCATATAAAACGCGTATCTCATTTTTAACGAGTTCCCTGATTTTTTCTTCTAACCAATCATCATTGAATCCTACATAAATGCCCCTAGTGATCCAATCAAATTCATCATAGGTTTCAAGGTAAATGGTTTGGGTAATTTCGGAATAGGGAACTCTTCTTCTAAGATTTTCACGGTAAGATTGATAATCCCTAGACTGGGTTTCTTAATCGTGTAGGATTTCTTCAATCGGAGGGTGTTCAATATCCTTTTTATAGAAAGCAAAATTTTCCCTGGCTTCTTGTATGATAAAATCAAATTCACGCATAAGGATGATAGTGGCAATCTTTTTAGCCTTAGGATGATTAATTTTGGGAAGCTCATAAAACACCTTTTGTAAAGCGGGATGAACGTGCACAAATTTTCTTTCCAATTTTTCAACGAGCATGACAATAGCATCCGCATAACAATTGGTGCTAAGAAGAATAGATCTCTTATTCATAGGCATTACCCCCGTACAATCAAAGAACTCTTGAATAACACTCTTCCCAATAATATCACCATCTCCCACTTGAAAAGTTTTAGCTTTATAATTAGGAGGAGGTTCAGTTTCATGATCTAGAGAGCAAGATCCAAATTTGTCCTCAAGATTTGTACTAGCAATACCCTCAAAATTTTCAATGATAACCTTCCTAGATTCAGACATGGTGGCAACGAATCGATCCAACACCCAAGCAAACGAAAAGCAAATGAAAAGACGAACGGAAGAAGGGCAAATAAAAAGGCAAATCTTTTTGGTTTTTTTTGAAAATCGTTTTAGAAGTGGGGGAGAGGAAAACGAGAGGCAAATGGCAAATAATGTAAATGCAAGAGATGAGTTTGTGATGGGTACTTGGTAGGCTTGATGTAGATCTCTCCGACAACCACGCCAAAAATTGGCAAGTTGACGGGAGAGTTCTTGTCTTGACTTGCTATGTATCCTCCCCGGCAACGGCGCCAGAAATCCTTCTTGCTACTTCTTGAGCTTGCGTTGGTTTTCCCTTGAAGAGGAAAGGGTGATGTAGCAAAGTAGATAAGTATTTCCCTCAGTTGTTGAGAACCAAGGTATCAATCCAGTAGGAGGTACAAGCAAGGCCCCAATCTATGCACCTGCACAAACAATCAAACACTTGCACCCAACGCTATAAAGGGGTTGTCAATCCCTTCACGGTTACTTGCAAGGATGAGATCCGAAAGAGATAGATATAAAAGATTACTAAAACGATAACTAAAATAAAAGTAAATAAATTGCAGCAAAGTATTTTTGGTATTTTTGGTTTATAGATCTGAAAATATAATATGGAAAATAGACCCGGGGGCCATAGGTTTCACTAGAGTCTTCTCTCTTGAAGGAAAATAATACGGTGGGTGAACAAATTACTGTCGAGCAATTGATAGAAAAGCGCATAGTTATGACGATATCCAAGGCAATGATTATGCATATAGGCATCACGTCCGTATCAAGTAGACCGAAACGATTCTGCATCTACTACTATTACTCCACACATCGACCGACTCCTGCCTGCATCTAGAGTATTAAGTTCATGAAGAACAGAGTAACGCATTAAGTAAGATGACATGATGTAGAGGGATAAACTCAAGCAATATGATGAAAACCCCATCTTTTTATCCTTGATGGCAACAATACAAATACGTGCCTCGCTACCCCTACTTTGTCACTGGGTGAGGACACCGCAAGATTGAACCCAAAACTAAGCACTTCTCCCATTGCAAGAATTACCAATCTAGTTGGCCAAACCAAACCAATAACTCGAAGAGACTTGCAAAGATATGAAATCATGCATATAAGAATTCAGAGAAGATTCAAATAATATTCATAGATAATCTGATCATAAATCCACAATTCATCGGATCTCGACAAACACACCGAAAAAGAGTATTACATCGGATAGATCTCCATGAAGATCATGGAGAACATGGTATTGAAGATCATAGAGAGAGAAGAAGCCATCTAGCTACTAGCTATGGACCCGAAGGTCTGAGGTGAACTACTCACGCATCATCGGAAGGGCAATGGTGTTGATGTAGATGCCCTCCGTGATCGAATCCCCCTCCGGCAGATTGCCGGAAAAGGCCCCAAGATGGGATCTCACGGGAACAGAGGCTTGTGGCGGCGGAAAAGTATTATCGTGGCTCACTTTGGTATTGGGGGAATATTCCTGAATTTATAGGCGAAGAGTTAGGGTTGGAGGAGCTACGGGGGGGGCACAAGCCAGGGGGCGCGCCCCGCCAGGGGCGTGCCCTGGTGGCTTGTGGCCCACCCGTAGGTCTTCTGGCCTCTTCTCGAAGCCTCCTGGGTTCCTTCTGGTCCAAGAAAAATCAGCGTAGAATTTTATTCCGTTTGGACTCCGTTGGATATTCCTTTTCTACAATACTCAAAAACATGGAAAAAACAGAAACTGGCACTGGGCACTAGGTTAATAGGTTAGTCCCAAAAATAATATAAAATAGCATATTAATGCATATAAAACATCCAAAATAGATAATATAATAGCATGGAAAAATCAAAAATTATAGATACGTTGGAGACGTATCAGTCTACATGATTCTCGAACCCACAGGGTCTGCACGCTTAACGTTCGGTGATGCTAGAGTAGTATTGGGATATGTACGTTGGTGACCGAATATTGTTCGGAGTCCCGGATGATATCCTGGATGTCACGAGGAGCTCTGGAATAGTCCGGAGGTAAAGATTTATATATGGGAAGTCATATTTTGGCTACCGGAAAAGTTTCGGGTTTTGCCGGTATTGTACCGGGAAGGTTCTAGAAGGTTCCGGGGGTTCCACCGTGGGTCCCAATGACCCGGGAAGGTCCAACATGGACCGAGGGGTGGGGCTACAGCCGACATGGGCTTGCTGCACCATTCCCGAAGCCAGATATCATTTAAATCTAGAGATAAGATCTTATCTCTAAATTTAAAGGGTTGAATCTAGAGATAAGATGTTATCTTCATGTTTAAAGGGTTTTCTCCCTTGTGGCCAGCCCTAGGAGGGTTTTGGATGCTCTCCCCTAACCTCTAACCTATATATAGATGAGGGAGGTGCATGGGGGCAGCCACCCCTTCACCCTTGCCCATTGGCTCTCCCAACTTCTCCCACGTTTCTCTGGTACGCGTTTGGCGAAGCCCTGCCGGAGTTCCGCTACCACCACCACCACCATGCCATCGTGCTGGTTGAGATCCCATCTACTTCTCCTTCCTCGCTTGCTGGATCAAGAAGGAGACATTATCGAGCCATATGCATGCTGAACATGGATGTGCCGTCCGTTCGGCGCTGGATCGAATCGCGATTGGATCATGAAGAGTACGACTACATCAACCGCGTTATATACGCTTCCGCTTAGCGATCTACAAGGGTATGTAGACACACTCCCCCTCTCTTAGCTATGCATCTCCATGGATAGATCTTGCGTGTGCGTAGGATTTTTTTTTCCCATGCAATGTTCCCCAACACTGCCCCGGGAAGAAGAAGCTCAAGAACGAGCTCATGCCAGAGCAGAGGGCCAGAGAGTAGGAAAAGATGGTTGGCCGAGGGGCCAAAGATGTGGAGAGAAAAGTCATCGCCAACGTCGTCACCCAAGCCACGGCCTCGCAACAGAAGGCATCTGTTGAGGAGAATGAGACCATGATCACCAAGGCCATGCAGAGGGCCCGTGAGTCAGAGAAGAGGGTTGGCCGAAAGGCCAAAGATGCAAAGAGAAAAGTCGATGCCAATGTCGCCGTCCAAGCCGCAGCCATGCAAACGAAGGCCGCCCTTGAGAAGAACGAGACCATGATCGCCAAGGCCACGCAGAAGGCCCTCCTCATGCTCAATCGCCCCACACCGACCATTCTTATTGCCACCATGACCGTGGCGAGCACATGCTCGTTGACTGTTCACCCACCATAGTTGGAGTCGCTGTGCACGTCCACAACACCGCAGACGTCGGGGCTCCAACACCTACATGGCACGGTAGTGATCCACCTCTCCAACTTACCAGAGGACAGCTCATCGGAAGTGAGTGTGATAGCGCCAGCCACCCCCGTGTCTGCGGCAATCGACCTCAACGCCACCCCTGTGTCCGGCGTCGGCCATTCGTCCACCGGGATGCAAAAGAAGGGGCCTAGGGTGATTCCAACGGTCAGTTTTCCCAATGTGTGCAACTTGCTCGATGAAACGACGCACCCGCCGTCGGGGCATGATGACCAGGCCTACTACTAGGATTTCATGGAGAATATAATCTTCGAGGGTGGTGGCTGAGGCTATGATGGAGAGGAGAACCAAATCTAAAACGGCCACGGCTGCATCAAGGGTGGCCAAGATTGTGATGGCGAGGAGACCCAAAGCTAGGACGACGGTGACCAGGGCGACCAATGGTAGCAAGAAGACATGTACTGCGAAGATGAAGAGGATGGTATGGACATTGAGGACGAGCTATTGTTTGTCGATGACCCCTCTTATCTAGCCAATGCACAAAAGAGGAGGCACCAAAGCATTTGGACGGGACCACACATCAAAGATGAAGACAATTTGATTTGCGAAGGGTGGAAGGAAATTGGGCAAGATCCCAAGAATGGAGCCGAGCAAAAAGGCTCAACATTTTGGGCGGGAGTTCATCTGTTCATGCAAACTTCCATGAACGTAGGAAGTTCCCTCCCTGCAAGTTTGAGAGCAAATGTAGTGTGGGTTCAATCCAAAAGAGGTGGGTGGTTCATCCAACAAGAATGTAACAAGTTTTGTGCATCCCTTCAAAGCATCGAAGGCCGTCCCGTGAGTGGCCTAGGAATCTAAGACATGATATACAATTTCTTATCGTTCTTCATATGTGTGTCTCTTGTTGATTGATGCGTTTCTTGTTCATTGCATAATGTACATTGTGGCCTCCTTTTTTATTTGTAGTTATTCCAAACTTTGGAAGCCTTCAAGTCCCAACATGGGAGCAAGCCATTCACCCTCACACATTGTTGGATAATCATTTGAAATTTCCCTAAGTTCAATGAGAAATACGCCACCCCAAAGAAGAATGGAGGGCCGATGGCCGTCGTTGAGCATGAAGAAGGAGAGAGGCGACTGAGGGGGAAGACTGATAACCCACAAGTATAGGGGATTGCAACAGTCTTCGCGGGTAATATTTCACCCTGATTTATTGATTCGACACAAGGGGAGCCAAAGAATATTTATCGGCCTTAGCAGTTGAGTTGTCAATTTAATGACACCTGGGATATTTCTCTGCAACAAAGTTTTAGTAGCACAACAAGTAATAGCAGCAAAAGTAACAGTAGTAGTGACAACAGTAATTTTGTAGCAATTGTGTCAGCAGCAATAGTAACTTAGCAAGATTCAGTATACGTAAAGCGTAGGCACGTGGATCGGTGATCGATAATGATTTAGATGACATCAATCATGTAATAGTTACACACTAGGGCGACACAGAACTAGCTCCAATTCATCATGTAATGTAGGCATGTATTCCATATATAGTCATACGTGCTTGCGATAAGAACTTGTATGACATCTTTTGTCCTACCCTCCCGTGGCAGTGGGGTCCTAATGGAAACTAAGGGATATTAAGACCTCCTTTTAATAGAGAACCGGAACAAAGCATTAACACATGGTGAATACATGAACTCCACAAACTACGGCAATCACCAGAAAGAATCCCAATTATTGTCACCTTGGGGTATGCGGATCAAGACACGTAATAGGTGCATACAACTTGCAAGATAGGATCCAAATCACTCTTATATTCATGAAAACATAGCAGGCTCAGATCTGAAATCATGGCACTTGGGCCCTAGTGACAAGCATTAAGTATAGCAAAGTCATAGCAACATCAATCTCAGAAGATAGTGGATACTAGGGATCAAGCCTTTCAAGCTTAACTCGATTACATGATCAATCTCATCCAATCCCATCCCCGTATAGCAAGCCTACAAAGGAATTACTCACTCCTGGTGGTGAGCATCATGGCGGTGTTGACGAAGAAGGGTTGGTGATGACGACGGAGACGAAACCCCTCTGGCCCTCTCCGGAGCCCCAAACCGACTCCAAATCAGCCCTCCCGAGGAAGAACGAGGAGCCACGTGGGACCCACAAGCCATCTGGGCGCGCCCTGTTGGCTTGTGGCCCACAGGCAGCCCCCCTCTGGTGGATCTTCGCTCCATAATTCATTATTTATTCCAAAAATAATTCACAAAAAATTTCATCCAATTACTGGAACTTTTATTTCTGCACAAAAATAACACCAGGGTAGTTCTGCTGAAAACATCGTCAGTCCGGGTTAGTTCCATTCAAATCATGCAAATTAGAGTCCAAAACCAGAGCAAAAGTGTTTAGAAAAGCAGAACGTTTGAGACGTATCAACTCCCCCAAGCTTAACTCATTGCTTGTCCTGAAGCAATTCAGTTGATAAACTGAAAGTGATAAAGAAAACTTTTACAAACTGTTTTGTTCTCGTCGTTATACACATGCTTAGCTAGTGTTCAAGTTTTCAGCATAAATCATAAATAACCATATCCATGATAACAATTAAACATCATATTCACTCATGGCAATACATAACCAATTAGCGAGCAATAATAAGATATCTCACATGCCAACAACTTGTCAAAACAATCATGATATAATATGGTGACATGGTATTTCGCTAGACCTTTCTGAGACCGCAAAACATAATGCAGAGGACCTCTGAGGTTCAAGCAGCGACTAAACATTATAATTCAGGGTAGAAAAGATCCAGTCATGCTCACATCCAACATTAACTAGACTCAGTGCATAAAAATGACAATAGTGCTCTCCGGTTTGGTGCTTTTAGTAAGAGGGTGATGTCTCAACATCAAAGTAAATAGATAGGCCCTTCGCAGAGGGAAGCATTGACTTGCATAGGTGCTAGAGCTCAAGGTTTAAAACATGATTGAAATTATAGTTTTTGGGTGGTGCACTTTTCCTGTCAACGTCACGACAAAGGATTTCAATATCTTCCATGCTAAACACATTATTGGCGGTTCCCAAGCGGAATTGTAAAGTTTACTCCCATCCACCATACATACACAAGCCATGCCTGGCCGAATCCACGGATGCCCTCCAACATTTCAACTGTCCTGGGAGTTTTGTTTAATTAATTTTGTTTTGTAGGACTGGGCATCCTTTTTACCAGCCTCTCTCGTGCAATGACAGGCGAATAAACGCCCATCTTGATAATAACCCACTTAGCATGGAAGATACCGCCCGCCCCGTCGCTCCATGAGCGGTACGAGTGCACAAAACAGATGTTTATTTGAATATTAGAGGTGGCACATGCAAATTTACTTGGAACGGCAGGGTAATACCGTACATAGGTAGGTATGGTGGCTCATGTGGAATAACTTGGTTTAAGGATTTTGGATGCACAAGCACTCTTCCCGCTTAGTACATGTGAAGGCTAGCAATAGATTGAGAAGCGGCTTTTCTTTTCTTTTCTTTTCCGGAGTCCCAAGTTTTCTCAAGTATCTCTTCGCGAAGCTCAGTCTAAGCCATGTCAAGGCTCAATCTTGTTCTTTCAAACCTTCATTTCTTCTATCATTCTCTTGTATACGGAGGTTCTTCTTGGTGGTTCGTCAAGGATGTAATTCTTTCTCGAAGTATTCTTCAAGATTCTTGTGGTAGTAGCTCAAGTATTCTTTATCTTGCATTTCAAGTTCAATTCATTCTCCCTCATCTTTTGAGATGCTATTATAGTATTCTTGATTCATGAGGAGTCTCGAAGAGAATTTTTCAAGAATGATATATTTAAACCCATTTGTCTTCCTTGGAGCTATCTTGGATTAAATTTCACCTAAATTTTTTCCTGAGGAATGTTGCTATTATGATGATTATCGTTGATCCAAGTTCTCAATGCATTGAAAGCACATTTGCTCCCTTGGTGGTTTTGGTAATTAATAACAACATATATCTCATTGGAGTAATGTTTCCACTAAGTATATTTCAGGAAAAGTTCAATGATGGGATGGCAAAAGGATTGTGGAGAGACCCCTACATGCAAGGAATAGGATTGGCAAAGCTTCAAGCAAGAAGACTCTACATTTTACTTTGTGAGAAATCACTTTTAGTCTATAGGCAAGCCAATACTATTAAAAGGGGTTGAGGTATTGATGGTGAACAAAATGCTCCAAGTGCACAAGTGATAGTCACCAAAAACACCCACAAGCTCTTCCACAAAATTCTGTCAAAAGCCTATCATGCAAAATCGGTGCCACCAAAATTTCCCACTCGGCCCTACCGATTTTCACCTCAGACAGATCCCAGCCAAACCCTAAGTTTTCGGTACAACCGATTCTACATTGGTGCCACCGAGTTTCAGTTGCCAACTTTCTGTTGCCCCTTTTCTTCAATTCGGAATCTCCGAGTTTTTGGATTGGTGCCACCGAGTTTGCATTCTGACCGTTGGTCACCTTTGTTGGTATTGCCGAGAACTATATATCGGTCTCACCGAGATTCAAAAGTTGCTACCTTTTGAGCAACTCGGTACCACCGAGTTTCATACTTCGGTGTCACCGAGTTGGTCAGTTAGGTGTAACGGTTGGATTTTTGGAGATGCCTATATATACCCCTTCACCACCACTCACTCGCAAGAGAAGCACTCAGAACTATTCCATACTTGCCCCATCCAGTTTTCTGAGAGAGAGCCACCTACTCATGTGTTGAGATCAAGCCATTCCAATCCAACCATATGAATCTTGATTTCTAGCCTCCCCAAGTTGCTTTACACCCAATCAATCTCTTCCACCAAAGCCAAATCTGTGAGAGAGTGATTGAGTGTTGAGGAGTCTATCATCTTGAAGCACAAGAGCAAGGGGTTCATCATCATAATCGAGCCTATTACCTTTTGGAGGGTGGTGCCTCCTAGATTGGTTAGGTGTCGCTTGGGAGACTCCTACTTCGTGTTGTGGAGTTGAACCAAGAAGTTTGTAAGGGCAAGGAGATCGCCTACTTCGTGAAGATCTACCCATAGTGAGGCTAGTCCTTCGTGGACGGAAGCCGTTATGGAATAGTCAAGGTTGCTACTTCGTGGACCCTTATGGGTGGAGCCCTCCGTGGACTCTCGCGACCGTTACCCTCCGTGGGTTGAAGACTCCATAAACGTGGACGTACGATAGCACCACCTATCGGAACCACGAGAAAAATCTTCGTGTCTCCAAATTGCGTTTGATCTTCCTCCCTATCCTCTATTACATATGCTTGCCTTTACTTTCCGCTGCTATACTCTTAGACATGCATGTGTAGGGTGTGCTTGACTTGCTATCATCGTTAAAATCTGCCAACACTTAAAATTAGGAAAAGGCAGAAATTTTATTTTGTCAAGTAGTCTAATCACCCCCTCTAGACATACTTTCGATCCTACAAGTGGCATCAGAGCTTTGGTCTCCATTGCATTGGTTTCACAACCTAGGAGAGTATGGCGTCTAGCGAGGGAAATTATCACCGTAGAGGTCCATACTTTGATGATACAAATTTTGCTAGTTGGAAGCATAAAATGAAAATGCATATTCTTGGTCATAACCCCGCCGTTTGGGCTGTTGTTCATGTTGGCTTGCAAGGTGAATTCTTTGGTGATGGAAAGGAACCAGATCGTGAAGCGACCGCAGAAGAATTGAAGATGTTGCAATACAACGCTCAAGCATGCGACATTCTTTTCAACTGCCTATGCCCCGAAGAATTCAACAAAATCAGTCGTCTTGAGAATGCCAAGGAAATTTGGGACACTTTGGTTGATATGCATGAAGGTACCGAATCTGTGAGAGAGTCGAAGTTGGATGTTCTTCAAAGTCAGCTTGACAAGTTCAAGATGAAGGATGGTGAAGGAGTCGTGGAAATGTACTCTAGGCTAGCTCTCATCACCAATGAGATTGCCGGCTTAGGAAGCGATGAGATGACCGACAAATTCATCATCAAGAAGATACTTAGAGCTTTGGATGAGAGATACGACACCGTGTGCACATTGATCCAAATGATGCCCAACTACAAAGATCTCAGGCCTACGAAAGTCATTGTAAGGATTGTTGCTCATGAGATGACACTCAAAGACAAAGAAGAGATTCACAACAAGTCTAGTGGTGCTTACAAAGCCACAAGTTATGCTCCCGCAACTTCAAGCGACAACCTCATTACCAATGAAGAGATAAGCCTCATGGTCAAGAAATTCAACAAATTCTACAAGAATAGAGGCAAAGAACGAAGCTCCAACTCAAGATGTGAAGAGAAGAGTTCGTCCAGTCGTGACCGAAACTGCTACAATTGTGGGAAGCCCGGACACTACTCCAATGAGTGCACGGCTCCCTACAAACGAAGAGAAGAGTCACCTAGAAGACGAAGCTCAAGAGATGAATCACCTCGAAGAGAGAGAAGGAGTAGAGATGACCGCTATGAACGAAGACCCTCAAGGAGAAGTAGGGACTCGGAGAAGAAGGACAAGTACACCAAGAGCTACTCAAGAAGAAGACATCAAGCTCACGTTGGTGAATGGGTTTCCGGCTCCGATTTAGACAACCACTTCGAGAGAAGCTATCACTCCAACTCCGACTATAGTCAAGATGAAGGTGTTGCTGGACTTGCACTAGTGACTACCAACTCCTATGACATATTTGATTCACCAAATGAAGGAAGTGGAAGTTGCTTCATGGCTAAAGGCCCCAAGGTATCACACCCCGAGTATCTTGATTTCAATAGTGATGAGGATGATTTACTTGGAGATGATGACTTGCTCTTTGATAAAACTAGTGATATTAGTCAAAATGAATTTGATAATATTCATGTTAGTCAAGATAAGTCGTGTGATGATGATAAGATGGAAATAGAGTGAGTAACTAAAGAATTAAACACTCTTAAGTTAGCCCATGAATCTACTCTAGAAGATCATAGAGAGCTTGTAAAAACTCATGAGAAGCTACGCTTCGAGAAGCTCACCTTGGAGCAAGAACATGAGTTTCTTAAAGCTATCAATGACGATCTCCGAAAGAAGACTTCATCCTATCTAGCCAAACGATTACTCTTGTCTACATTTATGCCACAAGTTAAACCTAGACAAACTAGTAACAAAGGCAAGAAAGGTTCTTCATCTAGTAGCAACAATAAAAATGCTAAATCTAATGATGTTGCTTCTAGTAGTTTTATTGATTCCACTAATGATGATTCTCTTAGCCAAGTTACACTTGAGCAAGAAAACGATTTATTAAAAGGAATTATAGAGAAAGGTATCTACAAAAGTCTTACTGGATGTAAGCAATTTGAGGAGATTGTACGCAAGCACAGATGATACCAGTAGAACCATGGCATTGGCTAATTCAACGCAAATGGAGTTGAATGGGAAGAAGGTCAATACCCCAAGCCAAAGTTTGTTCCTCAAAAAGAGAAGTATGAACATACTCTCCCCAAGGGAACAAACGCTCAAGATGACCTTCCAGCACAAGACCAAAAGCTCAAGGGCAAGAACAAGCTTCAAGAGGAGATTGACTCATATGAAGATGAATCCCAAGCTTTGGTCAAGTGGGTTCCCAAAGCTTCTACAAGCTCAACTTCTACAAGTGCCACTTCAACACCAAGGATTCCCATCAAGTTGATGTGGGTCCCCAAGAAGAAGAACTAGAGAAGTTCTTGAGGGGTGACTCCGCCAATGAAATTCACTCATATTCATTATTGGCAAGAACTAGTTGCAATCAACATCAACATTATGTAATAGTTCAAAGAGTCACATATTCCCTCAAAGGTAAGCAAGGGACAAGGTAATTAATGAATTCATGGACATCATCTTATATGCTTTGCACTCCATGTCCATAGATATCCTTGTATTTGTCTCTTGTGCTTGGGACTAACCCATGTAGGTGAGAAGAGTAAGGAAACAACAAGGATGCTCCCAACTCAAGATGATCTTCATCAACCTTGAGCATCCACCACAACATCACCCACATGAAGTCTTATACGACAAACCCAAGGTTAGTTTATCCCTCTTATGGGGGGATGTCACATCAAGGGGGAGCTTTACTTTAAGACTTGAGTTAAAGCATCTCTTAGAATGTGACAACATTAAATGCTTTATGTAAAAGTGGTAACCCCACTTGTTCTTAAACGATGAGTATGACCTATGATCAAGTATTCTTACTTGGCTCCTAAGTCAATATACTCATATATAGATGACTCTGTCATCGACAAAGTGCTTGGTAGATACTAGAGTGGTTTTGCATGTTTGCCATGATTTCATTGGATATCTTATTGTGTGAGCATGCAAGTTTGCATATCTTTTATCATTCGAGGACATCCAATTGTTGCTATTTGGACTTTGTTTTCTCTTTTGCCAATTGGATGGACAAGAATGCCTAGGACCCCTCTCTAGCTATCTATGCTTTCTCATCTCAAGTTCTATTCATCCTACATCACAAAACTTGAACAAGCACTTCTGGATCCCTCCGTGTGAGATGCACACGGAGTTCCGTATCGACAAGGGCTGCATTCGAAAACCTCCCTACAGTGTAACTCGGTGTGACCAACATAAAATTCACGGCTCCACCGATTGCCTTAGGGTTGACCTACTTTTGCATCTCAGTACCACCGATACCATAATCTCGGTTGCACCGAGTTTCCATGTCAACTGACAGCAGTGGAACTCGGTGGCACCGAAATTTTTGTATCGGCGACACCGACAGTGAGGGGTATATATTCCGCGGACCCGACGCTTTGAAATTAAGTCTTCAAGTGCCATGTTCCCCAGCCCCTATCTGCCACACTTGTACCCCTGGTCATCACCCTTGCTTCCCCGAGCACCTTCGCCACTAGGATCCTCGCCGTCGACGGGAATCTACTCCGTCATCGCCGCCGTAGCGGATCTTCACCAAGTTAGGGTACGATCCGACCTCCCCTTGCGCTCCACTGTTCGATTCTTGCGCATTGGGATACTTTCGTCGATAAGCCACCATCTACAACCCTCCTGCTCCACCAGAAGTTCTCGTAGATTAGTGAATGAAGAAAAAGTTAGGGTTAGCCGTCCGCAGAACAATTCTCGGTGTCACCTGACGTGGCTTGAGACTGCGTCGGTATTTCCCCAAAGAGGAAGGGATGATACAGCACAACGACATTAAGTATTTCCCTCAGTTATGAAACCAAGGTTATCGAACCAGTAGGAGGATCACCACCACCCAATAAGCAGCACCTGCACACAAACAACAAATACTTGCAACCCGACGCGAAAGAGAGGTTGTCAATCTCTCTACGGTAAAAAGATAGATTAGGTAGTGATAGATAGGAGAGATAGATCTCTCAAGAACACAAAATAAAAAGAGCAAATAAAATATGTAGCAATATGTTTTTGGGTTTTTGGTTTTGTAGATCTGAAAACAAAGATGCAAAAAGATAGATCTAAAAGCAATATGTTGGAAAAGTAGACCCGGGGGGCGTAGGGTTCACTAGTGGCTTCTCTCATGAGTATAGCGCACAGTGGGTGAACAAATTACTGTTGGGCAATTGATAAAAATCGAATAGTCATGACGATATCCAAGGCGATGATCATTATATAGGCATCACGTCCAAGATAAGTAGACCGACTCCTGCCTGCATCTACCACTATTACTCCACACATCGACCGCTATCCAGCATGCATCTAGTGTATTAAGTTCATGGAAATATGGAGTAATGCAATAAGAACGATGACATGATGTAGACAAGATCTATTCATGTAGGAATAGACCCCATCTTGTTATCCTTAATAGCAGCGATACATGCGTGTCTTGCTGCCCCTTCTGTCACTGGGAAAGAACACCGCAAGATCGAACTCATCACAAAGCATCTCTTCCCATGGCAAGAAAAATCGATCTCGTTGGCCTAACTAAACCAAAGATTCGAAGAAGAAATACGAGGCAATAAGTAATCATGCATATAAGAGATCAAAGAAGACTCAAATAATATTCATGGATGGAAACTGATCATGAACTCAAAATTCATCGGATCCCAACAAACACACCGCAAAAGTTTACATCAAATAGATCTCCAAGAGACCATTGTATTGAGAATCATAAGAGAGAGAGACAAATCCATCTAGCTATTGCCTATGGACCCGTAGGTCTATGGTGGACTACTCACGCATCATCGGAGAGGCACCTATGAAGAAGATGAACCCCTCCGTGATGGTGTTTAGATTGGATCTTGAGGTTCTGGAACTTGCGGCGGCTGGAATTGTGTTTCGTCGACTCCCCTAGGTTTTTGGAATATTTGGTAATTTATAGGCATCAGAGGCGGTGGAGAGGGGCCCCGAGGAGGGCACAACCCATCAGGGCGCGCCGGGCCCCCCTGGCGCGCCCTGGTGTGTCGTGGTCTCCTCGGCCCACTTCTCCGGTACTTCTTTGGCCCACTGGGTGTCTTCTGATCCAAAAAAAAATCTCCAAAAAGTTTCGTCGCGATTGGACTCCGTTTGGTATTGATTTTCTGCGAAGTAAAAAACAAGCAAAAACAGCAACTGGCACTTTGGCACTATGTCAATAGGTTAGTCCCAAAAATGATATAAAGTTGTTATAAAATGATTGTAAAACATCCAAGAATGATAATATAACAACATGGAACAAGCAAAAATTATAGAAAAGTTGGAGACGTATCAGCATCCCCAAGCTTAATTCCTACTCGTCCTCGAGTAGGTAAATGATAAAAACTGAATTTTTGATGTGGAATGCTGCCTAACATTTTCATCATATTCTTTTCTTTTGTATAGCATGTACATTTGGACTTATAATGATTCAAAGCAGTAGTCTAGTTTTAACATAATGACTTCAATACTCAAGCATGTCAACAATCAACCATGTCTTTCAAAATATCAACACTAAATAAAGTTATCCCTAGCCCATCATGCTCAATCATTCATCCATTCATGAAACACACTCAAATATTAGCTATGCCCAATGCTCAAGTACGACCATAGTGCCGCCTAGTTGGTGCTTTATAAGAGAAGATGGAGACTCCAAGCAAAAATAAAAATTGCATAAAGTAAATAGATAGGCCCTTCGCAGAGGGAAGTTGGGATTTGTAGAGGTGCCAGAGCTCAAGGTTTAAATTGAGAGAGAAAAATATTTTGGGTGGCATGCTTTTCCTGTCAACGAAAACGACAAAGTAGCTCACAATAATTTCCATGCTAGATATATCATAGGCGGTTCCCAAACAGAAGATAAAGTTTATTCCTTTTTCCACCAAACTTTCACTTTCCATGGCGGGCCGTATCCAGGGTTGCCTTCCATACCAACACTTTCCAAGGAATTTATTATTTGACAACATAAAGTAAATATTTTTTTTCTTTTTCATTTCGGGAATGGGCATCCCTATTACCGCCGCACTCTCGTGCAATGACAAGTGAATAAACACTCATCTTGAGAATAACACATCTAGCATGGAAAAATATTGGACACTCCCCACGGTTTCATGAGCGGTACGAGCACACAAAAGAGAAAATTTATTTTGATAATTTAGAGATGGCACATACAAATACCGCATATAGGTAGGTATAGTGGACTCATAAGGCAAAACTTGGTTTATGGATTTTGGATGCACAAGTAGTATTTCTACTTAGTTCAAATGGAGGCTAGCAAATAGATTGGGAAGCAACCAAACCAAGAAATGAAAATTCACATAAGTGAGCATTGAGCATAACTAACATCGAATAATGCACCATAAGTAGGATGTAACTTCATTGCATAACTATTGACTTTTGTGCATGCATAGGGAATCACAAACCTTAACACCAATATTCCTACTAAAGCATAATTACTCACTAACATGACTCACATACTACTATCATCATGTTTCAAAACTATTACAAAGAATCAAGTTTAATTTTTCCAATGATCTTCATGAAAGTTTTTATTATATCCTCCTTGGATATCTATCACTTTGGGACTAGTTTCATATATTGCCATTGCTTTTTGGCAAGGTCAAACAAATTTAAGTGAAGCACATGAGCATAAAGATTTCATCTCTCAAAAAGGTATAAGTGAAGCATGAGAGGATTTCTTAAAAATTTACTAACTCTAATATTGATCTAAGTGAAGCATGAGAGTATTTCTACAAAAATTTCCAAGCACACCGTGCTCAAAAAGATATAAGTGAAGCACTAGAGCAATTCTATAGCTCAAAAAGTTTAAGTGAAGCACAAAGAGCAATTCTAAAAAATCATAGCATGATTTTGGCTCTCTCAAATAGGTGTGTACAGCAAGGATACAAGTGACAAACTAACAAACAAAGCAAGCAAATATACAAGACGCTCCAAGCAAAACTCATGATATGTGACGAATAAAAATATAGCTCCAAGTAAAATACCGATGGTCGTTAGAAGAAAGAGGGGATGCCACTCGGGGGCATCCCCAAGCTTAGTTGCTTGTTACTCTTTGGATATATCTTGGGGGTGTGGTAGCATCCCCAAGCTTAGGCTTTTATCACTCCTTATTCCTTCATCCATCGTGATCTCACCCAAAACTTGAAAACTTCAATCACACAAAACTCAACAAAATCTTCGTGAGATCCGTTAGTATAATAAAGCAAATCACTACTTTAGGTGCTGTTGCAAACCCATTCAAATTTTATTATTACATTATAGCTACTGTATTTTAACTTCACCATGGCTCATACCCTTCAATATAACCCATAGATTCATCAAAACAAGCACACAATGCAACGAAAATAGAATCTGTCTTAAACAGAATAGTCTGTAGTAATCTGTACTCTAACCATACTTCTGTAACTCTAAAAATTCTGAAACATTTGGACAACGTAAGGAATTTTTATATAAACACTGTGTTAAAATTTCAGCTCAAGATCACATTCTAGAAAAAAAAATTAAAATTCATATACTGGATGCAAAGTTTCTGTTTCAGATTCAGCATCGCTTCTACTCATCCTATGAATCATCCTAAAGGCTTTACTTGGCACAAACACTAAATAAACCATAAAAACACAATCATAACAGAGGAACAATTGTGTCAACACTCAAAAACAAAAAACAAAAAGCAAAAAATTATTTATTCATTGGGTTGCCTCCCAACAAGCTCTATCGTTTTACGCCCCTAGCTAGGCATAACACATATATTCAAGTATTGTCATCTTTGGTTTTGGATGAGGTGCTTTTGGCAAGAGGTTTTGCAAATAGAACTTGAAACGCATCATCCATAGCAACTTTAGCACTATCAAGTTGTCCCTCTACGTACCCCCTTTGATTTCCGGCCACAATCCAAGAATATTGTTGGTTCACGTCATTGAAAACTTGTTGGATCATATCTAAAACGGGGACTTCCTTTTTAAGATTCTCATCAAAAATTTGATTATTTCTAAGCAAATATCTCATCATGTAATCACTATTGTAAAGGATTTCTCCTATTACCGGTTTTTCACGGCTCATACCATAAAAATCAAAGATCTCCCTAGCCTCCCGTACTATGTGATCAAATTCATTCATAAGAACAAGGGTAGCTAGCTTCTTAGCTTTGGGATTCTTTATGACGGGTAGCTCATAAAACAATCTTTGCAAGGTAGGATGGGTATGAATAAATCTATTTTCAACTTTCAAGACTAGCGCCGAGATAGCTTCCGCATAGGATTTAGTTCTTTTTAATATAGGAGTATCATCGAGAGTCAAATTCCCAACGCAATTGAAAAACTCTTGGATAGTTTCTTTTCCTATAACGTTCCCTTGCCCCAAAACAGAAGTTTTAGAATCCAGATTACCAGAACGTCCAATTTTAGGAGTCCTGCCATCTTCCATTTCTGCCATACCAAAATCACTCATGGTGACAAGCAATCAAGAGATCTGACGAGAAAAAGGCAAGCGAAAAAAAGGGCGAATAAAACGGCAAATTGGTGAAGTGGGGGAGAGGAAAACGAGAGGCAAATGGCAAATAATGTAATTGCAAGGAGATGAGATTTGTTATTAGGAACCTGGTAGATGATGATGGAGTCCCCTTGGTGCCTACGATAGGCACATAGAAGAGACCGCTTCCTCCCCGACAACGGCGCCAGATATTCCTTTGACGTGGCTTGAGACTGCGTTGGTATTTCCCCAAAGAGGAAGGGATGATGCAACACATCGACGGTAAGTATTTCCCTCAGTTATGAAACCAAGGTTATCGAACCAATAGGAGGATCACCACCACCCAATAAGCAGCACCTGCACACAAACAACAAATACTTGCAACTCGACGCGAAAGGGAGGTTGTCAATCTCTCTACGGTAAAAAGATACATTATGTAGTGATAGATAGGAGAGATAGATCTCTCAAGAACACAAAATGAAAAGAGCAAATAAAATATGCAGCAATATGTTTTTGGGTTTTTGCTTTTGTAGATCTGAAAACAAAGATGCAAAAAGATAGATCTAAAAGCAATATGTTGGAAAAGTAGACCTGGGGGCCGTAGGGTTCACTAGTAGCTTCTCTCATGAGTATAGCGCACGGTGGGTGAACAAATTATTGTTGTGCAATTGATAGAAAATCGAATAGTCATGACGATATCCAAGGCGATGATCATTATATAGGCATCACGTCCAAGATAAGTAGACCGACTCCTGCCTGCATCTACCACTATTACTCCACACATCGACCGCTATCCAACATGCATTTAGTGTATTAAGTTCATGGAAAAACGGAGTAATGCAATAAGAACGATGACATGATGTAGACAAGATCTATTCATGTACGAATAGACCCCATCTGGTTATCCTTAATAGCAACGTGCGTGTCTTGCTGCCCCTTCTGTCACTGGGAAAGAACACCGCAAGATCGAACCCATCACAAAGCACCTCTTCCCATGGCAAGAAAAATCGATCTAGTTGGCCTAACTAAACCAAAGATTCGAAGAAGAAATATGAGGCTATAAGTAATCATGCATATAAGAGATCAAAGAAGATTCAAATAATATTCATGGATAGAAACTGATCATGAACTCAAATTCATTGGATCCCAACAAACACACTGCAAAAGTTTACATCAAATAGATATCCAAGAGACCATTGTATTGAGAATCATAAGAGAGAGAGAAAGCCATCTAGCTACTGCCTATGGACCCGTAGGTCTATGGTGGACTACTCACGCATCATCGGAGAGGCACCTATGAAGAAGATGAACCCCTTCGTGATGGTGTTTAGATTGGATCTCAAGGTTCCTGAACTTGCGGCGGCTGGAATTGTGTTTCGTCGACTCCCCTAGGGTTTTTGGAATATTTGGGAATTTATAGGCATCAGAGGCGGTGGAGAGGGGCCCCGAGGAGGGCACAACACTGCAAGGCGCGCCGGGCCCCCCTGGCGTGCCCTGATGGGTTGTGGTCTCCTCGGCCCACTTCTCCGGTACTTCTTTGGCCCACTGGGTGTCTTCTGGTCCAAAAAAAGTTTCATCGCGATTGGACTCCGTTTGGTATTGATTTTCTGCAAAGTAAAAAACAAGCAAAAACAGCAACTGGCACTTTGGCACTATGTCAATAAGTTAGTCCCAAAAATGATATAAAGTTGTTATAAAATGATTGTAAAACATCCAAGAATGATAATATAACAGCATGGAACAAGCAAAAATTATAGATACGTTGGAGACGTATCATCACCAAGTCGAAAAAATCGGTTCCACCGATTTTGATTCTAGGGTTTCTGAGAATGGTCTCGATGAGACCGAGTAGTTTCCTTCGGTGTCATCGAAGTAGCTGCCAAGTCTGTGTGAAGCAGACCATCTGTCTCGGTGAATCCGAAAATTCTGACTCGGTGCTATCGAACTTTGTTCTGCAGAAAGCTAAAACTAAGGTTTTCTTTGTTCAAATTTTTAAAACTTCTGTGTTTTGTGATGCTCAACCTATCTGCTCTTCTATACTCTTTTCACAGGGTCAGAGATGTCAGGATCAGATGACAGTCAGAATGATCTCAGAGAGCCCAGTGTGGATGCAAACCCAGGCACGAGTCCTGAGGCTAGCTCTTTTGCTTCAGATGACAATCCTAGCTCCCATGACCTGTCCAAAGCTGCAACTAGAGCAAGAAGGAAGCTGAATTCAGATGAAGAAGATTCAGATTTTGTTCCAGGAGAGGTCCTTGCCAAGCAAAGGCAAGTTAATGCAGACAAGGCTGCCAAGAAGTCTGCTAATGAGACTACCTCGACTAGAAAGGTAGTAAGGAAGGAGTATGCCAGTTCAGAGGCTATGGAAGCACATGTGAGTGCTAGGGCTTCCATGTCTGTTGAGCCCCCAAGGAAGTCTATGCCCAAGAAGGCAGGAGAGAAGAAGAAAAGCAGGAAAAGGATCATATATGTTGTTGGAAGACCAACTTCTATGTATGAAGATCCAGCTGATGCTGAGGAAGAGGAAGAGCCAGCTACCAAGGCTCCTCCTAAGAAGAAGAAGAAGCTGCTTGCTGATGCTATGCCAAGCCAGGCCCCATCCAAGAGCAAGCCAGCTGTACACAAGAAATCCACTACTCCAAAGCCCAAGAGGACTACCAGAGACATCCCAGCTGCTGCCAAGAACAAGAGTTCTACCTTCAGAGAAGCTGAGGAGGATACACTGTCAGTTTTGATGAAGCTGAGGCCACACCTTCCTGAGCACAATGCCAGCCATCCGATTGCTGAGGACATGAAGAAGAGGAAGGATTCTGGACTGAGAGAGTGAGAGCCATAGATCCTTATTCTCAGAGGAGAAGGACAGCTGTAGACTACAGATTCTACACCAAGGAACAGCAAGACTTCTATGAAACTATTCCGCTTGACAAGAGCCCTGCAGTCAGTGATATGAGGTATGTTGACTGGACGTACATCAAGGAGAACCAAGATTTCTTTCCAAGTGTGCAGGATAATTTCCACTGCATTGGCATTGATGAGTTTGTTGGAAAAGAGTTCACTGCCTGGAATGACGAGATGATCATGCAATTCTACTCCACTGCACATTTCTATGGAGATGGTAGGATTGTATGGATGACTGAAGGCACCAGATATGAATCCGCTGTTGATGAGTGGGCTACCATCTTAGGAGCCCCACAGGTGCAAGAAGGTGACTTGGATGTGTACTCTGAGCCCAAGGCAAACCACAACTCCATGGCCAATATGTACAATGAGATCCCTGCTACAAACGTGCATTCACACAAGCTTGGATCCATCTATTTTCTTTAGGCTGGCCTACGCACCACCAACACCATCTTGAGGTATACATTGATGCCTAAGTCTGGAGATGAGAAGATGATCAGAGGTTATTCCATCAACATGTTGTTCCATATTGACCAACACACCAGATTTAGGGTGATGGACTTGATAGTTGAGACCATGAAGAGGACTGCTGCAGATCAGAAGAGATCATGTGGATACGCTCCATACATTCAGATGCTTATCAACTCCCATTTGGAGAAGCACGTGTATGCACTTGATCGACCACATTTGCCACTCCTGCCAGAGCTCAAAGACAATGTCGTGGTGATGGATCCAGATCATCCCACCTCAGCTACAGCACAGGCAGAGACAGAGGCAGCCAGAGACACTAGTGCTCAGGTGCCAAAGACCCGGAGTGAGCAGATGGATCTTCTTCTTAGTTCCGTGCTTAGCATGCAGAAGGACATTGGAAATATCTTGAAGAACCAGGAGAGTCTGGGAAGGATTGTTGAGAACAAGTTTCACATTCTCAACAACAAGGTGGATGAGCTCACAGTGACTATAACTGAGCTCAAGAGAGAAGTTGATGGCGTGCCCAGTCCCCACACCACAGATGATGATGAGGACAGTCCACCTCTCAGGGCTGACACCCAGTTTAGGACTAAAGCCAGGACTCCTACAGTGACTGCTCCAGAGTTGAGGCCTTCTTCTGTTGGAAATATGCCCTAGAGGCAATAATAATTTAGTTATTATCATATTTCCTTGTTCATGATAATCGTTTATTATCCATGCTATAATTGTATTGATTGGAAACTCAAATACATGTGTGGGTACATAGACAACACTGTGTCCCTAGTATGCCTCTAATAGACTAGCTCGTTGATCAAAGATGGTCAAGGTTTCCTAGCCATAGACACGAGATGTCATTTGATAACGGGATCACATTATTAGGAGAATGATGTGATGGACAAGACCCAAACTATGAACATAGCATATGATCGTGTCAGTTTATTGCTATTGTTTTCTGCATGTCAAGTATCTGTTCCTATGACCATGAGATCATGCAACTCACTGACACCGGAGGAATACCTTGTGTGTATCAAACGTCGCAACGTAACTGGGTGACTATAAAGATGCTCTACAGGTATCTCGGAGGGTGTCTGTTGAGTTGGCATGGATCAAGACTGGGATTTTTTACTCCGTGTGACGGAGAGGTATCTCAGGGCCCACTCGGTAATACAACATCACAACAAGTCTTGCAAGCAATGTGACTAAAGTGTTAGCCACGGGATCTTGTATTACGGAACGAGTAAAGAGACTTGCCGGTAACGATATTGAACTAGGTATAGAGATACTGACGATCGAATCTCGGGCAAGTAACATACCGAAGAACAAAGGGAACATCATACGGGATTAACTGAATCCTTGACATAGAGGTTCAACCGATAAAGATCTTCGTAGAATATGTAGGAACCAATATGGGCATCCAGGTCCCGCTATTGTTTATTGACCGTAGAGGTGTCTCGGTCATGTCTACATAGTTCTCGAACCCGCAGGGTCTGCACACTTAAGGTTCAATGACGTTTTGGTATAGTAGAGTTATGTATGGTGGTGACCGAAGGTTGTTCGTAGTCCCGGATGAGATCCTCGATGTCACGAGGAGCTCCGGAATGGTCCGGAGGTAAAGATTGATATATAGGAAGTCCTGTTTTGGTTACCGGAAAAGTTTTGGGTATTTTGTAGTGTACCGGGAGTGCCGGGAGGGGTACCGGGGACCATCGGGAGGGGTGTCTCGACCCAAAGGACCTCATGGGCTGTGGGAGGAGTCAAACCAGCCCCAAGTGGGCTGGCCTAACCCCCCCACTAAGGCCCATGTGGCTTTGGGCGGAAAAAATCCATAGGAGGAAAGGTGGAAAGGGTTTCCAAGTGGAGAGGAGGAATCCTACTCCTAATAGGATTGGAGTAGGACTCCTCCACCTCCAATTTCGGCCAAACCTTGAGGGTTTGAGGCTGCCTCCTCCCCTCCCTCCCTCCTATATATACTAAAGGATTTATAGGGAAGAGCTAACCCTAATTGCCACGTGCTCCCTCTACTTCATCTAGATCGGTTTCTCCTCTAGTCTAGTTTCAGCGGTGCTTAGGCGAAGCCCTGCCGGAATTGTTCCACCACCATAGCCGCCACGCCGTTGCGCCGCCGGAGAACTATTCTACCTCTCCGCTCCCTCTTGCTGGATCAAGAAGGCGGAGATCGTCATCGAGCTGTACGTGTGCTGAACGCGGAGGTGCCGTCCGTTCGGCGCTAGATCGGAAGGACCGTGATCAGGATCGCGAGACGATTCATGATTTGATCGCGGGACGGATCAAGATTGGATCGCAGGACGGATCAAGATTGGATCGCGGGACGGATCAAGATTGGATCGCGAGATGGATTGTGATGGGATCGCGGGACGCTCGGCGATTTGGATCGCGAAGACGTTCGTCTACATCAACCGCGTTTCTTAACGCTTCCTGCTTAGCGATCTACAAGGGTATGTAGATCCACTCTCCCTCTCGTAGATGCTCATCACCATGGATAGATCTTGCGTGTGCGTAGGAAATTTTTTGTTTCCCATGCAATGTTCCCCAACAGTGGCATCATGAGCTAGGTCTATGTGTAGATGAGATCTCGAGTAGAACACAAAGGAGTTTGTGGGCATTGATATTCAGATTGATTCCTCCCTTGGTCTTTTCTTGTTTCGGCGGTATTGTGGGATGAAGCGGCCCGGACCAACATTACTCGTACGCTTACAAGAGACCGGTTCCATCAACTGACATGTAACTTCGTTGCATAAAGATGGCTGGCGGGTGTCTGTTTCTCCCATTTTAGTCGGATCGGATTTGACAAAGGCGGTCCTTGAGAAGGTTGAAAAGAAATTTTTGTTTCACCGTTGTGGTTTTTGCGTAGGTAAGAATTGTTCTTGCTAGATACCCGTAGCAGCCACGAAAAACTTGCAACAACAATTAGAGGACGTCTAACTTGTTTTTGCAGGGTATGTTGTGATGTGATATGGCCAATTACATGATGAGATATATGTGATGTATGAGATGATCATGTTTTGTATAGAATATCACGACTTGCATGTCGATGAGTACGGCAACCGGCAGGAGCCATAGGGTTGTCTTTAATTATTTTCGCCGTTTTTGCTTTACTTTATCGCTATGAGTTAGCAATAGTCGTGGAAGCAACAATCGGCGCAACAACCTCATGGCGACACATTGATGGAGATCAAGATGATGGAGATCATGGTGTTATGCCGGTGACGATGGAGATCATGCCGGTGCTTTGAAGATGGAGATCAAAAGCACAAGTTCATGGCCATATCATGTCACTTATGATTTGCATGTGATGTTAATCCTTTTATGCATCTTATTTTGCTTAGGACGACGGTAGCATTATAAGGTGATCCCTCACTTAAATTTCAAGATAAATTGTGTTCTCCCCGAGTGTGCACCGTTGCGAAAGTTCATCGTTTCGAGACACCACGTGATGATCGGGTGTGATAGACTCTACGTTCGCATACAACGGGTGCAAGCCAGTGTTGCACATGCGGAACACTCGGGTTAAACTTGACGAGCCTAGCATGTACAGACATGGCCTCGGAACACAAGAGACCGAAAGGTCGAACATGAGTCATATAGTAGATATGATCAACATGAAGATGTTCACCACTGAAACCACCTCAACTCACGTGATGATCGGACTTGAGTTGGTGGATTTGGATCATGTGACACTCGAATGACCGGAGGGATGTCAATTTGAGTGGGAGTTTTTAAGTAATATGATTAACTAAACTCATTATCATGAACATAGTCAAACTGTCTTTGCAAATTATGTTGTAGATTACTAGCTCGCGCTGTAGCTCCCTTAATTTTTTATATGTTCCTAGAGAAATAGAGTTGAAAGATGATGGTAGCAATAAAGCAGACTGGGTCCGTGATCTGAGGATTGTCCTCATTGCTGCACAGAAGGCTTATGTCCTTAATGCACCGCTCGGTGCGCCACCCCCTCAAGCGTCGTCTATAGATGTTGTGAACATCTGACAGGCACGTTCTGATGACTACTTGATAGTTCAGTGCGTCATGCATTCCGGCTTAGAATTGAGGCTCCAAAACGTTTTGAATGTCACGGAACATATGAGATGTTCTAAGAGCTGAAATTGGGATC
This sequence comes from Elymus sibiricus, assembly GCA_039707655.1. NCBI lineage: Eukaryota > Viridiplantae > Streptophyta > Magnoliopsida > Poales > Poaceae > Elymus > Elymus sibiricus. The sequence continues at coordinate 138,555,849 of CM077667.1, read as the reverse complement.
TCAGGCTCGTGCCCGTGTTGAGAGGTATGAGACCTCCAACAAGATTCTTTGCCTGCAAGATGAAGGAGAATAGCTCAATCGGTGAGCATGTGCTCAAATTGTCTGGGTGCTACAATCGCCTGAATCGAGTGGGAGTTGATCTTCCAGATAAGATAGTGATTGATATAGTTCTCCAAGTCACTGTCACTAAGCTACTAGAGCCTCGTGATGAACTATAAAATGCCAGGGATAGGAATAATGATCCCTGAGCTATTCGCGATGTTTGACACCGCGAAGGTAGAAATCAAGAAGGAGCATCAAGTGTTGATGGTTAGTGAAACCACTAGTTTCGAGAAGGGCAAGGGCTAGGAGGGAAACTTCATGGATGGCAAGTCAGTTGCTACTCCAGTGAAGAAACCCAAGGTTGAACCCAAACCCGAGACTAAGTGCTTCTATTATGAGGAGAACGGTCGCTGAAGCGGAACAACCCCAGATACTTGGTAGATAAGAAGGCTGGCAACGTCGATAGAAGTATATTTGATATACGTGTTATTGATGTGTGCCTTGCTAGTACTCCTAGTAGCACCTGGGTATTGGATACCGGTTCGGTTGCTAAATGTTAGTAACTCGAAATAAAAGCTACGGAATAAACGGAGGCTAGCTAAGGGTGAGGTGACGATGAGTGTTGGAAGTGTTTCCAAGGTTGATGTGATCACCATCGCACGCTCTCTCTACCTTCGGGATTAGTGATGAACCTAAATAAATGTTATTTGGTGTTTGCGTTAAGCATGAACGTGATTAGATCATGTTTATTGCAATACGGTTATTCATTTAAGTTAGAGAATAATGGTTATTCTGTTTACATGAATAATACCTTCAATGGTCATGCACCCAATGAGAATGGTTTATTGAATCTTGATCGTAGTGATACACATGTTCATAATATTGATGCCAAAAGATACAAAGTTAATAATGATAGTACCACATACTTGTGGCACTGCCGCTAAATGTCATATTGGTGTAAAACGCATGAAGAAACTCCATGCTGATGGATCTTTGGACTCATTCGATTTCGAATCGGTTGAGACATGCGGACCATGCCTCATGGGCAAGATGACCAAGATCCCGTTTTCCGGTATGATGGAGCGGGCAAGTAACTTATTGGAAATAATACATGTTGATGTATTCGGTCCAATGAGTGTTGTAGCGTGCGGTGGATATCATTATTTTCCTACCTTCACTGGCGATTTGAGTAGATATGGGGATATTTACTTAATGAAACACAAGTCTGAAACGTTTGAAAAGTTCAAACAAAATCAGAGTGAAGTTTGAGATCATCATGACAAGAAGATAAAATGTCTACGATATGATCGTGGAGGTAAATATCTAAGTTACGAGTTTGGTATACAACTTAAGACAATGTGGAAGTTGTTTCACAACTCACGCCACCTGGAACACCATAGTGTGATGGTGTGTCCGAACGTCGTAGTCGTGCTCTATTGGATATGGTGCGAACTATGATGTCTCTTATCGATTTACCACTATCGTTTTAGGGTTATGCGTTAGAGACAACCACATTCACTTTAAAAGGGGCACCATCTAAGTTCGTTGAGATGACACCGTATGAATTTTGGTTTGGCGGAAACCTAAGCTGTCATTTCTTAATGTTTGGGGCTGCGACGCTTATGTGAAAAAGGGTTTCACCTAATGAGCTCGAACCCAAAGCGAACAAATGCATCTTCATAGAATACCCTAACGTAACAGTTGGGTAAACCTTCTATCTTAGATCCAAGCACAAAGTGTTTGTTGCTAAAAACGGGTCCTTTCTCGAGAAAGAGTTTCTTTCGAAAGAATTGAGTGGGAGGAAGATAGAACTTGATGAGGTTGTTGAACCTTTGTTTCAACCAGAGAGTAGCGCAGCGCAGAAAGTTGTTCCTGTGGAGCCTACGTTAGTTGAAGAGGAAGTTAATGATGATGATCATGAAGCTTCGGATCAAGTTACTATCGAACCTCGTAGGTCGACAAGGACGCGTACTGCTACTGAGTGGTACGGCAACCCTGTCTTAGAGGTCATGTTGTTGGACAACGATGAACCTACGAGCTATGGAGAAGCGATGATGGGCCCGGATTCCGAGAAATGGTTAGAGGTCATGAAATCCGAGATGGGATCCATGTATGAAAACAAAGTATGGGCTTTGGAAGTATTACCTGAAGGGCGAAAGGCCATTCAGAACAAATGGATCTTTAAAAGGAAGACGGACGCGGACGGTAATGTCACCGTCTATAAAGCTTGACTTGTGGCAAAGGGTTTTTCACAAGTTCAAGGAGTTGACTACGATGAGACTTTCTCACCCGTAGCGATGCTAAAGTCTGTTGGAATTATGTTAGCAGTTGCTGCATTTTTCGATTATGAAATCTGGCAGATGGATGTCAAAACATCGTTTCCTTAACGGTATCCGTGAGGAAAGGTTGTATGTGATACAACCGGAAGGTTTTGTCAGTCCTAAGGATGCTAAAATGTATGCAAACTCCATCTATCCTTCTATGGACTGGAGCAAGCATCTCGGAGTTGGAATATACGCTTTGATGAGGTGATCAAAGTTTTTGAGTCTATACAAAGTTTATGAGAAACTTGTATTTACAATAAAGTGAGTGGGAGCACTATAGAATTTCTGATAAGTATATGTGGATGACACATTGTTGATCGGAAATGATGTAGAATTTCTGGAAAGCATAAAGGGTTGTTTGAAAGGAGTTTTTCAAAGAAAAACCTGGAATGAAGCTACTTAAATATTGGGCATCAGGATCTATAGAGATAGATCAAGACGTCTGATAAGACTTTCAATGAGTACATACCTTGACAAGATTTTGAAAGAGTTCAAAATGGATCAGTCAAAGAAAGAGTTCTTGCCTAATTTGTAAGGTGTGGAGTTGAGTGAGACTCAAAGCTCGACCACGGCAGAAGAAAGAGAAAGGACGAAGGTCGTCCCCTATGCCTTATCCATAGGCTCTGTATAGTATGCCATGCTGTGTACCGCACCTAGTGTGTGCCTAGCCATGAGTCTGTCAAGGGGTACAAGAGTGGTCCAGGAGTGGACAGTTGATGGCGTGCCCAGTCCCCACACCACAGATGATGATGAGGACAGTCCACCTCTCAGGGCTGACACCCAGTTTAGGACTAAAGCCAGGACTCCTACAGTGACTGCTCCAGAGTTGAGGCCTTCTTTTGTTGGAAATATGCCCTAGAGGCAATAATAATTTAGTTATTATCATATTTCCTTGTTCATGATAATCGTTTATTATCCATGCTATAATTGTATTGATTGGAAACTCAAATACATGTGTGGGTACATAGACAACACTGTGTCCCTAGTATGCCTCTAATAGACTAGCTCGTTGATCAAAGATGGTCAAGGTTTCCTAGCCATAGACATGAGATGTCATTTGATAACGGGATCACATCATTAGGAGAATGATGTGATGGACAAGACCCAAACTATGAACATAGCAGATGATCGTGTCAGTTTATTGCTATTGTTTTCTGCATGTCAAGTATCTGTTCCTATGACCATGAGATCATGCAACTCACTGACACCGGAGGAATACCTTGTGTGTATCAAACGTCGCAACGTAACTGGGTGACTATAAAGATGCTCTACAGGTATCTCCGAGGGTGTCTGTTGAGTTGGCATGGATCAAGACTGGGATTTGTTACTCCGTGTGACGGAGAGGTATCTAAGGCCCACTCGGTAATACAACATCACAACAAGCCTTGCAAGCAATGTGACTAAAGTGTTAGCCACGGGATCTTGTATTACGGAACGAGTAAAGAGACTTGCCGGTAACGAGATTGAACTAGGTATAGAGATACCGACGATCGAATCTCGGGCAAGTAACATACCGAAGAACAAAGGGAACAGCATACGGGATTAACTGAATCCTTGACATAGAGGTTCAACCGATAAAGATCTTTGTAGAATATGTAGGAACCAATATGGGCATCCAGGTCCCGCTATTGGTTATTAACCGTAGAGGTGTCTCGGTCATGTCTACATAGTTCTCGAACCCGCAGGGTCTGCACACTTAAGGTTCAATGACGTTTCGGTATAGTAGAGTTATGTATGGTGGTGACCGAAGGTTGTTCGGAGACCCGGATGAGATCCTCGACATCACGAGGAGCTCTGGAATGGTCTGGAGGTAAAGATTGATATATAGGAAGTCCTGTTTTGGTCACCGAAAAAGTTTCGGGTATTTCGGTAGTGTACCGGGAGTGCCGGGAGGGGTACCGGGGACCATCGGGAGGGGTGTCTCGACCCAAAGGACCTCATGGGCTGTGGGAGGAGTCAAACCAGCCCCTAGTGGGCTTTGGGTGGAAAAAATCCAAAGGAGGAAAGGTGGAAAGGGTTTCCAAGTGGAGAGGAGGAATCCTACTCCTAATAGGATTGGAGTAGGACTCCTCCACCTCCAATTTCGACCAAACCTTGAGGGTTTGAGGCTGCCTCCTCCCCTCCCTCCCTCCTATATATACTATAGGATTTAGAGGGAAGAGCTAACCCTAATTGCCACGTGCTCCCTCTACTTCATCTAGATCGGTTTGTCCTCTAGTCTAGTTTTAGCGGTGCTTAGGCGAAGCCCTGCCGGAATTGTTCCACCACCATAGCCGCCACGCCATTGCGCCGCCGGAGAACTCTTCTACCTCTCCGCTCCCTCTTGCTAGATCAAGAAGGCGGAGATCGTCATCGATCTGTACGTGTGCTGAACGCGGAGGTGCCGTCCGTTCGGCGCTAGATCGGAAGGACCGTGATCAGGATCGTGACACGATTCATGATTTGATCGCGGGATGGATCATGATGGGATCGCGGGACGGATCAAGATTGGATCGCGAGATGGATCGTGATGGGATCGCGGGACGCTCGGCGATTTGGATCGCGAAGACGTTCGTCTACATCAACCGCGTTTCTTAACGCTTCCCGCTTAGCGATCTACAAGGGTATGTAGATCCACTCTCCCTCTCGTAGATGCTCATCACCATGGATAGATCTTGCGTGTGCGTAGGAAATTTTTTGTTTCCCATGCAATGTTCCCCAACAGTGGCATCACCACCTGCTGTAGCTCAGTTCCATCAGCTACACCAGCACCTCCAGTTGCTACTCCAACTCCATTCATGACGTCTGTTGAAGTCTTCGCTGATGCCGTTCTCTCGAATCCTTCATCATCTACCGGAGGAGATCAGCCCTAGAGAGACGCTTAGTTCTATACCTTTGAACTTTTTGGTAACTTGTTGCCAAAGGGGGAGAAGTTGTATAGATCATTAGGGCTTCGAGAGAGGGAGAGTGTTGCTTTTTATCGCTCTTCAAATTCTTTTTATCGCTCTTCAAAAACATTGATATCTTTTGGTTTGTTGTTTGTGTTAAACCTTGTTTGTGTTTGATCATACACTTGATGTGTGCTGCTACCATCTCCTATCCTTGAGATGCCTATGAGATGATCATTCACTCTTGCTTCTTGTGTTGTGCTATGATGTTCATTCATATTACTCTCGCACACCACCAAGTTGTATGTGACATGGAAGAGTGCCCCATATACCTAATTGATTGTGCATTTGCATTCAAACGCAAATTCAAAATAGTGCATAAATTTAGGGGGAGCTCTTGCTTATCACATACTTCTCAAAGCGACGATTATATTCATTGATTATATCATATGTTGAAGCTTTGATCTATATGTTGTCATCAATTACCAAAAAGGGGGAGATTGAAAGCACATTTGCTCCCTTGGTGGTTTTGGTAATTAATAACAACATATATCTCATTGGACCAATGTTTCCACTAAGTATATTTTAGGAAAAGTTCAATGATGGGATGGCAAAAGGATTGTGGAGAGACCCCTACATGCAAGGAATAGGATTGGCAAAGCTTCGCAAGAAGACTCTACATTTTACTTTGTGAGAAATCATTTTGAGTCTATAGGAAAGCCAATACTATTAAAAGGGGGTGATGTATTGATGGTGAACAAAATGCTCCAAGTGCACAAGTGATAGTCACCAAAAACACCCACAAGCTCTTCCACAAAAGTCTGTCAAAAGCCTATCATGCAAAATCGGTGCCACAAAAATTTCCCACTCGGCCCTACCGATTTTCACCTCAGACAGATCCCAGCCAAACCCTAAGTTTACGGTACAACCGATTCTACATCGGTGCCACCGAGTTTCAGTTGCCAACTTTCTGTTGCCCCTTTTCTTTAATTCGGAATTTCCGAGTTTTTGGATCGGTGCCACCGAGTTTGCATTCTGACCATTGGTCACCTTTGTCGGTACTGCCGAGAACTATATATCGGTCTCACCGAGATTCAAAAGGTGCTACCTTTTGAGCAACTCGGTACCACCGAGTTTCATACTTCGGTGTCACTGACTTGGTCAGTTAGGTGTAACGGTTGGATTTTTGGAGATGCCTATATATACCCCTTCACCACCACTCACTAGCAAGAGAAGCACTCAGAACTATTCCATACTTGCCCCATCCAGTTTTCTGAGAGAGAGCCACCTACTCATGTGTTGAGATCAAGCCATTCCAATCCAACCATATGAATCTTGATTTCTAGCCTCCCCAAGTTGATTTACACCCAATCAATCTCTTCCACCAAAGCCAAATCTGTGAGAGAGTGATTGAGTGTTGAGGAGTCTATCATCATGAAGCACAAGAGCAAGGAGTTCATCATCATAATCGAGCCTATTACCTTTTGGAGGGTGGTGCCTCCTAGATTGGTTAGGTGTCGCTTGGGAGCCTCCTACTTCGTGTTGTGGAGTTGAACCAAGAAGTTTGTAAGGGCAAGGAGATCGCCTACTTCGTGAAGATCTACCCATAGTGAGGCTAGTCCTTCGTGGATGGAAGCCGTTATGGAATAGTCAAGGTTGCTACTTCATGGACCCTTATGGGTGGAGCCCTCCGTGGACTCTCGCGACCGTTACCCTTCGTGGGTTGAAGACTCCATAAACGTGGACGTACGATAGCACCACCTATCGGAACCACGGGAAAAATCTTCGTGTCTCCAAATTGCGTTTGATCTTCCTCCCTATCCTCTATTACATATGCTTGTCTTTACTTTCCGCTGCTATACTCTTAGACATGCTTGTGTAGGGTGTGCTTAACTTGCTATCATCGTTAAAATCTGCCAACACTTAAAATTGGGAAAAGGTAGAAATTTTATTTTGTCAAGTAGTCTAATCACCCCCCTCTAGACATACTTTCGATCCTACATGCATCCTCCTTGTGGAAGAATGTTTGCATATCTTGTTGCTCCCAAGCAATCTTTGTTTTTGTTAGTGGCGGGTTGTCACCTCATAATTTTGAGATGTTTTTCATAAGCCCACAACAAGATTTCTTTTCATTGTTGATTTTCCAATAACTCTGTTCAATCATTCTTCGTAAAGATTCTTTTCAACTCAATTGTGGTAGAAGTTGTCATTTTCTTCTTCGTTCTTTTCCTTCAATCGATCTAGATTCTATTCTTTTGTTCTGGAGGCATTATGGTGTTCCTCTCTTCGACCCATCAAACCGTTTTGTCAAGATCATATTCTTTCCTTGCTTTCCATTATCTGGAGTGTTGTGTTCTCTTTTCAAGTTCTTTCAATATTATCAAGTTTTGCCTCTCTTTTCTAGCGAAGTGCTGCCCAAATTTCTTGTGAATTCTTGCTTGTTCCTCATGTCATTATTTATCCTTGCAACCTTCAAGACTCGTTGGTTTCACTCGTTTGTAAAGAAGCAACTAAGTTTTAACTTTTTCTCTTGCTCATTCTCTTCCCCTTCTCATTCTAAGATCTCGGGGCGAGATCTCTTGTAAGTGGAGGAGAGTTGTAATAGCCCGGGACCGACACTCCAGAAGATTCCCCTTTTATGCCGCTGTCATCGTGTGATTCTTTTGTTTGTTGCATTAATCAGCGTATCATTCGCATCATCTGCATAGCATCGGCAACTCCGTTGCCATCATTTTTCAAAACCGCATCCGTTCGTAGTCGCCGGTTCTCTTTGTTCTTGTCTTTGGCCGTTGTGAGACCAACCACACACACACACGCACCCGCGACATCGTTTAAAAAAATGTTTTTAAAAGCGCGTGAAAAATATTCTCGGATTGGGTCGAAAGTTGGCATGCGGTCTTGTTATATTGCAGGTAGACCGCCTGCCAAATTTCTACGCAATCGGAGGTCGTTTAGTACCCGAAAGGTCGACCGTAGCGGCACCGTATCGGTTTATTTGTCGGGCGTTTTTGGTTTTAAAACTTGTCGCCGGGCCTCGCAAACTTCCCTCTCATCTCAGCCCAACACCCCTCTACACAGCCCACTAACCCAGCTAACCAAACCCCACGACTGGAGCCATCCGATCGTGATCGCACGGTCGAAATCGGTGCAAAACCCCCTAACCCTAGCCCCCAGCCTATAAAAGGAAGCTCCCCACGCCCAAAAACGGCATCCCTAGCCCGACCTCCTTGCCTCCAGCCACCAGCAGCCCTCCTCGCGCTGGCCGCCAGCGGGGTCGCCGGAGAACCGCCGCTGACGACCGGAGCCCCACCATAGGCGAGCTGCCCGTCGCCCTCTTCCTCCTCCCGTTCACTCTCCTCTCTCTCACCTCGTTTCTCTCTCCCTCTGCCATGGACAAGAACCATTGGAGCTCGCCTTGGATCCGCCTCCATCTTGCCGCCAACGACTGGATCTGCCTGGTCTTCGCGGGATCTCGCCGTTCCTCGCCTCAAGCTCGCCGGAGAGCCTCGCGCGCCGCCTCCGATCTAGCCCCGCTGCCGCCTCTTCCCCGCTCAGGAGGACGATGGCCAGCGAGCGCGTGGCTTCGCGTGCCTCCCTGCATCGCGCCTGGGCCGCGGCCTCGCCCAGCAGCAGCCGGCCCAACCGCCCCCGCATTCCTGCGAGGCCTCCTCACCAACCGGCCCAAGGCCCATGGTGAGCTCCCCTATCCAGCGCTCGATGCGCTCTGTAGGTATTCGGTGCCCAGTGCACTATTCGGATTCGGCCCATGTGTTTTTTTCCTGCATAGCGAGTTTATCTATTATCTAGTGAATTGCGGTTTTACAGAAAACCCCCTAATGTCCATGCATTTAATAACTTGAGAACCGTGCATCATATGTAAAAACTATAGATATGTAAAATGTTCAGAATTTTATGTAGATTCACAATAACCAACTTTCAACCATGTTAAAAATGTTTAACTTGCTGTTTTCATGTAATTTGCGCAAACGCCATGTAACCGTAGCTCCGATGCAAATGTTTTATATATGTAACTTGACTAGAAAAACGTGTAGAATATCATGGCACACTTTATTTCGCTGTTTAACAAATATAAAATTGCGTTAGAACAGATCTGGACCAAATTCATAATTTGCATATGAGGTCATTTCGGAAATGCTATATGTTGCTTCCGGCCTCATTTAAAATGCCTAGTTGATGTGGGTGTTCATGCTTCACCTCTTGCCATGATAAACACCATTTAAAATGATTGTTTATTTAGACAACATTAACTGCATTTCTCGTAATATGGAGAATTATTATTTTGTTATATGTATGTTCTCCTTCTCCATTTAAAATTGCTTAATTCCTTCCTCAACTTATGTCATGACCACCCATGTTAAACAACATTTAATACTGATGAGTACCTAAACGAGAGTGGACTAAATAATTTGAATGTGGAGCTTCGTCAATATGCAACTCATTGCATATTGAACTTCACTTAATTTGTAGTGTTTGATTGTTGTGCTTTCCATGCCATGCATAACTAAACCGGACATGCATCATATTTGTGTGTGCATCATGTCATGCATATGTTGTGGTGTATCATGTATTGATTGTTTGTTTCCGGATTGCTTCTTCTCGATAGAGTTCCAAAAGCGTTCAGAGTGTGAGGATGCGTTCGTCTATGCCCGTTCGTCTACTTCATGGATTCGTTCTTCTTCCAAGCGGGATCTCAGGCAAGATGATCATTTCCCTGGATACCACTACTATCATTGCCATGCTAGTTGTCTCGTTTCTATCGATATGTCTCGCTACCTACCACTTGTTTTTCAAGCCTCCTAAAATGCCATGATAAGCCTCTAACCCCTCCACATCCCAGCAAACCATTGTTTGGCTATGTTACCGCTTGCTCAACCCTTCTTATCGCGTTGCTAGTTGCAGGTGCAATTGTTTCCACGTGTCAACATGGATATACTTTTGATATATCACAATATTATTGCTACTTAATTTAATGCACATATATACTTGGTGAAGGTGGAACGCTCGGCCTTTTGCTTGGTGTTTTGTTCCACTTTTGCCGCCCTAGTTACTTGTGAACCGGTGTTATGTTCCATATTGAGCGCTCCTAACATGCTCGGGGTTGTTATGGGGACCCCCTTGATTTTCGTTTTAGGATAAAACTTGTCTGGCAAGGCCCAACTTTGGTACTACATTTGCCCAACATAATAATTTTGATAATTAATTTGACGCATAGGGAGTTAGCGCTACCCGAGGTTCGTTATTCAACATAATACAAGGGGGCCAGTGCTGATGGTGCTGGTCCAAAACAGAGTCATGTGCGGGGCCAACCCGGGGCAACTCGGGAGATTTCTATCAGGCCACTGTACGCTACGCTCATCTGGTCGTGTCCTGAGAACGAGATATGCGGCTCCTATCGGGTTCGTCGACACGCCGGGCGGCCTTGCTGGATTTGTTTTACCTTTCTTGAACGTCTTGTGCGCGAGATTTCGAGGACACTTCGGGCTATCTCGAGGTTGAGATTTTCCAATGGAATCTCCAAGGAGATCACGGGTTTCATGGTCGAGGTTATTCCCGCGGTGTGTGGTTAGTTTGTGATGGATGAGTTGGAGCACCCCTGTAGGGTTAAATCTTTCGGAAAGCTGTGCCCACGGTTACGTGGCAACTTGGAAACTTTGTTTAACACCCGGTCATAGCAAACTTAAAGGAAACTCAACTAAAATACACCAACCGTGTGCGTAACCGTGACTGTCTCTTCTCGTGAATTTCTGATCCGAGAGAGAACACGGTGGGGTTATGTTTGACCGTAAGTAGGTGTTCAGGATCACTTAGTGATCATTACTAGTACACGCCCATTTATTCAACGATCATCCCCCCTTATTCTTGTACTCGTAAGTTAGCCACTCAAATAAATGCTTAGTGCTTGCTGCAACCTCGCCACTTGACCATACCTCACCCATTAAGCTTTAATAGTCTTGATACCCTTGGAAATGAGATTGCTGAGTCCATGTGGCTCACAGATTACTACAACAACAGTTGCAGGTACAGGTAATGCGATGCTTAATGTGAGAGCGATGATTGTTTGATTTGGAGTTCTTCTTCTTCTTCTTCATCGATCTAGGATGGGTTCGAAGCCGGCAACCTGGGATAGCAAGGATGGATGTCATTTTATCGTTGATTTCGTCCGTAGTCGGACCCTGGTCTTCTGTATGATGATTGTATATGTTGTTGTATTGATGTGATCTCGATTTAGCTTGTGGCGAGTGTAAGCCAATTCCATATACTCATCTCTTCTTTACATGTACTTGTAATGATATCCATTCTTGCAAAACGATGAGATGCGCTTCTATCCCTGTCAAGGCCCTCGAGTCAAAACAAGGATAGGATCGCATCTTGGGCGTTACAATATGGGAGCCACTCAACATTTTCATCGTGGTCTTCTCCTTTCATGACTCGATAAAAAGAAAAGAAATTCAAAGAAACACATCGAAATATTTTTGGAGTTTTTGTTTTTCTCAGGAAAGCAAATAAACAAAGGAAAAAACAAGAATGAGAAAATTAATTACACAGGAAAGCTCCCTACATGCAAAGGAAATCTTTTTGGGTTTTCTTTTTAGTACTACAACTAATTAAGTGGGAAAGAAAAACCGAAAAGAAGCGAGAAATATTTTTGGATTTTCAAAGCTTTTCAAACACACAAGAAGAAGGCGGAAAAATAAAGCTAACATGTATATACAATGAAAGAGGATGAACACCGAAGATTTATATGAAGTGTGTGATCATGAATGTAATGCCGGTGAGAAATACGAACCCCCCCAAGCTTAGGCGTTTGCCTAGCTTGGTGATCACCATCCGAAGTATCCATCTGGTCTCGGAGGAAAGTTGTTGGGCTGAGGCACCTGAGCATCCCACTCCTGGGCTGCGGCTTCCGCCTCAGCCAACTCGTTCGTAATTATGTCTTGTGGCATGATGGTGTATCTGTGCCTAGCATGATGGTTAAACAAAGAGGTGCAAGCAACACAATAATATCGCGAGTATCCTCGCTGAATACTAAGTTGTAACGAATATGCTGTGATGGTTGAAGTTCCTTAATGAACTGGTGCTCTAGCATAGACTGGTGATCAAGATAAACCTTAGGCAACAAGTAGTCAGTGGGGCGTATGGCGACATTAAAACGCTTAGCTAAGCGCATGGCATAAATACCACCATGAACCTTGCCTTTGGTTCGGTTCAGATGCAAGTGGCATGCGACAATAGCTCCAAAGTTGTAAGTGTTATCACCATAGAGTGCGCGGCGCAAAATAGCACGGGTGGGGGCACTGAGACCACCACCCTGCTCCATAGAAGTTATGCATTTTCCTATAAACAAAGAAAAATAATGCACAGACGAAAAATGCAAACTAGTGGCCCTAACGTTTGATACGCCCCTGGTTTCCCCCACAGTTAAGGTGAGGAGGAAATCATCGAACTCCTCGGTCTTAGGATCACACATTCCCCCGTCAGAGGGAAGCAAGCATATTTCACAAAACTCATCTAGAGGCATTTCATAGTTTGTTGCATATAAACCAAAGCGTATTGTGGGAGCACAGGGCCTATTTGAGAAGTAAAAATTTTGCACGAAGGAATTAGTAAGGAGATAGTATTGGTCACACTCATCTGCGAGCAAGTTGGTCAGCCCGGCATTTGCAACGAATTGCATAAATTCTTGATAGAAACCCGCTTCGTTCATGAAGGGTGCATGTGGCCATTCACAGGGCCTAACCTCCGTGTAGCGAAAATGTTGATGTCACGATCCTGAGTCCTCCCAACAACTCCTTTGGAGCTCCATCTCAATGAACCTTTCCTTAGGAAATTCATTTCCCTAAGCACAAATTTTTGAAATTTTCGAGCAACAAATTTATGTCAATACAACTTTGTAAGATTTATGGCAACTACTCATATAGGTACCTAGAGGCCATATCAAGCATTCATACTACCTAGAACTCAAAGAATTCAACATGCAAGCTCATTTTCTGTAGCACCAAGTGCATCAAAATATGCAAAATATAAACCACTAAAGCAAAAACTAATTGGAGTAACGGGAGAGTCATATACCAAGGAGCAATTCCTCAAAACAGTTTCAGAAGCGGAGTTCCGAGCAAAGAGATCAAAAATTTCAGTTTTAGGTGGAGGAACACGGGAGAGAGAGAGAGAGAGAGATAGAGAGAGAGCTAGGGAATTTTTGCTGGAGGTAAGGGATGAAGTGAGCCGAAGGGATAAGGCAGGGGGGCCCTGTGGGCCCCACAAGCCCTCAGGGCGCGCCCAGGGGGTGGGCGCACCCTGTTGTCTTGTGACCCACAGGTACACCACCCTGATGTATTTTCAGCACCAAAAATTCTTAAATATTCCATAAAAATTCATGTTAAAATTTTGTGGCAATCTAAGACTTTTTATTTTTGGGTCATTTTTTATTGCACGGGAAAATCAAGAAACTGGATAATCAAGCTATTTTATTCTTTTATTAACTAAAAATAACAGAGGATAAACTTGTGATACAGAGAGTTGTGCATACTAAATTCATCAATCACATGTCTTTCAAAAAGGATCCATTAATAAGGTTGATCAAGTCTTATTAATAATCGTTTCCGATTGACATGAAACCAAAGAATTTTCGTATAACACTAAGTTACCTCAATGGGGATTTACATCTCCCCAACAATAAGATTATAATATTTCTTCTTGGTTGTAGGTAGAGGGATTTTAAAACCTCCGATGATAACCATGTCACTAGGCTCAATGACATTGATATTATTAACCAAAGATTGCTTCTTTGGAAAATGCACAATATGTTGTTTGCCATTGACGTGAAAAGTAACCTTGCTTTTGTTGCTATCAATAAAAACCCCTGCAGTATTTAGAAAGGGTCTACCAAGGATGATCGACATGTTTTCATCCTCGGGCATATCAAGAATAACAAAGTCTGTTAAGATAGTAACATTTGCAACCACAGCAGGAAGCGCAAAATTCCAATAGGTAAAGCAGTGGATTTATCAGCCATTTGCAAAGATATCTCAGTAGGTGTAAGCTTATTCAAATCAAGTCTTTTATATAGAGAGAAAGGCATAAGACTAACACCGGCTCCTAAATCACGTAAAAAAGTTTTAACATAACTTCTTTTAATGGAGCAAGGTATTGTGGGTATACCCGGATCTCCCAACTTCTTAGGTACTCCACCATCAAAAGAATAATTATCAAGCATGGTGGCAATTTCAGTTTCACGTATTTTTCTCTTATTGGTAATAATATCCTTCATATACTTAGCATACAGAGGCATTTTCAATATATCAGTCAAGCGAGTGCGCAAAAGGAGGGGCTAATCATTTCAACGAAGCGTTCAAAATCTTCATCGTCCTTACTTTGAGAAGACTTACGAGGGAATGGCATGGGTTTTTATACCCATGGCTCTCTTTCCCTACCGTGTTTCCTAGCAACAAAGTCTCTTTTATCATAGCGTTTATTTTTGGGATGTGGGTTATCAAGATTTTCAGCTAGTTCTATTTCCACATCGTTGTCATGTTCTTTATTATCATTTGGTTGAGATCTACGTGAACATCATCATTATCATTTTCATTATCACTAGGTGCATGTTCACTACCAGATTGTGTCTCAGCATCAGAAATAGAAACATCATTTTGTTTCTCAGTAGGTTTTTCTATAACAGGTTCACTAGAAGCATGCAAGGTTCTATCATTCTATTTTTCTTCTTCTTAGATTGACTAGGTACATCATCATTAATTCTCTGAGAATCTTGTTCAATTCTTTTAGGGTGACCCTTAGGATAAAGAGGTTCCTGAGTCATTCTACTTCCTCTCGTCATTACTCTAACATCATGATCATTCATATTATTATTTATTTCAGCAAGCAAATCATTTTGTGACTTAGCAACTTGGTCTAGTTGGGTGTGAACCATAGAAGCATGTTTACCTAGACCCTTAACATCATTAGCAATTCTAAACATCAAGTCACTTAAGCAATCTATCATCATGGCATTACGTCTTAATTGATCCTTGACATAATTATTGAAATGCTCTTGCTTAACAATGTAATTATCAAATTCATCCATGCATTGACTAGGAGTCTTAGTATAAGGTATATCACTTTCATTAAATGTACAGAGAGAATTTACCTCTACTACCTGTGTCGGGGTGTCAAGTCCATGTATTTCTTTGATAGGTGGTAATTTCTTGACATCTTCAGTTTTAATACCTTTCTCTTTCATAGATCTTTTTGCTTCTGGCATATCTTCAGGACTGAGAAATAAATACCCCTCTTCTTTTGAATAGGTTCCGGTGGTGGTTCATGAAGTGTCCAATCATCGACATTTTGCAATATGTTATACAATAGTTCTTCAGCTTGTCCAACCGTTCTTTCCCTAAAAACACAACCAGCACAACTATCTAGGAAGTCCCTAGAAGCATCGGTTAGTCCATTATAAAAGACATCAAGTATTTCATTTTTCTTAAGAGGATGATCAGGCAAATCTCTAAGTAATTGGAGAAGCCTCCCCCAAGCTTGAGGGAGATTCTCTTCTTCAATTTGCACAAAGTTAAATATTTCTTGTAAGGCAAGTTGTTTCTTATGAGCAGGAAAATATTTTTCGGAGAAATAATAAAGTAGATCCTAGGGACTACGCACACAACCAGAGCAAGAGAAAGGAACCATTCTTTGGCCTCGCCTTTTAGCGAGAAGGAGAAAAGCTTAAGGATATAATAGTAGCGTATCTTTTCCTCCTTAGTAAATAAAGCAGCAATATCATTCAATTTCATGAGATGTTCAACAACAGTTTCATTTTCATAACCATGAAAGGGTTCAGACTCTACTATAGGAATCAATTCAGGGTCTATAGAGAATTCATAATCCTTATCAGTGATAAATATTGGAGAAGTAGCAAATTTAGGATCATGTTTCATTTTCTCCATCATAGATTTTTCTTTTAGTTTGCATAGTAGTTTCTTCAAATCATCTTTATTCCCACAAGCAAGAAATTCCCTAGCTACCTCTCCATCCATAACATAACCTACACTTACATAAGGCAATTCATATCTATTAGGAGAGCGAGGTGTAACAGGTGATTCAAAATCTTCATCAGTTTCATCATTCTCAAGTTCTCTAGCTTTTGCAATATGAGCATCAAGTAATTCACTCAGTGGCACAGTTTCAGTTTCATCATGTGTAGCAATAGTATCATCATTAATTTCAGAAGTAGCATCATCAAGTTCATGTGACAAATCAGGACGATCAACAGGTGGTGGTGTAACAAGTTGATTCAAACAGTAGGTGAATAAAAAGCAGAGCTAGATGGCAGTTCCTTACCTCCTCTCGTGCGAGAGGGGATGATCTTAATTCAAGTATCTTTCAGATTCTTCATAATAGCAATTGGATATCCTCAAGTTAACACAACAAATTTAGCTATGCTCCCCAACAAAGGCGCTAGAAAAAGGTCTTGATAACCCACAAGTATAGGGGATCGCAACAGTCTTCGTAGGTAGTATTTCATCCTGATTTATTGATTCGACACAAGGGGAGCCAAAGAATACTTATCGGCCTTAGTATTTGAGTTGTCAATTCAACCACACCTGGGATATCTCTCTGCATCATAGTTTTAGTAGCACGGCAAGTAATAGCAGCAAAAGTAACAGTAGTACTGATAGCAGTAATTTTGTAGCAATTGTGACAGTAGCAGCAACAATAGTAACTTAGCAAGATTCCGTATATGTAAAGCATAGGCACGTGGATCAGTGATGGATAATGATTGAGATGACATCAATCATGTAACAATTACACACTAGGGCGACACATAACTAGCTCCAATTCATCCATGTAATGTAGGCATGTATTCCGTATATAGTCATACGTGCTTGCGATAAGAGCTTGTATGACATCTTTTGTCCTACCCTCCTGTAGCAGTGGGGTCCTAATGGAAACTAAGGGATATTAAGGCCTCCTTTTAATAGAGAACTGGAACAAAGCATTAACACATGGTGAATATGTCCTCAAACTACGGCAATCACCGGAAAGAATCCCAATTATTGTCACCTTGGGGTATGCGGATCAAGACACGTAATAGGTGCATACAAATTGCATGATAGGATCCAAATCACTCTTATATTCATGTAAACAAAATAGGTTCAGATCTGAAATCATGGCACTCGGGCCCTAGTGAAAAGCATTAAGCATAGCAAAATCATAGCAACATCAATCTCAGAACATAGTGGATACTAGGGATCAAGACCTATCAAACTTGACTCGATTACATGATTGATCTCATCCAACCCCATCACCGTCCATCAATCCTACAAAGGAATTACTCACTCCCGGTGGTGACCATCATGGCGGTGTTGATGAAGAAGGGTTGGTGGTGACGACGGCGACGAATCCCCCTCTCCGGAGCCCCAAACGGACTCCAGATCAGCCCTCCCGAGGAAGAACGGGAGGTGGCGGCGGCGCCGTCTCAAACGCGATGAAATCTTCTCTCTTATTTTTTTCTCCGAAGATTTGAATTTATAAGAGTGGAATTAGGGTCGGGGGAGCCACGTGGGCCCCACAAGCCATCAGGGAACGCCCAGGGGGGTGCGCCCTGTTGGCTTGTGGCCCACAGGAAGCCCCCTCCGGTGGATCTTCGCTCCATAATTCATTATTTATTCCAAAAATAATTCACATAAAGTTTCGTCCAATTCCAGGAACTTTTATTTTTGCACAAAAATAACACCAAGGTAGTTCTGCTGAAAACAGCGTCGGTCCGTGTTAGTTCCATTAAAATCATGCAAATTAGAGTCCAAAACCAGAGCAAAAGTGTTTGGAAAAGTAGATACGTTTGGGATGTATCAAAGACCAACTCCAAGGTGGACGACAAGCGTGATGCGGCAACACTCACCTTGCAAGAAAATTTGCAAGGGATCTTGACCCAAAAGGATGCAATGGAGGAGAGGAAGCGTCAAGAGAAGGAGGTGCAAATGAAGGCCTACATCGAGATACAAAAGAAGAAGGTCGAGATCGAGGAGAAGGTCCAAATCAAGAAGCTCAAGTTCTAGGCGAGCTTTGCTAAGACAAAATCAAATGAGGCACATGGCAAAGGAAGTGGAGATTGAGAAGGCCGACTTGAGCAAGGTGTACCCAAGGAGAAGGGTTTGGTTTGAGAAGAGGCAAAAATAGTTGGTCGAGAAAAATGGGTGAACTATGGTCGAAAGAGCCATCATTTTTGTATGCCGGCATGACAACCAAGATGCATGAACAATGGCCCTTTTTTGTGCTGGCATGTGTGTCGGCCATTGGCAAGCGTTCCAGCATGAATTGCGACATTTTCTTTTTGTAGGCTGCCATGTATGACGGTCGCTAGGACGTACATCGGACGCCAACATGACTATGACCAATGGACTTGAACTTAGATTTATTGCTTGCAAACAATTCGGGCACGTAGGATAAATGCGTTGGGCGGTTGGGCAAATCAACTAGATTTGGTTAGAGCGGATGGACACCGCCCCTATGGTTGATGCATACGGATAACAACAAAAATAACATGTTCTTGTGGCCGTCCATTCGATTTGGCCTAACGACGAGCTCTTGCATGACCTTCTGGATGTCGACATGTTGGGACATTACAAGAGGCTCATGGATTGAGTGACTTTGCTTAGTGAAGTCTTACCGTGACTTAGCCCCTTCTATCTAGCATCCACATGTGATCCAACGACTTGGATTTTACAAAGGCAAAACTGAAGTGATAACTCCGTTTTTCCAACATGGAAAGGCGCTCAAGGCACCAAATTTCATTCGGCTCAGTAGCGGCATGAAGTTCATAGCCCAAGATTGAAAATAGATAAACATTACAAGGCGAAGCGAAACAATGGCTTAGGTATTTTAGGGTTCGGGCTTTAGGGTTAGGGTTTTAGGGATTTTAGGGTTTAGGGTTAGGTTAAGGGTATATGGTTTAGGGTTTGTGTTTAGGGTTTGGGTTTAGGGTTTAGAGTTTAGGTTTGGGTCATAAACCATAAGTCAGGTCCTAGAGCATGCCTAAGAACCTGACGATCAACATTGTGAGCACTACAATGGATCTCTTTTGAAATGTGAAACACTTGGCTTGAAGATCGTTTGTAATGGAGAAGATAATAGCAAAATAACTCCTAATGTTCCATGGAATAGAATCAGCCGAAATGCTTCTATCCACCGCTAGCTTTCCCAGGGAGAGGCATTCAGTGTGTGATGTTGGGTGAGCAATCTGAAGCCGGCGAGTCACCTTGGCTGCAAGAAGAAGAGTAAGAGATTTTTCTTGGAGAGGCAAACGGGTGATCAAGGCAAAGGCTTTAATCCGCACAACATCAGTTTGATCCTGCAAGAAATTGAGAAAAACTCCAATGCCCGTGTTTGATGTCCCATGTAGTAATCCTAGAATTTTCTATATGAAAGAAGAATTAGAGTAGATTTTTGCTCCTCAAGCAAGAAGATATGTCCTTAAAGCATCACCTTGTGATGGAATTACACTTCTTGTCCTCTTTTGGTTTGTAGTTTTTTAAGCAGACACGATCATCACCAACCAGACCATCTACCGCCCAACTATACATTCGGGCGTGGCGGTGGAGAAGGACTGCGCAATGTGGATTTAGCAGCGGAGATGGAGCGGACCAGGTGGCACAAATTCGACATGAACATGGTGACATTCATCGACATGATTCACATTTGGGCCTTGACCCATTCAAAAAGTCATCCCTGACCTTGACGACCATGGGCAGGAATGGAACCAAGATGAGGTCATCAGACCATGTGTCACACCCTGTGTTTTGTGTCACATCACTAGGTTAATAAAGCTTAATAATTAGTACCAACAAAACTTTTTGTGTGCTTGTGATGCTTGACTTGTTTGCTATTTGCTTGATTGCTTGAGTGTGCTCTTAATTCACAAAAATCCTCCTACTCTCAAAACTCATCTCCTTGACCCAAATCTTTGCCCAATGATCACTCCTATGTATAGGGCATAAAACCATTTTTATACAAAATTAATTTTGTTCAAAAAGCATTTATTGAATTTAGGTTTTCAAAAGCCCCTGAATTGAGGTTTGTACTACAAGTCCTCAAATTAGGGTAAATGTTTTGCCCAAAATATTTATTTGGAACCTATTATATATAAGACTTGCAAAAACCACAAAAATATTATTTTTAAAGTTATTTTCGTATTTTATTTAAATGCCTTTTTCTCTGGCCAGAAATAGTCTTTTATAGGGAATTTTTTTTTATGTTTCAAAAATATTTGAGTTTCCATATATATGAGTTTGAACACATAGTCATGTTCATAATATTGGACAAAACCATCAAAAACCTTTTTTGTATATTTCAAGTATTTGAAATATTTCTATAAGAAATATTATCAAATAAATCCAGGAAAATTCCAGAAAGTCACATATGCCTCATGTGATGATCTTGCCAAGTTTCATCTCAATACAAATAGTTTTGGTTCACAAAAGTGCCGCAAAACCATTTCTGTCCAGATTCAAATTTGGTCAGCTTTGCATTGCCAACTGTCACCAATTAATCTCAAACTTTGTGGACATGTTCTAATGCTCTAATGATGCATACCAAACTTTCTCCATTTGAGCTGAAAATTTGTGGGCAAGGCAGATTAGTGATGTCACTCGCTCTTGTTAAATCACATGGAAAGGGGAATCCATTAGCTAGCTCAAATCACCATCAAACAACTTCTGGTACATTTTTCAATTCAATCATCGAGGCACCAGAAAAGTTCTCCTTGAGCCTATCTTTCTACCACAACACCACCAGCTCCCTCCCCACCCCAAGTAGCAATTGCAACATCCAGCTCTATAATTGAGGGGGTGAACAACCCACTTGCACCCCCCTGAACAACCCACTTGCACTCTCTCTGCTCTCCCTCTCTCCTGGCAATTCCGAGAGCATCCAATGCCTTCTTCCCCCTTGGTTATTCTCTCTGCAGGCTTTTGACACTAGTGGACATGCCAGAGCACGCGCGGACACGCCAGTACCAGCTGTCGTGGGAGTAATACTGACAGTAGTACGGGGGGTACGTATGAGTAAGGGCGAAGCCTAGCTACGGAGCAAGTGTCACACTCGGATTTTACGAATTCGGACCCCACTCGGAATTGGTAAAAGTCCTACATCTCGAGCCCTGGGGCCAAGTGTTCCTTTGTGTATGTTTCTGATTACAGAGAGTTCGTAACCCTTGCTCTTGTGTCGGGGGGTGGCTTATATAGAGTGCGCCACAGCCAGCCGAGTGCCATTACAAGGGTCATTAATGCTACTAACTGCCGGAGTTACTGGAAACTGCAGTGTTAACTACGAGCGTTACCGGTAACATAGTATTTACAACACTTATTGTGAGTTAAGTACCTCGAACGTTGTATCTCCCACGCCGCCTCTGCTTCTTCAAGCTCGGGTGCCTAAGCCAGGCCGAGTGGCTAGAAACGTCCGAGTGACTTACAGGGATCCGAGTGCATCTTGTACATTCGTCCAAGTGCCACGATAATCTAGGGACTTCCATGAACTTGTAGGACCCCAGGTGTGTCCTACATGCGAGGTCTATGACCCTACCCAGGGTAGGTGACCTCGTTAGTAGCCCCCGAATCAGTTGAGGTTTTGGGAATCGAGTGATGCTACTTCTTGAGCTTGTGTTGGTTTTCCCTTGAAGAGGAAAGGGTGATGCAGCAAAGTAGATAAGTATTTCCCTCAGTTGTTGAGAACCAAGGTATCAATCCAGTAGGAGATACAAGCAAGTCCCCAATCTTCGCACGTACACAAACAATCAAACTCTTGCACCCAACGCTAAAAGGGGTTGTCAATCCCTTCACGGTTATTTGCAAGGATGAGATCTGATAGAGATAGATATAAAAGATTGCTAGAACGTAAAGTAAAAAAAAAGTAAAAATAATGCAGCGAGGTATTTTTGGTATTTTTGGTTTATAGATCTGAAAATATAATATGGAAAATAGACCCCGGGGCCATAGGTTTCACTAGAGGCTTCTCTCATGAAGGAAAATAATACGGTGGGTGAACAAATTACTATCGAGCAATTGATAGAAAAGCGCATAGTTATGACGATATCCAAGGCAATGATTATGCATATAGGCATCACGTCCGTGTCAAGTAGACCGAAACGATTCTGCATCTACTACTATTACTCCACACATCGACCGACTCCTGCCTGCATCTAGAGTATTAAGTTCATGAAGAACAGAGTAACGCATTAGGTAAGATGACATGATGTAGAGGGATAAACTCAAGCAATATGATGAAAACCCCATCTTTTTATCCTCGGTGGCAACAATACAAATACGTGCCTCGCTACCCCTACTTTGTCACTAGGTGAGGACACCGCAAGATTGAACCCAAAACTAAGCACTTCTCCCATTGCAAGAATTACCAATCTAGTTGACCAAACCAAACCAATAACTCGAAGAGACTTGCAAAGATATGAAATCATGCATATAAGAATTCAGATAAGATTCAAATAATATTCATAGATAAGCTGATCATAAACCCACAATTCATCGGATCTCGACAAACACACCGCAAAAGAGTATTACATTGGATAGATCTCCATGAAGATCATGAAGAACATGGTATTGAAGAACAAAGAGAGAGAAGAAGCCATCTAGCTACTAGCTATGGACCCGAAGGTCTGTGGTAAACTACTCACGCATCATCGGAGGGGCAATGGAGTTGATGTAGATGCCCTCCGTGATCGAATCCCCCTCCGGCAGATTACCGGAAAAGGCTCCAAGATTGGATCTCACGGGAACAGAGGCTTCCGGCGGCGGAAAAGTATTTTCGTGGCTCTTTTTGGTATCCAGGGAATATTTGGGAATTTATAGGCCGAAGAATAGGGTTAGGAGGGATGTCGTGGGGCCACAAGCCAGGGGGTGCCCCCCCCTAGGGCGCGCCCTGGTGGCTTGTGACTCCACGGCAGGTCTCCTGCCTTCATCTCCAAGTCTGCTGGGTTTCTTCTGGTCCAAGAAAAATCATTCCGAAGATTTTATTCCGTTTGGACTCCGTTTAATATTCCTTATCTGCAATACTCAAAAACAAGGAAAAAACAGAAACTGGCACTAGGCTCTAGATTAATAGGTTAGTCCCAAAAATAATATAAAATCGCATATTAATGCTAATAAAACATCCAAAACAGATAATATGATAGCATGGAACAATCAAAAATTATAGATACGTTGGAGACGTATCAAGCATCCCCAAGCTTAATTCCTGCCCGTCCTCGAGTAGGTAAATGATAAAAACAGAATTTTTGATGTGGAATGCTACCTAACATATTTATCCATGTAATATTCTTTATTGTGGCATGAATATTCAGATCCATAATATTCAAAACAAAAGTCTAATATTGACATAAAAACAGTAATACTTCAAGCATACTAACAAGGCAATTGCGTCCTTTCGAAATAACATGGCCTTAGAAAGTTATCCCTACAAAACCATATGGTCTGGCTATGCTCCATCTTCCCCACACAAAGTATCTAAATCATGTACAACCCCGATGACAAGTCAAGCAATTGTTTCAGACCTTTTATGTTCTCAAACCTTTTCAACTCTCACGCAATACATGAGCGTGAGCCATGGATATAGCACTATAGGTGGAATAGAATATGGTGGAGGTTGTGAGGAAAAAGGAGAAGATAGTCTCACATCAACTAGGCGTATCATCGGGCTATGGAGATGCCCATCAATATATATCAATGTGAGTGAGTAGGGATTGCCATGGAACGAATGCACTATAGCTATAAGTGTATGAAAGCTCAAAAAGAAACTAAGTGGTTGTGCATAAGATAAAAAATTCCACTAGTTATATGAAAGTGACAAAATAGGAGACTCTCTATCATGAAGATCATGGTGCTACTTTGAAGCACAAGTGTGGAAAAAGATAGTAGCATTGTCCCTTCTCTCTTTCTCTCATTTTTTTTTATTTTGGTGGGCATCTTTGGCCTCTTTTTTTATTTGGGCTTCGCTGGCCTCTTTTATTATTTGTAAAGTCCGGAGACTCATCCCAACTTGTGAGGGAGTCATGGCTTCCATCATCCTTTTCTCTCATGGGACAATGCTCTAATAATGAAAATCATCACACTTTTATTTACTTACAACTCAAAAATTACAACTCGATACCTAGAACAAAATATGACTCTATATGCAATATGAAAGTGATGGTGTGTGTCATGAAAAACGGAACGGTGGAAGTTGCATGGCAATATATCTCGGAATGGCTATGGAAATGCCATAATAGGTAGGTATGGTGGCTGTTTTGAGGAAGGTATATGGTGGCTGTTTTGAGGAAGGTGGGTTTAATGCACCGGCGAAAGTTGCGCGGTACTAGAGAGGCTAGCAAAGGTGGAAGGGTGAGAGTGCGTATAATCCATGGACTCAACATTAGTCATAAAGAACTCACATACTTATCGCAAAAGTCTATTAGTTATCGAAGCAAAGTATTAGACGCATGCTCCTAGGGGAAAGGTTGGTAGGAGTTAACCATCGCGCGCTCCCGACCCTCACACAAAGGTTGACAATCATTAAACAAATCATGCTCCGACTTCATTACATAACGGTTCACCATACATGCATGTTACGGGAATCACAAACTTTAACACAAGTATTTCTACCAATTCACAATTACTCACTAGCATGACTCTCATATTACCATCTTTACATCTCAAAACTATATGCAAGGAATCAAACTTCTCATAGTATTCAATGCACTTAATATGAAAGTTTTTATTATATCCCTCTTGGATGCCCATTATATTAGGACTAAATTCATAACCTAAACCAATTACCATGCTGTTTAAAGACTCTCAAAATAATATAAGTGAGGTATGAGAGTTCAATAATTTCTATAAAATAAAACACCACCGTGCTCTAAAAAGATATAAGTGAAGTACTAGAGCAACATTGTCTAGCTCAAAAGATATAAGTGAAGCACAAAGAGTATTCTAATAATTCACGATTAATGCGTGTCCCCCTCAAAAGATGTGTGCAGCAAGGATGATTGTGGCAAACTAAAATGCAAAGACTCATATCATACAAGACGCTCCAAGCAAAACACATATCATGTGGTGAATAAAAATATAGCCTCAAGTAAATTTACAGATGGATTGAAGATGAAAGAAGGGATGCCTTCCGGGGAATCCCCAAGCTTAGACTCTTTGGTATCCTTTAATATGGCTTGGGGTTCCTTGGGCATCCCCAAGCTTAGGCTCTTGCCACTCCTTATTCCATAGTCCATCAAATCTTTACCCAAAACTTGAAAACTTCAGAACACAAAACTCAACAGAAAACTCATGAGATCCGTTAGTATAAGAAAAATAAATCACCAGTTTAGGTACTGTTGTGAACTCATTCTTTATTTATATTGGTGTAATATATACTGTATTCCAACTTCTCCATGGTTCATACCCCCCGATACAACCCATAGATACATCAAAATAAGCAAACAACACAAAGAAAACAGAATCTGTCTAAAACAGAACAGTCTGTAGCAATCTATAGACTTCTAATACTTTTGTAACTCCAAAAATTCTGAAAAATTAGGAAAATCAGGGAAATTTGTATATCAATCTTTTGTAAAAATTTCAGATCAAAATCACGTTCCAGTGAATTTACAAAATTCCTGGACTGAGAGCAAAAGTTTCTGTTTTTCAGCAAAATCAAATCACAAACACCGTAGACCATCCCAAAGGTCTTACTTGGCTCAAACACTAATTTAAACAAGAAAACACAATTACTACAGAGTTAATAATGTGTAAAACACTCAAAAACAGAAGCAAAAAAAAGAATAAAAAATAAAATTGAGTTGCCTCCCAACAAGCGCTATTGTTTAACGCCCCTAGCTAGGCATAATGATTTCAATGATGCTCACATAAAAAGTAGTAATTGTAACATGCAAGAGAGTATCATGAATCTCATTAAAAACACATTTAAGTCTAACCCACTTCCTATGCATAGGTATTTTGTGAGCAAACAATTTATGGGAACAAGAATCAACTAGCATAGGAGGGCAAAACAAGCATAACTTCAAAACTTTGAACACATAGAGAGGAAACTTGATATTATTGCAATTCCTACTAGTATATGTTCCTCCCTCATAATAAATTTCAGTAGTATCATGAAGGAATTCAACAAAATAACTATCACATAAATCATTCTTTTCATGATACACGAGCATGCAATCATCATAATGAATTTGCTCATCAAAACTCGGGGGACAAAACATATCATCTTCATCAAACATAGCATCCCCAAGCTTGTGGCTTTGCATATCATTAGCATAATTGAAATTAATAGAATTTATAGTAACATCATTGCAATCATGCTTTTCAATCAAGGAGCTATCATGAATCACCTTATAAATTTCTTCTTTCAACACTTCATCACAATTTTCAGATTCATGATTTTCAAGCAAAACTTCATAGAGATAATCAAGTGCACTCAACTCACTAGCAATTGGTTCATCATAATTTGGACTTTTGAAAAGATTAGCAAGTGGATGAGGATCCATATCAATAGATTTTTAGCAAGCGAAGATGCAAGAAAAATAGAAGGCACATGGCAACACAAGCAAAGATAGCAAACAAGCAAAAAGGCAAACGGAAAAGAGGGAGAATAAAAAGGCAAATATTTTTGGTTTTTTCTGAAAATCATTTTAGAAGTGGGGTAGAGGAAAACGAGAGGCAAATGGCAAATAATGTAAATGCAAGAGATGAGTTTGTGATGGGTACTTGGTAGGCTTGATGTAGATCTCCCCGGCAACGGCGCCAGAAATCCTTCTTGCTACTTCTTGAGCTTGCGTTGGTTTTCCCTTGAAGAGGAAAGGGTGATGCAGCAAAGTAGATAAGTATTTCCCTCAGTTGTTGAGAACCAAGGTATCAATCCAGTAGGAGATACAAGCAAGTCCCCAATCTTCGCACCTACACAAATAATCAAACTCTTGCACCCAACGCTAAAAGGGGTTGTCAATCCCTTCACGGTTATTTGCAAGGATGAGATCTGATAGAGATAGATATAAAAGATTGCTAGAACATAAAGTAAAACAAAAGTAAAAATAATGCAGCGAGGTATTTTTGGTTTATAGATCTGAAAATATAATATGGAAAATAGACCCGAGGGCCATAGGTTTCACTAGAGGCTTCTCTCATGAAGGAAAATAATACGGTGGGTGAACAAATTACTGTCGAGCAATTGATAGAAAAGCGCATAGTTATGACGATATCCAAGGCAATGATTATGCATATAGGCATCACGTCCGTGTCAAGTAGACCGAAACGATTCTACATCTACTACTATTACTCCACACATCGACCGACTCCTGCCTGAATCTAGAGTATTAAGTTCATGAAGAACAAAGTAACGCATTAGGTAAGATGACATGATGTAGAGGGATAAAATCAAGCAATATGATGAAAACCCCATCTTTTTATCCTCGATGGCAACAATACAAATACATGCCTCGCTACCCCTACTTTGTCACTGGGTGAGGACACCGCAAGATTGAACCCAAAACTAAGCACTTCTCCCATTGCAAGAATTACCAATCTAGTTGGCCAAACCAAACCAATAACTCGAAGAGACTTGCAAAGATATGAAATCATGCATATAAGAATTCAGAGAAGATTCAAATAATATTCATAGATAAGCTGATCATAAACCCACAATTCATCGGATCTCGACAAACAAACCGCAAAAGAGTATTACATCGGATAGATCTCCATGAAGATCATGAAGAACATGGTATTGAAGAACAAAGAGAGAGAAGAAGCCATCTAGCTACTAGCTATGGACCCGAAGGTCTGTGGTAAACTACTCACGCATCATCGGAGGGGCAATGGAGTTGATGTAGATGCCCTCCGTGATCGAACCCCCCTCCGGCAGATTACCGGAAAAGGCTCCAAGATTGGATCTCACGGGAACAGAGGCTTCCGGCGGCAGAAAAGTATTTTCGTGGCTCTTTTTGGTATCCAGGGAATATTTGGGAATTTATAGGCCGAAGAATAGGGTTAGGAGGGCTGTCGTGGGGCCACAAGCCAGGGGGGCGCCCCCCCCTAGGGCGCGCCCTGGTGGCTTGTGACTCCACGGCAGGTCTCCTGCCTTCATCTCCAAGTCTGCTGGGTTTCTTCTGGTCCAAGAAAAATCATTCCGAAGATTTTATTCCGTTTGGACTCCGTTTAATATTCCTTATCTGCAATACTCAAAAACAAGGAAAAAACAGAAACTGGCACTAGGATCTAGATTAATAGGTTAGTCCCAAAAATAATATAAAATAGCATATTAATGCTTATAAAACATCCAAAACAGATAATATAATAGCATGGAACAATCAAAAATTATAGATACGTTGGAGACGTATCAAGTGACCAACGTACCACGACATTGGCGGCGTTTCGGGAACACTTGGAAACGTGTCAGATCATTTCTCACTCGGTATTGAAACCGCGACCGGTTCAGGTTAAATAACTTCCGAATGGCTCAAACATCCTAACAGTTCAAGTCCCTCGGTCTGATGCAGATCAGTAATTGGGAAAGATAATCTTAAAGCTTGAAGATGAGACTATTGAACCTTCTGTTTGACCTTCATTCAGATGCTCTTGAATCAATTTAAGTTTCGTCCGAGTGCTCGACGGGTTTTTTCGATTCACTCGGTGAGTTTTGGCGTGTCGGAACGCATCAACGAACCCAGAACTCACTCGGTGAGTTTTGGCGCGTCGGAAAGCGCTAGCGAACACGGAGTTCACTCGGTGAGTTTTGGCGCGTTGGAACGCACCAACAAAACCGAAGTTCATTTGGTCAGTTTTGGCGCGTTGGAACGCACCAGCGAGCACGGAGTTCAGTCGGTGAGTTTGGTGTGTCAGAACGCACCAACGAACACGGAGTTCACTCGGTTAGTTTTAGCACGTCGACAAGCACCAGCGAACACGGAGTTCACTCGGGCCGTGGCGTCGCGAAATCTCCGGCGATTTCAAAATGATGGGGAAGTGCGCGCACGCGATCGTGACGGTTGTGTCACGCAAGTGGGGGAAGTGACCGCGGCACCTTGATTTTTGTGCCATGAATTTCGCCACGCATCCCCGCAATGCTGACCCGGAGATATCGCGGATCTGCACGCGCCCGTTGATTGCGCGGTTGCTGTAGATCTGACGGCCGGGATTCCGCCGAGTTTGAGTATTAAAGAAGGCCGGGAGGGAGATAGGAAAAAATGTCCTCATTCTTTGCCTCTCCGATTTCCTCCTCCGCTCCACCGAGAGCTTTGCCTCCGCCACTGATTTGCCGATTCGCTGTTGCCCCTCGCCAGAGATGACGAAGAGCTCCTCCGCGAGAGCCAAGAGGGCGAAGAAGTCCTCGCGCGTGTCCTCCTCGAGCGCGGGCGCACCGGCTGGCTTCGTCCAGGGCGACTGGCTGGCCTCTTGGGCAACGGCCAGCCGGTTGCAGGACCTGGAGAGCCAGGGTCTCCTGGCCGCCGGAAGCTGGAGGCTGCCGGAGAAGGGGGAGGTCGATCCTGCATCGTGCGGGAACGAGAGGGTCCTCCTCACGACTCAGCTCGACCCAGGTTTCTCTTTGCCCCCACATCCTTTCTTCCGAGCATTCTTTGATTTTTTCGGGGCTCAGGTTCACCATCTTCCCCCCCAATTCCATCACCTACTTGGCTGCTTTTGTTTCTCTCTGTGAGAACTTTCTTGGTTGCAACCCACACTGGGGTTTATTCAAACACTTGTTTACATGCCGAGTGATGAGTGTGAAGAAAACCACTTTGACTGAGAAGACGAACGTAGTTCAGCTGTGTGGGGGCCTGGGCATTCAATTGAGGGGTAAAGGTTGTTTCCCCTCAATGAATTTCCCGGACACTGTTAAGGGTTGGCAGTCGACTTGGTTTTACTGTGAGGACATCCCAGTCGGAGAGGGTCAGTCGGGCCTCCCACCATATTCGGCCGAACACATTCGGTGACTCCCTAAGTTGACCGTGTCCAAGGAGGAGAGAGTAGACATAGACTTCCTTGTGATTGCACTGGTATCCCTCGTGAACCAGGGTATCAACAGTCTGGACTTGTTGGAGGTCTTCTTCCAGAGAAGGATTAAGCCGTTGCAGGCCAGAGCCCACCCTATGTGGCAATACTTGGGTCCGAGTGACCCTACGCGAAAGCACCCGGAGGAGCTAAGCGAAGAGGCCGTGGCGAACAAACTCAAGGCCATCACCCCAGCTCAAGATAACCCAGAGGCACGAGGCGTGTGCCTCCATACTCGATTGAGAATCCGACGAATGAGGTAAATGCTGAGTGCCATTATTGTTTCCGAGTGATGCAACTTTCATTTATCAAATCGATTGATGTAATTTTTATTCTGATAGGCCTTCACGGACATGGTGAGCTTGATCCCCACTGGTAACCACGCTCCTGCTGACGTGGCAAGTGACAACGAGCACCATGACGACTCGGACGGAGAGGAGGATTATGTGGAAGACAACGAAGGAGGAGGAGATGAGAAGGAGTCGGAACCAGGAGATGAGGCGGAGTCTTCCCCTTCGGAGGAGGTCCTTCTCGAGCCCCGCACGAAGGCGCGCTAGGACCCTGGGGTCCGTGGAAGCAACACAGGAGGGCCGGGTACCTCCAAGTCTTCTGCGGTTATTCCTCCCACTCGGACCTCGAAGCGCGGGCGAGCCGAGCCCGCTCCATCCCCAGAGAAAAGCACCAAACAGCCGAAGATTACTTCGAGCAAACCTCGGAAGGCGGTTCTGCCCAAGACTAAGATGAAAGTGCCGGTGGATTCTGCGTGAGTGTCCTCGTACCGACTGTCACCTTAAATGACTGACCGAATGATGTAACACTCCGAGTGATTCTTCTACGGGGCTGACACGTCGACTGCTTCGCTAGAGAAGGACAAGGGTGAGGTTGACGCCATGACTTCAAAAGGTAACACTCGATTCTGATCATATATGATCTTTGAACTCTTCATTTCCTCTTTGGACTTATTCCCGAATGAATCTTCCAATATTTGCAGAACCACATGAAGTGATTGAGATCTATGTGGACGACCGGGTCGACCCACCGAATCTTACCACCCACATGGATGTCGTGATGCGGGACGTCTCGCCTGTTCAAGCGCTAGCACCAGCTCACGGAACCTCTTCGGGAACCGGATCAGTACTTGGAATGTCTCTAACAATTCCACTTGCGACCAGCGCCATTGGATTGCAACGCGTCCCGGAAGACCAGGTGGGGGCAAGTAAGGAGGCTCTGATCCAACTGAGGCTGATGAATGACAAGCTGAAGGAGGCACGCGATGCCGGCGAGGCTTTGGAGAAGAACGTCCGAGTAAGTACTCTTTTAATTACCTTCTTTATACAAAATTTTTGCTACCTTCTTTATACAAAATTTTTGCGTTGTAGATGTTTTTGGAGTTCCGAGTGGGTTTGCGTCAGGGGCACACCCACTGGGTGTTTGGGGGCATGCTGAGCCCACCCACTGGGTGGAGTCCCTGAGGCCACCGTCGACTGAAGCAGTTGGCGGAAGTTTGAGAATCTGAATGTTGTCCACAAGAGATCTTGTAGGCATACTTGTCGATGAGGATGCGGTGCTGGTCCATGGACCACCGCTTCTTGACGTTAACCGGCGGGGTGTAGAACCCGTAGTTTTCCAATGGGAGCGCGCTGAGCACACCCACTGGGTGTAGTCCCCGAAACTGCCGTCGACTGAAGCAGTCGGCGGTAGTCTGAGAATCCAAATGATTTTGATATTGGCAACACGTTCCGAATGATGAGATACTTGTCGAAGAGGATGCAGTGATAGTCCATGGACCAGAGCTTTTCGACATTGACTGTCGGGGTGTAGAACCCGTAGTTCTCCAGTGGGGGCGCGCTAAGCGCACCCACTGGGTGTAGTCCCCGAGGCTACCGTCGACTGATGAAGTCGACAGTAGTCTCAAAATTCGAATGCAGTACAATCCGAATGATGAGATACTTGTCGAAGAGGATGCGGTGATGGTCCATGGACCAGAGCCTCTCGACGTTGACCGTCGGGATGTAGAACCTATAGTTCTCCAGTGGGGGCGCACTGAGTGCACTCACTGGGTGTAGTCCCCGAGGCTGCCGTCGACTGAAGCAGTTGGCGGTAGTCTCAAAATCTGAATGATACTTGTCTTTAACCTTATACTTGAGTTTGATTGTTATCACTGATGTTTCCTTGTTTCTTGTCGGCAGAGCGTTTGCAAGCTCGGGACTCATTACAACGCCCTTGAGAAGGAGGTGTAGGACTTGCATCACAGTCTCGAAGCTGAGAAGACCAAGAGTACTCGTCTGGAGCAAGAAAAGCGATCACTCGGAGGTAATCGAATCTTGATCGAGTACTTTTTGGACTTGAACCTTTTTCCCTGACCGACTGAAAGTACTTCACCAAATGTACGTAGTGAGAATCTTCAACTTACTAAGAGACTCCGGGCTTCCATTTCTATAGAGACCATGAAGGAGGCCCTGGAGAAGAAAGACCGTGAACTGGCAACTGCCCAGAAAGAGGCCAGTCGGAAAATGAAGGAAGCTGAAGACAAGCTAAAGTCCCTCGAGAAGTTGGGGGAGGAGAAGAAAGACCTGGAGGATGTCGCCAAGAGGAGCACTGTAGAGGCGGTCGAGGCCGAGGCGAAACTGAAGCAAGTCATGTCCAAGAAGCAGGAGCTGGAGAAGTTCATTGTGGATCACTGCAGGGAGATGAACGACACGCTTAAAGGTACGCATTAGGCATGACCAAGTTCCAAATCATTTCACTTCAACTCCTCTCCTCCATTAATTCCCTTTTCCCGAATGTTCATCAGATCTATGCTGGGACGCTAAAGAGGAAACTTCAAAAATCGAGAAGGAGCTAGATCCGAGTGTGGGTCTTCTTGGTGATAGCTTGGCTCTTGCTCTGCTTCGACTCGACGAGCGCACTGCAGAGGTGGCTATCTTCCTCAACCGTTTACGTGAAGCAGCCAAGGAGATTGACAAGGAAGTCGCCCCTGAAGAGGAGTCCCCGAGTGACTTGGATGCCCTCATCAACCGTATGAATGACATGCCATGCCGAGTGCAATTATGGAAAAAATCCGCAGCCCACGCTGGCTCACACATTGCTCTTTCCCTCGTCTGCGTGCATTGCAAGGGCATAGATGAGGAGAAGTTGAAGTCGCTGAGGGTCGTCAAACGAAAGAGCGCCAAGATCGAAGATTTCATGGAGACCTTCCTGCCGGCGGCCACTCGGATTGCAGAGGTTATCGACCTCGACAACTTCACCAACGCAGCATCCCCGACAGCAGCCGAGTGAACCTCGGAGCAAAAACTTTTAAATGATATTTGCCTCAGTATGCCGAGTGATTTCTGTACCCGTACATTTGGCGTGACTTTGCGGCTACGACTATCTGCACTTTTGCTTCGAACTACATGACATTTGAATGCCTTTATTTGACTATTTTGAGCACTTGGCCCGATTCTCTCGAGTGTGGATGCTGTCCTCACTCGTCATAATTTTTAACTTAGACGAAATCAGGTTCACAGCTAAGTCCCCGAGTGTGAATGATGTTATCACATGGAGTAGGTTTTTAACTTAGGCAAAATCAGGTTCGCAGCTAAGCCTCCGAATGTGAACGTTGTTCTCACTCGGAATAGGTTTTTAACTTAGGCGAAATCAGGTTCGCAGCTAAGTCCTCAAGTGTGGATGATGTCCTCACTCGGAGTAGATTGTAAATTAGGCAAAATCAGGTTCACAACTAAGCCCCCGAATGTGGGTGATGTCCTCACTCGGAGCAGATTTTTAACTTAGGCGAAATCAGGTTCGCAGCTAAACCCCCGAATGTGAACGATGTTCTCACTCGGAGTAGATTTTTAACTTAGGTGAAATCAGGTTCGCAGCTAAGCCCCCGAGTGTGGAGGCTGTCCTCACTCGGAGTAATTTGTAACTTAGGCGAAATCAGGTTCACAGCTAATTCCCCGGTGTGAACGATGTTCTCACTCGGAGTAGATTGTAACTTAGGCGAAATCAGGTTCGCAGCTAAGCCCCCCGAGTGTGGAGGATGTCCTCACTCGGAGTAGATTGTGACTTAGGCGAAATCAGGTTTGCAGCTAAGCCCCCCGAGTGTGGAGGTTGTCCTCACTCGGAGTAGATTGTGACTTAGGTGAAATCGGGTTCGTAGCTAAGCCCCCGAGTGTGAACGATGTTCTCCCTCGGAGTAAATTGTAACTTAGGCGAAATCAGGTTCGCAGCTAAGCCCCCCCCCCCCGAGTGTGAATGATGTTCTCACTCGGAGTAGTTTGTAACTTAGGCGAAATTAGGTTTGCAACTAAGTTTATCCACACACCCACTGGGGATGAGGAAAACAAACAAAAGTAAAAAGTTTCGACAAAGAGTATGGAAAGTAAAGACTTTTATTCATCGAATTCACTCGGAAGTTCATTACAGGAATGACAGAGTGTTTTTATACTAAGTGTAGAACTTGCGGAGCAGGTCCGCGTTCCACGCTCGGGGCTCTTGCGCATCGGTTTTGAAGTTATACAACTGGTAGGCTCCATTATTCAGGACTTTGGAGATTGCGAAAGGACCTTGCCACGGAGGCACTAATTTGTGTGGCTTCTGCTGATCCAATCGGAGAACAAGGTCACCTTCTTGAAAAGCGCGCCTTCTGACTTGTCTGTCGTAAAGGCGTCTCAAGTCTTGCTGATATAGCGTCGACCTGATGAAGGCTAACTCTCTCTCTTCCTCTAAGAGGCCCAGATCGTCCTAGCGTGCTACTTTTGCTTCGTCTTCATTCTAGAGTTCCACTCGGGGAGCGTTGTGGCGAACATCACTCGGTGGAATTGCTTCAGACCCGTATACCATAAAGAAAGGAGTGCGCTTGGTTGAACGATTCGGAGTTGTCCGAATGCCCTAGAGGACAGACAGTAGTTCTTCAACCCAAGCGCCAGCAACAATTTCCAGATCCCTCATCAATCGGGGCTTCAATCCTTGAAGAATCATCCCGTTTGCTCGTTCTGCTTGTCCGTTCGACTGCGGGTGAGCTATGGAAGCGTAATTGACCCGAGTACCCTGAGTGTAGCAAAACTCACGGAATTCATCCGAATCAAAATTCTTCCCATTATCAGTGATGATATCCTGGGGAACTCCGAATCTGAAGATAATCTGCCGAATGAAACTGACGGCAGTAGATGCATCCAAGCTTTTGATCTTCGCTTCGACCCAGTTGGTGAACTTATCCACTGCAACCAACAGATGGGTAAACCCGCTCAACCCTGTACGTAGGGGGCCGACCATGTCGAGGCCCCACACGGCAAACGGCCAGGTGAGCGGGATGGTCTTGAGTGTAGATGCGGGCTTGTGTGTCTGATTCTTGTAAAACTGACATCCAACACAGAGATCGACCATATCCTTTGCCGCTGCGTTGGATCGGGGCCAGTAAAACCCTGCACGAAACGCCTTTGCGACCAACACCCGAGAGGACGCGTGATGGCCACAGGTTCCCCAATGAATCTCATGCAAAATCTGTAGCCCTTCTTCTGGGGATATGCATTTTTGTGCCACGCCTGTAGTGCTTTTCTTGTCTAGTTGTTCTCCCATCACTTCAAAGGATTTGGATCGTCGGACGATCCGTCGGGATTCCTCTTCATCCTTGGGGAGCTCTTGCCAGAGCAAGTAAGCTAAGTAAGGTTGGGTCCACTCGGGAGTGATCACCAACATCTCTTGAACGAGATCCACTACAGCCGGAATATCAACCTCAGTCGGATTAGAAGGTCCGACTGCTTGTGGGGGCTCTTCAGTAAAAGAATCTTCTTTGACTGAAGGAGAGTGCAGGTGCTCAATAAATATGCCTTTCGGAACGACCCACCGAGTAGAGCCGATTTTGGCCAGGTCATCGGCGGCCTGGTTCTTCACTCGGGGTATATGGTACAGCTCCAAGCCTTCAAAGTTATTTTCCAACTTCGGAAGTGCATTACAGTATCCAGTCATGGCTGGACTCCGGATATCCCATTCCTTCATCACATGATTGACCATGAGGTCTGAATCACCGAATATCATCAAGCGTCGGATACCGAGCGAGATAGCCATTTAGAGCCCATACAGGAGGGCTTCGTACTCGGCCTCATTGTTTGACGAATCAAAATGGATTTGAAGGATGTAGCTCTGTCGGTCTCCTCTGGGGGGAATAGAGAACTACTCCAGCTCCGGACCCTTGAAGCATCTTAGATCCATCAAAAAACATGGTCCAATGTTCAGGGGTACTTGGTGCTGGCTGTTCCTTCTCTATCCACTCGGCCAAAAAGTCCACAAGTGCTTGAGATTTGATCGCCTTCTTGGCTTCAAACTTGATCTCCAACGGGAGGAGCTCAATCGCCAATTTTGCCACTCGGTCCGTGGCGTCTCTGTTATCCAGGATTTCCGACAGAGGAGCATTGCTGATAACTGTGATCGAGCGCTCTTGGAAGTAATGAGCTACCTTCTTCACAGTGAGGTAAATGCCATAAACCAGCTTCTGATAGTGTGGATACCTTTGCTTGGAAGGAGTCAAAACCTCTGAAATATAATAAACAGGCCTCTACACTTTGAATGCTTTTCCCGATTCCTCGCGCTCCACAGTGAGGACAGTACTGACCACTTGGCTAGTAGCCGCAATGTACAAGAGCAAAGGCTCTTGGCTGCTTGGAGTAGCTAACACCGGCTGGGTGGAAAGCAAAGCCTTGAGCTGATCGAATGCGGCTTGCGCTTCAGGGGTCCATTCAAAGGTATCGGACTTCTTCATCAATCGGTAAAGAGGCAAGGCCTTCTCACCGAGATGAGATATGAACCTACTCAGGGTTGCAAGGCATCCCGTGAGCTTCTGAACGTCATGAAGACGAACAAGTTTCTTCATTCGGACGATGGCATCGATTCCTCGCTCGGAAACGAGAAAACCGAGTAGCTTTCCCGAGGGCACTCCAAATGTGCATTTTGCAGGATTGAGTTTTATTTGGAAACGGTGAAGGTTGGCGAAGGTTTCAGCGAGGTCATCTAGGAGGTCGGAACCTTTCGTGGTTTTATCACGGCAGATGTTCTAGTGCAAGGACTTAGGGGTGAAGCCATCGCTACGGCGATTAACTCGAAGGGGTTGATCGGGACGAAAGACACAGGTTTACCCAGGTTCGGCCCCTCTCGAAGGAGGTAATAGCCTACGTCCTGCTTTGAGTGGTATTGATTGGATATCGATTACAAGGGAGAGGATTCGCTTAACCTAGTACTCGATCAAAGGTTTTCGTGTCCTAAGCCGCCAAGGGAACCTGCCTTTATATACACAGGTCGAGGCCCTGGGCTTACAAGAGTTCGGGCCGGGTTACCTCTAGTAACCGACCTTATCTCTAACTATCCTTGCCTTGTCTGGCAAGCCGTCTCCCAGCGGCTTACGCCTCCAGGTCACACGTTGCCTTCCGGCTCTGGGCCTCCTCTAGGCCCGTCTGGCAAGTCACTCCTAGGCCTTGTCTTGATCTTCCAGCCTGCTTAGGCCTCACTGCTAAGCCGCCAACCTCATGACCCGGCCCCTCCTGGGCGGGTCTCACCACGGGGTTATATCCCCAACATTAGGCCCCAGATTGATTTGAACTTGTTCATGTCAATCTTCAATTCTTCTAGTTGGCAAGTCTTGCATTCTTCATAATCACCTGACCTGCAATAAATCTTCATGACCCGCCATGTGAAAACGGATGACGCCATCTCTGATAAATCCCAAAAGATCTTAATGACATATCAATGGATCTTTGCATTAACTAGTCAATCCGAGTTTTGTCTCCTCGATTCCTGCGCCAGACTGTTGCTGTTCCATCCCCCTTATAAATAGGCGCGCGAGGGGGGTGGGTCCCATCCTTTTCACTTTCCCCCACTGCCGCTTCTCTCTTCTTCTTCCTCCAGACGCTCGCGCACCCGAAGCTTCGCCACGCCGTCCGGACCACACTGTCGTCCTCAACCAGGCCGCTGCATCACCCTAACTTTGTCCAGAGCTCGCCGGCGCTCGTCCGCATCTCCTGCACCTTCCAGGTTCTATTCGTTTTTCCTCCTAGATCCGCATTAGCTCGCCGGTGTTCTTCCGAGGCCGCCACCGTTCATCGAAGTTCTTGCTGTAGATGAAAAAGGAAACACCCTTAGGCCTTCAACCGCTAGCCAAAACCCGCGGTGCTCTGCTTAATGCGTTTTCCATGTTCATCATAGATCATCCATTCACGGGAACTCATATACGAACTGGCTGTTCTTCCATGAACACTTTTAGGTTTAGGAAATATTTCCCTTTTGTTTCCTTCCGTAGATCTTAAAATGGTAGCTGTAATCGGTGGAAGTTGTTTGTCCACACTTAGCAATTTCTTCAACATTTGCTATCAACTTGACCCGCCATCATGCCGCCGGCTCTCCTTGTAGCGATATAATCCGCCTCATTCCTGTAATTAGCGGCGGCTTATAACCTAATAATGACCCGCCAAGTATCGTCGTCATTTTAGAGTCATAGCTGTTTTGGTCATGCAGCATTTTTAACCCGCCACATTTTCATGCCCTTCCACAGCCTTTTAACCTGCCGTCATGGCTAAAGCCCCCGCTTCTTGTGATTGGGTAGGCTCTGGGGTTACCGAGGAAATGCTCAACGATTTTGTAGTCATGGAAGTTTTGCCGGCTCAGGATGTTATCCATTGGCGGGTTCCTGGAAACGAAATCACTCCCGAACCCAAGGATGGGGAGGTTATTGTCTTTACAGACCATCTTCTCCGTGGCTTCTCACCGCCCGGATCAAAGTTCTTCCGGGATGCACTGCACTTTTACAAGCTGCACCCTCAAGACATTGGCCTCAACTCTGTTACCAATTTGTGCCAGTTCCAGATTTTTTGTGAATCATATCTGCAAGAAGAGCCGTCCGTTGACCTCTTCAGGGATTTTTTCTATATCAACCGCCAAACTGAAATTGCTGATGGGCCAAGCCTTGCACTTAGTGGTGTTTCTATTCAGAGGCGGAGGGATGTGTCTTTTCCCGTGGCGACTCTGCCTAGCCACCCCAAGGACTGGAATCATACTTGGTTTTACTGCAAAGACACTTTTCCAGCCGGAGAGAATTCTCTGTCGGGTCATCGTCCCTACCGGCTTTGCACCGACAGTGAACTTCCAGACCGGCTAACTGCTGCTGAGCGCGCCCAATACGGTCCAACGTTTTCAAAGATAAGG
Organism: Elymus sibiricus; assembly: GCA_039707655.1. Classification (NCBI taxonomy): domain Eukaryota; kingdom Viridiplantae; phylum Streptophyta; class Magnoliopsida; order Poales; family Poaceae; genus Elymus; species Elymus sibiricus. Next base: position 138,516,396 of record CM077667.1, on the reverse strand, counting down.
GCCCTATTAGCCAACGGGTTAACTGGCGTTGATCTGACCCGCTGCTGGGTTTCTTGGAGAATTCTACCGCTGAGCCGACGTAGTGGCTTAATGTGTCAATACACTGGTGAGGTGAATGACCCTCAGCGCTTCAACCAGACACCCCTGACAGACAAGGACCTCAACTTGATTGTCAAATCATTGTTGGGAGAACCCAAAGAAGTCTGCAACAAGACAGGGTTAAGTCCTTTCTACGCTCTTAACTCGACACCTGAGGTAAAACTTTTTATTGCAATCTTCACTTTTTCCCTTCAGATTTCGCACTTTACCTCATTCAATCTTTCTGCCAATGCACTTATTATACGCAAGCCGACTCTTCTTTCTGGAATAAAAGACTAACCTCCACCTCCAAGAAGAAAAGCAAGGCAACCAAAGCCCGAGCTCCGGCTCGTAAAAAGAAACCGTCAGCTCAGGACCTGCTCGAGATGGATGACTCGGAGGTAGAACTTGACTCTCTTGGCCTTCTTTTCATGCAACTTATTGACGCTGACTCCTCTCAGGCTGACGCGGAGACTAGCCAAGCCGGCGCAGTAGAGGTAACTACCATCTCCTCCGACTCAGAACCCTTGCCAAGAGAGAAAGTACGGCGGGTCATCCGGAAAGTAAAGTTTTCACACCCCCTTGCTCACTTGGATCCCAACTTTCTTTTGAAGAAGCAGCAACACGACTCCAGGCCTCAGACCCGGAGTGGCGGCTCTGAAGGCCTAGTGGCCGGCTTACCTAACGCTTCGGCTCCACGGAAACGTCGTAATGAGGTAACTCATACTTTTGTTTGTATTTCTTCTGCCTGCTAGCCTTATGCAATAAAACTGATCATACTGCTTAACTTTAATGTCTTCAGGATACTCCTCCTTCCTCTGGCGACTCAACCGCTTCCAAGCTGCCACCTCTTGTCATCAACCTACGGTAATTTTCATCTTTGCATCCAATATTGATTGCTAACTATTTATCCTCATATAATCTTATCCTAAAATCTTTTGTTCACAGGGCACAAGCCAAGAAGAGGAAACTAAGCGGGTCATCTGCCAATCCCGACATTCCAGAGCCGGAGAACCCAAAGCTTAGCACTCCTGAAATTCAGGTCGAGCCCTCGGAAACTGACCAAGGCGCCCAAGACGACACTCCGCAGCCCCTGAGCTGGCAGATGCCGATGTTATGATTCCTGAAGCTAATCTGGAGACGGATCCTAAGCCGCTCAGCCCCTTGCCAACAACTGCTGATGTGACTTCTCATGAGGAAGAGGTTACTATCACTGGGACGGCTTTCACAGCTCCAGCTCCTTCCAACGTGCTGACCAAACACATCATCAAGGATGAGGAGCCTTCACCTGAGAAGGAGAAGGCTAAGCTTGATCTGCCCAATCTAGAGAAGCTTACAGCTGATGAACTGCACTCCGGCTATCTAAGCCGCTTTGCCGCAAGCCGGGACATGGAGGCCAACTTAGTTGGCATGATGAAGAGGAAATATGAGGTACTCAACTTTTCTACTCTCCGTATATCCTTACGTAGCCCCCAAGAGCCGGCTTATTTTCTCGAAGATAAGCCGGGTCTTCCGTAATATGTAAATCTTAATAGACCAACATGTAGTTCCCAAGGGCCGGGTCATTATGTAAATAATGAACCGGAACTTACTGCATTGATAGAAACAAAATGCCAAGTGTAGCGCCCAAGGGCCAGGTTATCTTCGTGAAGATGATCCAGGTCTTATTTATACTGTAGACTTTGAAAGAACTGATACACATTAGCCCCCAAGTGTCAAGTATATTGCTTGCAATCTGCTTGAGACTTGTAACAACCCTCTGCAGTGCCTCCAAGTACTATTATAAACCGGACTGGCGGCTTAAAATTGATAAATTTGCTGTGGACAATTTGTCTTGTGCAGGAGGCTTTAAATGTGGCCGAGTCTAGTATGGCCGATCTTAGGAAGAACCTGGCATGGCAAGAAGACGCCCGAGCTAAAGCTGACACAAAATGGCGGCTCTCCTCGCCAGAACTGGAAAAAATCAAGGCAGACTTTGAGGCATACAAACAATCTACTGAAGCCAACGAAGCCGCCTTGACGAAACGTGCAGAAGATGCTGAGGGCCAACTTAAGCCTGTTACAGAAGAGTTGTCCAGCTTGAAACGCCATATAGCCCGGATGACTGAAGCTGTCTTTGGTAAGCATTGTTGACTATGTTATGAGTATTCTTTTTCAAATATTCTTATAGAGACTCGCCCGGCGACTTACAAATTTGATCTGTTTGCAGGCCAACGAACTCGCCAGCTTCTGGATGACAGCTTGCTGAAGCTGAAGGCTTTATATGCCTTCAGTGAACAGCTGTACGCTGGAAGCCTTTTCACCATCAGGGCTGTTTTTGGTGAAAAAGGGGTTCCAAAGCTGATCAAGGATGTGCTGAAGTGCCTCTCCACTGTCCCTAAGAATTTTGAAGAGATGAAGAAATCAGCCGCCCGCAAGGGTGCAATATCTGCTTTAAGCCGGGCTTTGGCATATGCGTCGGAGCTTAACCCGGAGGAGATGGTGGGAGGTTTCCCACAGCTGAAGGCCGACGGGTCAGAATTCACCCAAGATGACTACGCTCGTTGCTTCAGAGCGTCTCGAGTATTGGCCAGCCAATTAGCCACAGAAGCTGATCTGAAGACATATCAGGCGGTTTATGATGACAACAACGCGCGAGTCCAGGCGCCCACATTTGAGCCGAAGGACCTGACTCCTCAACGTCATAAGCACATCTTCGCCCCTGATGTTGACCCGTCTCCAATCTTGCATTACGAAGCTGAATTTGAAGCTTTAATCAATTGCAACTGGGATGTGGACAACCTTCAGATCCAGGAAAACGAAGACCCGGCGCGGGATGACCCGTCGACGAGCTAGGTGAGAAGCTGGTCTCCAATGAAGTTAACCCGGGCAATGCTGAGCCGCCGGGTTATAACTTGTGCGAAAAACTTGAGTCACACATTTTGGGCCCTCTCGAGCCTTGTAATAGCTGTAGTAAAAACTTGATTGCCTGTGTCGTGCCTTTGCGCACGTTTTGAACTTTATCAGCTCTTATTCTGGCAGCTTTGGCGTTTCAAAAATTCTTCCACAGTGTGAATGTTTTGATATGATCATATGCCTCAGTATCAATTTCATCAATTCCCACTGGCGGGTTATAATCCATGAGCAATACTAAGCCGGGATAAGTTATTACCGAAAGACTTAGAATCTCATCATGAAAAAATCCTGCAAAATAACAAGCAGAAAATATATGTATATCTTTTGTTATTATTTAGGCGGCTTTGAAGGCACAGCCCGAAGAGATGAACTCTAGTTTATATTTTTGAGAAAAAGCTCAAGTTTTGTGCTTTCAAAGAAGCTAGGCATGAATGCCCAAAATCCCATAAGCCAGCTCTCACGTGACATAAATCCGTCATTTTAACCTTAACCAGTTCAGGATCTTAAAAAACATTGACTGTTAAGAGTACGAACATGCCACATAGCGGAGAGACTACAGCAGATAGGTGAGTTTATCCTTGCTCTCTGTAAGCCGGCTCTCACGTGACATAAGCCGCCGGTTTAACTTTGACAAGTTCAGGGTCTTGAAAAAGATTGACTGTCAAACGTTCGGCGGGTCACCTGGCGGAGTAGCAAGTTGCAAACAGGCAGGTTTAACTCAAATATGGCTTTTAAGCCGGTCAAGAGGGTATGAAAGCTAAACCCAGTGGGTTGGAAGCCCCCAAGTGACCTTATGAATAATCAACTCTTTGCACCATCAACTGTTGCAAGGAAACGGCAGAGGCCCCGAATTATAGGGATGCCGGTTTTATTATATTATAAAAGTGGTATATACAATGACAAAAGTATGTACATTGATGAGAGCCGATGGCTCAAGTGTACTAAGGCCGAAGATGAGCAATGTTCCACGGCCTGGCAGTTTCCTCCCCAGAAGTGCGTGACTTGTCACTCTCCCGTATATCAATGAGATAATAGGAACCATTGTTGAGATTCTGCTGATCACAAAAGGTCCCTCCCAGGGAGGCGACAACTTATGCATATCTGTCTGGTCTTGAATCAAACGGAGCACTAATTCGCCTTCTTGGAACGTCCGGGTCTTGACTCTGCGGCTATGATAGCGACGCAGATCTTGCTGGTAAATCGCCGACCGTGCTGCCGCAAGATCCCGTTCTTCATCCAAGGCATCCAAAGCGTCCTGACGCACCGTCTCATTTTCAGTTTCAACGCAAGCCGCCACCCTGGGCGAGTCATGACGGATATCACTGGGGAGAACAGCTTCTGCGCCATAAACCATGAAGAAAGGCGTGTAGCATGTTGATCTGTTGGGGGTGATTCTGATGCTCCAAAGAACTGAAGGTAATTCTTCCACCCAACAACCCGGCATTCGTTCCATAGGAACCATAAGCCGGGGATTTATAACTTTCAAAATTTCCTGGTTAGCACGCTCTGCTTGACCATTAGACTGTGGATGAGCCACGGAGGAGACATCAAGGCGGATGTGTTCACTGTCGTAGAACTCTTTCATAGCCCCCTTGGACAGATTTGTACCATTGTCAGTAATGATACTGTGAGGATAAGCAAACCGAAAAATCAGCTTTTTGACGAACTGAACTGTTGTTGCTACGTCGCACTTACTGACCGGCTCTGCCTCAACCCACTTAGTAAACTTATCAACCGCCACCAAGAGGTGGGTCTTCTTATCTTTAGACCTCTTAAACGGTCCAACCATATCAAGCCCCTAGACCGCAAACGGCCAGGTGATTGGAATCATCCGCAACTCTTGAGCCGGCACATGGGCACGTCGTCCAAATTTCTGACACCCATCACATTTACTGACCAAGTCTTCTGCATCTGCGTGAGCTGTTAACCAGTAAAAGCCGTGCCGAAAAGCTTTAGCCACCAAAGATTTTGACCCGGCATGATGACCACAATCGCCGGCATGTATCTCTTGCAAGATTTCATGGCCCTCCTCAGGAGAGACACAACATTGAAAAATGCCAGTCACGCTGCACCTGTGTAACTCGCCATTGACAATAGTCATAGACTTAGACTGCCTCATAATTTTCCATGCCAAGGTCTCGTCTACGGGTAACTCGCCGCGAGTCAGATACGCCAGATAAGGCAGCGTCCAATCAGGGATAGCGCGGAGAGCCGCCACCAATTGTCCTTCCGGGTCAGGTATAGCAAGATCCTCCCTTAGAAGGTAGCTTAACTGGCGGGTGATGCAGTACATCCAGAAACACATTAGGTGGCACCGGCTTACGCTGAGACCCCGGTCTTGATAACGCGTCAGCCGCCTCATGCTTCCGACGATCAATGTGATCCACCTGATAACCCTTGAAATGACCAGCGATGACATCAACCGCCTGGCGGTAAGACGCCATACGAGGATCTTTAGAATCCCATGTGCCAGAAACTTGCTGGGCCACCAGGTCTGAGTCGCCGAGACATCTGACCCGGCTCAAATTCATCTCTTTGGCCACACGGAGTCCATGAAGCAAAGCTTCATACTCAGCTGCATTGTTAGTACAAGGAAACATTAACCTTAATACATAACAAAACTTGTCACCTCGAGGGGAAGTTAACACAACCGCAGTACCTGAACCTTCCAACTGCCTGGATCCATCAAAGTGAATTGTCCAATATGTATTGTCCGGCTTCTCCTCAGGCGCTTGACATTCTGTCCAGTCATTGATAAAATCCACCAGGGCTTGAGATTTAACAGCCGTCCGAGTTACATACTTTAGATTAAGAGGTCCAAGCTCAATTGCCCACTTAGCAATCCTGCCGGTGGCTTCTCTATTTTGAATGATATCTCCCAAAGGAGCAGAGCTGACCACCGTGATTGGATGTCCAAGGAAATAATGCTTCAACTTGCGATTTGCCATGAACACTCCAAACACCAACTTTTGCCAATGCGGGTATCTTTGCTTGGATTCTGTCAAAACCTCGCTGACATAGTAAACCGACCGCTGGACTGGATACTCTTTGCCTGCCTCCTTGCGCTCCACAACAACTGCAGCACTGACGGCTTTATTATTAGCCGCCACGTACAAGAGCAAAGGCTCTTTTCCACGGGAGCAGCCAAGACAGGCGGCTCAACCAACTGTTTTTTGAGCGCCTCAAACGCATCATTGGCAGCATCACTCCAGACAAAATCATATGTCTTCTTCATCATCTGATACAAAGGAATAGCTTTCTCGCCCAGGCGGCTTATGAACCGGCTTAAAACTGCAATACGGCCCGCCAAGCACTGGACATCATTAATGCACGCTGGCTTAGACAAAGAGGTGATGGCTTTTATTTTATCCGGGTTAGCCTCAATGCCACGCTCGGAGACCAAAAATCCCAGGAGTTTGCCTGCAGGCACACCAAACACACACTTAGCCGGGTTAAGCATCATCTTGTAAACCCACAGGTTATCAAAAGTTTCCTTCAAGTCATCTAGCAGAGTCTCCTTCTTCCTTGACTTGACAACAATATCATCCACATAAGCATGAACATTGCGCCTAATTTGACTATGAAGACAGTTCTGCACACAGCGTTGGGAAGTCGCCTGCGCACTTTTGAGTCCAAAAGGCATAGACACGTAGCAGAAAGCTCCAAAAGGCGTGATGAAAGACATCTTCTCTTGGTCTTTGACTGCCATCTTGATCTGATGATAACCCAAATAGGCGTCAAGGAAACATAAACTCTCACAACCCGCTGTTACATCAATGATCTGGTCGATACGGGGGAGAGCAAATGGATCAACCGGACACGCCTTGTTGAGATCTGTGTAATCTACACACATGCGCCACGTGCCATTCTTCTTAAGTACAAGCACGGGGTTAGCCAACCACTCCGGGTGAAAAACCTCCATGATAAACCCTGCAGCTAAGAGCCGGGCTACTTCTTCTCCGATAGCTTTACGCCGCTCTTTGTTGAAACGACAGAGGAATTGCTTGACTGGCTTAAACTTAGGATCCACATTAAGGTTGTGCTCAGCGAATTCTCTCGGTACACCCGGCATGTCAGAAGGCTTCCATGCAAAGATGTCCCGATTCTCACGGATGAATTCGATGAGCGCGCTTTCCTATTTAGGGTCCATATTGGCCCCTATAGTGAACTGTTGCGATGAGTCGCCAGGAACAAAATCCACCAAGTTGGTATCTTCTGCCACAAACTTCAGGGGCGGGTCAGATTCCATGCTGGGCTTCTTCAGCGGGGTCATATCCGCTGGGTTAACATTGTCTTTATAAAACTTTAGCTCTGCCTCGGCACAACTTGACTCTGCATATGCAGCATCACCTTCCTCGCACTCAAGAGCAATCTTCCGATCACCATGCATTGTAATCGTCCCCTTCAGACCAGGCATCTTGAGCTGCAAGTAAACATAACAGGGCCGTGCCGTGAACTTAGTATAAGCCGGCCTTCCAAACAAAGCATGATATGGGCTCTTTATTTTAACCACTTCAAATCATAAGGTCTCCACCCTGTAGTTGAACACATCACCAAAAGCTACCTCAAGGGCAATTTTTCCAAGTGGATAAGCTGATTTGCCGGGTACCACACCGTGAAAAACTATGGATGATGGCTTGAGATCCTTGTTAACCAGGTTCATCCGACGGAAAGTGTCATAATATAGGATGTTGATGCGGCTACCACCATCCATCAACACCTTGGTAAACATGTAGCCTCCTACCTGAGGGGCTACCACGAGGGCTAAGTGCCCCGGGTTATCAACTTGCGGCGGGTGATCCTCCCTACTCCATGATATCGTGTGCTCAGACCACTTTAGGTACTGCGGAAGAGCCAGCATGGCTGCGTTAACTGCCCGCTTGCGCACTTTCTGATCCTGCTTATCGAGACTCGTGGTGAAGACGTGATACTGGCCTCCGTTAAGCTCTTTTGGGTTGCTCTGATACCCTGACTGATTGTTTTGCTGCTGACCACCATTGCCAGATTGCTGATTATGACCTCCATGGTTACCTTGACCCTGATAACCAGAGTTTGAGCCGCCGGCACCAAAGCCGGACCCATGAGATCCGGACCCTGGCCCGCCTGGCGGTCCATTGCCACTACCGTGATGCTGGTTAAGGCTGTAGTTCCGGAACTCCCGCATGATATAGCAATCCTTCCAAGCATGAGTGGACGGCTTGTTGGGCAGACTATGCTTCGGGCAGGGGTCATTAAGCATTGCTTCCATGTTGAAAGGTTTATTCTTGCCGAAAGGTGGTTTACCGTTGCCCTTGCCACGGTTGTTCCCAGTGTTGGTATTGGCTACCAGATCTGACCCGCCGTCCGGATGCTTCCATTTACCGCCATTGCCTGGATTGTTATTTCCTGCCCCGTTCTGCTGCTGACCCTTGCCGTTGCCATTCTTCTTACCCTTAGCCGATTTCTCATCATCAGACCGAGGATCCTTCGTGCTGTCAGAGTCTGCATATTTAGTGAGAGCCGCCATGAGCTCACCCATGTCCTGGCAAGAACGCTTGAGCCGTCCAAGCTTCTGCTTAAGTGGCAAAAAATGACAATTCTTCTCCAGAATTAGAACCGCCTGAGCCGCCGTGATGTTGTCAGATGAATGGATAATGGTTGAGACCCGCCGGACCCAATGATGGGTCGACTCATCCTCACGCTGCACGCAATGATCCAGATCGACAATCGTCATAGGCTGCTTGCACGTCCCTTGAATTTTTTTGATGAACCTTGCCATCAACTCGGCCCAGGAATGAATGGTATTGGGTGGCAAACCCTTTAACCATGTACGAGCCGGTCCTTCCAACATCATGATGAAGTACTTAGCATAGACTGCATCACTGACGTCTAACATCTCCATGGCTAGCTCATAACTCTCGATCCAGGCTTCTGGAGGCAGATCAGCTGTATAATTAGGCACTTTGCGCGGACCCTTAAAGTCCTTCGGCAGGCGCTCGTTCCGCAGAGCCGGTGCTAAACACGGCACTCCCACAACTCTGGAGGTGATTCCGGCTCCCGCCGAAACTGAGGGGGTCATCGGGGGCGGCTCTTGGTAAGCCGCCGCGACCGCCGTCTCCCGCTGAGCTCTAGCATTATCCACAATCGCATGGGAATCGACAACGGGCGGGTCATCACGGGGCGGGTGTCGACGTCGCTCACTGCTAGAGACAGTCGGTGACTCCAAGCACCGGCCATAACTGCGGCTTGGGATGGGGGTTGAGTGCACACGACTCCGGCTGTAAGTATACTTCTCCTGTTGAGCCACTGTTGTCTGCAAGTACCCGATGGCATTCCTTGCTTCTTCGGCGAAAGGCGTTCCCTCAGCAAGGGGGAGCGCATTGAGCCTGGCAGCTACTGCTACTATATCCTCCACCGGGTTAGAATAATGACCGGGTGGTGTCAGAAAATGTTGCGGCGGGGTCTGGTTCCTGCGGGGCGGGTCTGGCTGCCGATGTTGTGTCGCCGCCCTATTCCCAGGCAACTCCGCCATCTGGGTCATGGCCAGCGGCTCGTTCGGTCCTGCTCCCGGGGTGTTAAAAAGATTTCTGGGCTCATACTGATCAGCCAGGCAGGACTGATGCCTCATCCGAAGAACTGCCTCTGAAGCTTGTTGATCCAGACTAAGGCAAAAAGCTTCAGCCCTGAGACTCTCCGACTCAGCATCCATCTGAGCCTGAAACACATTGATCTCCTCCTGGGCCCTGGTCATCTGGTCCTTCAACCTCGCGATCTCTGCGTTACGGTTTGCTTGGTTTTCCGCTGTGACCTCGGTTCCCATCAGAGTTGTTAGCTCGTTCATCAGATCCAGCAAAACTTGAGCCGGGGCCCTGGCTGACCCAGACTCTGCCGCGCCGGCCGACGCTGTCCCGGCCGCCGTGCTGCCAGAAGCCGGCGCCGATCCAGCCACGAACACGGCGGCTTGGCTCGGCGGCTCATAGGGCTCCGGAAAATTGTCACCATCGAAGTAGCCCCCAAGCCCGCCGTTATGAAGCTGGTAGATTGATTCCACCACTCCGCTCGAGGATCCGTCCTCTGAGCAGATGAGGGTTTCCCCCCGTGACACAGAACCTTCCTCAAGTTCCGCGCCCTGGGTGAAGCCGACGAAGACGTGCTTCCGGCCCGGCTGGATCCGGGCGGGTTGCGCGGGCCGGGCCGACTCGACGAGGCTGGTGCAGATGTCCGGCCCGGGCTTAGATCCACCGATCTTGCCGATGAAAACGTGAATTTCGCCGAAGGGGACCCGGTACCCGTACTCGATTGAGTCAGCCTCGGGGCCCCAGCCAGCGTCGTCGATGTAGAGCTTGCCGCGGCGACTCTTAGTCATCCTGCCCACGGCGTATCCCTCAATCCCTGGGAGAGAGCCCTTCGAGTACTCCAAACCACCGCGCATCTGCCCCACGGTGGGCGTCAACTGTCGTGGTTTTATCATGGCAGATGTCCTAGTGTAAGGACTTAGGGGTGAAGCCATCGCTACGGCGGTTAACTCGAAGGGGTTGATCGGGACGAAAGACACAGGTTTACCCAGGTTCGGCCCCTCTCGAAGGACGTAATAGCCTACGTCCTGCTTTGAGTGGTATTGATTGGATATCGATTACAAGGGAGCGGATTCGCTTAACCTAGTACTCGATCAAATGTTTTCATGTCCTAAGCCGCCAATGGAACCCGCCTTTATATACACAGGTTGAGGCCCTGGGCTTACAAGAGTCCGGGCCGGGTTACCTCTAGTAACCGACCTTATCTCTAACTATCCTTGCCTTGTTTGGCAAGCCGTCTCCCGGCGGCTTACGCCTCCAGGTTACACGTTGCCTTCCGGCTCTGGGCCTCCTCCAGGCTCGTCTGGCAAGTCACTCCCAGGCCTTGTCTTGATCTTCGAGCCTGCTTAGGCCTCACTGCTAAGCCGCCAACCTAATGACCCGGCCCCTCCTGGGCGGGTCTCACCACGGGGTTATATCCCCAACAGAACCTTTCCTGGACTTGACCACGATGTCATCCATGTAAGCATCTACGTTCTGACTGATTTGCTCTTGCAAACACTTTTGAATCACTCACATAAAAGTGGCCCCAGCATTCTTAAGACTGAATGGCATAGTGATATAGCAGAAGCACCCGAATGGGGTGATGAAAGCTGTTTTTATTTCATCTGGTCCATACATTCAGATTTGATGGTACCTGGAGTACGCATCTAAGAACGACAGGCATTCACATCCGGCGGTGGAATCTACTATTTGATCTATGCGGAGAAGGAGAAAATGATCTTTCGGGCAGGCCCGATTAAGGTGCTTGAAGTCGATGCACATCCGGAGGGACTTGTACTTCTTGGGAACCAACACTGGGTTGGCCATCCACTCGGAATGGAAGACTTCGCGAATGAATTCAGTGGCTAGGAACCGAGCGATCTCTTCACCAATCACCTTGCGTTTCTCAACGGAGGATCGGCGCAAGTGCTCCTTGACTGGTTTGACTTTTGGATCCACTCGGAGTCGGTGCTCAGCCAGTCCCTTGGGAACCCCCGGCATGTCAGACGGCTTTCATGCGAAGATATCCCAGTTCTCACGGAGGAACTGGATGAGTCAGTCGCTTAGACTTTAACAAATCTGTAGTGTCCACTGCCTTCTTGTACCCATCGAGTTCGACTGCGAGTACTTGTTCATTTGCAATTTTAGAGCCCTGCTGGAGGCACTCTTCAGCGACTTTCCGATCACCGGTCACCGTGATCACACCATTCGGTCCTGTCATCTTAAGTTTAAGATATACGTAACATGGTCGGGCCATGAAACGCGCGTAGGCAGGCCTATCCAAGATAGCATGATATGCACTCCGAAAGTCAACCACTTCAAACTTCAGGCGTTCCTTTCGGAAGTTTTTCTCCCCTCCGAACACGACGTCCAGGGCGATTTGCCCGAGTGACTCGACTTTCTTCCCAGGGATGACCCCATGGAAATGCATGTTACTCTTACTCAGGCAGGACATCAGAATGCCCATAGCGCTGAGTGTGTCTGCATAAATTATGTTGAGCCCACTGCCACCATCAATCAAGACTTTGCGCAGTCGGACTCCATTTACAGCCGGATCAACGACCAACGCCTGCCTTTCGGGGGTGGCTATGTGGGCTGGGTGATCGGACTGGTCGAAAGTAACAGGCGTCTTTGTCCAGTTGAGGTACTTGACGGCAGTCGGAGCTACCAAGTTCACCTCTCGATTGATGACCTTCAAACAGCTCTTGCTTTTGACATATGCGAAGATCATGTTCAGGACCTTGTCGACGTGAGGGTACTCGAAATCACGCTCGCCTTCTTCGTCATCGTCCTTCTCTATAGAGGCCTCTTTACCCATCTCATGCTTGAGCATTTGGCACTCCCGAGTGGTGTGCTTTCGGTAAATGAGGTTACCCTCCTCATCTTTTTTCGTGTGGATAGCGCAGGGCTGATCCAACACTTCAGAATTGTACTCGGGCTTCTTCTTGTTGGCCGAGTATTTTTTTTCTTATTCTTCTTGGGCTTCGGCTTCCCTTGACCAGGAACTGCAGCCACTTCTACCTTTCCCAGATGATCAGCTTTCCGCTTTTGCTTTTTGCCTGCGTTCCCTGCCGATTGAGGGGCATCACCAGCTCGCCCTTTGCTGCTGCGAAGGCGGTCTTCCTCTTCGCCATTGGCATATTTGTTAGCAATTTCCACGGCCCGACTGAGAGACAGATCTCCCAATCGGCCAAACTTCAGGATGAGTTCCCTATACCGAGTGCCTGCCTTGAAAGCGCAGACGGCCTGGTGCTCGGTGACATTCTCAATCGTGTTGTGCAGAGTAGTCCATCGCTGAATGTACTCCCGGAGAGTTTCATTGCTTTTCTGGACATAATGCTGCAACTCTGTCAATCCACCCGGACGCTTATATGTGCCCTCAAATGTCTTGATGAACACCTGCGCCAGGTCCTCCCAGCAATAGATGCTGCTAGAAGGCAACTGGTTCAGCCAGGCCCGAGCGGATCCTTCTAGCATGAGGGGAAGATGCTTCATTGCCACGAAGTCATCACCACCCAAAATCTAAGCAGCCACTCGGTAATCTTCGAGCCACATTTCCGGCTTAGATTCGCCGTTAAACTTTCCGATCCCCGTCGCCAACCTGTAGTTGTGGGGAATCTCAACTTCTCGGATATACCTGCAGAAGCACTCGAGACCTGACGTCCCCCATCCGCTCACCCGGTCTCTGACCAATCGGTTTTTATCCACCATTCTATGCGTGATGGTAGATTTGGCATTGAGCAGTGGAGGGCGTCGGCCGGCTTCCTCATAACCTCTAGGGCGAGGAGGAGTCTGATTGCGGTCCTCTCTGTGAGGCTGACCGTCATCATAAGGCCGCTTGCCGTATGAACCACCCCTCGGAGGGGGCGTCCGACTGACATCACGGTCGTCACGCCAACGCCCTCCGTGTAGGCCTCTCGAAGGAGGAGGAGAGTATTGGCGCTTCCCGTAAGCATGCGGACTATGCGCGGACTGGACAGTGTCAGCCCGAAGGGACTTGCTGTATATACGCTAGTTCAACTGAGACACTTCCGAATTCTCTCTCATTGCTGTTTTTAGCATAGTCTGAATCTGCCGAATACCTTCTCCAGCCGCAGAACCAGAGGGTTGAATGGATTCAGCTATCAGAGTAGCCGCGGCTAGGTTCTCTATGGGAGTGCGCATCACTGGGATCTTGGGTGGCTTGTCATTCGGAAACAACCGCCGCTTGTTGTAACTGGAGCTTGGTTGCTCCCTTGCTATGCGTTCATCGAGTGCTCGCTGGAACCTCTCTAAACGCTCGCGCTCGGCTAAGGTGGCCTGACGCGTGGCCTCCAAGGCTATCTCCTCCGGGGACGTTCCCGTGATGGGGATGAGGAGGACTTCGTCGTCCCTCCTTCTCCTCTCTTCCCACTGCTCCCGAGTGAGAGGCTGGGGAAAATAACCGTCGGAGGGACCGTCGTCGAGGCGGCCTCCGTCTCGGGCATGGGGGCAACCCATGGAGTACCCAGGGGGGCCATGATCGGTGGAATGTGCCATCAGTATCTCAGCAGCGTTTCCGCTGCTTTAACACTCGGACTCATCGGACAGCTCGTCGCCCGATGTGGGAGACAAGCTGACAGTGGGCTCACCGGAGTCGAGCACGACGACCTGCTCGGTAGTAGGCTGCCGCGCCATGACATGCTTGAGCCACCGCTGCAGCCATGAGCGTCCAGAATGCTTGCGGCGGCTGGACGCCGAACGGGCCGGCACTGAGCCGTATGGCTCCGATGACTGGCGCAGGAGGACCCCGTGCGCCGCCGCGCTGAAATGCACAGCCTCGCGGGCGGGGAACGCATCCGCGTCCAGCGGTGCATTGTGCATCCAAGCCTAACCATCGGTGATGAAGCGGAGGCTGTCGAAGAGAATCTCACCGCCGAGTGCCAGCATGATGGCCGAAAAAAATGAATCTCCACTTGCGTCGGAGTTTGCTAGAACTGCCGCCCTATGGTCGGTGCCAACTGTCGTGGGAGTAATACTGACAGTAGTACGGGGGGTATGTATGAGTAAGGGCGAAGCCTAGCTACGGAGCAAGTGTCACACTCGGATTTTACGAGTTCGGACCCCACTCGGAAGTGGTAAAAGTCCTACGTCTCGAGCCCTGGGGCCAAGTGTTGCTTTGTGTATGTTTCTGATTACAGAGAGTTCGTAACCCTTGCTCTGGTGTCGGGGGTGGCTTATATAGAGTGCGCCACCACCAGCCGAGTGCCATTACGAGGGTCATTAATGCTAGTAACTGCCGGAGTTACTGGAAACTCCCGTGTTAACTACGAGCATTATAGGTAACGTAGTATTTACAGCACTTAATGCGAGTTAAGTCCCTCAAACGTTGTAGCTCCGACGCCGCCTCTGCTTCTTCACGTCCGGGTGCCTAAGCCAGGCCGAGTGGCTAGTAATGTCCGAGTGACTTACAGGGATCCGAGTGCATCTTGTACATTCGTCTGAGTGCCACGATAATCCAGGGACTTCCGTGAACTTGTAGGACCCCAGGTGTGTCCTGACGTGGCTTGAGACTGCGTCGGTATTTCCCCAAAGAGGAAGGGATGATGCAGCACAGCGACGGTAAGTATTTCCCTCAGTTATGAAACCAAGGTTATCGAACCAGTAGGAGGATCACCACCACCCAATAAGCAGCACCTGCACACAAATAACAAATACTTGCAACCTGACGTGAATGAGAGGTTGTCAATCTCTCTACGGTAAAAAGATAGATTAGGTAGTGATAGATAGGAGAGATAGATCTCTAAGGAACACAAAATAAAAAGGGCAAATAAAATATGCAGCAATATGTTTTTGGGTTTTTGGTTATGTAGATCTGAAAACAAAGATGCAAAAAGATAGATCGGAAAGCAATATGTTGGAAAAGTAGACCCGGGGGCCGTAGGATTCTCTAGTGGCTTCTCTCATGAGTATAGCGCACGGTGGGTGAGCAAATTACTGTTGGGCAATTGATAGAAAATTGAATACTCATGACGATATCAAAGGCGATGATCATTATATAGGCATCACGTCCAAGATAAGTAGACCGACTCCTGCCTGCATCTACCACTATTACTCCACACATCGACCGCTATCGAGCATGCATCTAGTGTATTAAGTTCATGGAAAAATGGAGTAATGCAATAAGAACGATGACATGATGTAGAAAAGATCTATTCATGTAGGAATAGACCCCATCTTGTTATCCTTAATGGCAACGATACATGCATGTCTTGCTGCCCCTTCTGTCACTAGGAAAGAACACCGCAAGATCGAACCCATCACAAAGCACCTCTTCCCATGGCAAGAAAAATCGATCTAGTCGGCCTAACTAAACCAAAGATTCGAAGAAGAAATATGAGGCTATAATTAATCATGCATATAAGAGATCAAAGAAGACTCAAATAATATTCATGGATAGAAACTGATCATGAACTCAAAATTCATTGGATCCCAACAAACATACCGCAAAAGTTTACATCAAATAGATCTCCAAGAGACCATTGTATTGAGAATCATAAGAGAGAGAGAGGAAGCCATCTAGCTACTGCATACAGACCCGTATGTCTATGGTGGACTACTCACGCATCATCGGAGAGGCACCTATGAAGAAGATGAACCCCTCTGTGATGGTGTTTAGATTGGAACTCGAGGTTCTGGAACTTCCGGCGGCTGGAATTGTGTTTTGTCGATTCCCCTAGGCTTTTTGGAATATTTTGGAATTTATAGGCATCAGAGGCAGGGGAGAGGGGCCCCGGGGAGGGCACAACCCATCAGGGCGCACCGAGGCCCCCCTGGCATGCCATGGTGGGTTGTGGTCTCCACGGCCCACCTCTTCGGCACTTCTTTGGCCCACTGGGTGTCTTTTGGTCCAAAAAAAATCTCCAAAAAGTTTCGTCGCGATTGGACTCCGTTTGGTATTGATTTTCTGCAAAGTAAAAACAAGCAAAAACAGCAACTGGCACTTTGGCACTATGTCAATAGGTTAGTCCCAAAAAAATGATATAAAGTTGTTATAAAATGATTGTAAAACATCCAAGAATGATAATATAACAGCATGGAACAAGCAAAAGTTATAGATACGCTGGAGACGTATCAGCATCCCCAAGCTTAATTCCTACTCGTCCTCGAGTAGGTAAATGATAAAAACAAAATTTTTGACGTGGAATGCTGCCTAACATGTTCATCTCACATTCTTTTCTTTTGTATAGCATGGACATTTGGACTTGTAAAATGATTCAAAGCAATAGTCTAGTTTTAACATAATGACTTCAATACTCAAGCATGTCAACAAGCAACCATGTCTTTCAAAATATCAACACTAAAGAAAGTTATCCCTAGCCCATCATGCTCAATCATTGATCCATTCATGAAACACACTCAAATATTAGCTATGCCCAATGCTCAAGTACGATCATAGTGCCCCCTAGTTGGTGCTTTATAAGAGAAGATGGAGACTCAAAGTACAATAAAAATTGCATAAAGTAAAAAAGATAGGCCCTTCACAGAGGGAAGTAGGGATTTGTAGAGGTGCCAGAGCTCAAGGTTTAAATTGAGAGAGAAAAATATTTTGGGTGGCATGCTTTTCCTGTCAACGAAAACGACAAAGTAGCTCACACTACTTTCCATGCTAGATATATCATAGGCGGTTCCCAAACAGAAAATAAAGTTTATTCCTTTTTCCACCAAACTTTCACTTTCCATGGCGGGCCGTATCCACGGTTGCCTTCCATACCAAAACTTTCCAAGGAATTTATTATTTGACAACATAAAGTAATTTTTTTTCTTTTTCATTTCGGGAATGGTTATCCCTATTACCGCCGCACTTTCGTGCAATGACAAGTGAATAAACACTCATCTTGAGAATAACACATCTAGCATGAAAAAATATTGGACACTCCCCACCGTTTCATGAGCGGTACGGGCACACAAAAGAGAAAATTTATTTTGAAAATTTAGAGATGGCACATACAAATTTTCTTGGAACGGCATGGAAATACCGCATATAGGTAGGTATAGTGGACTCATAAGGCAAACATGGTTTAAGGATTTTGGATGCACAAGTAGTATTTCTACTTAGTACAAATGGAGGCTAGCAAATAGATTGGGAAGCAACCAAACAAAGAAACGAAAATTCACATAAGAGAGCATTGAGCATAACTAACACTGAATAATGCACCACAAGTAGGATGTAACTTCATTGCATAACTATTGACTTTCGTGCATGCCTAGGGAATCAGAAACCTTAACACCAATATTCCTACTAAAGCACAATTACTCACTAACATGACTCACATATTACTATCATCATGTTTCAAAACTATTACAAAGAATCAAGTTTAATTTGTCCAATGATCTTCATGAAAGTTTTTATTATATCCTCCTTGATCTTCATGAAACTATTGCAAAGAATCAAGTTTAATTTGTCCAATGATCTTCATGAAAGTCCAATGATCTTACAAAGAATCAACTTTCCCCTTTGTTTTTGATTTCAAATTCATCCAATTCAATTCAATGGGAGAAGATGACATGAGTTCTTCAAATGATGGATTTAAAATTTTGGATTTGAAAACTACTGAAAAGTTCTACTTGGAATTTATTTTATTTTTCAAAGTTTGGATGGATTCAAATGCCCTGACCAAACTTTGAAAATATGAGAGGAGGAACATGACCCTCCATGTCAGGGATATTTTTGTGAAACATTTGAACACTAAAACTCAGGGGGTTATTTGAAAATTATTTGCAAAAAGAAATAAAACCAATTTAGGCATTTTCTTAAAAATATTTTTTAAAATTTATTCTTTTGGCCGTGGAAAAATGTTAAACAAATTCTATATTTTCTCCTGATAATTTTGATATATAAACCTTCCGTATTTGAGTTTATATTTATTTTCCTACTCTAATTTTACTTTCCTGTTATTTATCAAAAGCAAATAATTCTTTAAAAGGAAAAATCGCCGTGTGCGTTAGGAAACCACCGCGGCCCATTTTGGAATAGTCCGGCCTGTATCACCACTCGCCAGATCCGAAAGATTTTCGGATCGGCCGCCCGATCTCACCCGCGCCTCTCTCCCTCACTGACCGCATGACCCCACTGCCCGATCAAATCTTCCCGTGGTCTCCACCTTCCTTTCTTCTTCTTCTTTCTTCCCTCGCCGGAGCTGATCCCGATCCGTGATGATCTCCCTCTCCCCTTCCTATCCTTCGACTTCGAGGCCATCTATAAATAGAGGAGCTCGCCCGCACCCCGTTCCTCCCCAAACCCCCCCCCCCCCCCGAAAGCCTCGCCAGAATGCCCCACCGCCGCCTCGCCGGAGCTCTGCTCCTTCCCGAACCCTCCCGAGCTCGTGGAGCTAAACCCCGTCACCCCCACGCCCCTCTGACCCCACCCCACGTCACCGGAGCGCCGTCGCGATAGCTTGGACCTTTCAGACGCCACCGAAGACCACCGGAGACCCCACCCCGACGACCTCGCCATCTCTGTTTAGCCGGAGAACCTCCAACGCCGGCGACCTTCCACTGTGAGCTAACCTCTCTTGTCCCCCACCGTCCGATTTGAATTTCACGGCCCAGATTAGAAGCACTTAAAGCCGAATCGTTTTCTTCTAATTTGAGAACGTTCCCTCGTTTGCACCCGCACGCGCATGCCCGCATCCACTCACAGCTTGCCACGTAGACTGTTCACTAGTTAGTGTTTTTCTTTTATTCCTGTTTTTTTTTTTCTGAAAAACAGAATAGAACCAAATTTTGATTTGTGAATATCTCTTAGGATATTTTGAGTTTTTAGTTGTTTCTTTTTCTAGTAGCTCACAAAAATTATGTAGTTTCTGCCTGTAGCTTTGGATTTCAAATTTGAACTTTTTAAGTTTGAATTCTTTGAACTTTGCTCAAATCACTAGAATTTGAATAACTTGAGTTTAAAAACATATTTTTGAGTGATTTCTTTTGCTACTGATTTGTATTAATTATTTTTATCACCCTTTTCAATTTGAGAATTTTTAGAATATTTTAAATTAGGGTTTCAAGCAAAACAGAATTTGTTTTAGTTCTTTTTGGTTTATTTCTATTTCTTTTGTTTTAATTATTTTTTAATTTGTTTTGTTTTTGTCGGGGTATACAAACAGGGGTGTTCATTCCCCCTGACTTGTGCACGGACAGACAACCTCCGACCCCCGCAAGCAAAACTCGTTGGGGAGGCTACCATATCTTCAAGCAAGCACTCAAGAACCAGCATCAGGCAGCGACCTGCGGAAGGACTAAGCGAGCGCCGGCAATGCCAGCGCAACGGTCCAAGAGGGGCCCAAAATGCGCCAGCCACGCCCTCGGCGCTTGCCGGGGGCCGAGGCGCGCACATCTCCGGAAGACCCGGCAAGCCATTCCCTCGGCAGGCGCGAGCTAACCAGTCACTGCTCCACCGCATCGCTACATCAGTCACTTGCCGATGCAGTGTCAAGCTCTCAAGTGGCTAATCAGCTCTTGCTAAGCACGTGGCGGTGCAGCATAAGACAAGTTACGCTCAGTTGACACCCGCCCTGCAGCGTATCAAGACCATAAGCAACGACCGACCAAGCGGTGGCAAGAGCTTGCCGGGGATGCACCCCCGAGCGCCACCTAGGCTGGTAATCATGGTATTTTGTCCTAAATGCCAAAGTTAGGTATGATAGCTCTGCTAAGCTATCTAATCAATAGATAATGACTGTTTTGCCATTGTGGTAACCCCTTGCACTATAAAAGGAGGCCCAAGGCAACCTAGCTCAGGATTCGCACCCTCGAACATTTGTATTCTCCTAGCAGCTCTTTCCCCGAAGGCAACCCTTGCCGGGGTAGAGCACGAGGCACCACTTGTGTTCTTCCAATCAAATCCACCAAAAGCAGGAGTAGGGTTTTACACTTAGCAGCGGCCCGAACCTAGGTAAAATGCTTGTGTCCTGATCGCCACGCCGTCTCACGCTCTCCGCTCTTCGTGCAACGTGACCCCCTTGCCGTACCACAAGGGGCCTCTGGCCCCATAGGTGATCATGAGCATCCGTGCCTCGACATCTTTGGCACGCCAGGTAGGGGGCACGTGCATCATTTGCACGAACCCGAGTTCATGAATGGAGAATCGATCTTCATCATCATCTTCTTCAACAATGGCTTCCGAGAAGAAGTTCAGCATAGCCGCGCATCCCTCCACTTCAAGGGCTTCCCCACGCGCAACCGCGAATGCGGAGGGCGTGGCGGCGGCTGCAAATGGAGAAGGCACCACGGGCAACGCAGTCGACGTGGGCGCTGCCGCCATCGTGTCTCCCGCGGCCGAGGCTGGGGCGGAGAACACCCGAAGAAAATGAGCCCACTCGACCTTAGGGAGGTGTGGCGCAACCTTGCAGGCCAAGGGGAGAAAGAGGTATCTGGCTATACCTTTCTTCCTCCTCCTTCCCCTCCTGTGGTTAGCTCTGCGCGGCGACGATGTCATAAGTGTCGATAAGCTCGCATGAGGTTCGGTCTTGCATTTGTCTCGCCAGGGGACGAATCCCGAACCGAATGCTAGAGTGCATCCGCTGATCGACTTCCCCGGCAGCCGAACCCCGGCAAGGTCCCGTACACCTATCATGGCCCGCCACGGGACCGTTGGGTGTGAAGAACAAGGGGGGAAGAATTGTCCATACCTACTTTTTCCCATTCCTAAACTAATCACGAATATTGCATTAACCCGGCAGATTCCTACCACGGACCTTTTTCATAGCTAATGGGTCTTCGAGTATCCCTGTTTTGCTCTTCTCTACATCCCTTCTCTGTCAGGGCTATGGTGAGCTCATACTTGCACGCGTACCGTAAGAAGCACGGGAGAGGGAAGATGCTGGGGCGAAATGGAAAACCATGACAAAAGCTAAGTTGACACAAATAATTAACTTCCATTAGGATATACGTTTGTATGTCCATTCGCCGAACTTGAGGTTTCGTATGATAAACCTTGCGTGTGACAGAACCTTACTATGTTTATTCGCGCCCGTGTTTTTTGTTTCGAGCCTGCTCAACAAAACGCGCGGCAGCGTCAACACTGCCAAAGGTAGCCCTGCCGGCAGTGTGCCCTTGCCAGCAGAAAGCTAAGGACCTGTTCCTCAAAAGCAATTCGCGGCAACACGTCGTTGGCAGGTAAATAGAAACACGTAAAGGTGACTATCATACAAATGCCGGAAGGAAAATGAAGGGCATAATATGCGATTGCACAAAGGCATCAGTTCAACAAACGTAGAAATAAAGCAAATTCACGCCCTAATACGAGATGCCTACCGTGTCTTAAGTACAGGGCGGTATGGCAACACGAAAGGCATAAAAGTTAACTCCGGTGGCTCCCCTGGGTCCTCGAAACTTTGAGGATCCAGTCGGCGACAGGACCGGCCTTGTCGGATTTCGGGCTCCGCAAAACCCTCAAGGTTCAAACACAGGGGCGTGTGCGAAGATCCCCTGTAGCCTCGCCCTACCTAGCTCACTACTCGATGGTTGGGGTGATGAACTGGCACGATGACGAGGAAGAAGATGCACAGTGGTGAGGAGCCTCGTGAGGGCGCTCGAGTGGTGTTCGTGGCTCTCTGCCTCGTCTGTTGTCCCCTCTCCACGGTGCTACCTAGCCTCTATTTATAGCAGCGGCCTGGGTCCTCTTCCCTTATCGCAATGGTGGGAAGGGATCCCACAACGGCCAAATTCGAAAGGGGACAGGAGTACAACCCCGCCCTGTCCAAAGGTGGTCTTTGCCTGCAAAGTAGCTGTCGATGATGCAGAGGTGGGCTCGGCGATGACGTCCGTCCTGCTGGGCTCATGGTCGTGGTCTTGTTGCACCGGAATGGAAACCTTTGGGGGGCGCTTTGGGAACCCGCGTATGTTCTTGCTCCCTTTGCACCAAAGGGGAAACTGCACCGCCTGGCGTGTTGGCGCCCGCCTGTCCTTCCTTGCGTCATCCTTGACTCCTGAGGCCTGGTTCTGCATAGAAATCTCCGTCGCTCCGGAGGGGGCCTGAGGAGGCCCGTCCTCGCTGGTCTTGGTGCTGCTTCCCTCGCGAGCTCGGGTCCTCGCGAGGGCCTTGCCTTGAGTGGGGCCGCGCCAGGCCATGCTTGGATCGTGAGGTGGGCCCTGCCCTGGGCCGCAGGCAGGCAGGTCTGGGTACCCCCGTTCCCAGAACGCCGACAGTAGCCCCCGGGCCCAAGGCGCGCTCGAGCTAGCTTCCGGGAAAAGCCGTTGGGGACGGCCCGAAGCGCCGTGGGCCCAAAACGCATGCGGGCCAGGCTCGACACGCGTCGTGCGCTCATTGAATGCCGTCTCCACTCCCGAGGTCATTAGGGACCTCCCAAGTCAAACTGACGCGACGCCTGCACGCTATGTTGGCCATCATTACCTTTTCTTGAACGCGGCTGCTCCCTTGGCCTTCTCCCTTTGGGCCACGCGGATGTGACCCTTCGGGAGCTGACGAATTCACGTGGAGGAGAGCCGCACGCCACCCGGGCCTGCTGTCACGCCCAAGATGCGATCCTATCCTTATTTTGGCTCGAGGGCCTCGACAGGGATAGAAGCACATCTCGTCGTTTTGCAAGAATGGATATCATTACAAGTACATGTAAAGAAGAGATGAGTATATGGAATTGACTTACACTCGCCACAAGCTACAACAATATCACATCAATACTACAACATACCCAAACATCATACAGAAGAGCAGGGTCCGACTACGGACGAAAACAAACGATAAAATGACATCCATCCTTGCTATGCCAGGCTGCCGCCTGGAACCCATCCTAGATCGATGAAGAAGAAGAAGAAGAACTCCAAATCAAACAAGCATCGCTCTCACGTCAATTCATCGCATTGCCTGTACCTGCAACTGTTGTTGTAGTAATCTGTGAACCATGGGGACTCAACAATCTCATTTCCAAGGGTATCAAGACTATTAAAGCTTAATGGGTGAGGTATGGTTAAGTGGTGAGGCTGAAGCAAGCACTAAGCATTTATTTGAGTGGCTAACTTACGAGTACAAGAATAAAGGGGGATGATTGTCGAATAAACGGACGTGATCTAGTAATGATCTCTAAGAGATCCTGAACACCTACTTACGTCAATCATAACCCCACCGTGTTCTCTCTCGGATAAGGACTCATGAGAAGAGACAGTCACGATTACGCACACGGTTGGTGTATTTTATTTGAGTTTACTTCAAGTTTGCTATGACCGGGTGTTAAACAAAGTTTCCAAGTTGCCACGTAACCGCGGGCACGGCTTTCCGAAAGATTTAACCCTGCAGGGGTGCTCCAACTCATCCATCACAAACTAACCACACGCAGCGGGAATAACCTCGACCACGAATCTCGTGATCTTCCTAGGCAATTCCACTGGAAAACCGCAACCTCCAGATAGCCCGAAGTATTCTCGGAATTCCTCGCACAAGACGTTCGAGAAAGGTAAAACAAGTCCAGCAAGACCGCCCGACGTGTCGACGAACCCGATAGGAGCCGCGTATCTCGTTCTCAGGACACGACCGGATGAACACTACGTACGGCGACCTGATAGAAATCCCTCGAGTTGCCCCGAGGTGGCCCCGCAAGTGGCTCTGATTTGGACCAACACTCATGAGGAGCACTGCCTCGGGTTGTTGATTAAAGATCCGCGGGTGCCGGCGGGTCCCTATGCAATTTTAGTTGTTATTAGGCAAATGTAGTACCAATGTTGGGCCTTGCCAGACAAGCTTTATCCTAAAACGAAAATCAAGGGGGTCCCCATAACAACCCCGAGCATGTTAGGAGCGCTCAATTATGGAACATAACACCGGTACACAAGTAACTAGGGGCGGCAAGAGTGGAACAAAACACCGAGCAAAAGGCCAAGCCTTCCACCCTTTACCAAGTATATATGTGCATTAAATTAAATAGCAATAATATTGTGATATATAAAAAATATCCATGTTGGCACATGGAACAATTTGCACCTGCAACTAGCAATGCTATAAGAAAGGCTGAGCAAGAGGTGACATAGCCAAACAATGTTTTGCTGGGATGTGGAGGGGTTAGAGGCTTATCATGGCATTTGGGAGGCTTGTCAAACAAGTGGTAGGTAGCGAGACAGCGATAGAAACGAGACATCTAGCATGGCAATGATAGTAATGGTATCCTGGGAAATGATCATCTTGGCTGAGATCCCGCTTGGAAGAAGAACGAATCCATGAAGAAGACGAGCCAACGTAGTCAAACGAATCCTCACACTCCGAACGCTTTCGGAACTCTATCGAGAAGAAGCAATCCGGAAACAACAATCAACACATGAACAACACCACAACATATGCATGACATGGTGCACAAACCAATATGATGCATGTCCGGTTTTAATATGCGAGGCATGGCAAAGCACAACAATCAACTGCTACACATTAAGTGAAGTTCAATATGCAACGAGTTGCATGTTGACGAAATTCCACATTTGAATTATTTAGTTCACTCTCGTTTAGGTACTCATCAATATTAAATGTTGTTAAACATGGCAAGAGGTGAAGCATGAACAACTACATCATCTAGGCATTTTAAATGAGGCCGGAAGCAACAATAACAATTCCGGAAAATCCCCATATGTAATTTTCGAATTTGCTACTGTTCTGCCTAGAACACAATTTTAGAGTTGTTAAACAGCAAAATAAATGCCACCTTGTCATTCTACACATCTTTCCAGTCAAGTTTCATATATAGATCATTTTAATCGGAGCTACGGTTATTTAGTTATGAGACAAACCGTTTTAGCATGACATTTATGCAAATTTAAACAACCAGCAAGCTTAAACATTTTTAACATGGTTGAAAGTTGGATATTATTGATCTACACAAAATTCTGAACGTTTTACATGTATAAAACATTTTAATCCGATGCACGGTTAATTAGTTATGAAAAACCAAAGTTTGATGTCAAAATGGCCCTACACAATTTACATGCACTTCAACTAGGCAAAAAAGTATCTAACAATTTTAGACAAGTGTGGAATTTGTACCAACAGTAAGTAGATCAAATTAGAAGCATTATCCATAGAAAACTTTGTTTACATTGGAAACCCATTTGAATGTTGAGAATGTTTTCAAAAATGTATATGCAATCTCCCATGGTAAAAAAAATAGAACAAAAGGAAAGGCTTCAAGTGGGTCTGTGTAAATAAAAAAATCAAAGAGAAATTAGGGGCCCCTGGGATTTGATCACCAGACCCCATGGTTGCTGCGTGCATGCGCTAGCCAGCCAGGCTGGACATGTGCTAGTGATAATGATAATGAAAAATATGCATCCGGGGGGACTCGAAACCTGGATCTCCAGGCTGCAAACACACGCGCTTACCAACTGAGCTATGAACGAATGATGACAAATTACAGATTTTGCTCTAGATGAACATAACCAGACGCTGCTGAACAAAACTGAAAACGGAGCACGAGCGAACCTGACTAGAAACAGGGCCGGCCTTGGCTGTGCTCACGGCAAGGCAGGGGATGGCGCGGGTTTGGATCCGTGGCTGGGCGACGATATCCATTGCGGCAAGGCGGTCATCCATGCCCGGTGTGAGGAGGTGGATCCGGGGTGGTGAGCTCCTACGGGCGCGCTTTGTTCGTTCCCTGACAGAGAAGAAGAAGAACAAGAGAGGGAGAGAGATTAGAGGAGGAACAAGAGAAGGAGCAGGAGGGAAGGGAAGAGAAGACGAGGAGGGACGGCGACCTGCTGGTCCTGTTCGCTGGGGGCGGAGCTGACGAAGTGGCAGGTCGGCTTCCACGGCGACCTGCTTCCCCGGCGACCTACAGGGCACGGGCGGCCATGGCTGTACTGCAAATGAAAAAGAGAGAGAGAAAGGGCATGGTCAGACAAAGAGGCAAGAGAGAGAGAGAGAGGGAATCAGGGAAACGCGCCGGCGGGGTCGACCGGGTGCTCTCCGGCGATGGCTGCAGGCTGCTCCGGCGGCTCGGTCGTCGCCGACGCCGTGCGAGGTCAGGCTCGAGCTCCTGCCCGCGGAAGGAACAAGGAGGCAGGGCTCCTGTGCGAGGACGCGCGGCTGAGCCTTCGGGGGACTGGACGCGTCCGCGAGCTGGGTTTGCGGGTGGCTGGGAGCTCGGTGGCCGGATCGGCCGTTGGTTGGTTCGGCGAGGAAATCAAGAGGGGGCTGGGTGGATCGAGAGGATCCCGAGGTGGGAGACGACCAGGGTGTGGGTGGCGGCGGCGATTGGACAAGGTGGAGGATTTTTTTCTAGGTGGTCTATATATATGCGAAACGGACTAGGTTTGGACCCTCCGATTTAGATCGGAGCGGTCGAGAAAAAAAAAAGGTTAGGCTGTCCAATTGAAAAACTGAAGATGGTTTGGGGTATTTCGGGGTTGATCCGGATCCAACGGTCATGACTCGACGATTCGGGTTCAGGGAAGGTCTCGGACACACGCGAGGGGTCTATGCACTGTGCAGAGGGGCTAGGTATGAGAAGAGAGGGAAGACGGGCAGCCCGGCATCATGTTTTTTAAATACGAAAAAATGTCCAACGATTGACCGGCTATAGTGCCGCTATAGGTTTAACGGTCCGGGTATCAAACGACCTCTGATTGCGACGAAATTTGACAGGCGGTCTACCTACAATAAAACAAGACCGCATGCCAAGTTTCGACCCAATCCGAGAATATTTTATACGCACTTTGAAAACAACATTTTATCGATGCCGCGGGCGCGTGCGTGTGTGGTTGGACTCGAAACTGTCGTCGACGAAAACGGAGAGAACCGGCAACTACGAACGGATGCAAGTTTTCGAAAATGAATGACGATGCTATGCAGATGATGTGAATGATGCGATGATGAATGCAACAACCACTCGAATCACACGACGACAACGGAATAAAAGGGGAATCTTCTGGAGCGTCGGTCTCGGGCTGTTACACCTGCCCCGCGGCGCCCGAGGAGTGCCTGACGCCCGCACTCCCCACGACGCTCCGGCTGACAAGGGCCGGGACGCGCAGCGGCGCCATCATTGCCCGTGATGCGAGGGGGCACCGGTTGGCCCTCAGTCGTATATAAGCGGGTGAGGGCGAGAAGAAACCCTCAGCTCATCTTCATCTCCTTCGCCTCCTAATCTCCAAGCCGCCGCTCTCCCGGTCATGGCTTCAGTGAGGAAGTTCTCCGCCGCCGAAAAGGGGAAGGCCTCCGAGGAGAGCCCTGCCCCACCGCCGCCCAGGAGGGGCCGCGGTCGTTCCCGGAAGCAGGCCACGACGCCGGTGGGGGTTCCCCGGGGGCGCGGGCGTGCTCCAACGGGGCCCGGGGTTACCATCGGCAGCCACGGGGGGGCTCTGTCCAACGCGGGCGGTCGTAGTAGTCGTGGTAGTGGCGCCCGCGGTGGGAGGCTGGCGGTGGCCAACCGGCCGCCGCGCCCGCGGATCCATTCAGCCGACACGGCCCTGGAGTTTGTGGTGTGGGCGGAGAGGCCGGAGGCCGCTTGGTTTCAACTCCCGCACTTCTTCGCGGAGGCGCTGCCGGGCGGAGGGCCTGCTGGCCTATGGCTGAAGGCCGACGGCTGTTGCAGCGCGGCTTCGTGAGTGGAGGTCGAGGTTACCCCCGGGGGTTACGTGTACCTGAACCACGGGTGGCAGACGTTTGCCCGCGCCCGTGGCTTGGAGGGGAGGCGCACCCTTCACTTCAAGTACGACGGGGTGCCGACGCTCTTCGTCAAGATCTTCGGGGGAGAGGGCGAGCGCCTGGGGTGTTGCCCGGAAGACGACGGCCGCGGCGATCTTGGAGATGAGCTTGCCCTTCACGACGGGCGCGGTGTCTCCAACGGCAGCGACACCCCCTCCGAGGAGAGCCCGAGCGACAGCAGCTATGGCGCGCCACCGCGCCGGCGTGCCCGGACCTCGGGGGGTAGCCAGCCGCCGCGGCGTCGCTCCTCTGCTCCAGAAGCGGCCACGTCGGCGCGCCTCTACGGGCCCGTCAAGGAAGAGGAGGACTCCGACTGAGTGCTGGTGCGTCGACGCCAGGGCTCCCGGAGTGGGAGCCCCCGAGGGGGCTTCCTTACTTTCTTTCTCCTCCTCTTCTTCCTTTCCTGTAATCAAAAAACCAAGGGGGGCCCTGTGGGCGTGTAATGAGCTTCGGCGCTTGCGCCCTTGTTAGTACCGTTATCGTGCGTCCTGATTCCTGTGTCATTGTTAATTGAAACATTCTGCTGATCGCGGTTAGGGTACTTAGCTTGACATGCTCGCGGTAGGCTTTTCGTCGGGGAGGTTTGGCTATGGCGCTTGGGGAGTCCGGACGTCCTGGGGACTTCTTCTTCTTACGAGTGAGGCAGGTTGGGAGCCCTTTCGGCAATCTGTGTCCGCAGGCCCCAGTCCCACACATTCCTCGACCACCGTAATGTACGTCCGGATCACCAGGACGCAACTACGAGGTGAGGCCTCGACACCCTTGATGCCGACCGGATCACCTAGGACGACATCCAGGGGCGAGTGGCTATATGACCGGTAAGGTTCCTGAGGCGCGTTGCTCAGGACCCCCCTTTGACGCTCAAGCAGCTCTACGTCGGCAGGTCCCAGTAGCGTACATTCCTCGACCACCGTAATGTACGTTCGGATCACCAGGACGCAACTACGAGGTGAGGCCTCGACACCCTTGATGCCGACCGGATCACCAAGGACGACATCAAGGGGCGAGTGGCTATATGACTGGTAAGGCTCCTGAGGTGCGTTTCTCAGGAGCCCCCCTTGACGCTCAAGCGACTCCCAAAAAAAGATTTGTTTCCTGCCTCGGGAGGCGCGGGCCTCCCGAGGCTCTGAGATGGCGCGTCGGGCCATGGGTGGAGCCCCCGAGCGAGTATGAAGCGACGCGCGCCTGCTGATTCACCCGGGAGTGCCACGCGAGGATCCGGGCGCCAAGGCCTTGGCGAGGTGTGAGCACTGTGCCCCCCAGCCCCCGCTCGTGGGGTGCGAGGGGGAGGGAAGCAGGTGAGTGCTCGACTCGAAGAGAGAGAACCCAAGATAGGAAATGGCGATGAAAATAAACCCTTGACCCCTTTTTCGAAAACATGGTTGAAGAAAACCCTGAGCTTGGTTCCAGAAAAGTTGGCAAATTCAAACATCAGAAGAGCAAATAACAGCCGCATCCGGCGCCTAGACTAATCTTCATCTTCGTCTTCCCCAGCGCGGAGCATAGGGCATCCACGTTGCGTGGGCATAGCCATTGGAGGGCAGTGTTGTCCGCCAGCGTGGAGCATGGGGCTTCCACTTGGGCGTGGGAAGGAACCCCTCCGCGTCCTCGGGGGGCTCCGGGCGTATACAACCCACTTATTATTACATGAGAGTGTCACGGGTTGGTCCTGGGGGTGTACAGGGAGCTCCATGCACCGCGGACATGAAGCCCACTCACAGCCCCCAGGCTTGTCGTGGCGAAGTAGGGTTGACTCCGGGCGGGCCCTCGAGCGTAGGGGGAGCCCCTCGCGCTCTCCGACGGGAGGGCCCGCCCCGGGAGAGGGCCTTGGGCGCCCCAGGGCCCGTGGTCGGGTGCCGTAGTCATGGTGATGGCGCAGCCCCCTGCACCGCGAGTCGGGCCCGGCGGGGCCCTTCCGTTGCGCGCGAGGCCGGCACCCTAGGCGGTGCCCCAGCGCGCCTCGCTGGGGCGCCCGGGGTCCCCACGCAAGTACTCGAGACCTTGCCCTCAGGCTGGGCGAGCTGGGCCTGGGGACATGGGCGAGTACGCGATCGCCTGCTGGTGATCGAACGAAACCCGACCCGGAGACATGGGCGTATGTTCCACCCTCCGTCTCCAAGCGGGCGTCGCGCGCCCCGGAGACATGGGCGTGTGTTCCACCCTCCGTCTCCAGGTTGGGATCATCTGGCCTGAAGACATGGGCGTGTGTTCCACCCTCCGTCTCCAAGCTGGGGCCATCCGACCCGGGGACATGGGTGTGTGTTCCACCCTCTGTTCCCAGGCAAGCGACCCCCGGTCCCCAGACCCAAATGCCTGCTCAAGGCAGCTCCCTACCAGTGGGCACACCTCGCGAAGGTGCCTACACAGGGCATCCTCATGAGGCCAACCCCGCAAGCCGCCCTCGCGAGGCTGTGCATACCAGCCCGGACGAGAGCCGCTCGCGAGGTCGCGCATGCGCCTCCTGTCGCCGTGGTAGCCGGCGTTGCTTCCTTCGCGGCCCGGGCGCTCGTCAACATGGTCGTCGTAGAGTTGCTCGAGCCCCCGGGCGCCGGCGTAGTCGAGCCTCTGGTCCTTCTCCCTGGTCCCAGTGGGCGTACTGAGGGGGGCGAGGCGACGCCCCTCTCGCGCGGCCAGCACTCCCCACCGGTCTCTGCCGGCGCTTGCGGCTAGCTCCTGTGTCCCCGGCGACTCGGGCCAGGCCCCCAGCGAGCGCAGGTCGCAGCAGACGTCCCGAGCGCGCCCGTGCAACCCAGGCGCTGCGCCCGTCGGTTGAGCGAGTTCACGGGCATGAGCCCCGCTGAGACATGCCCGGGTCCCGCCGGTGGTGGTGACGCGCCTGGGGGCACGCCCGGCCCAGTCGTTGCGGTGGTTGCGCGCAGCGCGATGGCGCTGTAGCTCATGCGCCACGAGGAGCGTGACATGTCTGTGCGTCGGGTCGTGGCAGACCCGGAAGGGCGACGACGCGGCCCGGATGCGGGGAAGGGCCGGGGCGGCAAGGGCATGCTGTGCGGACGACGCGAGGTGCCGAGGCCCGTCGGCGCCGCCCGCGCCATGCGGGCATCCCGCCGCTCAGCACGGGCTCGACGTCCTTTTGCCATGAGTGCAGCGAGCGGAGGCGAGGCGAGGCTTGCGCATGGGTTCCGACACGCCCCCTACCTGGCGTGCCAAATGTCGGATTTCAGGCTCCACAAAACCCTCAAGGTTCGAAGACAGGGGCGTGTGCGAAGATCCCTTGCAGCCTCGCCCTACCTAGCTCACTACTCGATGGTTAGGGTGATGAAATCGCACGATGACGA
The DNA here is from genome assembly GCA_039707655.1 of Elymus sibiricus. NCBI lineage: Eukaryota > Viridiplantae > Streptophyta > Magnoliopsida > Poales > Poaceae > Elymus > Elymus sibiricus. The sequence continues at coordinate 138,484,936 of CM077667.1, read as the reverse complement.
GGAAGAAGATGCACACGGTGATTTACCCAGGTTCGGGCCGCTGCAAAGCGTAATACCCTACTCCTGCTTTGGTGGATTGCCTCACGAGGAGGTGTGGTGGATGAACTAGTACAGTGGTGAGGAGCCTCGTGAGGGCGCTCGAGTGGTGTTCGTGGCTCTCTGCCTTGTCTGTTGTCCCCTCTCCACGGTGCTACCTAGCCTCTATTTATAGCAGCGGCCCGGGTCCTCTTCCCTTATCGCAATGGCGGGAAGGGATCCCACAACGGCCAAATTCGAAAGGGGGCAGGAGTACAACCCCACCCTGTCCAAAGGTGGTCTTCGCCTGCAAAGTAGTTGTCGATGATGCAGAGGTGGGCTCGGCGATGACGTCCATCCTGCTGGGCTCGTGGTCGTGGTCTTGATGCAGCGGAATGGAAACCTTTGGGGGGCGCTTTGGGAACCCGCGTACGTCCTTGCTCCCTTTGCACCAAAGGGGAAACTGCACCGCGTGGCGCGCTGGCGCCCGCCTGTCCTTCCTTGCGTCATCCTTGACTCCTGAGGCCTGGTTCTGCATAGAAATCTCCGCCGCTCCGGAGGGGGCCTGAGGAGGCCCGTCCTCGCTGGTCTTGGTGCTGCTTCCCTCGCGAGCTCGGGTCCTCGCGAGGGCCTTGCCTTGAGTGGGGCCGCTCCAGGCCATGCTTGGCTCGTGAGGTGGGCCCTGCCCTGGGCCGCGGGCAGGCAGGTCTGGGTACCCCCGTTCCCAGAACGCCGACAGGCCTTCTCTGTGGCGGCTGAGGTGTCAGCACCCGACGGCAGCTTCTTGAAACCATCGGAAAGATCGAGCTCCGGATGGAAGAAGGCGAGGTTGCTCAAGACCAGGAAGAGGGCATCGTGCGCAAGCTTCCGAGATTCGTTGGCAAAGGAGGCAGCCCTGTCCTCCTCATACGTCTTCAACCCCTCAATCAGGTCATCGAAGAAGATTGTCAGCTTGATGCTTGGAGCTTCGTGCTTGCCGGCGGAATAGGCCCAGCTCTTCATGTCCATCTTGGCGATCTGGACAGTGAGGCACTCGGCGATATCAACCATCCTCTTGATCCAGAGGTCACGCTGCTCAACCAAGTTCTCCAGATTCTCTTCGGCGTCCTTCTGAAGGGTCTTCACGCGGGTCACATCCGTCAGCAGCAGCTTCTCGCGAGCCTCGGCAGCATCAAGATTGCTCTCAAGGGAAGCAAGCCTGGATTTCATTTCGGAAATGATGCCGTTAGCAACATTGAGGTCCTGGCCCTTGGAGGAAAGCTGCGATTGCACCTCTTCTACAGTTGCCGCTGCCTTTAACGCTTCCTCCTTGAGGGCTTCGATCTCCATGGTGCTCCCGACAAGATCCTCTGTCAGTTTGGTCAGTTGGGCTTCAGATTCAACCTTGGCAGCCGATGTAGCAGCCAGCTCGTCAGTCACCTCCTTCAGCCGAGTAGCAGACTCCGAGGAAAGTGCATCGAGAGCGGTTTTATGGCCATCTTCTAGCTCCTTGGTACGCTGCCGGACGAGTCCTCTAGCTCCTCATCCTTGGCGCGGAGGGTAGCCTCGAGGTTCCTTTCCCGGAAGGAAATGCCCTCTTCTCTCACGTCCAGAAGCGCCCCGCGCTCCGTCAGTCGGGCCTTCCAGGCGGCAGCATCTTTGGTGGCCATGGATAGTGTCTCATGCTACCTCTTGAGAGAATGGACCTGCCGGTTGTACCAGTCCCGCAGCTCACTCCCTTTGTTCCTCAACTGCTGATCCACAAGCTCAGCAGAGTCTCACTGCTCCTTGAGCGTCCGCCACTGGAGACTGTACCTGCTCTGCACATCCTTGAGCCCTGCTGCTATGGACTCCAGGAAAGCTAAGTCCTTGGCGACGTCGGCAGTACTGTGGGGTCCTTCGATCCTCTGGGATAGCGGCGCTAGGATCTTGTTGATCTCTTTGTCAAGGTCTATGCCCACGAGGAAGGGCGAACCAAGAGCTGTGTGGCTTAACGGAGCAGTGACCAACGCCAGGTGACTATGCAGGGACTGTAGGGCCGACACCAGGGGATAGCTGGACGAGGAGGGCTTCATGGTTTGAAGGGGAGTCTTCTCTTCAACCACTGGGCCCAGGCTGGGCACGCTGCCGGAATTTTGTTCCGTTCCCCTGGAAGACCCCCGAATATCCCCGCCAGCCGAACCATGTTCTTCCGCGGCAACAATCTTCATCGCTTCCGCGGCAGCGTTCTTCCTAATAACAGCCACCTCCTCCAGCAGTTCAGGGTCTTTAAGAAGCGGAGCTGCGAAACAGAGCAACAAAACAGAAGTATAGGAGTCAAAAATCAATAAGGCATGAGAAGAAAAGACACAAGGAAAACAAGAACACCGGCAAGAGGGATACCTGATGGAGACTGCTGCGGAAGGGCCTCTCCTTCCCCGGCAACATTAGTTGCTGGCGAGCGGTCTGTCGCCGTCTCTTCGGCAAAGACCTTTGCACGGGAAGGCTCCTCGGTGGAGGCCCTTGCCGGTGAATCCTCCCCACGAGCAATGGTTGACGGGGAATCTCGGAGGAGAGATTCTTCTTGGCGAGCTTCCCTCCAGTCTTCCGCTTCCGTTTCCTTGACGAGTGAAGGGAGGCGTTTCTTCTCATCTCCGCCAATTGACGAGGCCTGCGCTTGGGTGTCACGGGGAGGACTGGGCTGGGGGCTAGACACAAGATTCTCTCATGCGTCTCCTGTAGAGCCTCCACCTGCTGCGAAGTCCAGCCCCGTCGTGGATTTGGCCCTCTTGACCCTATGCGCAAGAGTCTCATCATGTTCGTCCCTGTCAAGATCAACCTCGCAAGATCAGTCAGGAAGATTGAAAATTAAAGGCTTTCTGACAGAAGCTGAGATCAACAAGACTCACTCCGAGGCAAGGAGCATTGAACCCAGCTCGTACGACGCGGGCGGTGGAGTTGCCTGGCTCCTCTTTAGAGTAGGAGGGACAGGGCTTGACGGAGAGGCCAGGACAGCCGACAAGGGCGAGCCTGGCGGAGGAGTCGGGCTTGACGGGGGGCTGGGGTCCACCCCTTGAACCTTTCGTCGCTTGGTGGGGGACGCCTTGGCCAGGGAAAGGCGGGAAGATTGGCATCGTGCTACTTTGCGCCCGCCGCCCTTGGCAGTCGTCTTCTTCACCTTCGAGGAACCTCGCGAAGGCAAGAAGGCCGTCGACTCCCTGTTGGCGCGTAGACGGAGGCGGCGACCCGACTCCGGAGCTTGGGGCCCTTCTTCGAGCCCCTCCTCTACCGCCTCCAGGTCCTTCGCCCCCTCCGTCTCGCCCTCCGCCTGGGTCCTAATTGCCGCGTCATGGGAACCACTGGCCCCGGCAAGCTCCAGCCCGGCAGTCTCCTTCGGAGCAAGATTTTTGCTCTCCTCCTCGGAAGAGCCGTCGTCCCCGGAGTCCTCCTCTCCTTCGGAGATTATTCCCCTGGCGGTCCTGATTCAAGCTGGCAATGGTTAACCGTTACCCGCGTCCCCACAGGTAATTACTCTATCAGGGGATGGGGATATGCCAGCTTTAATGCCCACGGGGAAGTTGGTGGGTCAAATACCTTACCCAGCACGCAAGATGGGGATGGGGATGGGATAGCATTACCCATGCCCGTTACCCGCCTTACCCATGAAGCCCTTACATGTGTCATCTAAAATTACTAGACACCATGTAATTCCTGTCCTTACCCACCCAAACTTCTATTCATCTCATCAATTTTGCCAAAAAACCCTAAAAAATCTAACCTAGCCACAATATATTATTTATTGTGCTGAAATGCTAATCATTTCTACTGAAATTCTATCAAAGGTTCTTGCTGATTGCGTACATGGGTTTCCCCACGGGGGTACAAAACCCGACGGGGATGGGGATGAGAATATTTTTATCCCCGCGGACGGGTATGGGGATGGGGACGGGTATGGGAAGGCTCTCGCGGGGACGGGGATGGGAGTCCAATACCCGCATGGGTAATCCCCATTGCCAGCCTGAGTCCTGATGGTTTTGTCTTCCGCGATTCGCCCAGAGATATAGACTATCTCCGCCTCCCTGGTTGGCACGGTCAAGTTGTCCTCCGGCTTGGAGGCCCTCTCATCCAAGGAGGAGACCCACTCCATCTCGCTCTCCAGGGCAGGCAATTCCCAATCAGACTTGACGCCGGAAGCATCACACTCTGGCATCCATTGGAGGATCTGGCTCCGGGCAGAATTGCGGTGCAACGGGATGACTCCCGCCGGCAGATGGAATGTCCCAAAGCGTCCAAACAACTGGTCACATAGCCAGCCATGGCAGTAAGCTGTCAAGTTGTTGGCAGAATCAGGATACAGGCGCATCCAATCCGTAGGGTCATTGAACTCCCAAGAAAACCTGTCCCTTTTCTGCAAAGGCGCAATGCGACGGCGGAGGAAGTCTGCCCTCACGTGCTCAATGGTTAGCCCGGCAGCCTTGAGGCGAACAATTCTGTTCAGCGCCAGGCGGAGTTTGTTCTCAGTTGGGCCCGGTTTCCCCCAATCGCTGCCGCGCGTAACGCATTCTGTCCACGCCCGGCAGAACGCGGGAGCCTTGTCATCCTTGATCCAGCATCAGTCGCCCCTCCATTCTTCCCACTTCCCGTGCAGCTGACCAGAAAGGTAATCCTTTTTGTCCCTGGGAATCCAACTTATGTTCCCCGAGCGATGGGATTTGTCCTCATCCGGGGAAGGAAGAAGTGCTTGAACAAATCCACATTGAGGGCAACTCCAACGAAGTTCTTGCACAGATGGACAAATATCGCCATGCAAGACATCGCATTGGGCGTAAAATCCAGAAGATGAAATCCATATGCCGCCATCATGGCGCAGAAGAAATAAGAGAAAGGAGGAGCAAGGCCGCAATAAAAGTACGCACAAAAGAAGTGGTACGAATCTGAGGGCTTCTTCACCTTGGGGCTGTCTGGCAGAACTTGGGGTGCTCCGTGCCCCTTTGTCTCTCGCCCCCACATATAGGCATACCTCTCGATCAGAGTGTTGCCATCCAGGCTTGATGGAGAGATAACCACATCTCCCTGTCGCCGCCTCTCCAGTTCTTCCGCTTTCTTCTCCCTTTCCCCAGCCACCAGGTCTGTGGAGGCGGCCACCTGCTTCCCCTTGTTGCCAGCTTTCTTCTGCCCCATCCTTGAAACCTGCGAAGGGGGCAGATGGCCTGGCGGTGCTCGGTAAACCGACAATGGCGGTGGGAGCAGTTCTTTGGCTTGAGGAGGAAGATGAAGGACGGAGAAAGGGATGCGAATGAGCAGAGCCCCTGTGCGTTATCCTTTTTATTTGAGGGGACCCGCACGAGGGCTGGCTCTTCACGACCTTTTCAGAAAACTACCATTTTATTACGAGCAGTTCTTTTTATTCTCCAACGGCTACAATTCCACGACCCCACGATCCGCGATAATTGTGCAGAGTGGACACGGGTGGGAGGCATAGAGTCCTCCTGACGCGTGTCTGTGCACTGTTTGGGGCCTAACCCAACGTGCCAAGCGACACGTATGGTTCAGGCCTGGGGGCTTCTGTCGGGGTATACAAACAGGGGTGTTCATTCCCCCTGACTTGTCCAGGAGGAACTAGAATTGATTTCTTTTAAGTTTGAATTCTTTGAAGTTTTCTCAAATCACTAGAATTTGAATAACTTGAGTTTAAAAACATATATTTGAGTGATTCCTTTTGCTACTGATTTGTATTAATTATTTTTATCACCCTGTTCAATTTGAGAATTTAAAAAAAAATTAAATTAGGGTTTCAAGCAAAACAGAATCAGTTTTAGTTCTTTTAGGTTTATTTCTATTTCTTTTGTTTTAATTATTTTTAATTTGTTTTCTTTTGTATTAGTTGACAAGTTTTATTTTGTTTTCTGTTAGTTAACAGTAGTATTTCAACCAAAACTATCTTTATTTTATTTATTGTTATTGGATAGCATGAAATCAATTCTAGTTCTATAATAACTTGCAAATTGATTTCATTGCTAGTTTGATTCCCTATTTGAAAAAACTTTCTATAAATTGTTTTTATAAATTTTATTTTTTGTTAACTTTAGTACATGCCAGAAACAATTTGTATTAAAGTTGAAATTGTTTTGTGGTTTAATTCAAGGTTAACATTGTTTAGGTCATGAGATGAGTATGATAAAAGCTTTTCAATTAGTTCCTTTTGCTAATAAAGCTTTAGGGGAAAATACTTTCTTTAAATGTTTGATTTATATTTTTTTCTGTTATTTTAGTATTTTATTGTTTTTCTTGTTGTTAAGTTTATTAGACAAAAAATTATGTTGTTAGTGTGTTGTTTTCATGCTTCTTAGTTGTTCTTCAAAAGTAATTCTTTTTGCTAGTAAAATATTCACAAAATTACTTTTGTTAGATTTTTTACTTTGTTGTTGTTTTGTTGCTATTGAAGATAGATTATTTGTAGTGAAAACTACCCTTGGTTGATTTGATGAAGTTTTGTTATTTTAACTTTTGTCTTAAGTACTTCCTTCATCACAACCCTATTGTCTTTAGTTTTGTGTTTCTTCTTGTTTGATAGTATTGATTGCTAGAAGTGTTTGCTTATGAGTACAATGTTTGATTATATAGATGTTGGGACCCCGATCCTAAGCCATATGAATCCAGCCTGTAACATGTCACACCACTTTGCGGCCTCACGCACGGTAACCCATGGCTGCCACCCTACCTTGGCCGGGGCCGTTTGCGCCTTTTGGCTCATGGATATGAACATGTCGCTAGCATTCACACGTCAAAGAACCCGGGTCGACTTGACTAGTTATAGACCCAAGTGGCTCAACCGTACAGGGACAGGCATACGTAACCCAACAATGCAGGTGTCGGTCATCAGCATGTGTAGACGAGTCATAGCAAGCTACAAGGACTCCATTACACCGCGTGACATTTCCCCGTAGGGACAGACACAGCAGCACAGAAGGATACACGCCGGTCAATCAATGTGTCCGGAGCAGTAGCAAGCTAACAAGGGTCATGGAATCACAAAGAGGCATTTCCCCGTAAAGAAGGCTATTAAAGGCACACAACTAGGTGTCGAATCCCACACATACCAATGCATTTCAATCATACACGCACTATGCACGATATGCGTAGATACAACATGGCATCACAACAAAACTCTACAACATAACATTTATTTAGGAGGCTCCGAAGAGCCAACATAGTATAATGTTACAAGCAGGAGGGGTCACATGACCCAACATCCAGAGCATACAAGCAACAAGCGGAAGTTACATGTCTGGGTACAGGCATCCAACAAAAGCGGCTCGAAGAGCCTGAAAAGCTACAACGACCCTACCATAGGAGCCAGACCTCTGTTTGGGATTTCCAAGCTAATCCGATCAACATCGAACTTCACGTTGTAAGAATCACTAATGAGACTGACGTCTCCTCTGCAAAAACGTAAATGAAGCAACCATGAGTACAAAGGTACTCAGCAAGACTTACATCAGAACTAGCTACATATGCATCATTATCAGAAAAAAGGGTTTGTGGAGTTTATTGCAGCAAGCCAGCTTTGACTCTTGGCTAACATGAACTACGACTACAAGTATTATCTTTGAGGTGGGACAACGCACACGAGTCCACATATTCACCAAATCAATACACCACTATCGATCCACTTCCGTCTCCCTACGAGAAGGCCATACATAGCACTCACGCTTTTCTTGCACATTTTAGAGTATCCATTTCACTTCTCTATGTACCACATAAGCAATCCAAGTAGTCCATATCCGAGGACGCGGCTATTCGAACAGATTGTTTCACCCTGCAGGGGTATACTTCTTCACACACGCTCCCGCCACTTACCGCCATGTGCACGTAAAAAGGCACCTCGGCAACCTTCAAGCGGAAGCCCAGCGAGGGAGTCGGCCATGACCGTTAACCACACAAGACTCTAGTCCAGGTTTATCGCCTATTTGAGACTGAACCCGCAATGGAAGTCCAGCCGAAGTTTCCATCACGGCCCCAAACGATGTGTGCAGGGTTCCCAAGCCCACCTTGACGGATGATACTACGCTTGGTACACCGGGCCACGGTGCATCTCCGGTCAGCGCTATGCACGGCCGCCAGCACGTCCTACAAACACCAGAAACTAGTTGCAACTCCTGGACAGAGATCAAGGCGATTAATAAGCCGAGAGGGTCCATTGGTTTCGGGCCCAATGCATGGTAGTACCTTGTCTTGGATAACATACACAGAACTCAGTTCTTAAGGACGGTCCCAATGAGACAACCCGCCATGTACTCCTACATGGCCTCTCATCGCTACCTTTACCAAATCGGATTCACACACTTAGCTGTCACATAGCAGGACTTGAACACAACCATTCCGATTCATCACCCAGATGGATCAGACCCGGCACGACTCTAAGGATAGCAGGCACAGTAAGCAAGCATGGATGAGTAGGCACAACAAGGCTCAAGCAGTTGCTACTCATGCTAAGTGGTTTCAACTATTTACTGTGACGAAGACATGTCATGCAAAGGAATGGGTTCAACTACCGAGAACATGTAACAGTTGAATCATTGTTATCCTAATGCATTTAAAAGAGAGCAGGAGCGAGAGAGTGGGATATTATCGGGATGCTCAAGGAGGGGTTGCTTGCCTGACACTTTTGAAGATAACAATGAATCTTCATCGGTGACAACGATCTCAACGTCGGAACCTTCGTCTACCAGGAAGGAAAACCACCGACAAAATAGGAAAGGAACACATTCAATGCAATGCAACAAACATGATGTATGATATGGCATGTTAAAGCATTGAATTGACCTAGTGCAATAGATAGTCATATTAAGTGAAGTGGAATTCAAATATATACTAAATTCCAACTCCAACACTATTTATTAAATTATCCTAGTCATGAAATGTGCTACTTGGTGATGTTAACTTGCTCAAACATGCATGAACATGTCATAAACAGATTCCTTGTATTTTTCTGATCATTTTTCACATATAAATTATTTCCATCTGGGTTACGGTTGAATTACTATGATTTTTCAAAGTTTATAACATTTTCTGGAATTTCCTGATTATTCTTTTAAACAGAAAAATCCTTTATTGCAACAGCACTGTGTCAGCATGACCTCAGCAGGTCAACTGAACGTTTTAGGTCAAACCTGACCAATGGGGCCCACTGGTCAGTGACACAGTCACTAACGGAGTTTAGTTTAATCCTTAATACTAATTAACAGAGCTGGGCCCACTAGTCAGTGGCCATTTAGGGTAATTAGTCGACTTAATTAATTTAGTGATTAATCTAAACTTAACTAGCGCCTGGCCCCACCTGTAAGTGACCCAGGGGGGTCAAATGTTGGCTAGTGGGGTCAAACCCGCCGGCGGTTCGACGTCGGCGACGGCTGACACGACGGAGGTCATCGGAAAAGGCCCTCCGATGACCAAAACACCGACGGAGATGCCCGGCATGAAGCTGGGGCTCACCCGCATCCATCTAGGCGCTCGGAAGGGGCTGCGACGGCTTGTGCTAACGGCGGCGAGCATTTGAGCGGCGGCCGGAGCTCAGGCTGGCGCGATGCTTCAGGGGGGCAAGCGGGGCTGCGATGGCTTTGGACTCCTGGGGCCTCCAGGAGCTCGTCCACAAGCTCAGACGCGAGCTTGGGGAGCTCTAGCCACGACAACGATGAGCCACGGCGGTGGGAACTCTCGGGTCCGGTGGGGGAGCTAGCTAGGGTGGGAACCGCAAGGGAAAGAGGAGAGGGAAAAGCTCAGGAGCTCACGGTAGAGTCAATGGGTGGGTCAGCGGGCTCGGGGGCGATCGGACAGCGGCGAATCGTCGGGGGCGAGCTTGGTTGCTCGAGGTTGAAGACGACGAGGCGGCGAGGAAGGAGGGCATCCGGGCTCGATTGCTTCGGCAGAGAGGCGCAACGCGAGGTGGTGGAGGCGATGGATGGCTCGGGGAGGCGAGGCAGCAAGGGTAGCCGCGGCAATAGCGAGGGGCTGGGAGAGGCAGAGGAGAGCGATGGGGAGAGAAATGGAGAGGCAGGATCGATCCGGACGGCTCTGCCATGTCTATCCGCGGTGTCGGGCGAGGCAGACAGGCAGGAGGTGGTGAGGAAGTGTGCGCGTGCGCGGCGACCACACGCCCCGTCCTTCTGTCCGGAGGAGGAAGACGACAGGGGAGGCTAAGGCGGGCTGGGCCGGCTCTGGTGGGCTGGCCCTACTACTGGGCCGCCAGGTAAGGATTCTCTCCTTTCTTTTATTTCTCTTTTCTATTTATTTGTCTCTGTTTTATTTGTTTGTCACTGGTTTCAAATTCAAACAATTTTCAAACCAGTGCCAAAGTCCTCTGGATAACTTTTATGTGGCTCATTGGACATTTCCAAATGCACATAACAGTTTCAGGGTATTTGAAAATATATTCCTTACATATTATGAATATATATTCAAATTCAAATACGATAGTGATTTAAATTCAGTGCCCAAAATATTCCTTAGAAATGTTCACAAATTTTGGTTTGGATCAGAACCCTTGCCAAAATTGTCAAACATTAATGAAGAATATTTGAAATCGCTGAATGCCTTTTCCAGGGTTCTTTGCCCTGCTTTTAATTAGTTCTTTTGAGGCTTTAAAATTTCCTCAATTCAAAATTCTTGAATTTAACATGATGACATGATGCTCACTAATGCAACTAATTACAAGCAATTTTCTAGGGCTGTGATAGCTCACCCCCACTAAACAAGAATCTCGTCTCGAGATTCAGGCGTAGGGTAAGAGGACAGAGGAGACACTAAGTTATCATAATCTCCATGATCCAATTGCTCTTCTCGAAGATGTTGATTCGTTGCGTCATGATGATCTTCACATCTTTTCCTTCGGGATCTCCATCCAACATACGACAAAAGGAACAGAAAATTCTACAAGATTCGATCTTCTCAAAGATCGAACAAATCATGATCAATTCATAGAATGAGACATGAGAACGTCTCCTGAGCTGAGACACGAAACACACATCGAGAACGAGGGAATGAGGTAGATAACGGAGGTTCAATTGGTAGGCAATAATTCCATGCCAAAACAGATGGTACATGGGTTTCAAAGTAGCGAGGAGTTAGTTGCCATGATACCAGTACGGGGCACCTTAAGGGAGGTGACTCCTAGAGTTATTCCCTTAAGTGGCAAAAAGAATTACTTTTGATCCAAAGATCATTGAAACTCTTCATACTAGGTTAAGGCAATTCACAATGATCTTTTAAAGGGATTTGAAAGAATGGCATACTTAGATCGGGAAGGAAACTATAGTTATAGGACAACTCGGTAATGGATGGCACAATCCAATTGATACCGAGGATATAACCTAGTGTCTGGGCGTGCTCTCAAGAACTTGAGCATCTCCATATTCATCAGGATTTTACCAACATCTATGCCAAGATCTTGGTGACTCATCATACTACCATGATGAATAGTGATGGAGGATACAGATGCAGAGGAAGACAACACTTTCTCAGTTTTCACCTTAGCTATGCCAAGGAATGAAATCTGGATGATCGACCGAGAGACATTTAGCACTCCGCTTCTAATGTCCTCCTTGATGTACTAGCACACCCCAATTATAGGTCAGGTGTTATGACTTGGACATCAAGTAAAGGTCGGACTTCGGGGATTCCAAGGGTCCATGAGGAATAACTTCTAGCATAGGTCATATGAAATCCACATGGCGAGGTGGCTAATGTTGCTGATACAAGATATTACAATATCAGGTCTTCCAACAACATCACTTCACCGGGTTACAGAGAGACCAATATTATAACTCTTGGGTAATGTTCCAACCATTATATCTGCCTGCGGTTCAGATATGGTTGGTGTCAGGATACTTCAGACTCAGCGTGTCCGAAAGGAGAGTTTGCAACACAAATCGACGAGATGATGTTGCGAGATCCTCCGGAAATGAACTACGGAAGCCAACTCCAAAACATGAGCTGGATTGCAAGACTCATGTGGACTCACTGCCGAAGGCAAACGTGACCACATAGAAATCTTACAACAAAACACTTCCGTATTCTCGTTTGGAACCATCATTAGTAGATGACGAAGTCTTGTGCATGACCTAGGATTAGCACGTACAGACTCCTTCTCTTGAACAAGTCAATCAGTGGCTTGGTGTGCTAGAATATATGTATGGATTGGAGACGGCCAATCTATCAAACCATAGAATACCTCGCACGTGCATGACTGACTTGGGATGATTCCAGAGGAAGCAAAACAAACTTTTCTTCAATTCATGGCGGCAACTTGCGTCAAATGCACGTGAACTTAGAGGAAGTCACTTCTTTTCACCAACCATATACATCATGAACGAAGCACAAAGATATGGCCTACAAAGTTTCCAATCCTAGCTTAATGTCCAGCGTGAATCGTGGAACAGATGAAAATGTTGCCGATGGGCTCAACAACATTTCATCAAGATATCCCTCTATATGGAATTCCACAACTATGTGAACAAGGTGATAGCATTGGTCAGACCCAAAGATATAATGATGCATGCTCGAGGAAACATCCACGAGTGAGACAACATTACGTTGATCAATGGCTCTGATTTTGATTAGACAATAGCCCATATTCAAATCAAAGATTGGACAAGACACTGGTTGCAACAATTGATCACAAGGATCAATTGATGAGGACATCACCTTTCTTAAACACACACACACCACATAGGACATCCCCTTGGAACGAGCTAATTTAGGCAAAGCTTTTATCTTCCAACTCTCCAAGTTGTTGTTTAGCTTAACCAACTAGTTCAAGGGTATCCAACACAGATTCTTGGAGAAAGGATGGTTTATAGGAAAACCACTTTGATCACGAACTCAACATGACGGTCAGGGGACAACCTGGTAATACTTCCGAGAAGATATTCGGAAAATCACAATCCACCGATATGTTATTGAGCTCGAGAGCAATCTTGCTTTTCAGGGCAAGACGATATGATCAAAAGAGCTTGGCACAAACCTAACTCGTTGATCGAGGAGTGCATCGGGAAAGATGGACTAGGTAGCACGGTCAATCTTTAGAATGATGATTCAATAACCATCACACTAAGAGTGAAATTATTGTCCATTAACTACCAAGCAACAACATTGCTAGGAGTATCGATTTCACACATCACGGTTCACTTGTCGGTATTCCGGTTACAACCAACTCGGATACCGAGGAATGAATAATGATGGCGAGAAGTACCACTGTATCAAGAATGCATAAGAGGTCGTGCAATTCTCTTGACATTCTCGACATGAAGAGGGTAATACTTCAAGGTAAAACAGAGCAAAAGCTGGATTGGCATTTTGAAATGCGGAATACAACTGCTTTGACCCAATCCAAGAAATGGATAAAGTACTGGAGTTTGTTTCTCCCAGTCATTCTAAAATAGAATGGCTTGACAGACCACAAGAATAATATGCATCGATGAATACGATTGCACAGTTACTCTTGACTATCCACTGATAGACGAGGGTCAGAATACAACTGAGAAGGGGCAACTCAAGAGCACATGATTTTTCTGAGTTGAAAATGCATAGATTGAATACGTTGAACAAAGTTCAACATGTTTCTCCCAGATAATCCATGCAGAAAGGAAAGAGTTGGCAAGATCACAACTATGGAATGGAGAACTCATCACGAGCACTCAGGTTGTGATCTTCAGTTCACAAGGAACTTCTGTCATAATGGTTCATGGTATTGAAAGAATGATATACCACGGATCTTGAAGTCTAATACAAGGTTACTAATCATCCTAAAGGAACGAGCAAATACTATCAACATGAGTTAGGCAGAATGATCCTTGGGTTCAGGAACCGAGATACAAAATACCTACTGCCTAAGTAACATCATGGGATGTTTTCGATAATGATGGCCAGAATTATCACACTGAGAACATAAAACACAGCTAGACTATTTGGGTGGTTTTCTGAGATAACATGGTTTCCTATCACTCCAACGAACACGTCGAGGTAATGGAGTACCTCAACACAAGAAATAGTGTGCTTTGTCTGGCCCAAAGGACATCGGGAACAGGAGGAAGAAATTTGCAATTGCATCAGATTTTTTGAAACCTTGGATAACACGGACAGCATAATGGTTGTACGGGCATGAAATAAGAGGCAACCTGCATGAAACTGATAACAAAACACTGAATTCTTATGGAGACATCGATCCAGGAAGACAACAACTTTCCTATAAGTCTCTAGCATAGTAACTCATCATCTTGATAGATAGATGAGAAAGCCTAGTTCTTAATCCCCATAGAAACGAAGAGGGTGACTCAGAATTAGAATGACACGAGGAAAGGAGTAAAAAGAATCTTACGTTCCCTTCCACAATCAATTCCCTTATATAACTAGAGTAGTTCTAGACTTAACATCGACCAGTTTGGCTTGGTAATCCTACAGGCAGTCAAGCTCTGACACCAACGCTGTCGGGACCCCGATCCTAAGCCATATGAATCCAGCCTGTAACATGTCACACCACTTTGCGGCCTCACGCACGGTAACCCACGGCTGCCACCCTACCTTGGCCGGGACCGTTTGCGCCATTTGGCTCACGGATATGAAGATGTCGCTAGCATTCACACGTCAAAGAACACGGGTCGACATGACTAGTTATAGACCCAAGTGGCACAACCGTACAGGGACAGGCATACGTAACCCAACAATGCAGGTGTCGGTCATCAACATGTGTACATGAGTCGTAGCAAGCTACAAGGACTCCATTATACCGCGTGGCATTTCCCCGTAGGGAGAGACACAACAACAAAGAAGGATACATGCCGGTCAATCAATGTGTCCGGAGCAGTAGCAAGCTACCAAGGCTCATGGAAGCACAAAGAGGAATTTCCCCGTAAAGAAGGCTATTAAAGGCACACAACTAGGTGTCGAATCCCACACATACCAATGCATTTCAATCATACACGCACTATGCACGATATGCGTAGATACAACATGGCATCACAACAAAACTCTACAACATAACATTTATTTAGGAGGCTCTGAAGAGCCAACATAGTATAATGTTACAAGTAGGAGGGGTCACATGACCCAACATCCAGAGCATACAAGCAACAAGCGGAAGTTACATGTCTGGGTACAGACATCTAATAAAAGCGGCTGGAAGAGCATGAAAAGCTACCTTGACGGATGGTACTATGCTTGGTACACCGGGCCATGGTGCATCTACCGCGCCATAGCCTACCCCTCCGGTCAGCGCTATGCACGGCCGCCAGCACATCCTACAAACACCAGAAACTAGTTGCAATTCCTGGACAGAGATCAAGGCGATTAATAAGCCGAGAGGGTCCATTGGTTTCGGGCCCAATGCATGATAGTATCTTGTCTTGGATAACATACACAGAACTCAGTTCTTAAGGACGGTCCCAATGAGACAACCCGCCATGTACTCCTACATGGCCTCTCATCGCTACCTTTACCAAATCAGATTCACACACTTAGCTCTCACACAGCAGGACATGAACACAACCATTCCGATTCATCACCCAGATGGATCAGACCCGACACGACTCTAAGCATAGCAGGCACAGTAAGCAAGCATGGATGAGTAGGCACAACAAGGCTCAAGCAGTTGCTACTCATGTTAAGTGGTTTCAACTATTTACTGTGACGAAGACAGGTCATGCAAAGGAATGGGTTCAACTACCGAGAACATGTAACAGTTGAATCGTTGTTGTCCTAATGCATTTAAAAGAGAGCAGGAGCGAGAGAGTGGGATATTATCGGGATGCTCAAGGAGGGGTTGCTTGCCTGACACTTCTGAAGATAACAATGAGTCTTCATCGGTGACAATGATCTCAACGTCGGAACCATCGTCTACCGGGAAGGAACACCACCGACAAAACAGGAAAGGAACACATTCAATGCAATGCAACAAACATGATGTATGATATGGCATGTTAAAGCATTGAATTGACCTAGTGCAATAGATAGTCATATTAAGTGAAGTGGAATTCAAATATATACTAAATTCCAACTCCAACACTATTTATTAAATTATCCTAGTCATGAAATGTGCTATTGGTGATGTTAACTTGCTCAAACATGCATGAACATGTCATAAACAGATTCCTTGTATTTTTCTGATCATTTTTCATATATAATTTTTTTCCATCTGGGTTACGGTTTAATTACTATGATTTTTCAAAGTTTATAACATTTTCTGGAATTTCCTGATTATTCTTTTAAACAGAAAAATCCTTTATTGCAACAGCACTATGTCAGCATGACCTCAGTAGGTCAACTAACCGTTTTAGGTCAAACCTGACCAGTGGTGCCGACTGGTCAGTGACACAGTCACTAACGGACTTTAGTTTAATCCTTAATACTAATTTGTCGGCGTTCTTGGAACGGGGGTACCCAGATCTGCCTGCCTGCGGCCCAGGGCAGGGCCCACCTCACGAGCCAAGCATGGCCTGGCGCGGCCCTACTCAAGGCAAGGCCCTCGCGAGGACCCGAGCTCGCGAGGGAGGCGGCACCAAGACCAGCAAGGAGTGGGCCTCCTCAGGCCCCCTCCAGAGAGGCGGAGACCTCTATGCAGAACCCGGCCTCAGGAGTCAAGGATGACGCAAGGAGGGACAGGCGGGCGCCAGCGTGCCAGGCAGAGCAGTTTCCCCTTTGGTGCAAAGGGAGCAAGGACGTACGCGGGATCCCAAAGCGCCACCCAAAGGTTTCCATTCCGGTGCAACAAGACCATGACCACGAGCCCAGCAGGACGTATGTCATCGCCGAGCCCACCTCTGCATCATCGACAACTACTTTGTAGGCGAAGACCACCTTTGGATAGGGCGAGGATGTACCCTTGTCCCCCTTCGAATTTGGCCGTTGTGGGATCCCTTCCCGCCATTGCAATAAGGGAAGAGGACCCGGGCCTCTGCTATAAGTAGAGGATAGGCTGCACCGCAGAGCAGGAGAACGGAGGGGGAGAAGGGAAGGACAACAGACAAGGCAGAGAGCCAAGAACACCACTCGAGCGCCCTCACGAGGCTCCTCACCACTGTACTAGTTCATCCACCACACCTCCTCATGAGGCAATCCACCAAAGCAGGAGTGGGGTATTACGCTTTGCAGCGGCCCGAACCTGGGTAAATCACCATGTGCATCTTCTTCCTCGTTATCGTGCGAGTTCATCATCCTAACCATCGAGTAGTTAGCTAGGTAGGGCGAGGCTGTAGGGGATCTTCGCACACGCCCCTGTGTTAGAACCTTGAGGGTTTTGCGGAGCCCGAAATCTGACATTTGGCGCGCCAGGTAGGGGGCATGTCGAAATCTTCCCCGAAGCCTTGCTCTTCCCTCACCGCACCGCTCCGATGGCCAGCACCCGACAAGCTTCCTCCGGCCATGGCGGATCCTTCTTCACCAACCCCACCGCTGCAGACCGAGACCCACGCCCCAGCGGCACGACGCTGGGCGGTCAGTATCAAGCCACCAGTGTTGTCTCTACCGTCGACGCCCCTCGCCCCACCCAAGCGCACGGCGGACGGGCTGTGCCCCCGTCACCGACATTGCGCTGCACCTACATGGGAGACCTCGACGCGCACGATGCGTTGCTGATGGCAAGCGAGATGCTTGGCCACCGCCCGATGCACGGGGGCTTCGACGCATGGGCCGACCACATCGCTGAGCTGGTCGCCGTCGCGCGGAGGGCCATGGCTCCTCACTCTTCTCCAAGGCCGCAGGCGCCAGGCACCGGGGGCTCATTCGCCGCGCCTATCGCCCAGCCCACTGGCGGCGTGCCCCCTCGGGCCCAGGGCAAGCCCGAGCGGGGTCCGCCGCACGCCGTGCTCCTTCTCCTCAGAATTCCGGTGACCGGTTTTGGGGTGCAGCCCGGCCCCGACGACGGAGCGCATGGAGGAAACAATGGGGCGACACACGCGCGCACCGACACGCGCCTTCGTGACCCTACGGACCGTCAACAGCCTGGGTTAGCCAGGCGGGAGCGCGCCATCCTGCGCAGGGAGCAGGCGGCGCAGGCGTCTAGACAAGCAAGCAACCACGGCGAAGACGCATCGGATCGCCAAGGTAACAATCCCCATCAGGTAGCACACGGCCCACCCAGCGGCGGTGGCAGAGGTAAGCAACTTCGAGCTGAGGCTAGTCGCAGGAGGGTCTGCGGGCCGCGCGCACAGGGCGGCGCCCCACCGCCGCTCGGAGGGGCCGTCCCCGGCGCCCCGCCGGACGGCTCAGGAGGAGAACCGGGCCCTTATGTAGAGCCCTATGTACCAAGCTACGTCGTACCTCCGGACGGTGGGATGGATCAGGCGCCTGCCGCAGGCGCCAACACCCCCCAAGAATGGGGGGTACCCTGGGCGTCCTCCCCGAGCTGGGCCTAGGGCTTCCACCGACGGAGCACCTGGCCTGGACAACGCGAGCGGGAGAAGGAGGGAGGACGCCCCCGGGCCCACGGGGAACGGCGCAAGCCATCGCCCTCGCAAGCAAGCAACACCGAGCCAAGCCCCGAGGCCTCAGGAGAAACGGCCTGGGGGGAGCAGCAAGGCACAAGTAGCGCGGGTCACCCTCGGAAACTGGAGCGCCGGCGCAGCCCCGGCAGGCTGGGCCTCGGGGGGTCTGCCCACGGCCCGACGCGCCATCTCGGAGCCTCTGGAGGTTTGCCCTCCCGAGGCAGGAAAAGAATTTTTGTTTGGGGGGAGTCGCTCGAGCGTCAAGGGGGGCTCCTGAGTAGCGCGCCTCAGCAGCCTTACCGGTCATATAGCCACTCGCCCCTTGATGTCGTCCTGGCGATCCGGTCGGCGTCAAGGGTGTCGAGGCCTTACCCCGTAGTCGCGTCCTGGTGATCCAGACGTCGCTTACAGGGGACAAGGAAATGTGCGGGACTGGGACCTGCCGACGTAGAGCTGCTTGAGCGTCAAAGGGGGCTCCTGAGCAGCGCGCCTCAGGAGCCTTACCGGTCACATAGCCACTCGCCCCTCGATGTCGTCCTGGCGATCCGGTCGGCATCGAGGGTGTCGAGGCCTCACCCCGTAGTTGCGTCCTGGTGATCCGGACGCCGCTTACGGTGGTCGAGGAATGTGCGGGATTGGGGCCTGCAGACGCAGAGTGCCGAAAGGGCTCCCAACCCGCCTTGCTCGTGAGAAGAAGAAGCCCCCTGGGACCCCCAGGTCCCTCAAGACACTGTCCGGCCAGCGCCATGACACCTCGCGAGGCGGCATCATCGACAAAACACCTCTATGGCTGCGCCGGGTGCATTGTGCTCGTGTTTGAGCCGCGGGAGCGCAATCCCGCGGCTACGTGGGGAACAATGCATTCAGGTTTGGGTCATAGAGGCGCGCAACCGAGCAGAAATGGACGGGATGGTTCTTGATGGAGTTGGGAGCAACCGGGTCGTGCGCCCGAGGGCTTGCCCAACTATCTACGGCCGTGACACTCTCACGTAATAATGAGTGGGCTGTATACGCCCGGAGCCCCCCGAGGACGCGGAGGGGTTTGATACGTCTCCAACGTATCTATAATTTATGAAGTATTCATGCCATGTTTACAATAATTTTATATGATTTTGGTATGATTTTATTAGAACTAACCCGGACTGACGCTGTTTTCAGCAGAACTACCATGGTGTCCTTTTTTGTGCAGAAATAAAAGTTCTCGGAATGGGCTGAAAATTTATGGAGAATATTTTTGGAAAATATAAAAAATACTAGAGAAAAAGATACCGGAGAGGAGTCTCGAGGCAGCCACAAGCCTAGGGGGTGCGCCCCCCCAGGGCACCCCCTGGCTTGTGGGCCCCTCGGGAGTCCCCTTGACGTGAAACCGACGCCAAAAATTCCTATAAATACCAAAACCCCCAGAAAGAAACCTAGATCAGGAGTTCCGCCGCCGCAAGCCTCTGTAGCCACGAAAAACCAATCAGGAGTCCGTTCCGACACCCTGCCGGCAGGGGGAAACCATCACCGGAGGCCATCTTCATCATCCCGGCGGTCTCCATGACGAGGAGGGAGTAGTTCACCCTCGAGGTTGAGGGTATGTACCAGTAGTTATGTGTTTGATCTCTCTCTCTCTTGTGTTCTTGAGATGACACGATCTTGATGTACCACGAGCTTTATTAATATAGATGAATCATATGGAGTTTTCCCCTCTCTATCTTCTTGTGATGAATTGAGTTTTCCCTTTGAAGTTTTCTTATCGGATTGAGTCTTTAAGGATTTGAGAACACTTGATGTATGTCTTGCGATGGGATATCTGTGGTGACAATGGGATGTTCTATTGATCCACTTGATGTATGTTTTGGTGATCAACTTGCGGGTTCCGTGACCTTGGGAATCTATGCATAGGGGTTGGCACATGTTTTCGTCTTGACTCTCCGGTAGAAACTTTGGGGCACTCTTTGAAGTTCTTTGTGTTGGATTGAACATGATGAATCTGAAATTGTGTGATGCATATCGTATAATCAAGCCCATGGGTACTCGTGGTGACATTGGAGTATCTAGGTGACATTAGGGTTTTGGTTGATGTGTATCTTAAGGTGTTGTTTTAGTACGAACTCTAGGGCTGTTCGTGACACTTATAGGGATAGCTCATACGATTGATCGGAAAAGATAACTTTGAGGTGGTTTCATACCCTACAATAATTTCTTCGTTTGTTCTCCGCTATTTGTGACTTTGGAGTGAACTCTTTGTCGCACGTGAGGGATTTACATATGATTCAACTATGTCAGTATTGTTGAGAGAACTTGCACTAGTGAAAGTATGAACCCTAGGCCTTGTTTTCAAGCATTGCAATACCATTTGTGCTCACTTTTATCATTAGTTACCTTGCTGTTTTTATATTTTCAGATTACAAAAACCTATATCTACCATCCATATTACACTTGTATCACCATCTCTTCGCCGAACTAGTGCACCTATATAATTTACCATTGTATTGGGTGTGTTGGGGACACAAGAGACTCTTTGTTATTTGGTTCCAGGGTTGTTTGAGAGAGACCATCTTCATCCTACGCCTCCCACGGATTGATAAACCTTAGGTCATCCACTTGAGGGAAATTTGCTACTGTCCTACAAAACTCTGCGCTTGGAGGCCCAACACGAGTCTACAAGAAGAAGGTTGCGTAGTAGACATCAAGCTCTTTTTTGGCGCCGTTGCCGGGGAGGTGAGTGCTTGAAGGTATATCTTTATATCTTGCAATTGAATATTTTAGTTTCTTGTTTTATCACTAGTTTAGTCTATAAAAGAAAACTACAAAAAAATGGAATTGAGGTTGCCTCATATACTTCATCTTTATAATGTCTTTCGTGAAAATGATGGAAAGGAAAATTGTGCCAAAGTGTTAGAAGAAGAAGTCAATAAAATGTTTGGCACTAAATCTTTGCATGATGAGCATGATTGCAATGTTGTTAGTATGAATTCCTTGAATATTCATGATGCTAATGATATGCAAAGCCACAAGCTTGGGGATGCTATGTTTGATGAAGATGATATTTTTAGTCCCCCAAGTTTTGATGAGCAAATTTATTATGATGAAAGCATGCCTCCTATTTATGATGATTATTGTGATGACATGTATGCTATAAAGAATAATGATAACCATGAAACTTGTCATCATGATTTTAATTTTCAATTGGATTATGCTTCACATGATAGTTATTTTGTTGAGTTTGCTCCCACTACTATTGATGAGAATAAATTTGCTTATGTGGTGAGTAGTAAGATTTCTATGCTTATGAATAATGAAAAGAATGCTTTATGTGATAGTTATGTTGTGAAATTCCTTCATGATGCTACTGAAAATTATTATGAGGGAGGAACATATGCTTGTAGGAATTGCAATAATATCAAGTTTCCTCTCTATGTGTTCAAAGTTTTGAAGTTATGCTTGTTTTGCCTTCCTATGCTAGTTGATTCTTGCTCACATAAATTGTTTTCTCACAAAACCCCTATGCATAGAAAGTGGGTTAGACTTAAATGTTCTTGTCATGAGATTCATGATGCTCTTTTTCATGTTTCCATTACTATTCCTATGTAAGCATCATTGAAATCATCATGCCTAGCTAAAAGGCATTTAAGAAAAGCGCTTGTTGGGAGACAACCCAATATTTATACCTTCTGTTTTGGTGTGTTCACATGATTAAGCTACTGTAGTAATCATGTTTTGTGCCTTTTATTTCAATAAAGTGCCAAGTAAAGCCTTTGGGATGACTCACAAGATGAGTAGAATTGATGCTGAACCGAAACAGAAACTTTTGACTCCAGTACAGGAATTTTAATTTTTTACTGGAGAGTGATAATGATCTGAATTTTTTACAAAGTCTTGATATACAAATTTTTCAGGTTGTCCTAATTGTTCAGAATTTTTAGAGACATGGAAGTATGGTTACACTACAGATCTTCACAGACTGTTCTGTTTTTGACAGATTCTGTTTTGCATGCATAGTTTGCTTGTTTTAGTGTTTCCATAGCTTATATTTAGTGGTATAAATTAAGGCAATGGTAGAATACAGTAGGTATCATGTGGGAACAATTCTGAATCTTGTCTTGACAGTACCTAAGTGAATGATCTATCTTTATTATACCAACCCATCTCACGAAGTTCCGTTAAGCTTTGTGTGATTGAAGTTTTCAAGTTTTGGGTGAGACACCGATATGAGGAGAATAAGGAGTGACAAGAACCTAATATTGGGGATGCCCTAGGCATACCCAAGGTAATATCCAAGGAAGACTCAAGCGCCTAAGCTTGGGGATGCCCCGGAAGGCATCCCCTCTTTCATCTTCAACACTATCGGTATATCTTACTTGGAGCTATATTTTTATTCGTCACATAATATGAGTTTTTCTTGGAGCATCATTTTATTTTCTTGTTTTCTGTTAGGTGTTATTTATAATCTTGTTTTTCAATAAAAAGTTCCAAGAATTGTCTTAGGATGCTTGCATTGCATGTTTTGATGTGTGCTGTGTAAAAACAGAAACTTTTGCTGTAGTGTTTGAATTTTCATTTTTTACTGGAACGTAGAACATTTCTGAATTTTTTACACAGTGTTGTCATATAAATTATTTAGCATGTCCTAAATTTTCATAATTTTTTGAGTTACATAAGTACACTGTTTTCATAAATTTCTACAGACTGTTCTGTTTGGACAGATTGCTGTCATAGTTTCGTTATCTACTTATCCTATAGTTTCCATAGCCTATATTGGTAGATATAAATTTTGGAAATGATAGTATACAGTACCTAATGTTTGAAAATTATTATGCAACTTGTCTTGGCAGTACATAAAGAGTTGATTTATTATTATGTGTACTAACCTATCTCACGAGTTCTTTTCAAGTTTTGTGTGGAAGATGTTTTTGAGAATAGGTGAAACCATGATATGAGAGGATTGAACGAGATACAAAAGCTCAAGCTTGGGGATGCCCAAGGCACCCCAAGTAAATATTTCAAGAAGTCTCAAGCATCTAAGCTTGGGGATGCTACGCATCCCACCTCTCTTCATCAACAATTATCGGTTAGCCTATGTTGAGCCTAAATTTTTATTCGTTCACATGATGCGTGCTATTTTTATTTTGCTTGTTGTTTAATAAAATGCTTAAGATCTGAAATTCTTAGATGAGAGAGTACTCACATAGTTATTTAATTGTTGGCTACTCATTGATCTTCACTTATATCTTTTTGGAGTAGTTTGTCATTCACTCTCGTGGTTCACTTTTATCCTATGAGTAAATGGTTGAATGAATTGAATATCATAAATCTGAAATTAAATATGCTTCATATACTTATCCCATGGGGAGTAATGGCTTCACACATAATAAGTATAGGTGGTTAAATTTATTGAAAGTTAGCAAACACCGCATTGGTCACTTGAACAATTCATGAAAGAATATTGAAGGAAGAGAGATTCCACATATAAATATACTATCTTGGACATCTTCTATGATTGTGAGCTCATTCATTATTTTCAAACTCAAGCAAATTAGTTGAAATTGGACAAGGAAGACAACTTAATGAGTTATGTTTGGGTATATTTGTATAGAAGTTATATTGTTATGGATCCTCCAACATGTGGTGCTTGCTTCCACCTCATACTAGCCAAAACTTCCGCACCAAGTAGAAATACTACTTGTGCATCCAAACACCCTTAAACCAGTTTTGCCATGAGAGTCCACTATACCTACCTATGGATTGAGTAAAATCCTTCAAGTAAGTTGTCATCGGTGCAAAAAGCAATAAAAATTGCTCCTAAATATGTATGATCTTTTATTGTGAAGGAAAATAAGCGTTGTACGAACTTGTGATGGTAAAGAAATAAAAGCGACGGACTGCATAATAAAGGTTGCTATCACAAAGGGCAATACAATGTGACGTTCCATTGCATTAAGGGTTTGCACATCCAAAAACGAAAAGCGCATGACAACCTCTGCTTCCCTCTGCGAAGGGCCTATCTTTTACTTTCTAGTACTTACCTTTATGCAAGAGTCATGGTGATCTTCACCACTTCCTATATTTCGCCTTTTTCTCTTGGCAAGCGTCATGTGTTGGGGAATGATCTAGACATATATATCCACACAAATATATTTGATCATGAATTATTATTGTTGACAATTATCTATATGATAAATAAGTTGGGAGGCAAAACATTAAGCCCCTATCTTCCTCTGTGTTCGATGGATGCTATTTGTTCTAAAAATATGCTTTGAGTGTCAATAATCATGGAAGACTATATGATAGTTGAGTATGTGGAATTTGCTAAATCAAAGCTCTTACATAGACCCTTCCTGAAAATAAGATGAATTGCAATTGTTCGATGACTAGGAATATGGTTTGTTAGTTTTCAAGAAACTTTCTGGTCTATAATTTAACATGTGAATAGCTTGTTACTTGATCATGAGAAGTTTTATGAGATGAGCTACAGTTTATGGTTTATATTGATGCTAGAAAAAGTGCTTGGAATTATCATTGATCAAACTTGTGCACTTGCTAGCATTCACACTTCATAAATTATTTCTTTTATCATTTACCTACTCGAGGACGAGCTGGAATTAAGCTTGGGGATGCTGATACGTCTCCAACGTATCTATAATTTATGAAGTATTCATGCCATGTTTACAATAATTTTATATGATTTTGGTATGATTTTATTAGAACTAACCCGGACTGACGCTGTTTTCAGCAGAACTACCATGGTGTCATTTTTTGTGTAGAAATAAAAGTTCTCGGAATGGGCTGAAAATTTACGGAGAATATTTTTGGAAAATATAAAAAATACTGGAGCAAAAAGATACCGGAGAGGAGTCCCGAGGCAGCCACAAGCCTAGGGGGCGACCCCCCCTAGGGCGCGCCCCCTGGCTTGTGGGCTCCTCGGGAGTCCCCTTGACGTGAAACCGACGCCAAAAAATCCTATAAATACCAAAACTCCCAGAAAGAAACCTAGATCGGGAGTTCCGCCGCTGCAAGCCTCTGTAGCCACGAAAAACCAATCGGGAGCCCGTTCCGGCACCCTACCGGAGGGGGAAACCATCACTGGAGGCCATCTTCATCATCCTGGCGGTCTCCATGATGAGGAGGGAGTAGTTCACCCTCGGGGCTAAGGGTATGTACCAGTAGCTATGTGTTTGATCTCTCTCTCTCTCTCTCGTGTTCTTGAGATGACATGATCTTGATGTACCACGAGCTTTATTAATATAAATGAATCATATGGAGTTTTCCCCTCTCTATCTTCTTGTGATGAATTGAGTTTTCCCTTTGAAGTTTTCTTATCGGATTGAGTCTTTAAGGATTTGAGAACACTTGATGTATGTCTTGCGATGGGATATCCGTGGTGACAATGGGATGTTCTATTGATCCACTTGATGTATGTTTTGGTGATCAACTTGCGGGTTCTGTGACCTTGGGAATCTATGCATAGGGGTTGGCACATTTTTTCGTCTTGACTCTCCGGTAGAAACTTTGGGGCACTCTTTGAAGTTCTTTGCTAGGTGCCGGACGCGGCAGTTGCTTGCTTCTTTTTGGTGTTCGAATTGCCACTTTTTGGAACGAAGTTTGAGGATTTCGGAACTCTATTTTTAAAAGAAAAAGGGGCGGGGACTTTTCTCTCATCGTTCTCTCGTTTTTCCGGTCTTGGAGTCTCTTTCTCTGAATTGGTGTTTCGCAAGGGCCCGTGTGCTCTGGCCCTCCCCGAGGCGCCTCGGAGCTGGACAGCAAGGCCCTGTCGCCTCAGGGACTTGCATCTTTTGGAGGTCGACCCCCACTCGGGGGCTCCGACCACAGCGCGGCACCGTAGCATGGAGCCTCGGGAGGCCCCAGTGCCTCCTGACACTACTAGGAGAAACCCTACTAGTAGCGCTTGAAAAACCTATAGTAGTAGCGCTGGGTCCAGCGCTACTGCTAACGCGCTACGGCTAAGTTGTAGTAGTAGCGCTGGTTGGTGCAGCGCTACTGCTAAGTATGGTTAGCAGTAGCGCTGCGATGACCAGCGCTACTGCTAACTATCTGTAGCGCTGCAGAAAGGCAAGCGCTGCTGCTAATCCAGCGCTGCTGCTAGAGGCCTTCCAGCGCTGCTGCTAGTATTCCTGCTTTCACAGATTCATACCCCCTCTACGTATTTTTGATGTATTTATACAGGCTCTATACAGTAGTTTCATCAGATCACAATAAACATACACTATTCTCATCATATCATACACATACAGTAGTCCCGTCATACCATCATCATCATCATTCAACACAAATATCATCACATCTCGAAAATAGCAATACACAAGTCATGTCATGTCTCGAATAAGTGCAACTGCATGGTCATGGCACACACACAAGTTTCATCATCTCTATCTAAACCATGATGTAGAAGAAAAGAGCGATCAGCATGAGCAAGACCGCGACTATGTAGTACTTGAGGCACCGACGGTTCCGGCCCCGCTCTTGCCGGAGCGTCCACCTCAAGTAACTACTTTCCGCTTCGGCTCTGCTGTCGAACCCTCTGTGGCTAGCACCCGGGTACTTGTCCACCTGGGCCTAAGTGTCTGGCCAGTGGTCGTAGACTCATGGAACCCTCCCAACGAACACGGCGTAGCAGTCCTTCGCCATCTCTGATCTATGTACCTGCATCTCAGTTGATGAACTGAACGATAATATGCAACATAATGTGCTTAAGAAAACAAAGAGGCATAATTAGCAAAATACAAGCAACCTATAGTAAACATAAATGACGAAGTTCCTCATACCCAAACTAATTAACTAGAGCGATCTACGCTAGTTCAGGACCACGGTTTAATTACATCACATAGTTTCGTCTGGACGCTAGTGACACATATATTGTCAACGACAATCAGTCCTCGGTCCAATCTTCATAGTCAGGGAGGAAGCACCCGAGCTTCTTGAAAGGCTTCAGGTCCAGACGCTGAGCGATTAGCAGTGCTCGGACATCATCCCGCGTGATTGGCCCATGGTAGAACATCCCTGTTGGTTCGAGGACCTGCTTCATGATCACTTGGGCAAGTTCACACTGTACGTGATAAAACTCAGCTCGGATTCGATGATCCGGTGTCTTTCCTATGCTTGTGGCCTAGTTGACAATCTCAGCATCGTTGGTAGTAGCTGACATGCGAAGGCGTTGATTATCCCTTCTGAACTCGAGCAGGTGATGCATGAGGTAGAATCCATCAGCCTTACTGTTGTGCGGTTGCTGGATGCAACAGAAGTCGGTCTTATGGCTGAAAACCACCCCGTTCTTCCTGTGCTTTTTCACCTTGATATATCCACCAGACAGGCTGAAGGTTAACAGGGCACTATCGAGAACACTCTTTATGTGCTTGTAATCCTTTTTCTTGATGTTCTTCGATGAGTCCAAGTATATAGCATGGGAGTATTCTGGGTACAGAATGATGAGGACGGCGCCCCCCCCCCGCTGCGCAAATTAAGTACACCTCAAATTAGCCTCCATGCTTGCAAAGGAATGATTAACACTTACGAAAGGATATGCGCGGATGACTTACGTGGGATGATAAGGCAGGAGAATCGCTTCCTTGTCCTTATTAGCGATCATGAAGCCGCCGATGTACTTGCTCGCATAGTCACGGTGCTCTTTACAGACATCCAAGAAGCTCTCGTGCATATGGTACGGGTCCGCGACGCAGATATATTTTATGTTCTCGATCCTGATGATGTAGTTGAGATACAGCGCATACATGCGGATGAACTGGAAATCTAGGTTGGTCATGTGGAACATGTCGTAGATGTAGTCAAATCGCAGGATGAACTTATCCGCGGGCCATCCCTCGATGTACAACTTCCCACCCGGCACCTGAGCCGCGTAAAGCGGGTATCCTGGTTTTTCCGAGATGAGAAGGCTTTTCTCTCTGGCCAGCACATCATCATGAAGTCTCCTTAGATCATTGTTCAGTATGTCCTCTAGCGGTTTCTGAGGTAGGATTGGGTGGCCGGCGACATGGAAATGCTCCACACCTACGACGGGTATTCTGTCTACCTCCCGGGGCTTCAGAGGCGGCTGGCTGCTTGAAGCAGCTCTGGCGCCTTTAGGGCCTTTCCTGTCCGGTCTCCTCCTTTGCTTCTTGGCGGGTGGCGGTAGTGAGCCCACCATACCTCCCTAACTGTCACCCCCAGTGTCGTTGGGCTAATCAGTGGACGGCCCTCGGGTTGTTGCTGGGTAGAGGCGGCATCTGGAGGCGTCTCCTGCGAGGATCGCTTGAAGAGAGACTTTTTGCATTCCGCCTTAGGACGTTCCGGCTCCGGCAAATCAGGCAGCATCAAGTCATCATCTCCACGCTCATAGCCTGAGTCTTCGTCGTCTTGAGCCATCAATCCTCCATCATCATAGGCGGTATTGAAATACTTGTCTGGGTCATCATCATCCTCCTCCATGTCATCATCAGCATTTGCTTCTTCGACAACGGGGGCGACATCATCTGGCACTAATGGAGGCTCTCCCTCGCATAGTCCGCTATCATCCGCCACGACAGGTGCAGGTAATTTGGTAGGTGGGGTGGTGTTCATACCTTCTTGAGAAGCTGTCGTTGGTGTGATACTGGGCGCCTCGACACGAAGAAGAGTCTTCGGCCAAGGCAAGAACCAGCTCTTGCATGCGCCAATCCATTGAGGGGTCTCCTCGTCATCGACTGGTACCGGAGGAGGCAAATCCTCGAAGCCCGCTAAGACACTGGCCACGTTAACCTTGAAGACGCCATCGGGCATCTCTCAGTTGTGGAACATGCGGTCCTTCGGCTTCACGATCGTTGCCTTTCCCACGGCCACCTTCTGGCCCTTGATGTCGTACAGTAGGGTGCACGGGGTATCGTTGGCCTACGAAGACATGTCTGCGACGTCAAACATCTGAAAAGCAATTGAAACAGAAGACTATATAGACATGCTCGTGAAAAGGGTATGACGCGTAATTACCGTGAGGGCGTCGAGCTCAGCCATAGACGAAGGCCCGCCAAGTAGGCCAGAGACGGAGGACGGGCTGCTATGAACAGGAGTGGGAGCATGTGCGGTGGCGTGAGCAGGTGCTGGTGGTGCGATGTTCACCGAATTGCTCCCGACGTAGCTGGGAAGGGGAAAGTCCGCTGGCCCTTTATCTGGATTTTTCTTCATCCATTCAAAAAATGCCGGAAGCAAGATGGAAATGGAGGATGTGAAGTCAGCCGTGACGCCAGCTACCGCTGCACTGACCCTTGCATCGACTATCTGTTCCAACTCTGCTTTGGTCTCAGCTTTGGACTTATTGATCGCAAGCGCGACCTTCTGGTCGATGGTCTGTTGAGTAAGCAACTTTCTCTTCCTTCTTTCCTCTAGCTCCTCGCGGTAGCACGTCTTCCACGAGGCGCCATCTCCGACGCCGTGCACACGTCCATAGGACGGCGGTGTGTCCTCCGGGACCTTTTTCAGTATGTTCAGGGCCCGGTTGAAATGGGTGTCCCACTTGGGCCTCGCCGATGACTGTGACGACTCGTCGCTTTCGGCTGCCTTTTGGTGCTGCTCTTTCTGCAAAAGGAACGTGGATGGTTTACTAATAATGTGACAAAACTTGTAGTCGAATTGATTGGAAGCTAATATGATAATGTGGTAATATAACAATTACCAGAAGTCTCATGAACTCCCTCGTGTTCGGGTCCGTGTAAAAGGTCTTCTTGATGCGGTCCCACTTGTACTGGGCCCTGATCCAGTCACGCTCTAGCGGGTCGGTGAACTCCGCCAAGGGGTCTGGGATTCCGTGACTTTCATGTTCGGCGTCCTCCATGACTTTATTATGTAGATACTTCAAATGCTCATCGAGGCTTTTGTCTGTCCATTTGTTTTTGGCCTTCGTCTTTAGAAGTTCGAGCGTGAAACTCAAGCGGGTCACCTCGGGATCGCAACCGTCATACAATGGAGTCTTCGAATCTACTTCAAGTTGCGCCAGCTTGGCCTCCTCTCTAGAAGCAGCTCTCTCGCTAGTCGTACTCTTGCGAAGGAGGTCTCGAACATGAGGGTCCTGCACAACCGCCGCCTCTGCTTCTCCGCCATGTCCGGACTCTTCTTCGCCGTGTCCGGAATCTTCTCCGCCGCCGTCATATAACTCTTCCCCGCCGCCATGTCCGACGCCATCGTCTTCGTGTCGATCGGTCATCTCTTCGTCTAGCCCCATGTCGTTATTCCCTGCCATGTGGACGTCCTCATCATCATCATCTTCACTTATCCACCGAGTATAGCCATCCATGAAACCATTCATCAGCAGGTGCGCCTTGAACCTGCCACGATCAAAAGGGTCCAAAAGGACTCCTTCTTTGCATCTTGTACACGGACATCTAATCCTAGTCTGATTATTTGCATGCTTGTCCATCACCGCGGATTGCATGTATCGCTCCACCTTCCATCCACTCACCTTCATGACCGACTGCATGCACGGTATAACAAGCAAAAGGGTTATAAAAAAAATGCATGCATGCATCAAAGTCATATAAAAATTTGGCATGACCTTGCCTAAAAATAGGACATATCGAGTTTGCTCGAAATTCACCGAAACGGAAATAAATTGACATTTCGGCAAAACATAAGCAACTCGGGGGCATGTCACTCGCACAAATCTCTCCATATCCCAAACACACATATTCCCATTCACACACATATTCCCATTCACACACATATTCCCATTCTTGAAATGAACAACTTTTTACTCACCTATCTCCCGAGAGAGACCGATCGACCGGATGAGGCCTTTCGCTACCTATAGGGATCGAAAGTGTGGATGGCTAAATAGCTAGCTAGATCTAGTTGTTGGGGAGGAGAGATGACTCTAGGTAACTAATGGAGAGGGAGAGAGATGAGCTAGCTAGATCTATATCTAATGGAATGGAGGGAGAGCCAAATAAATGAGGTAGGGGGCATTTATGGAGCTAGCTAGAGATGAGAAGGCCATTTATGGAGGAGAGTTATGTTGGAGGGGGGCATTAATGGGGAGAGAAGAGAGGTAGGAGGAAGAGAGAAGAAGGGTAACAATGGTGAGGTGTCGTGGTTTTGTCACGACAAGATGTCCGGGTTAACGGACTTAGGTGTGAGGCCATCGCAACTATGTGGCGGCTTGAGAGGGGTTGGTTGGAATCGAGAGACGCGAGTTTACCCAGGTTCGGCCCCTCCGATGGAGGTAAAAGCCTACGTCCTGCTTTGTGTCTATATTGATGATGAGGGCGATCTCGATTACAAGGGTGCTGTCTTGTTACCTCTAATCTCGAGAGCCTCTAATCTGTCTATCTCTAATGATTTGAACTTGTCAACTTGTCCCTCTTGGGGTGCCTTACCCCTCCTTATATAAGTGGAAGGGGTAGGTTTACATGTAGAGTCCTACTGGGAGTAGGACTAGGACTAGGACTAGTCTTTCATGAATCCTAATCCGGGTCTTGTTTCCTTCGTGATGGAGTCTTTCCTCTCCTTGGGTCTTCTCTGTGAGCCGCCCCTCCAAGCCCGTCCATGAGCCGCCTTGCGCCGGCTTGCTCGCTGGGCCTTGGTCCTTGTCGCTCGTCTGACCCGCCTGCCGGGTTACCAATGAACCGGCAAGTCTCGACCGGGTCACCAGTGAGTCGCCAAGTCCTGGCCGGGTCATACTTCCGCCCGGGTTATACCGCGGGGTATATCCCCGACATTAGCCCCCAGGTTAGCTTGAATTTATTCATGCTAAGATCCTGAAATAAGAATAAATATGTTAAGTGACCGGCTCGCTCCACTGGCCGGCTTAATGAAGTAGCTCCTTAAAAATCCGGGTTTCTTCTTCATATGAACGAGCCGTCTTCTCAATTGTCTTGCTTATCAGTGTCCTTTTGAAGTAAAATATTGGGAATACAACACCCATATGCCATTGAGTTGGCCTCCAATACTCTTCAACTTGTAAAGCCGGGTTGCTCATATAAATTCTGTCGGGTTATGATCTTTTGATAATGCCGGGTCATGATTGTTGGTGACACCGGGTCAAACAACTGGACTTCAGCTGACTTGATAAAATTATTGGGAATAAAGAAAATCCGTGTGATGCTGAGCTGGTCTTTCAATGCTTTGGCTAGATAAAATTCTGTTGAGCCAGTCTCGCTCACAATTGACATCTTGAAAACTCTCTTCAATTTTTTGATATATCCATATTACCTGTAGCCCCCAAGCTCCAAGTTTATCCATGATGACTTGGTGCTTTGCAATAATATCTTTGATTGGGTAGCCCCCAAGTGCTAGGTTGTCTTGCCTGTAGCAGCCTGGGACTTGTAACTATCTTATACCTTATAAAGCTTCGGCTGATGTAGCCCCAAGGACCGGGTTGTTTTGCCTGCAACAACCTGGGACTTTTGAACTTGGTGTTGAATGTTGAGAAATCTGGGTTGTCATCTGAGTCGCCAGATATATACCGAGTGCCTTGTATTTCACATGTGTAGCCCCCAAGGGCCGGCTCATCAGTATGTGATGGGCCGGGTCTTCAATTTGGACCTTATAATCTGCTTGATCAGCTGAATGCTGTAGCCCCCAAGTGCCGGGTCAGTAAGAAGTACTGGGCTGGGACTTAGAAAAATATAGAAAGGCTGGCTCTTCTCCTTGAGACAACAGGATCTGTTGACCATGTAATGATTTGAAAAGCAACTTGCATTATCCCCCAAGTGCCGTGATGCATGCTTGCAGTGAAATGGGACTTGCATACTTGATATAAACTGGACTTGAATAATGTAGTCCCCAAGTTTCGGGTCGTCTGCCTGCGACGAATCGGGACTGTGTGATAATAATATAACTCATCATAATTTGTTGAATGAATCCTTGACCGTGGTTGTAACCCGGTATTTTGTGGAATATCCTGGAATAATGCCTTTACCCTTGAAAATGCAAATCCCTGCTCGTGGTTGCGGTGCAACCCGACAAATACATGTCTGAGAAATCCATGAGTGCTGTAGTATACTACAGAGCACAGGTTGAAGAAATCCAAGAGCCGGTCAATTAAATGACACGGTTTTATAACTGATAGGGCGGCTCTTCAAGAATAATCAATTTTCCAAGCTGGCTTGAAAAAACCCCAATCATTTAATACTGGTTATGATAAACCATGATGAAGATCCAGCCATGTTGGCTATTAAAGATCTATTTGTTCCTGCAGAGGTTACGATGTAACCCGGTTTGGTGACCGGCTTTCCGCAGCATAAACAAATATGGATATGCATGTATGATGATGCATGATATGATGATGCAATGCAGGATGATGTAATGCAAGATGCAATGTATGGCCATAGCCATCTTTCTTCACACTTAACAACAGCTTATCTTAGGAGACAAGACCTGCAAAAACAAACAAGACAGAGTATATTCTGTATCGTTGTGAGGGCGGCTTGAAAAGCACAACCCGGAGATGTTAAATCCTTGATGCCTTGCTTTTTTCTTTTTGTGTTCGAAAACTCATATGCCGGCTCTCCTGGGCGAACTCGCTGTTTGAACTCTTAACAGTACAGGGTCTCTAGTGAGAGTGACCATCAACTCCTTTGAGCGGCTCAGGGTCTCTAGGCGAGATTAACTGGTAAGAGCACAACAAACCAGATAGAGGCACAGCAGGGCATGAGTACCCCCAGGGCCCATAAGCTACCTCTGACGTGACATAAATCCGTCGTTTGAACCTTAAACAGTGCAGGGTCTTTAAAAGAGTAACTGTTTAAGAGTACGAACGGGCCACATAGTGGAGAGTCGGCAGTAGATGGGTGAATTTATCCTCGCTTTCCGTAAGCCGGCCCTCACGTGACAAGATCCGCCGGTTGAACCTTGACCAGTACAGGGTCTCTAGTGAGAGTGACTGCCAAATACTTTGAACAGCTCAGGGTCTCTAGTCGAGATTAACTGGCAAGAGTTCGGCGGGTCACCTAGCGGAGCAGCAGCATACAGGCAGGTTTAACTCAAACTTGCGGTGGCTGAAGAGCCGATCAAGAGGGTGTGTAAGCTAAACCCGGTGGGTTGGAATCCCCCAAATGACCTTGTTGACGGAGTCAACTTTTGGGTATACAACCCGGCCTTACAGTGGCTGAAGAGCCGATCAAGAGGGTGTGTAAGCTAAACCCGGTGGGTTGGAAGCCCCCAAATGACCTTGTTGACGGAGTCAACTTTTGGGTATACAACCCGGCCTTACGGTGGCTGAAGAGCTGATCAAGAGGGTGTGTAAGCTAAACCCGGTGGGTTGGAAGCCCCCAAATGACCTTGTTGAAGTATCAACATTGTTGCACCATCTTGTAAGCTGCCATCTTGAAGAAACAGCAGAATCCCCCAAGCTGAACGGTGCATCATGGCGGCTCGTCTTCTTGGGTAACTTTTAATCCTTCTGCCAATAATGTAGTAGCCCCCGAGATCGGGTTACCTTCCTTGCAATGACCCGAGGTTCTCGTTGAAAATGACCAAATGTGTCGAGCCATGTCTGTAGCCCCTGAGTCTTAAGTTGACTCGAAGAGGCGGCTTGAGAGTCTCCACTGAAGGTTGAGGTTGACCGTGGCGGGTTATAGACGATCCCGTATGAATTGTTTCAATAATCCGGTCGATGGTTCGTCCCGGCTGGTTGTTGAAGTTAACCAAACTGCAGTGGCGGCGACTTGTGCGCCTGTCCGTTTGGGCGGCTCGTCTAGACGAACACTGCCCGATATGCTGATGTAGATCAGACTGCGGGCGGCGTCTTGCGTGCGTCTGTTGGGCGGCTCGTACAGGCGAGTACTGCATCGATATGTTGATGTAGATCAGACCGCGGGTGGCGACTTGCGCGCGTCCGTTGGGCGGCTTGAACGGACAAGCACAACACCAGCATGCCAATGTAGATTGGACCGCAGGGCGGCGACTCATAAGCGTCCGTTGGGCGGCTCGTACAAGTGTATGCGGCCCCTGGCGTGTTGATGTATACATAGAAGTTAGCCGCGGCATTTGAAGACGGCGCAGTCGCGAGAGACGGCCGCGGCGTTGTAAGCCGATGCGGTCGCGAGAGACGGCCGCGGCGTTGTAAGCCGGTGCGGCCGCGAGAGATGGTCGCGGCGTTGTAAGCCGTTGCGGCCGCGAGAGACGGTCGCGGCGTTGTAAGCCGGTGCGGCCGTGGCGTTGTAAGCCAGTGCGACCACGAGAGACGGTCGCGGCGTTGTAAGCCGGTGCGGTCGTGGCGTCGGAAGCCGGTGCGCGAGTCCGTTGAGTAACGCGACACGGACAAACACTAGTGCGGAATGATGCTAGTGCATGCTCTCCTCCGTGTTTTAATGCCACTTTATAATGAAGAATTGTCCTGCGTACAAATATTGTAGGAAAAGTAATTGTTCTCAAAAGAATTTAATATGTACTGATAAAATAAACAGGGTGGATAACACCTGGTATTTTTGTCGGATGAGCACGGACGAATGAAGGCGCGCGAGGACCAGATCATACTTTGGCCATGATTTAATCACCCTGATTTCTATTGGCGAGTCAGCAAAGCTTTTTCTTTGTCTCTGCTCCGGGTGCAAATGTCTTGACCAACAGCCTATTGAGCTTCTCAACGAGATGATCCAACGTATCTTCTACCATATCTTTATAGCCATCCATATCTAGCCGGGTGAACTTGATAAGCTCCTCCATGTATGTAGTAGCAGCAACAACAATGTGCCCAAGTGCTAGAGCACGAAACGCACACAACAAACTCAGAAAGCACGATAGTCATGCCAGGTGCCTGAGCACAATGCATGCAGAGCACTCACACACACATGCATACCTTGGCACACACACGCGTAGCACACATGCGCATGGCCGGGTGCTAGAGCAAGCACGCACCCAGCGCACTCATACGCACACAGCGCACTTACGCACACAAGCACACCCATGCAACACACATCCGCCGACCGGCCGGCTTGAGCACGATCGAGCAGAGGCGCGGTCAGCCCGAGGGTGCAGGCGAGGCGGGCGGCGACGCAAAACGGCATGGAGGTGAGGCGAGGCGAAGTGAGACGCGGCGGCTTGCAGGCGCGGTGGCGCGGCGCGGCGGCTGGAGGCGCTGGCCCGCGGCGGCGACTCAGCCATGGCACAGGCAGGGCGAGGCGAGCTCAGGTCAAAGGCAAGCCACAGCGGAGGCGGGGCGGCTCGGTGGCTCGGTGGTGGAGTGAAGCGAAGCGGGCGCAGGGCAGGCCGGAGGCGCGGCGGAGCCGGTGCGCCGGCGCGTGGAGGCGACTCATGGCGGGAGAGGCGGAAGGCAGGCGCGGCGGGGCAAGGCCGTGACCGAGGGCTGGCTCAGCGAGGTGAGGCGCGGCGTGAAGCTGGCACAGTGGGGAAAAGCGCGGCGGCGATGAGGTGCGTCAAGGCGGCCACAGCGCGGCGGCTAGGCGAGCGCAGCGGAGCGGAGCAGTGGCGTAGTGCAGCGGCGACACGAGGCGAAGCCGCGGTCATATCCGTCTCCGAGTCATGGTCTGCTTCTTTCTTTTTTTATTCTCACGTGAGGTAGAT
This sequence comes from Elymus sibiricus, assembly GCA_039707655.1. Taxonomy (NCBI): domain Eukaryota; kingdom Viridiplantae; phylum Streptophyta; class Magnoliopsida; order Poales; family Poaceae; genus Elymus; species Elymus sibiricus. Next base: position 138,448,004 of record CM077667.1, on the reverse strand, counting down.
TTTCTACGTGGGCTCCTTTCCCTTTTTTCTTTCAAAAGTACTCAACTGTATTAGCAAACGTACATGGAGCTTTGTGTTGGCCTCGGCTGTAGCAATCATAGGAGACGTCAAATCTGATTTTGATAGTACTCAACCGTATTAGCCTCGGTCACGTACTAGTATTGGTGGAATTGCTCGAGGATTCTTGATTCCGTCTTTATGCCAGGAAAAGCAGGAGCTGCCGTGACGTTCACCTCCCTCGAAATTTGAGTACATGGCGATCTATTCTCGACTGAAGCTGCGATCGGGCCGATCCCGCTATGCACCGTATACCACCTAAAATAAACAAGTATTCTGAACTCCTGTCGGACTCGTGACATGTGGCGGCGACGCAAACAGCGGAATTGATCTTTTGGTTGGATTCGATGTATCGCCGAAAACAATTGTGGCCGGGAATTGATGACTGCAACCCTAATTCATAAAACGATGATTTTGCCGGCTCTGTCCAAGGTTGTCTTCTCCCAGGTTATCCTGCGCGATTGTTCCATCCGGATTTTTTTTCCATCCAAACAATTGCAAGCTTCTCGATCCCTGAAGAAATCCCTCCAAAACACAATACCACCGCGCGGTTGCCCCACGGTGGGCGCCAACTGTCGTGGTTTTGTCACGACAAGATGTCCGGGTTAACGGACTTAGGTGTGAGGCCATCGCAACTATGTGGCGGCTTGAGAGGGGTTGGTCGGAATCGAGAGACGCGAGTTTACCCAGGTTCGGCCCCTCCGATGGAGGTAAAAGCCTACGTCCTGCTTTGTGTCTATATTGATGATGAGGGCGATCTCGATTACAAGGGTGCTGTCTTGTTACCTCTAATCTCGAGAGCCTCTAATCTGTCTATCTCTAATGATTTGAACTTGTCAACTTGTCCCTCTTGGGGCGCCTTACCCCTCCTTATATAAGTGGAAGGGGTAGGTTTACATATAGAGTCCTACTGGGAGTAGGACTAGGACTAGTCTTTCATGAATCCTAATCCGGGTCTTGTTTCCTTCGTGATGGAGTCTTTCCTCTCCTTGGGTCTTCTCTATGAGCCGCCCCTCCAAGCCCGTCCATGAGCCGCCTTGCGCCGGCTTGCTCGCTGGGCCTTGGTCCTTGTTGCTCGTCTGACCCGCCTGCCGGGTTACCAATGAACCGCCAAGTCTCGACCGGGTCACTAGTGAGTCGCCAAGTCCTGGCCGGGTCATACTTCCGGCCGGGTTATACCGCGGGGTATATCCCCGACATGAGGGGAGAGGGCAAAGGGGGGGAGGAGGGGGAGGGGGGGGGTGAAAAGGTGGCACCAGCCACGCATAGTAGTAGCGCTATTTTTCAACAAGCGCTACTGCTATGTTACTTAGTAGTAGCGCTTTAACGAAAGAGCGCTACTATTAAGTGGGGCCCATTATCAGTAGCGGTTCCACGAAAAAAAGCGCTACTACTAAAATCTTAGTAGTAGCGCTGTATTCTAGACAGCGCTGCTACTACCAACAGTGTCGGTGGGCTCGTCGGGTCCCCCTTAGCAGTAGCGCTCTTTTTGCTTCTAGCGCTACTGCTAAGTCTTTGCTTGTAGCGCTGCCAAAATCCAGCGCTACTGGTAATTACCAGCAGCGCCTGTTACTTTCCAGCGCTACTGATAGTGTCCTGCCTATAAGGTTTCTCCTAGTAGTGTGAGGCAGCAGCCGGCGGGACGGAATGGGGGTCGCTCGAGCGTCAAGGGGGGCTCCTGAGCAGCGCGCCTTAGGAGCCTTACCGGTCATATAGCCACTCGCCCCTTGATGTCGTCCTGGCGATCCGGTCGGCGTCAAGGGTGTCGAGGACTTACCTCGTAGTCGCGTTCTGGTGATCCGGACGTCGCTTACGGGGGACAAGGAAATGTGTGGGACTGGGACCTGCCGACGTAGAGATGCTTGAGCGTCAAAGGGGGCTCCTGAGCAGCGCGCCTCAGGAGCCTTACCGGTCATATAGCCACTCGCCCCTTGATGTCATCCTGGTGATCCGGTCGGCATCAAGGGTGTCGAGGCCTCACCTCGTAGTTGCGTCCTGGTGATCCGGACGTATATTGCGGCGGTCGAGAAATGTGCGGGACTGGGGCCTGCAGACGTAGAGTGCCGAATGGGCTCCCAAACCGTCCCACAAACAAGGAGGAAGCGCCCCAGGTGGAATCGCGGACTATCTGGACAACCCGGCCGCACCTCGTGACGCACGGGATCGTCACCGCCCTACAAGCTAAGTACACTACCGAACCAAGCAAGAGCCTCCTGATCTAATGGTGGCCCAAGGACGGGATAAGGGTTATGCGGACTAATGTGAAGATGCAGGTACTGCGGGCCACCACGAGCGGCTACCGAGGTCCCAGAGGCCTGAGGCGCCAGGAAAAACAGCGCGAGGGGAGGGACCCTGGCGCGACGAGCAGCAAGGCCACAAACCCGGGAAGTGGCGGCCACGAGCAGCCCCTCAGGAGAGAATGCCTCGTGAGGGACCAGCCGGCCGCCGTCACCGGGCCGCATCGGCATTGGCGCCAGGCCCCACGCAAAGAAACTAAGTCATGTCACGGCAAGCAGGCGACTGATACGTCTTCAACGTATCTATAATTTTTGATTGTTCCATGCTATTATATTATCTGTTTTGGATGTTTTATATGCATTAATATGCTATTTTATATTATTTTTGGGACTAACCTATTAACCTAGTGCCTAGTGCCAGTTTATGTTTTTTCCTTGTTTTTGAGTATTGCAGATAAGGAATATCAAACGGAGTCCAAACGGAATAAAATTCTACGATGATTTTTCTTAGACCAGAAGGAACCCAAGAGACTTGGAGAAGAGGCCAGAAGACCCACGGGTGGGCCACAAGCCACCTGGGCGCGCCCCTGCGGGGGGGCGCCCCCCTGGCTTGTGGGCCCCCCGTGGCTCCTCCAACCCTAATCCTCCGCCTATAAATTCAGAAATATTCCCCCAATACCAAAAAGAGCCACGATAATACTTTTCCGCCGCTGGAAGCCTCTGTTCCCGTGAGATCCCATCTTGGAGCCTTTTCCGGTAATCTGCCGGAAGGGGATTCGATCACGGAGGGCATCAACATCAACTCCATTGCCCCTCCCATGATGCGTGAGTAGTTCACCTCAGACCTTCGGGTCCATAGCTAGTAGCTAGATGGCTTCTTCTCTCTCTATGTTCTTCAATACCATGTTCTTCATGATCTTCATGGAGATCTATCCGATGTAATACTCTTTTGCGGTGTGTTTGTCGAGATCCGATGAATTGTGGATTTATGATCAGATTATCTATGAATATTATTTGAATCTTCTCTGAATTCTTATATGCATGATTTCATATCTTTAAAAGTCTCTTCGAGTTATTGGTTTGGTTTGGCCAACTAGATTGGTAATTCGTGCAATGGGAGAAGTGCTTAGTTTTGGGTTCAATCTTGAAGTGTCCTCACCCAGTGACAAAGTAGGGGTAGCGAGGCATGTATTTGTATTGTTGCCATCAAGGATAAAAAGATGGGGTTTTCATCATATTGCTTGAGTTTATCCCTCTACATCATGTCATCTTACCTAATGCGTTACTCTGTTCTTCATGAACTTAATACCCTAGATGCAAGCAGGAGTCGGTCGATGTGTGGAGTAATAGTAGTAGATGCAGAATCGTTTCAGTCTACTTGACACGGACGTGATGCCTATATGCATAATCATTGCCTTGAATATCATCATAACTATGCGCTTTTCTATCAATTGCTCGACAGTAATTTGTTCACGCACCGTATTATTTTCCTTCAAGAGAGAAGCCTCTAGTGAAACCTATGCCCTCCGGGTCTATTTTCCATATTATATTTTCAGATCTATAAACCAAAAATACCAAAAATACTTTGTTGCAATCTTTTTTACTTGTATTTTACTTTTCGTTTTAGTAATCTTTTATATCTAACTCTATCAGATCTGATCCTTGCAAGTAACCGTGAAGGGATTGACAACCCCTTTATAGCGTTGGGTGCAAGTGTTTGATTGTTTGTGTAGGTGCAAAGATTGGGGCCTTGCTTGTACCTCCTACTGGATTGATACCATGGTTCTCAACAACTGAGGGAAATACTTATCTACTTTGCTGCATCACCCTTTCCTCTTCAAGGGAAAACCAACGCAAGCTCAAGAAGTAGCAAGAAGGATTTTTGGCGCCGTTGCCGGGGAGGATACATAGCAAGTCAAGACATCAAGCCTACCAAGTACCCATCACAAACTCATCTCTTGCATTTACATTATTTGCCATTTGCCTCTCGTTTTCCTCTCCCCCACTTCTAAAATGATTTTCAGAAAAAACCAAAAAGATTTGCCTTTTTATTCGCCCTTCTTCCGTTCATCTTTTCGTTTGCTTTTTGTTTGCTTGTGTGCTAGATTGCTTGCTTTGTCACGATGACTCAAGAGAATACCAAGTTGTGTGACTTCTCCAATACTAATAATAATGATTTTATTAGTACTCCGATTACTCCCGCCACTAGTGTGGAATCTTATGAAATTAATGCCGCTTTGCTTAATCTTGTTATGAAAGAACAATTTTCTGGCCTTCCTAGTGAAGATGCCGCATCCCATCTAAATACTTTCGTTGAGTTGTGTGATATGCAAAAGAAGAAAGATGAGGATAATGATATTGTTAAATTGAAGCTATTACCGTTCTCACTACGAGATCGTGCTAAAACTTGGTTTTCATCTTTGCCTTAAAATAGTATTGATTCATGGAATAAGTGTAAAGATGCTTTTATTTCCAAGTACTTTCCGCCCGCTAAGATCATCTCCCTTAGGAACGATATAATGAATTTTAAGCAACTTGATCATGAGCATGTTGCACAATCTTGGGAGAGGATGAAATTAATGATTAGAAATTGCCCCGCACATGGTTTGAGTTTATGGATGATTATACAATTTTTTTATGCGGGATTGAATTTTGCTTATAGAAATCTCTTAGATTCCGCCGCGGGTGGTACTTTTATGGAAATCACATTAGGAGAAGCTACTAAACTCCTAGATAATATTATGGCAAATTACTCTCAATGGCATACCGAAAGATCTCCTGCTAGTAAAAAAGTGCATGCTATTGAAGAAATAAATACTTTGAGTGAAAAGATGGATGAATTAATGAAATTGTTTGCTAGTAAGAGTTCTCCTATTGATCCTAATGATATGCCTTTGTCTTCTTTGATTGGAAATAATAATGAATCTATGGATGTGAATTTTGTTGGTAGGAACAATTTTGGTAATAACGCGTATAGAGGTAATTTCAACCCTAGGCCGTTTCCTAGCAATTCCTCTAATAATTATGGTAATTCCTACAACAATCCTTATGGAAATTATAATAAGATGCCCTCTGATCTTGAGAATAATATTAAAGAATTTATTAGTTCGCAAAAGGTTTTCAATGCTATGATTGAAGAAAAATTGCTCAAGATTGATGATTTGGCTAGGAACGTTGATAGGATTTCGCTTGAGATTGATTCTTTGAAAATTAGATCTACTCCACCCAAGCGTGATATTAATGAGTCTTTTAAAGCTATGAGAACTTCTATTGATGAGTGTAAGGAAAGAACTGCTAGAATGCGTGCTAAGCGTGAATGGCTTGAAAAGGTGTGTTCTCGTGATAATAATGATGAAGATCTTAAAGTGATTGATGTGACTCCTATTGAATCTTTGTTTTCTAAGACAAATCTTGATAAATATGGGACTGGAGATAAGTGAACTTTAGTTAAAAGTCGTCCCAATGATTCAGAGTTTATAGAACTTAATGCTAAGATTGATAAAAGTGGGATTGAAGAGGTCAAAACTTTAAATAGCAATGAACCCACTCTTTTGGATTTCAAGGACTTTAATTATGATAGTTGTTCTTTGATTAACTGTATTTCCTTGTTGCAATCCATGTTGAATTCTCCGCATGCTTATAATCAAAATAAAGCTTTTACTAAACATATCGTTGATGCTATGATGAAATCTTTTGAAGAAAAATTTGAGTTGGAAGTTTCTATACCTAGAAAGCTTTATGATGAGTGGGAACCTACTATTAAGATTAAAATTAAAGATTATGAGTGCCATGCCTTGTGTGATTTGGGTGCTAGCGTTTCCACGATTCCTAAAACTTTATGTGATGTGCTAGGTTTTCATGACCTTGATGATTGCTCTTTAAATTTGCATCTAGCGGATTCCACTATTAAGAAACCTATGGGAAGGATTAATGATGTTATTATTGTTGCAAATAGGAATTATGTGCCCATAGATTTCATTGTTCTTGATATAGATTGCAATCCTACATGTCCTATTATTCTTGGTAGACCTTTCCTTAGAACGATCGGTGCAATTATTGATATGAAAGAAGGAAACATTAGATTCCAATTTCCGTTAAGGAAAGGCATGGAACACTTTCCTAGAAAGAAAATTAAATTACCTTATGAATCTATTATGAGAGCTACTTATGGATTGCATACCAAAGATGACAATACCTAGATCTATTGCGTTATGCCTAGCTAGGGGCGTTAAACAATAGCGCTTGTTGGGAGGCAACCCAATTTTATTTTATGTTCTTGTTTTTGTTTGTTTTTGTTTCTGTTTTTCAAAGCTTTACACATTATTACCTCTGTAGTAATTGTGTTTTATTGTTTTAATTAGTGTTTGAGCCAAGTAAGACCTTTGGGATGGTCTACGGTGATTGTTGATTTGATTTTGCTGAAAAACAGAAACTTTTGCGCTCAGTCCAGGAATATTATAAATTCACCAGAGCGTCGAATGAGTCTGAAAGTTTTACACCAGATTTATATACAAATTTCCCAGATTTTCCTAATTTTTCAGAATTTTTGGAGTTACAGAAGTATTCGCAGTTTACAGATTGCTACAGACTGTTCTGTTTTTGACAGATTCTGTTTTCTTTGTGTTGTTTGCTTATTTTGATGTATCTATGGGTTGTATCGGGCGGTATGAACCATGGAGAAGTTGGAATACAGTAGATATTACACCAATATGAATAAATAATGAGTTCACAACAGTACCTAAAGTGGTGATTTATTTTTCTTATACTAACGGATCTCACGAGTTTTCTGTTGAGTTTTGTGTTGTGAAGTTTTCAAGTTTTGGGTAAAGATTTGATGGACTATGGAATAAGGAGGGGCAAGAACCTAAGCTTGGGGATGAACAAGGCACCCCAAGCCATATTAAATGATACAAAATAGCCTAAGCTTGGGGATGCCCCGGAAGGCATCCCCTCTTTCGTCTTCAATCCATCGGTAAATTTACTTGAGGCTATATTTTTATTCACCACATGATATGTGTTTTGCTTGGAGCGTCTTGTATGATATGAGTCTTTGCTTTTTAGTTTGCCACAATCATACTTGCTGCACACATCTTTTGATAGGGACACACATGAATTGTGAATTTATTAGAATACTCTATGTGCTTCACTTATATCTTTTGAGCTAGGCAATTTTGCTCTAGTGCTTCATTTATATCTTTTTAGAGCACGGTGGTGTTTTTATAGAAATAATTGACCTCTCGTACCTCACTTATATTATTTTGAGAGTCTTTAAACAACATGGTAATTGGTTTAGGTTATGAATTTAGTCCTAATATAATGGGCATCCAAGAGGGATATAATAAAAACTTTCATATAAAGTGCATTGAATACTATGAGAAGTTTGATTCCTTGCATATAGTTTTGAGATATAAAGATGGTGATATTAGAGTCATGCTAGTGAGTAGTTGTGGATTGGTAGAAATACTTGTGTTAAAGTTTGTGATTCCCGTAGCATGCACGTATGGTGAACCGTTATGTAACGAAGTCGGAGCTTGATTTGTTTAATGATTGTCATCCTTTGTGTGAGGGTCAGGAGCGCGCGATGGTTAACTCCTACCAACCTCTCCCCTAGGAGCATGCGTCTAATACTTTGCTTCGATAACTAATAGACTTTTGCAATAAGTATGTGAGTTCTTTATGACTAATGTTGAGTCCATGGATTATACGCACTCTCACCCTTCCACCATTGCTAGCCTCTCTAGTACCGCGCAACTTTCGCCGGTACATTAAACCCACCATATACCCTTCCTCAAAACAGCCACCATACCTACCTATTATGGCATTTCCATAGCCATTCCGAGATATATTTCCATGCAACTTCCACCATTCCGTTTATTATGACACGCACCATCATTTTCATATTGCATTGCATGATCGTAAGATAGCTAGCATGATGTTTTCATGGCTTGTCCGTTTTTTGATGTCATTTGCTATGCTAGCTCATTGCACATCCCGGTACACCACCGGAAGCATTCATATAGAGTCATATTTTGTTCTAGGTATCGAGTTGTAATTCTTGAGTTGTAAGTAAATAAAAGTGTGATGATCATCATTATAAGAGCATTGTCCCATGTGAGGAAAGGATGATGGAAGCTATGATTCCCTCACAAGTTGGGATGAGTCTCCGGACTTTACAAATAATAAAAGAGGCCAATGAAGCCCAAATAAAAAAAGAGGCCAAAGATGCCCACCAAAAAAAAAGAGAGAAAAGAGAGAAGGGACAATGTTACTATCTTTTTTTTTCCACACTTGTGCTTCAAAGTAGCACCATGATCTTCATGATAGAGAGTCTCCTATTTTGTCACTTTCATATAACTAGTGGAATTTTTCATTATAATGCACACCCACTTAGTTTGTTTTTGAGCTTTCATACACTTATAGCTCTAGTGCATCCGTTGCATGGCAATCCCTACTCACTCACATTGATATCTATTAATGGGCATCTCCATAGCCCGTTGATACGCCTAGTTGATGTGAGACTATCTTCTCCTTTTTGCTCACAACCTCCACCATATTCTATTCCACCTATAGTGCTATATCCATGGCTCACGCTCATGTATTGCGTGAAAGTTGAAAAGGTTTGAGAACATAAAACGTGTGAAACAATTGCTTGACTTGTCATCGGGGTTGTGCATGATTAAAATACTTTGTGTGGGGAAGATGGAGCATAGCCAGACCATATGATTTTGTAGGGATAACTTTCTTAGGCCATGTTATTTTGAAAGGACACAATTGCTTTGTTAGTATGCTTGAAGTATTATTGTTTTTATGTCAATATTAAGCTTTTGTTTTGAGTCTTGCGGATCTGAACATTCATGCCACAATAAAGAATATTACATGGATAAATATGTTAGGTAGCATTCCACATCAAAATTCTGTTTTTATCATTTACCTACTTGAGGACGAGCAGGAATTAAGCTTGGGGATGCTTGATACGTCTCCAATGTATCTATAATTTTTGATTGTTCCATGCTATTATATTATCTGTTTTGGATGTTTTATATGCATTAATATGCTATTTTATATTATTTTTGGGACTAACCTATTAACCTAGTGCCCAGTGCCAGTTTCTGTTTTTCCTTGTTTTTGAGTATTGCAGATAAGGAATATCAAACGGAGTCCAAATGGAATAAAATTCTACGATGATTTTTCTTAGACCAGAAGGAACCCAGGAGACATGGAGAAGAGGCCAAAAGACCCACGGGTGGGCCACAAGCCACCTGGGCGCGCCCCTGGGGGGGGGCGCCCCCCTGGCTTGTGGGCCCCCCGTGGCTCCTCCAACCCTAATCCTCTGCCTATAAATTCAGAAATATTCCCCCAATACCAAAAAAAGCCACGATAATACTTTTCCGCCGCCAGAAGCCTCTGTTCCCGTGAGATCCCATCTTGGAGCCTTTTCCGGTAATCTGCCGGAGGGGGGTTCGATCACGGAGGGCATCTACATCTACTCCATTGCCGCTCCGATGATGTGTGAGTAGTTCACCTCAGACCTTTGGGTCCATAGCTAGTAGCTAGATGGCTTCTTCTCTCTCTATGTTCTTCAATACCATGTTCTTCATGATATTCATGGAGATCTATCCCATGTAATACTCTTTTGCGGTGTGTTTGTCGAGATCCGATGAATTGTGGATTTATGATTAGATTATCTATGAATATTATTTGAATCTCTCTGAATTCTTATATGCATGATTTCATATCTTTGCAAGTCTCTTCGAGTTATTGGTTTGGTTTGGCCAACTAGATTGGTAATTCGTGCAATGGGAGAAGTGCTTAGTTTTGGGTTCAATCTTGCGGTGTCCTAACCCAGTGACAAAGTAGGGGTAGCGAGGCACGTATTTGTATTGTTGCCATCAAGGATAAAAAGATGGGGTTTTCATCATATTGCTTGAGTTTATCCCTCTACATCATGTCATCTTACCTAATGCGTTACTCTGTTCTTCATGAACTTAATACCCTAGATGCAGGCAGGAGTCGGTCGATGTGTGGAGTAATAGTAGTAGATGCAGAATTGTTTCGGTCTACTTGACACGGACGTGATGCCTATATGCATAATCATTGCCTTGGATATCGTCATAACTATGCGCTTTTCTATCAATTGCTCGACAGTAATTTGTTCACCCACCGTATTATTTTCCTTCAAGAGAGAAGCCTCTAGTGAAACCTATGGCCCCCGGGTCTATTTTCCATATTATATTTTCAGATCTATAAACCAAAAATACCAAAAATACTTTGCTGCAATCTTTTTACTTTTATTTTACTTTTCGTTTTAGTAATCTTTTATATCTATCTCTATCAGATCTCATCCTTGCAAGTAACCGTGAAGGGATTAAAAACCCCTTTATAGCGTTGGGTGCAAGTGTTTGATTGTTTGTATAGGTGCAAAGATTGGGGCCTTGCTTGTACCTCCTACTGGATTGATACCTTGGTTCTCAACAACTGAGGGAAATACTTATCTACTTTGCTGCATCACCTTTTCCTCTTCAAGGGAAAACCAACGCAAGCTCAAGAAGTAGCAGCGACCGGTGATTTAAGAAAGGGAAGGACGGAGACAAAGGTAATACGCAAAAGACTAACGCCCATATGGGCCGGGTTCTTCTTAAAATATTATAGGTACCGGGAAAGGAAGACAGGGGATGCCTAAAGGGAGGAGTCGATGTCGCCGCCCGCGCCGCTAGTCGCCTCGGCGTCGGAATCGTCCTCCCCGCTGAAGGCGGGCACCTGGATGAATCGCTCCACCAGGGACTCCACATACGGGCGCACCTCATCCCGGAGGGGCCTCTGGAGCTCGTCGGGCACCCGCTCCCCGACGCGTCGGAGGTCAAGCTCCGGGACATGGTGGCGCAGGTTGGAGAAGACGCACGTCAAGGCAAGGTCCAGGAGGTCACGCGCGTCGGACTCGTTGTCCGCGTTCACGCGGGAGACGCCGGTCTCCAGCGCCTCCACCACCCTCCGGAAGAAGTCAAGATAGCCCCCGTCGCCGTGCGCGCACGGCAGCGCGGGGGCTTCCCCGACAAACCGGCTCACCGTGCCGGCCGCGCGGCGGGCGATGTCAAGATACTGCTTGGCACGCTGGGACTCCAGCATCTTGGCATGCGCCGCCTCGCCTTGGGCGGCCTGCACGGTGTCGGCTGCCTCCTTAACCTGGGCCTGGAGGGACGACAGCTCCTCCCTGGCCTCCGCTTCGCCCCTGAGGGTGGCTTGAAAGGCAGCCTCGGTGGTCGACAGCTGGGCCCGCAGTGCGTCCACCTCCTCCTGGAGTTCGCCGAGCCTGCGTTTCTTGGCCGCAGGCGCCCTGGAAGAAGGAGAGGATCAGGTCCAGTGCACTGGACGAGACAACTAAGAAAGAAGGAGGCGGCGGAGTACTCACTCGTCGACCATGGCCCAGCGCTGGTGAACTTGCGCCGGCCCCGAAGGCCCCCCGCCGCTACCTCCTGAAGAGGGTGAGGAAGCTGACGGCCCCGCGCGCTTCGCCGCGCCGGCAGCGCTTCCTCCAGACGCCATGGAGAAAGGGAGAAGCTGAGGAGAGGAGAGGATTTTCTCTGGACCTACGGGAGCAGACGAGCGCTTCGAGTTGGCAAGACCCCCCGGGGGAGGGCGGATTTATAGGCATAACCACGGCCACGAGGCGTCGTGGGAAAGCAGGCGTCGTGCGCCCCTCGGGCGTCGAAGGGCTGGCTCGATCGGCGCGTGACCCTGCTTTGCGTCGCCTCACCTGCCTTCGTCGGGTCACATCCGCGTGGCCCGAGGAGTGGAATCCCGAGGAAGCAACAACATTCAAGGAAGGATAATGATGGCCGGCGCAACGCATGGCTGTCGTGTCAGTTTGACTTGAGGCGGTTCGTGACGCCCTCGGGGAACGGAGGCGTCGGCGCCCTGACACGCGACGCGAGTCGAGCCTGGCCCGCAGGCGTTTGGGGCCCGCGGCGCTTCGGGCCGTCCTCAAGGGCTTCGCCCGAAGGCCAGCTCGATCGCGCCTTGGGCCCGGGGGCTACTGTCGGTGTTCTGGGAACGGGGGTACCCAGACCTGCCTGCCTGCGGCACAAGGCATGGCCCACCTCACGAGCCAAGCATGGCCTGGCGCGGCCCTACTCAAGGCAAGGCCCTCGCGAGGACCCGAGCTCGCGAGGACCCGAGCTCGCGAGGGAGGCGGGACCAAGACCAGCAAGGAGTGGGCCTCCTCAGGCCCCCTCCGAAGCGGCGGAGACCTCTATGCAGAACTCGGTCTCAGGAGTCAAGGATGACGCAAGGAGGGACAGGCGGGCGCCAGCGTGCCGGGCGGAGCAGTTTCCCCTTTGGTGCAAAGGGAGCAAGGACGTACGCGGGATCCCAAAGCGCCACCCAAAGGTTTCCATTCCGGTGCAACAAGACCATGACCACGAGCCCAGCCAGACGAATGTCATCGCCGAGCCCACCTCTGCATCATCGATAGCTACTTTGCAGGCAAAGACCACCTTTGGACAGGGCGGGGATGTACCCCTGTCCCCCTTCGAATTTGGCCGTTGTGGGATCCCTTCCCGCCATTGCGATAAGGGAAGAGGACCCGGGCCTCTCCTATAAATAGAGAATAGGCTGCACCACAGAGCAGGAGAACGGAGGGGGAGAAGGGAAGGACAATAGACAAGGTAGAGAGCCAAGAACACCACTCGAGCGCCCTCACGAGGCTCCTCACCACTGTACTAGTTCATCCACCACACCTCCTCGTGAGGCAATCCACCAAAGCAGGAGTAGGGTATTATGCTTCGCAGCGGCCCAAACCTGGCTAAATCACCGTGTGCATCTTCTTCCTCGTCATCGTGCGAGTTCATCATCCTAACCATCGAGTAGTGAGCTAGGTAGGGCGAGGCTGCAGGGGATCTTTGCACACGCCCCTGTGTTCGAACCTTGAGGGTTTTGCCGAGGCCGAAAACCGACATAATTAACAGGGCTGGGCCCACTAGTCAGTGGCCATTTAGGCTAATTAGTCGACTTAATTAATTTAGTGATTAATCTAAACTTAACCAGCACCTGGCCCCACCTGTAAGTGACCCAGGGGGGTCAAATGCTGGCTAGTGGGGTCAAACCCGCCGGCGGTTCGACGCCGGCGACGGCTGACACGACGGAGGTCATTGGAAAAGGCCCTTTGATGACCAAAACGCCGACGGAGATGCCCGGGATGAAGCTGGGGCTCATCCGCTTCCATCTGGGCGCTCGGAAGGGGCTGCGACGGCTTGTGCTAACGGCGGCGAGCATTTGAGCGGCGGCCGGAGCTCGGGCTGGCGCGGGCGCGATGCTGCAGGGGGAAAGCGGGGCTGCGGTGGCTTTGGACTCCTGGGGCCTCCAGGAGCTCGTCCACAAGCTCAGACGCGAGCTTGGGGAGCTCTGGCCACGACGGCGATGAGCCACGGCGGTGGGAACTCTCGGGTCCGGTGGGGGAGCTAGCTAGGGGGAACCGCAAGGGAAAGAGGAGAGGGAAAAGCTCAGGAGCTCACGGCGGAGTCGATGGGCGGGTCAGCTAGCTCGGGGGCGACCGGACGTCGGCAAATCGTTGGGGGCGAGCTTGGTTGCCCGAGGTTGAAGACGACGAGGCGGCGAGGAAGGAGGGCATCCGGGCTCGATTGCTTCGGCGAAGAGGCGCAACGCGAGGTGGTGAAGGCGAGGCAGCAAGGGTAGCCGCGGCAACAACGAGCGGCGGCGACCGTGGCGCTCGACATGGCTGGGAGAGGTGGAAGAGGGCGAGGGGGAGAGAAATGGAGAGGCAGGATCGATCCGGACGGCTCTGCCATGTCTATCCGCGGCGTCGGGCGAGGCAGAGAGGCAGGAGGTGGCGAGGAAGCGTGCGCGCGCGCGGCGACCACACGCCCCGTCCTTCTGTCCAGAGGAGGAAGACGACAGGGGAGGCTAAGGCGGGTTGGGTCGGCTCTGGTGGGCTGGGCCTACTACTGGGCCGCCAGGTAAGGTTTCTCTCCTTTCTTTTATTTTTCTTTTCTATTTATTTGTCTCTGTTTTATTTGTTTGTCACTGGTTTCAAACTCAAACAATTTTCAAACCAGTGCCAAAGTCCTCTGGATAACTTTTATGTGGCTCATTGGACATTTGCAAATGCACATAACAGTTTCAGGGTATTTGAAAATATATTATTTACATATTATGAATATATATTCAAATTCAAATACAATAGTGACTTAAATTCTGTGCCCAAAATATTCCTTAGAAATGTTCACAAATTTTGGTTTGGATCAGAACCCTTGCCAAAATTGTCAAACATTAATGAAGAATATTTGAAATCACTGAATGCCTTTTCCAGGGTTCTTTGCCCTGCTTTTAATTAGTTCTTTTGAGGCTTTAAAATTTCCTCAATTCAAAATTCTTGAATTTAACATGATGACATGATGCTCACTAATGCAACTAATTACAAGCAATTTTCTAGGGCTGTGACAGCTCACCCCCACTAAAGAAGAATCTCGTCCCAAGATTCAGGCGTAGGGTAAGAGGACAGAGGAGACACTAAGCTATCGTAATCTCCATGATCCAATTGCTCTTCTTGAAGATGTCGATTCGTTGCGTCATGATGATCTTCACATCTTTTCCTTCGGGATCTCCATCCAACATACGACAAAAGGAACAGAAAATTCTACAAGATTCGATCTTCTCAAAGATCGAACAAATCATGATCAATTCGTAGAATGAGATGTGAGAACGTCTCCTGAGCTGAGACACGAAACACACATCGAGAACGAGGGAATGAGGTAGATAACGGAGGTTGAATTGGTAGGCAATAATTCCGTGCCAAAACAGATGGTACATGGGTTACAAAGTAGCGAGGAGTTAGTTGCCATGATACCAGTACGGGGCACCTTAAGGGAGGTGACTCATAGAGTTATTCCCTTAAGTGGCAAAAAGAACTACTTTTGATCCAAAGATCATTGAAACTCTTCATACCAGGTTAAGGCAATTCACAATGATCGTTTAAAGGGATTCGAAAGAATGGCATACTCAGATCGGGAAGGAAACTAGAGTTATAGGACAACTCGGTAACCGATGGCACAATCCAATTGATACCGAGGATATAACCTAGTGTCTGAGCGTGCTCTCAAGAACTTGAGCATCTCCATATTCATCAGGATTTTACCAACATCTATGCCAAGATCTTGGTGACTCATCATACGACCATGATTAATAGTGATGGAGGATACAGATGCAGAGGAAGACAACACTTTCTCAGTTTTCACCTTATCTATGCCAAGGAATGAAATCTGGATGATCGACCGAGATACATTTAGCACTCCACTTCTAATGTCCTCCTTTATGTACTAGCACACCCCAATTATAGGTCAGGTGTTATGACTAGGACATCAAGTAAAGGTCGGACTTCGGGGATTCCAAGGGTCCATGAGGAATAACTTCTAGCATAGGTCATATGAAATCCTCATGGCGAGGTGGCTAATGTTGCTGATAAAAGATATTACAATATCAGGTCTTCCGGTTAGGTATGTTAGACACAACATCACTTCACCGGCTTACAGAGAGACCAATATTATAACTCTTGGGTCATGTTCCAACCATTATATCTGCCTGTGATTCAGATATGGTTGGTGTCAGGATACTTCAGACTCAGCGTGTCTGAAAGGAGAGTTTGCAACACAAATCGATGAGATGATGTTGCGAGATCCTCAGGAAATGAACTGCGGAAGCCAACTCCAAAACATGAGCTGGATTGCAAGACTCATGTGGAGTCACTACCGAAGGCAAACGTGACCACATAGAAATCTTACAACAAAACACTTCCGAATTCTCGTTTGGAACCATCATTAGTAGACGACGAAGTCTTGTGCATGACCTAGGATTAGCACGTACAGACTCCTTCTCTTGAACAAGTCAATTAGTGGCTTGGTGTGCTAGAATATACGCATGGAATGGAGACGGCCAATCTATCAAACCATAGAATACCTCGCACGTGCATGACTGACTTGGGATAATTCCAGAGGGAGCAAAACAAACTTTTCTTCAATTCACGGCGGCAACTTGCGTCAAATGCACGTGAACTTAGAGGAAGTCACTTCTTTTCTATGTGTATAGAGCACCGCAAGATTAAACCCATCACAATGCACCACTCCAACTGAAGATAAATCAATATAGTTGGCCAAACCAAACTGATATATCGGAGATAAATATGAAGCTATAACAATCATGCATAATTTTTTTTAAAGAAGACTCAACTAATATTCATGAATAATCTGATCATAAACCCACAATTCATCAGATCCCAATAAACACACAGCAAATAAGATTACATCGAATAGATCACCGTGGGAATCACGGTGAACTTTGTATAGAGGATCATAGAGATAGAGAGAGCCATCTAGGTAATAGCTATGGATCTACAGGTCTGTGGTGAACTACTCACACATCATCATGGGAGCAGCAAGGTTGATATATAGGCCCTCCGTGATCGATCCCCCATTCGACAGAGTACTGGAATAGGGCTCCATATGGGCACACGGCGGAACAGAGACTTGTGGTGGAAGAAAAAGGGTTTCGGGCGTCTCTCGGTTGATTTCCCGATTTTAGAGAACACAGAGGTGGAAGTAGGTCAAACTGAGCCACGAGGTGGTTGAGGGAGTCCTGGACTACGGGGTCCTCGGGCCGCTGGCCTATCTCTCATAGGCCGGCTTGGTGGGGCGCTCTCTGATTATCGCAGGAAGGGCCGGGATATGCGGCGACCCCGTATTCTAGAAGGAAACCTCCGAAGACGTGGCGTGCACTCCAAGTCAAGATGAGAGGATCAGCATCTTTACATCCGGCTAGATACTTATCATGTGTAAACCCTAGGTACCCCCGGTGTCTATATAAACCAAGGGGTTTAGATTGTAGAGGGCAGACAAGCTCATCTAGGGTTTTGGCTACTTGATCTCGAGGTAGATCGACTCTGTAATCTTCATACACATCAATACAATCAAGCAGGACGTAGGGTTTTACCTCCATAGGAGGGCCTGAACCTGGGTAAACATCGTCTCCTTCATCCCCTGTTACCCATCGATCCTAATCTCACAGCTCGGGACCCCCTACCCGAGATCTGCCGGTTTTGACACCGACATTGGTGCTTTCATTGAGAGTTCCGCTGTGGGATCGCAAGAGGAATTGATGGCTCGCTTAATCATTAGCGATGAAGTCCATGCCGGGGGCTCCTTCGCCCCCAGACAGATTTTCGCTTTCGACAGCATCGTGCTACGCACCGACCCAACCGGCCACCCTGGTCGGATCGGGAGTCTCGTCCCCGATCAAGAGATCAGATTCGGGAACCTAGAGTTCTCCGTAGACTCCAGTGGCGATCTTTCATTCGCCGGGCTCACGATCTTATCCGACGAGCCTGAAGTCTCTGAAGCTTTAACTTCAGATCTCCTTCTTGACTCCGCCCTCGGGTCTACCTCTGCCGATAATCTGGCTCTTAATCCGGATCCGGTTACAGTACCTGAGGGCCAGGGGTCGGCCCCTGCCGAACACACTCTTCGTACGGACACTTTGGAGGTTAACTCTGAAAGTCCTAGGCAGATCGATCCGGTCGAGCTCTCGACGCTCAACGAGGCGCTGGATCAGATCTTATCAATAAAAATCACGGACAGCCCGACCTCGACTCGTGCTCAGATCGGTCTGAAGGCGGGTCATGGGGAATTTTTCGACCCACCCACCACCCACTTGGTAGCCACTATCGAACACTTAACCGATATGCTGGACTACGCCTCCGAGGAGGTAGAAGACATGGATGAAGAGGACGGTGCCCCCGCCCCTGTCAACACTAGGCGATGGACTACCAGCTCCACCTACGACGTCTACATGGTAGACACCCCCGACGATAAGGGTGATCGCACCCCTAAAAAGAATGGCGATAAATCCGGTGAGGCGCCGTCAAGGCGCCGGAAACAGCGCAAACGATCTAAGGCAAACAAGGGAAGGGAAGCCATTACAGGCACCGGGGAAAATGACACCCCGGAAGACCTCGGCGACCCCGAAGACCCCGAACAGCCACTAGAGGACCAGGAAAAGCCCGATGATCGACGCGACACCGATGATCCTAATGATTCCGAGGACGACAACTACCTTCCCCCTGTCGAGGAGGAAGACATCCTAGAAGCCGTAGACCTCACCGTCCCCGAGAACCCTGCGGATCAAGAACAGTTTAGGCGGCAGCTTTTAGCCACCGCCTGAAGCGTGAAGGCAAAAGAACAATAGCTCAAAGCCGAACAAGACACCCTCAATGATAGATGGACGAGGGTCTTGGCAGCCGAAGAAGGGTATGGTACCGATCTACCGGACCAACCCAAGAGCTACCCACGCCGACGGCTGCTACCGCAATTCGATGATGAGGCCCTTGAAACATCGCCTCCCAGGCATACTCCGTACGATCGGCCGAACCGCCCTCCCCGAGGATGGGATAGAACGGCCGGCGAGGCCGAGTACAGACCTGCAGTACCCCGCAGGAGAGGAAAAGAGCCAGCAGGGCCTGAAGACAGGTATGACTTACGACAGGACCTGGATTATAGAGCAGGCCACACAAGATCCATCTACGGATATAGAGGGTACTCCCCCGCTAGACGGGACGAGTACCAGTCTTGGCTCGACGGCAACAATAGAGGTCGGGAACAAAACTGGGCCCGATCAACCGCCAATCGTAGGCATGACATAGCTTGGGTTAGTGAAAGCACAATGTGCTCCCTTGGTGGTTTGGATAATTCATGACAACATACATTGCCTCTTGGACTATCACTTTTACCTAGTGTGTTTCAGATAAAAGTCTATAGAGAGAGATGGGTTGGCAAAGAGGATTGTGAGGAGAGAACCCCAACATGCAAGGAAATGGATTGGCAAAGCTTCAAGCAAGAGGACTCTACATTTTACTTTGTGAGAAATCACTTTGAGTCCATAGGAAAGCCAATACTATTAAAAGGGGGTAAAGTACTCTTGGTGAACAAGATGCTCCACGTGCACAAGAGATAGTCACCAAAAACTCCCACAAGCTCTTCCACAAAAGTCTGTCCAAAGCCAAATATCCAAAATCGGTGCAACCAACAATTCCCACTCGGTGCCACCGATTCCCAAACTCAGACAAACCCATGCCAAACCCTAGCCATTCGGTGCAACCGATTCTGCATCGGTGCCACCGAGTTCAGTTGTCAACTTTCTGTTTAGCTATTTTCAAGCTTCAGTACCACCGAGTTTTCCAATCGGTCTCACCGAGATTTGGACCAACTTCCTGGTTAGCTATTCACAAGAATCGGTACCACCGAGTTTTGTGAATCTGTCTCACCGAGTTTTTGGACCAACTCTCTGGTTAGCCGTTGTCAAGAATTGGTACCACCGAGATTTGAGAATCCGTCTCACCGAGTTGTGTAATCTGACCGTTGGTCACCTAATCGGTACCACCGAGAATTATGTATCGGTCTCACCGAGATTCAAAAGTTACTGCCTTTTGATCACTTCGGTACCACCGAGTTTTTCACTTTGGTGTCACCGAGTTGGTCACTTTAGGTGTAACGGTTGGATTATTGGGGATGCCTATATATACCCCTTCACCACCACCCACTTGAAAGTGAAGCACTCAGAGCTATTCCATACTTGCCCCATCCTATTTTCTGAGTGAGAGCCACCTACTCATGTGTTGAGATCAAGCCATTCCATTCTATCCATATGAATCTTGATCTCTAGCCTCCCCAAGTTGCTTTCCACCAAATCAATCTCTTCCACCATAGCCAAATCTATGAGAGAGTGATTGTGTGATGAGGAGTCTATCATCTTGAAGCATAAGAGCAAGTAGTTCATCGACATTGCCGAGCCTATTACCTTTTGGAGGTTGGTGCCTCCTAGATTGGTTAGGTGTCGCTTGGGAGCCTCCTACTTCGTGTTGTGGAATTGAGCCAAGAAGTTTGTACGGGCAAGGAGATCACCTACTTCGTGAAGATCTACCCATAGTGAGGCTAGTCCTTCGTGGACGGAAGTCGTTATGGAATAGTCAAGGTTGCTACTTCGTGGACCCTTATGGGTGGAGCCCTCCGTGGACTATCGCGACCGTTACCCTCCGTGGGTTGAAGACTCCATAAACGTGGACGTACGATAGCACCACCTATCGGAACCACGGGAAAAATCTTCGTGTCCCTCATGCGTTTGATCTTCCTATCTCAACCCCTTACTTCCATGTGCAATGTCTTTACTTTCTTCTGCCATACTTGTTGACATGCATGTGTAGGGCGTGATAGACTTGCTATAATTATTAAAATCTGCCAACCAATTAACTTGGGAAAAGGTTAGGTTTTAAATTCCTGCTAGTAGTCTATTCACCCCCCTCTAGACACACTTCTAGTGATCCCTCAATTGGTATCAGAGCTTTGGTCTCCATTGCTTCGGTTTAATCACCGTGGAGTAAGATGGATGTGTCTAGTATAGGGAGTTTGAGTTGTAGAGTGCCTATTCTAGATGGGGAGTACTATAGTCAATGGAAACATATGATGCTTGAGCTATTTAATGAATTTCATTTGAACAAGTATGTTAAGAACCCTTATGTACCTCCCATTGATCCTTTACATCCCACACACGAAGAGGAAATTGATATGCTATGCAATCTTAGAACAGTTAATCTTATCGTTAGAGGATTGCCTAGGATTGTGCTTAATCAAATGAAGAATTTTGAATGTGCTTATACTTTGTGGAATGACTTTGAGAAACGATATCCAAGCTATTCATTGAGTAATCTTGATGAAATTCTTCATAAAACTATTGCCTTTCACAAAATGACGCCTAGTGATCCCAAGTTTGATGACTAACTATTTGAGCTTAGAGACCTCATGCGTGCTAAAGGAGATGTCATAACTATCAACAGCATCATTGTAGAAGCCATTCGAATTCACAAGTTTGAACATTGTCATGATCACAACCCTAACGAATCTCTTGTTTCTTGTGACGAGGATTTCCCACTCGATGATGACAATGTGGAACATGGCTACTATGATGAAGATGAGTTGTTCGACATCGAGCATGAGAAGATCATGAAGAATCTAAGTCTTATGGCAAACTTCAAGGATTACATATCCGGAGGAAAAGAGTGGATTCTCGATAGCGGATGCACCGATCATATGACCGGAGATAGAGAAATGTTTGAAGACATCACACCAAACCATGGACCACAAAGGTACGTAATGTTTGGAGACAACTCCAAGGGTAAGGTACTTGGTCTTGGTAAGGTGGCCATATCCCATGATAGCTCTGTTCAAAACGTCATGCTTGTTGAATCCCTTGGCTACAATCTTCTTTCCGTATCTAGACTTGCCGACTTCGGTTTTAATGTGCTATATACGAAAGTAGATTGCCAAGTGTTTCGTCAAGATAATCATAACATGGTCTTTACCGGTTTCCGTAGAGGTGATCTATACATTGTCGATTTCACTAAGAGATCCAAACCTCGTACTTGTCTTATTGCAAAATCTTCTAAAGGTTGGCTTTGGCATAGAAGACTAGGACATGTTGGCATGCGTAATCTAGACAAGCTTATCAAAGGTTGGCTTTCGACGAGTGGGGGCTCCTCCCCTTGGTGAAGGCGGGCCCCCGGGACGATCCCTCCGCGATGGCCGCGAGGCCAGGTGGTCCTGATGGTGCGGGGGCCGTGAGGCCCCCTTTGGCCTTGGAGAGGCGCCTTATGTCACCCACCCCTCAGGCTGTTGTCGAGGCCACGCCCGGAAGTGAAGGTGACATCCCGACAATGGAGGCGGCCGCCATCTACGCCGCTGGATGCTTGGGGTCAGAGCTCATCACCGCTGACGCTTGTTTCGAGGCAGAGCGCCAGCCCCTGGCGCACGAGTGGCATCTCCTTGAAGTTGCCGTCAACCTCGGCCGCCTGCAGCTCGAGTGCGCCCATGCCATCGCCGAAGGGTCCCTTGCCACGGCGAGGGAGGCCCGCGACCGCGCCCTCGCAGAGACCCATGCCGCCGACTGCCGACGCAAGGCCTCAGAGGAACGCCTAGAGGAACTTGAAACCTCCAACACCGCCCTTGAAAGGCGAATCTAGGTTCACAGGGCCGCTCTTGACGCTATGACGACCGAGCCACACGCCGGCGGCGCAGGGCCCTGCATACCCGAGGAGGTGCTGACGATGGAAGCGCTGGAGCAGAGTTTGGAGCATGAGAGGCTGGAGGTGAGGGAACACCAGGTGTCCCTCGCCGAGGACTCCCTTGCCTCCCGTGAGGTGAAATTCCAGGAGGAGGTCGACGACAAGGTGGCAGAGGCTTGGCGTTCCCTTCTCCAGGACTACCGCGCGAAGCCGAAGCTCCAGGAGTCCCATTACTGCAAGCGACGCGACCACCTGAAAGGCGAGGTTGATATCCTCAAGAAAAGGTTAGATCAAGAGGAGCGACGCCGGCAAGCCGCAATGGATGCCCAGGCTGCTGCCGAGGCCGAGCTAGCTTTTCTCTTTAATCAGGTAAAGGGCGTTGCTTCCCTTGCGGAGAAGACTTCGGACGAGGCGGATCGTGCCCGCGGCCTCCAGCATACGCGGTCTCAGATGTTCCCGTCTATTGAGAAGAGGGCCAACCGGGCCTTGAGTGGCATCTGTGGCGCGAGCGTCTCGAGCCCCTGGTTCCAGACGACGCAGGGTACCTGGGCTTCTTCTCCAGGGTCGCGGAGTGCCTTGAGGGGGTGCGGAGAAGATCCGCGAGCTTGTGGAGGAGAAGCGCCGTGACCTCCTCGCGCGGGCGGCCTCGCACATCTTCAGCCACCTCCTTCACCTCGATCCGCATTTCAACTTCAGGGCGGTGCTTGCCCCGGTTCCTGAAGTGATCTGAGGCGCCCTCGCCGGGTGGGTGGAGGACCACGTGGAGGACCTGATCGCGGGATTTTCTTTTGAGGAACCGGAGGACCATGGCGGAGCTGGGGGCCGCGAGCCCGGTAGAGATGGTGATGACGACGGCGTGTATCCATGAGTAGTCTTCGTGTTCGCCTGTCGGGGTCATGAGCGCAGCCCTGTGGCTGCTTGAGCGTGTTTTTGGAGGGAACTCTGAGGATGCTCCCGTGTTGCATGGTGCGCGACGTTGTATGCTTTTGTCAAAAGCTCCTGTTAGCCTGGATGACCGCCCCTCGCGAGCGCCCGAGTGTTTGTGCCTTGGCAGGGTATGCGCGATAGCGCACTCACCGCGCCCAGCCTTCACTTCGCGTCGATCGCGAGAGCGGAGGGGTATGGCAGCTACCGAACTCCCCAAAGAAAGCGAGATACCAAACGGAAATCGTTACCAGAAAGAATGATCCCTCCCCTTTATTTTCAGAAGAAAATGGCAAGAACTTCAAGTTTTATTCCAGAAAATGGCAAATTCGAATACAAGAATGGGCAAAGAGCAGCCGCGTCCGGCATCTAGACTAGTCTTCGTCTTCGTCTTCTCCCCGGCGCGGAGCGTAGGGCTTCCACGTTGCGTGGGCATAGCCATTGGGGGGCAGTGCTGTCCGCCAGTGCAGAGCATGGGGCTTCCACTTGGGCGTGGGATGGAGCCCCTCCGCGTCCTCGGGGGGCTCCGGGCGTATACAGTCCACTCATTATTACACGAGAGTGTCACGGGTTGGGCCTGGGGGTGCGTTGAGAGCTCCATGCCTCCCTGTCATGGAGCCTGCTCCCAGCCCCGAAGCATGATGCGGCGACGTGGGATGGGTCCCGGACGGGCCCTCGGGCATGGGGCGAGCCCCCCACGCCCTTCGCAGGGAGGGCCCATTCTGGAGCAGGTCCCCGGGCTCTCCAAGGCCCGGGGACCGATGTCATTGTTGTAGCGGCGCCGCAGCCCACTGTGCCGCGGGCGGGGCTCGTGGCAGGGGCCCTCCGTCGCGTGCGAGGCAAATGCCCAAGGCGGTGCCCCAGCGCGCCTCGCTGGGGTGCGCGGGAGCTCCGCGCAGGTACCCCACCGCCCGTCCCCGGGCGGGCCAAACCGGGCCCGGAGACATGGGTGAGCACGTGAGCTCTCGCCGCTGGTTGAGCGAAACCCGGCCCGTAGACATGGGCGTATGTTCCACCCTCCGTCTCCGGGTAGGAGTCGCCCTGCCAGGGGACATGGGCGTATGTTCCAGCCTCCATCTCCTGGTTGGGGGCACCTGGCCTGGGGACATGGGCGTGTGTTCCACCCTCCGTCCCCTGGCTGGAGTCGCCCTGCCTGGGGACATGGGCGTGTGTTCCACCCTCCGTTCCCAGGCAGGCGACCCCCGGTCCGTGGACCCAAGCTCTTGCCAAGGGTAGCCCCCTACCAATGGGCGCGCCTCACGAGGCTGCCAGCGCCTGGCACCCTCATGAGGCCGGCCCCGCCAGCCGCCCTTGCGAGGCTGTTCGCACCAGCCTCGACGAAAGCTGCTCGCGGAATCGCATACGCTCCTCCTGTCGTCGTGGTAGCCGGCGCCACTCCCATCGTGGCCCGGGCACTCGGCGACACGATTGTGGTAGAGTCGCGCGAGCCTCCAGGCGTTGGTGTAGACGAGTCGCCGGGCGCCCTGCCTTGATCCACCGGGCGCGCTGGGAGGCGCGTCATGGCGCCTACCCCACGCGGCCGGCAGCTCCCGTCGGCCCCCGCCTGCGCCAGGGGCCAACTCCTGCGTGCCCGACGAGCCGGGCCGCACTTCCGGCGGGTGCGGCACGTGACGCATGTCCCCAGTGCGTCCGCACGCCCTCAGCACCTCGGCGGCCGGTTGAGCGACTTCATGGGCGCGAGGCCCCTGGGCCGTCCCATGGGGAAGCGCCTGGGCCTCGCCTGTCGGGGTGGCGCGCATGGCCGCGCGGCATATCCAGCTATCATAGCGTCCGCGAGCAATGTGGAAAGGCCGCAGCTCACGGGCCACGAGGAGCGCGATTCGCTCGCGTACCGGGCCGCGGCGAGCCCGAGGAGACGATGCCGCGACGTGGACGCTGGGGAGGTCCAGGGTGCCGAGGGCGCGTTGCGTGGTTGACGGGGGCGATAGCCTCTCATGCCTGTCCATGGCCGGGCTGGAGATGGCGCCTTCCGACGGGAGGGCGAGGCAGCACGGGTTGCCGAGGTCTGCTTGCGTCACCCACGCAACGAGTGCTGCCCGCCGTTCGGCGCGGGCCCGACGTCCCTTGGCCATGGAAGCAACAAGCGGCGGCGGGATGAAGCTTGAGCGAGGATCCCGACACGCCCCCTACCTGGTGTGCCAAATGTCGGATTTCGGGCTCCGCAAAACCCTAGGAAGTTTGAACCCAGGGGCGTGTGCGAAGATTCCTCAATAGCTTCACCCCACCAAGCCCACAACGCGACGGCCTTGCTCGATGGCGAGGAAGAAGATAGCACACGAGAGTTTACCCAGGTTCAGGCCGCTGCGAAGCGTAAAACCCTACTCCTGCCTTTGGTGGATTGCCTCACGAGGAGGTTTGTGGATGAACTAGTACAGTGATGGAGCGGTCTTGTCGGTGTGTTTGCGGGGTCGTTCTCTCGTACCCCCACACCAAGTAGCCTAGCCTCTACTTATAGCGGCCCGGGTCCTCTTCCCTTATCGCAAGGGCAGGATGGAATCCCACAACGGCCAAATTTGAAAGGGGACAGGAGGTACACCTTATCCTGACGAAAGGTTGTCTTTGCCTGCAAAGTAGTCGACGGTGATGCAGAGGTGGGCTCGGCGATGACTTCCATCCTGCGGGGCACGGGGTCTTGGTCTTGTTGCACCAGAAGGGAAACCTTTGGGGGGCGCTTTGGGAACCTGCGCTCGTCCTTGTCTCCTTGGCACCAAAGAGGGAACTGTCCCCTCTGGCGCGCTGGCGCCCGCCTGGCCTGGCTGTCGTCAACCTTGGCCTCCTGAGGTCGCGTGTTGCATAGAAGTCTCTGCCGCTCGGGAGGGGGCCTGGGGAGGCCTACCTCCCTGCGGGTCTTGGCGCTGTCTCCCTCGCGAGCCCGGGGCCTCGCGAGGGCCTTGTGTTGAGTAGGGCCGCGCCGGGCCATACTTGGTCGCCGAGGTGGGCCACGCCTTGGGCCGCAGGCAGAAAAGTCTGGGTACCCCCGTTCCCAGGACGCCGACAGTAGCCACCAGGCCCGAGGCGCGCCCGGGTTAGCTTAGGGATGAAGCCACGGAGGATGGCCCGAAGCGTCGTGGGCCCCAATCGCCTGCCGGCCCAACTTGACGCGTGGCGCATTGCGAGACGCGGGCGCCTACTCTCTTTGCGCTGCCTCGGCGACTGCCCCGGCTGACAAACTGTCTGGCGCACTCCTCCGAGCCATCACTGTTCCCCATCAATCTGGTGGCCCGTCTCCCTCCTTCCGCGGCTCACTCCTTCTCCGCCGGACCTCCCGTCCGTCCGTCTCAGCCACCCGCCATGGCTCCCAAGAAGAGAGGGGGCGAGGCCTTGAGGGCGCCGGATCATGCGCCGACGCCAGAGCCCGCGTTAGGCCGATCCTCAGTGGTCAACCTTGAGGCGTTGGAGAAGGCCCACCTAGCGGTCGCCGCCGGCTCCAACGAGTGGGGGGCGACCAAGATCTGGCTGGGCTCGCATCCCCAGGCCGAGCTGGAGGCCACCTGTATTCCCCTTCACCTTCACGCCCTCCTCTCCGGCCTGTTGCCGCCGTTCTCGGACTTCTTTGCGGCCGTGCTCACGCACTACCAGGTTCATGCGCTTCATCTCGACCCTAGCTCCATCGTCCTCCTTTCTTCTTCCCAGCGCGATGCGCGAGCTACTCCGCCGCCTCACCGGCGGGGATCCGGACGAGCTTCCCCGTAATGGCCTTCCTCTGTACAACCACTTGGATGGGGGGGGGGCTTGCCTGGGAGATGCTGCGTTTCGATGAGTGGGGGCTCCTCCCCTTGGTGAAGGCGGGGCCCCGGGACGATCCCTCCGCGATGGCCGCGAGGCCAGGGGGTCCTGGTGGTGCGGGGGCCATGAGGCCCCCTTTGGCCGTGGAGAGGCGCCCTATGTCGCCAACCCCTCAGGCTGTTACCGAGGCCATGCCCGGAAGTGGAGGTGATGTCCCGACAACGGAGGCGGCCGCCATCGTCGCCGCTGGATGCCTGGGGTCAGAGCTCATCACCGCTGACGCTTGTCTCGAGGCAGAGCGCCAACACCTGGCGCACGAGTGGCATCGCCTTGAAGTTGCCGTCAACCTCGGCCGCCTGCAGCGCGAGCGCGCCCACGCCATCGCCGAAGGGTCCCTTACCACGGTGAGGGAGGCCCGCGACCGCGCGCTCGCAGAGGCCCATGCCGCCGACTGCCGATGCAAGGCCTCGGAGGAACGCCTGGAGGAACTTGAAGCCTCCAACACTGCCCTTGAAAGGCGAATCTAGGTTCACAGGGCTGCTCTTGACGCTATGACGACCGAGCCGCACGCCGGCGGCGCGGGGCCCTGCATACCCGAGGAGGTGCTGACGATGGAAGCGTTGGAGCAGAGTCTGGAGCATGAGAGGCTGGAGGTGAGGGAACACCAGGTGTCCCTTGCCGAGGACTCCCTTACCTCCCGCGAGGCGAAATTCTAGGAGGAGGTCGACGACAAGGTGGCGGAGGCTTGGCGTTCCCTTCTCCAGGACTACCGCGTGAAGCTGAAGCTCCAGGAGTCCCGTTACTGCAACCGACGCGACCACCTGAAAGGTGAGGTTGATGTCCTCAAGAAAAGGTTAGATCAAGAGGAGCGACGCCGGCAAGCCGCAATGGATGCCCAGGCTGCTGCCGAGGCCGAGCTAGCTTTTCTCTATAATCAGGTAAAGGGCGTTGCTTCCCTTGTGGAGAAGACTTCGGACGAAGCGGATCCTGCCCGCGGCCTCTAGCATACGCGCTCCCAGATGTTCCAGTCTCTTGAGAAGAGAGCCAACCAGGCCTTGAGTGACATCTGTGGTGCGAGCGTCTCGAGCCCCCTGGTTCCAGACGACGCAGGGTACCTGGGCTTCTTCTCCAGGGTCGTGGAGTGCCTTGAGGGGTGTGCGGAGAAGATCCGCAAGCTTGTGGAGGAGAAGCGCTGTGACCTCCTCGCGCGGGCGGCCTCTCACGTCTTCAGCCACCTCCTTCACCTCGATCCGCAATTCGACTTCAGGGCGGTGCTTGCCCCGGTGCCTGAAGTGATCCGAGGCGCCCTCGCCGGGTGGGTGGAGGACCACGTGGAGGACCTGATCGCGGGATTTTCTTCCGAGGAACCGGAGGACCATGGCGGAGCCGAGGGCCGCGAGCCCGACAGCGATGGTGATGACGTAGCCGATGACGACGGTGTGTATCCATGAGTAGTCCTTGTGTTCGCCTGTCGGGGTCATGAGCGCAGCCCTATGGCGGCTTGAGCGTGTTTTTGGAGGGACCTCTGAGGATGCTCCCGTGTTGCATGGTGCGCGACGTTGTATGCTTTTGTCAAAAGCTCCTGTCAGCCTGGATGACCGCCCCTCACGAGCGCCCGAGTGTTTTTGCCTTGGCAGGGTATGCGTGATAGCGCACTCACTGCGCCCAGCCTTCGCTTCGGGTCGATCGCGAGAGAGGAGGGGTCCGGCAGCTGCCGAACTCCCCAAAGAAAGCGAGATACCAAACGGAAATCGTTACCAGAAAGAATGATCCCTCCCCTTTATTTTCAGAAGAAAATGGCAAGAACTTCAAGTTTTATTCCAGAAAATGGCAAATTCGAATACAAGAATGAGCAAAGAGCAGTCGCGTCCGGCATCTAGACTAGTCTTCGTCTTCGTCTTCTCCCCAGCGCGGAGCGTAGGGCTTCCACGTTGCGTGGGCATAGCCATTGGGGGGCAGTGCTGTCCGCCAGTGCAGAGCATGGGGCTTCCACTTGGGCGTGGGATGGAGCCCCTCCGCGTCCTCGGGGGGCTCCGGGCGTATACAGTCCACTCATTATTACGTGAGAGTGTCACGGGTTGGGCCTGGGGGTGCGCTGAGAGCTCCATGCCTCCCTATCATTGAGCCCGCTCCCAGCCCCCAAGCATGATGCGGCGACGCGGGATGGGTCCCGAACGGGCCCTCGGGCGTGGGGTGAGCCCCCCACGCCCTTCGCAGAGAGGGCCCATTCCGGAGCAGGTCCCCGGGCTCTCCAAGGCCCGGGGACGGATGTCGTTGTTGTAGCGGCGCCGCAGCCCGCTGTGCCACGGGCGGGGCTCGACGCAGGGGCCCTCCATCGCGTGCGAGGTGAACGCCCAAGGCGGTACCCCAACGCGCCTCGCTGGGGTGCCCGGGAACTCCACGCAGGTACCCCACCGCCCGTCCCCGGGCGAGCCAAACCCGGGTGAGAACTTGAGCTCTCGCCACTGGTTGAGCGAAACCCGGCCCGGAGACATGGGCGTATGTTCCACCCTCCGTCTCCGAGTATGAGTCGCCCTGCCAGGGGACATGGGCGTATGTTCCACCGTCCATCTCCTGGCTGGGGGCACCTGGCCTGGGGACATGGGCGTGTGTTCCACCCTCCGTCTCCTGGCTAGGAGCACCTGGCCTGGGGACATGGGCGTGTGTTCCACCCTCCGTCTCCAGGTTGGAAGCACCTGGCCTGAGGACATGGGCGTGTGTTCCACCCTCCGTCCCCTGGCTGGAGTCGCCCTGCCTGGGGACATGGGCGTGTGTTCCACCCTCCGTTCCCAGGTAGGCGACCCCCGGTCCGTGGACCCAAGCGCTTGCCAAGGGTAGCCCCCTACCAGTGGGCGTGCCTCACGAGGCTGCCAGCGCCTGGCATCCTCATGAGGCCGGCCCCGCCAGCCGCCCTCGCGAGGCTGTTCGCACCAGCCTCGACGAAAGCCGCTCATGGAATCGCATACACTCCTCCTGTCGTCGTGG
The DNA here is from genome assembly GCA_039707655.1 of Elymus sibiricus. NCBI lineage: Eukaryota > Viridiplantae > Streptophyta > Magnoliopsida > Poales > Poaceae > Elymus > Elymus sibiricus. Next base: position 138,417,944 of record CM077667.1, on the reverse strand, counting down.
TAGCCGGCGCCGCTCCCATTGTGGCCCGGGTGCTCGCCGACACGGTTGTGGTAGAGTCGCGCGAGCCCCCAGGCGTTGGTGTAGACGAGTCGCCGGGCGCCCTGCCTTGATCCGTCGGGCGCACTGGGAGGCGCGTCATGGCGCCTACCCCACGCGGCCGGCAGCTCCCGTCGGCCCCTGCCTGCGCCAGGGGCCAACTCCTGCGGGCCCGATGAGCCGGGCCGCACTTCTGGCGGGTGCGGGCCGCGACGCACGTCCCCGGTGCGTCCGCATGCCCTCAGCGCCTCGGCGGCCGGTTGAGCGACTTCATGGGCGCGAGGCCCCTGGGGCGTCCCATAGGGAAGCGCCTGGGCCTCGCCTGTCGGTGTGGTGCGCATGGCCGCGCGGCATATCCAGCTGTCATAGCGTCCGCGAGCAATGTGGAAAGGCCGCAGATCACGGGCCACGAGGAGCGTGATTCGCCCGCGTACCGGGCCGCGGCGAGCCGGAGGAGACGATGCCGCGACGTGGATGCTGGGGAGGTCCAGGACGCCGAGGGCGCGTTGCGCGGTTGACGGGGGCGATAGCCTCTCGTGCCTGTCCACGGCCGGGCTGGAGATGGCGCCTTCCGACGGGAGGGCGAGGCAGCGTGGGTTGCCAAGGTCTGCCTGCGTCACCCACGCAATGCGTGCTGCCCGCCGTTCGGCGCGGGCCCGACGTCCCTTGGCCATGGAAGCACCAAGCGGCGGCGGGGCGAAGCTTGAGCGAGGATCCCGACACGCCCCCTACCTGGTGCGCCAAATGTCGGATTTCGGGCTCCGCAAAACCCTAGGAAGTTCGAACCCAGGGGCGTGTGCGAAGATTCCTCAACAGCTTCACCCCACCAAGCCCACAACACGACGGCCTCGCTCGATGGCGAGGAAGAAGATAGCACACGAGAGTTTATCCAGGTTCGGGCCACTGCAAAGCGTAAAACCCTACTCCTGCCTTTGGTGGATTGCCTCATGAGGAGGTTTGTGGATGAACTAGTACAGTGATGGAGCGGTCTTGCCGGTGTGTTTGCGGGGTCATTCTCTCGTACCCCCACACCGAGCAGCCTAGCCTCTACTTATAGCGGCCCGGGTCCTCTTCCCTTATCGCAAGGGCAGGAAGGAATCCCACAACGGCCAAATTTGAAAGGGGACAGGAGGTACACCCTATCCCGACAAAAGGTGGTCTTCGCCTGCAAAGTAGTCGACGGTGATGCAGAGGTGGGCTCGGTGATGACATCCGTCCTGCGGGGCTCGGGGTCTTGGTCTTGTTGCACCAGAAGGGAAACCTTTTGGGGGCGCTTTGGGAACATGCGCTCGTCCTTGTCTCCTTTCCACCAAAGAGGGAACTGTCCCCTCTGGCGCGCTGGCGCCCGCCTGGCCTGGCTGTCGTCACCCTTGGACTCCTGAGGTCGCGCGTTGCATAGAAGTCTCCGCCGCTCGGGAGGGGGCCTGGGGAGGCCTACCTCCCAGCGGGTCTTGGCGATGTCTCCCTCGCGAGCCCGGGGCCTCGCGAGGGCCTTGTGTTGAGTAAGGCCGCGTCGGGCCGTACTTGGTCGCCGAGGTGGGCCACGCCTTGGGCCGCAGGCAGGCAAGTCTGGGTACCCCCGTTCCCAGGACGCCGACAATGTCAATTTCTTGGTAGATCCTTGTGTCTTGGTCCTCCAAGAAACAAAACTTGGTATCTCTATCTACTGCCGAAGCTGAGTATATTGTCGTCGGGTCATGTTGCGCTCAATTACTATGGATGACACAAACGCTTAAGGATTATGGAATTCATGTCAAAAATGTTCCATTACTTTGTAACAATGAAAGTGCTATTAAGATTGGTCATAATCCCGTGCAACATTCTCGAACTAAGCATATTCAAGTTCGACATCATTTCATTCGTGATCATGTTGCCAAAGGAGATATTAATCTTAATCATGTTCGTACTAACAAGCAATTGGGCGATATCTTTACTAAGCCACTTGATGAGAAAGTGTTTTGTTACTTGAGGAGTGAGTTGAACATCCTTGATGCTTCAAACTGTAGCTAGACTCACTCGATTGCATGCAAGGGCATGAGATTACATGATACTTCCATGATACACTTGATATGTTATTTTATTCCATGGAAATATATGCTCCCTTGCATTGCAACTAACCTTTTGTAGGTACTTGGAAGAACTTCATTCCACAAGATTGCCATCAACTGCAATCATAAGCAATCTTGTCATGACCAAGCATCCACAAGCTCTCTTGATGATGGAAGGAAGAAGACAACAAAAACATATCCTTGACACATATTTGAACTTCACAATTAGTATCGTGTCATACCATGTTCTTCCTTGCTTGACTAACCAATGTAGGTGACAAGTGTACTAGAACGCGAAGGATTGCTCCCAACTCAAGATGATCTTCATCAACCTCGAGCGTCCTCAACAAGTTCACCTACAAGCCACGTCATCAACATCACTCAAAGGTATGTACTCATATCCGTGAAAAGGCTTTACTCCAAATCATGAGCTAAAGCAACTCAAGTGATATGAAAACATTAAAATGCTTAATCAAAAAATGGTAACATCATTTTGGGCTTAACGATGAGTATGACCTATGATCAAGTATTCTTGCTTGGCTCCTAAGTCAATATACTCTAATATAGGTGACCTAGTCACCGCCCATCATCTAGTTAAGTATCTTGTTTGGTTCATTCTCTATTTGCAAGATTTCTTGGAACCACTCAAATCTTCTCTAGTTGATATCTCTTTGTAAAGTCTTTTGTATTCCCTTTGAAAATCCTTCTGACACTTTGTTACAAAATTTTCATTCTCAATTTGCAAGTTTCTCAAACATTTCCAAGTTTCTGTTCAGCTCTCGGAGCCTCCGATACAAATAACTCGGTTCTACCGACTTAGCAGATGAGCTGCATAACAACATCTCGGTTCCACCGACCCATGTGTCTCGGAGCCACCGATTGGATTTCTTCTCTGGTTTGTGTTCATATTAGAAAATCTTTGTCTCTTTAGTGATCCTTCAATTTGTATCCTACAAGTGATATCTTTGATTCTTCGATGATCCCTTAAAAAAAGGGGGGGGGGGAGAAATCTATTCAAGGATCCCTAACTCAGAGGAGGAGAAGTCTTACAAGCTCTCAGATCAGCCAAATGGAGAGAGATTATTTTCCCTTATTTCCTCGGTCTTAATGATCTCTATAAATTTCATTTCTGTGATCCCTACATTCTATGACCCTTGTTCTCAAGGATCCCTTCTTAATCAATGATCCCTGTATCTAACCCTGTGAATGAAACTTTTTGGAAATTAATGCCAAAGGGGGAGAAATACCAAAGCTTCATAGCTAAAGGGGGAGATACATGCTTATGCATAGGGGGAGATATAATCAAGGGGGAGAATATGCAAAGTTTATACTTATATAGACAAGGTGAGAATACCAAAGTAGGGGGAGAAAAATATGTTTGGGAGAAAAAATGTGTTTATCTCATTTAACTCATGTTAGACTTTTCTCACCCTATCCAATCCCAACATCTACATGCTAAGATTCAGGGGGAGAGGATGACCTACTATTTCATATCTAGGGGAGAAAGTTCTAAATGATCTTGGAGACATATCAATCTTAAGGAATACTATCTTCTATATGTTCTCCATATCTTGGTACCTTTGAGCTCTACTACTTTTGATTGGTAGAAAACTCTTGTGTTTCCTAACATTGTTTTCTCAAGTGTGTTTCTACTACAAGAATGCTCAAGAACTCAAGGTAAGTATATGCATCATATCCTTGATCAATATGATCTCTTGCTTCTTGCACATATTGTTTGCAAGAGTGAAGTCTTGAACAAGGATACACCTCATTCATATATGTTTGATGCATATAGCCAAGATACACATGACTCTTTATATCCCTTCTACTATATGTGTGTCCATGCATTCCAAAGCAACTATCCTTTAAAGGGATTGCACACATTTAGGGGGAGCTAATCTAAGTCATGTGTCTCTCAAAGTCTTCATTATATCCATGCATATCTTTATTTGAAGCTTTGATTGTATGTTGTCATCAATTACCAAAAAGGGGGAGATTGAAAGCACAATGTGCTCCCTTGGTGGTTTTGATAATTCATGACAACATACATTGTCTCTTGGACTAACACTTTTACCTAGTGTGTTTCAGATAAAAGTCCATAGAGAGAGATGGGTTGGCAAAAAGGATTGTGAGGAGAGAACCCCAAGATGCAAGGAAATGGATTGGCAAAGCTTCAAGAAAGAGGACTCTACATTTTACTTTGTGAGAAATCACTTTGAGTTCATAGGAAAGCCAATACTATTAAAAGGGGGTAAAGTACTGTTGGTGAATAAGATGCTTCACGTGCACAAGAGATAGTCACCAAAAACACCCACAAGCTCTTCCACAAAAGTCTGTCCAAAGCCAAATATCCAAAATCGGTGCAACCAACAATTCCCACTCGGTGCCACCGATTCCCAAACTCAGACAGACCCATGCCAAACCCTAGCCATTCGGTGCAACCGATTCTGCATCGGTGCCACCGAGTTCAGTTGCGAACTTTCGGTTTAGCTATTATCACGCTTCGGTACCACCGAGTTTTGCCAATTGGTCTCATCGAGATTTGGACCAACCTCCTGGTTAGCTATTCACAAGAATCGGTACCACCGAGTTTTGTGAATCGGTCTCACTGAGTTTTTGGACCAACTCTCTGGTTAGCCGTTGTCAAGAATTGGTACCACCGAGATTTGAGAATCGGTCTCACCGAGTTGTGTAATCTGACGGTTGGTCACCTAATCGGTACCACCGGGAATTATGTATCGGTCTCACCGAGATTCAAAAGTTACTGCCTTTTGATCACTTCGGTACCACCGAGTTTTTCACTTCGGTGTCACCGAGTTGGTCACTTTAGGTGTAACGGTTGGATTTTTGGGGATGCCTATATATACCCCTTCACCACCACCCACTCGAAAGTGAAGCACTCAGAACAATTGCATACTTGCCCCATCCTATTTTCTGAGAGAGAGCCACCTACTCATGTGTTGAGATCAAGCCATTCCACTCTATCCATATGAATCTTGATCTCTAGCCTCCCCAAGTTGCTTTCCACCAAATCAATCTCTTCCACTATAACCAAATCTGTGAGAGAGTGATTGTGTGTTGAGGAGTCTATCATCTTGAAGCACAAGAGCAAGGAGTTCATCGACATTGCCGAGCCTATTACCTTTTGGAGGGTGGTGCCTCCTAGATTGGTTAGGTGTCGCTTGGGAGCCTCCTACTTCGTGTTGTGGAGTTGAACCGAGAAGCTTGTGCAAGTAGAGTTGGTTCGTGGCATGACATGTTGTTTCCACGGCTTCTGCCCAAAAGTGTCTTGGCGTTTTGTATTCGTCAAGCATCGTTCTTGCCATCTCAATAATAGTTCGGTTCTTCCTCTCAACAACTCCATTTTGTTGAGGCGTGTACATAGCCGAGAACTCATGTGAAACACCTTCTTCGCCAAGAAAGGTATCCACATGGGTGTTCTTGAACTCCGATCCGTTATCGCTCCGAACCTTCTTGATCTTCACTTCAAACTGATTTTGCGCTTTGCGAACAAAGTTCTTGAAGATCTTTTGCACCTGCGACTTATCATCAAGAAAGAATACCCACGTAAATCTGGAAAAATCATCAACTATAACTAGACCATAGGAATTTCCACCAAGACTCTTGTAAGCATTGGGACCAAAAAGATCCATATGAAGTAACTCGAGTGGTCTCCTAGTAGTCATGATATTCTTAACGGGATGACTTCCACCTACTTGCTTTCCAGCTTGACAAGCACTACAAAGTCTATCTTTGTCAAAGATAACATCTTTAACACCAAGTATGTGATCACCTTTGATAAGCTTGTCTAGATTACGCATGCCAACATGTCCTAGTCTTCTATACCAAAGCCAACCTTTAGAAGATTTTGCAATAAGACAAGTACGAGGTTTGGATCTCTTAGTGAAATCAACAATGTATAGATCACCTCTACGGAAACCGGTAAAGACCATTTTATGATTATCTTGACGAAACACTTGGCAATCTACTTTCGTGAAGAGCACATTAAAACCAAAGTCGACAAGTCTAGATACGGAAAGAAGATTGTAGCCAAGGGATTCAACAAGCATAACATTTTGAATAGAGCTATCATGGGATATGGCCACCTTACCAAGACCAAGTACCTTACCCTTGGAGTTGTCTCCAAACATTATGTACCTTCGCGGTCCATGGTTTGGTGTGATCTCTTCAAACATCTCTCTATCTCCGGTCATATGATCGGTGCATCCGCTATCGAGAATCCACTCTTTTCCTCCGGACATGTAATCCTTGAAGTTTGCCATGAGACTTAGATTCTTCATGATCTTCTCATACTCGATGTCGAACAACTCATCTTCATCATAGTAGCCATGTTCCACATTGTCATCATCATGTGGGAAATCCTCATCACAAGGAACAAGAGATTCGTTAGTGTTGTGATCATGACAATGTTCAAACTTGTGAATTCGAATGGCTTCTACAATGATGTTGTTGATAGTTATGACATCTCCTTTAGCACGCATGAGGTCTCTAAGCTCAAATAGATAATCATCAAACTTGGGATCACTAGGCGTCATTTTGTGAAAGGCAATAGTTTTATGGAGAATTTCATCAAGATTACTCAATGAATAACTTGGATATCGTTTCTCTAAGTCATTCCACAAAGTATAAGCACATTCAAAATTCTTCATTTGATTAAGCACAATCCTAGGCAATCCTCTAACGATAAGATTAACTGTTCTTAGATTGCATAGCATATCAATTTCCTCTTCGTGTGTGGGATGTAAAGGATCAATGGGAGGTACATAAGGGTTCTTAACATACTTGCTCAAACGAAATTCATTAAATAGCTCAAGCATCATATGTTTCCATTGACTATAGTACTCCCCATCAAGAATAGGCACTCTACAACTCAAACTCCCTATACTAGACACATCCATCTTCCTCCACGGTGATTAAACCGAAGAAATGGAGACCAAAGCGCTGATACCAATTGAGAGATCACTAGAAGTGTGTCTAGAGGGGGGGGGGGGGTGAATAGACTACTAGCAGGAATTTAAAACCTAACCTTTTCCCAAGTTAATTGGTTGGTAGATTTTAACAATTATAGCAAGTCTATCACGCCCTACACATGCATGTCAACAAGTATGGCAGCGGAAAGTAAAGACATTGCACATGGAAGTAAGGGGTTGAGATAGGAAGATCAAACGCATGAGGGACACGAAGATTTTTCCCGTGGTTCCGATAGGTGGTGCTATCGTACGTCCACGTTTATGGAGTCTTCAACCCACGGAGGGTAACGGTCGTGAGAGTCCACGGAGGGCTCCACCCATAAGGGTCCACGAAGTAGCAACCTTGAGTATTCCATAACGGCTTCCGTCCACGAAGGACTAGCCTCACTATGGGTAGATCTTCACGAAGTAGGCGATCTCCTTGCCCGTACAAACTTCTTGGTTCAACTCCACAACACGAAGTAGGAGGCTCCCAAGCGACACCTAACCAATCTAGGAGGCACCACCCTCCAAAAGGTAATAGGCTCGGCAATGACGATGAACTCCTTGCTCTTGTGCTTCAAGATGATAGACTCCTCAACACACAATCACTCTCTCACAGATTTTGCTATGGTGGAAGAGATTGATTTGGTGGAAAGCAACTTGGGGAGGCTAGAGATCAAGATTCATATGGATGGAGTGGAATAGCTTGATCTCAACACATGAGTAGGTGGCTCTCTCTCAGAAAATAGGATGGGGCAAGTATGGAATAGTTCTGAGTGCTTCTCTTTTGAGTGGGTGGTGGTGAAGGGGTATATATAGGCATCCCCAAAAATCCAACCGTTACACCTTAAAGTGACCAACTCGGTGACACCGATGTGTTAATCTCGGTGGTACCGAAGTGACCAAAAGGTGACAACTTTTGAATCTCGGTGAGACCGATATATTATTCTCGGTGGTATCGATTAGGTAACCAACGGTCAGATTGCGCAACTCGGTGACGCCGATCCAGAAAACTTGGTGGTACCGATTTTGTGAATCGAGGTAACAGAAAGTTGGCAACCCAAACTCGGTGGCACCGAACTGGAATCGGTTGCACCGATGTGCTAGGGTTTGGCATGGGTCTGTTTGAGTTTGGGAATCGGTGGCGCCGAGTGGAAAGTGTTGGTTGCACCGATTTTGGATATTTGACTTTGGCAGACTTTTGTGGAAGAGCTTGTGGGTGTTTTTGGTGACTATCACTTGTGCACGTGGAGCATCTTGTTCACCAACAGTACCTTACCCCCTTTTTATAGTATTGGCTTTCCTATGGACTCAAAGTGATTTCTCACAAAGTAAAATGTAGATTCCTCTTGCTTGAAGCTTTGCCAATCCATTTCCTTGCATCTTGGGGTATTTCCACAATCCTTTTGCCAACCCATCTCTCCCTATGGACTTTCACCTGAAATACACTAGGTAGAAATATTAGTCCAAGAGACAATGTATGTTGTCATGAATTATCAAAACTACCAAGGGAGCATATTGTGCTTTCAATCTCCCCCTTTTTGGTAATTGATGACAACATACAATCAAAGCTTCAAATAAAGGCATGCATGGATATAATGAAGACTTTGAAAGATACATGACTTAGAGTTGCTCCCCCTAAATGTGTGGAATCTCTTTGAAGGATAGTTGCTTTGGAATGCATGGACACACATATAGTAGAAGGGATATAAGGAGTCATGTGTATCTTGGCTATATGCATCAAACATATATGAATGAGATGTATCCTTGTTCAAGACTTCACTCTTGCAAACAATATGTGCAAGAAGCAAGAGATCATCTTGATCAAAGATGTGATGCATATACTTACCTTGAGTCCTTGAGCATTCTTGTAGTAGAAACACACTTGAGAAAACAATGTTAGGAAACACAAGAGTATTCTACTAGTCAAAAAGGCAATAGAGCTCAATAGTACCAAGATGTGGAGAACATATAGAAGATAGTATTCCTTAAGATTGATATGTCTCCAAGATCATTTAGAGCTTTCTCCCCTTAGATATGAAAATAGTAGATCATCCTCTCCCCCTGAATCTTAGCATGTAGATATTGGGATTGGATACGGTGTGAAAAGTCTAACATGAGTAGTCAAATGAAATAAACATATTTTCTCCCAAACATATTTTTCTCCCCCTACTTTGGTATTCTCCCCCTTGATTATATCTCCCCCTTTGCATAAGCATGTATCTCCCCCTTTTAGCTTTGAAGCTTTGGTATTTCTCCCCCTTTGGCATTAATTTCCAAAAAGGTCATACATAGGGTCAGATACAGGGATCATTAATTAAGAAGGGATCCTTGAGAACAAGGGTCATTGAGTGTAGGGTTCACAGAAATGAGAATCATAGATAGCATTAAAAACTGAGGGAATCATGGAAAATAATTTCTCTCCCTTTGGCTGATCTGAGAGCTTGTAAGACTTCTCCTCCTTTGAGTTAGGGATCCTTGAATAAAGTTTCTCCCCTTTTTTTAGGAAAGGGGTCATCGAAGAAATGAAAATATCACAATAGGATCACTAAGGAAACATAGATTCACTAACATGAACACAGACTGGAGAAGATATAAAATCGGTGGCTCCGAGACAAACTAGTCGGTGGTACCGAGATGTTGTTTTGCAGCTCATCTGCTAATTCGGTAGAACCGAGTTATTTGCATCGGCGACTCCGAGGCTAAAACAGAAACTTGGCAATGTTTGAGAAACTTGCAAATAAATTTAGAAAACTTGTAACAAAGTGTCAGAAGGATTTTCAAAGGAAATGCAAAAGATTTTACAAAAAGATATCAACTAGAGAAGATTTGAGTGGTTCCAAGAAATCTTGCAAATAGAGAATGAACCAAACAAGATACTTAACTAGATGATGGGCGGTGACTAGGTCACCTATATTAGAGTATATTGACTTAGGAGCCAAGCAAGAATACTTGATCATAGGTCATACTCATCGTTAAGCTCAAAATGGGGTTACCACTTTTCGATTAAGCATTTTAATGTTTTCATATCACTTGAGTTGCTTTATTTCATGACTTGGAGTAAAGCCTTTTCAAGGATATGAGTACATACCTTTGAGTGATGTTGATGATGTGGCTTGTAGGTGAACTTGTTGAGAATGCTCAAGGTTGATGAAGATCATCTTGAGTTGGGAGCAATCCTTCTCGTTTTAGTACACTTGTCACCTACATAGGTTAGTCATGCAAGGAAGAACATGGTATGACTCGATACCAATTGTGAAGTACAAATTTGTGTCAAGGATATGATTTTGTTGTCTTCTTCCTTCCATCAACAATAGAGGTTGTGGATACTTGGTCATGACAAGATTGCTTATGATTGGAGTTGTTGGCAATCTTGTGGAATGAAGTTCTTTCAAGTACCTACAAAAAGGTTAGATGAAATACAAGGGAGCATAGAATTCCATGGTATAAGATAACATGTTAAGAGTATCATGGAAATATCAAGAAAGCTCATGCCCTTGCATGCAATCGAGTGAGTCTATCTCAAGTTTGAAGCACCAATGATGTTCAACTCACTTCTCAAATAACAAAATGTTTTCTCATCAAGTGGCTTAGTAAAGATGTCGCCCAATTGCTTGTTAGTGCGAACATGCTTAAGATTAATATCTCCTTTGGCAACATGATCACGAATGAAATGATGTCTAACTTGAATATGTTTAGTTTGAGAATGTTGCACATGATTATGACCAATTTTAATAGCACTTTCATTGTCACAAAGCAATGGAGCATTTTTAACATGGATTCCATAATCCTTAAGCGTTTGTGTCATCCATAGTAATTGTGCACAACACGATCCGGCAGCAATATACTCAGCTTCGGCAGTAGATAGAGATACCGAGTTTTGTTTCTTGGAGGACCAAGACACAAGAGATCTACCAAGAAATTGACAAGTACCCGAAGTGGATTTTCTATCAACCTTGTCACCGGCATAGTCCGAGTCGGAATAGCCAACAAGGTTAAAAGAAGATCCCTTGGGATACCAAATGCCAAAGTTTGGTGTTTGTATCAAATATGTCACAATACGTTTCACGGCCAAAAGATGACACTCTTTAGGTGCAGCTTGATATCTAGCACACATGCAAACACTAAGCATAATATTGGGACGGGAGGCACATAGATATAGCAATGAACCAATCATAGATCGTAGACTTTTTGATCAACCCGTTCATCCTCCTTGGTAAGATCAACATGTCCACTAGTAGGCATGGGAGTTTTCATACCTTTGCACTCTTGCATGTTGAACTTCTTGATCAAGTCCTTGGTATACTTAGTTTGAGAGATGAAAGTTCCTTCTCTAGTTTGCTTGATTTGCAAACCAAGAAAGAATTTAAGCTCACACATCATGGACATCTCATACTTGTCGGACATCAACCTTCCAAATCTTTCACTAAATTGTGGGTTAGTAGATCCAAAGATAATATCATCCACATAGATTTGGCACACAAATAATTCACCATTAACTCTCTTAGTGAATAAGGTTGCGTCAATTTTATCAATTTCAAAACCCTTTTCAATAAGAAACATCATTAAGCATTTGTACCAAGCGCGTGGGGCTTGCTTAAGACCATAAAGAGCTTTACGAAGCTTGTAAACGTGATTAGGTTTCTTAGGATTCACAAAACCAGGTGGTTGCTTAACATTGACCTCTTCTTCAATTTCACCATTTAAAAAGGCACTTTTAATGTCCATTTGATAAAGCGTGATATCATGGTGATTGGCATAAGCAAGAAGAATGCGAATAGCTTCAAGTCTAGCGACGGGGGCATAGGTCTCACCGTAGTCCATACCTTAGACTTGCGTATATCCTTGGGCTACGAGACGTGCCTTGTTGCGTACGACTTGACCGTCTTCGTCTTGCTTGTTTCGAAACACCCATTTGGTTCCGATGATGTTGTGCTCGTCCTTGGGTTTCTCCACGAGTGTCCACACTTCGTTCCTCTCGAAGTTGTGAAGCTCTTCATGCATTGCGTTCCCCCAATCCGGGTCTTCAAGAGCTTGTTCTACCTTCAAGGGTTCAATGCTAGAGATGAAAGAATAATGCTCACAAAAGTTAGCCAAGCGAGTTTTAGAGCGAGTGATTCTCCCGGTTTGTATGTCACCAAAGATTTGGTTTAGAGGATGGTTCTTGGTCACTCTTGCTCGAACTCGGGGTAGTTTAGGCTTGTTGGATGGTGGAGCTTCATCATCACCACCATCTACTTCATCTTCGTTGTTGTTGAAGGTGTCGTTTCCTTGAGGTGGTCGTGAAGGAGGTTGTGGTGGATCTTCATGATGTACTTCCTCCTCTTCATCACCTTGTCGTGAACCACTTGTGGATGCCTCCATGTCGTGTTGAGGTTCACCTTGACGTGAAGTTGCGGCTTCCACTTGAGTTGATGAAGTACTTTCCTTCACCTCCATGGGACGAATCTTGCCAATGGACAAGTCTTGGATGGCTTTCGAAGGATCCTTATCTCCTACATCATTTGGCAATTGCTCGACTTGCGAACCATTAGATTCATCAAACTTCACATCTACCGTATCTTCAACTTTTCTAGTGAAGTTGTTGTAGACACGGTAAGTGTGAGAGTTCGATCCGTAACCGAGTAGGAAACCTTCATGAGATTTAGGAGCAAATTTAGTACGACGATGCTTGTCAAGAATGTAGCACTTTGAGCTGAATACCCAAAAGTATCCAACTTGGGGTTTGTTACCGGTGAGTAGCTCGTATGTCGTTTTACCGAGAAGCTTGTGCAAGAAGAGTTGGTTCGTGGCATGACATGCTGTTTCCACGGCTTCTGCCCAAAAGTGTCTTGGCGTTTTGTATTCGTCAAGCATCGTTCTTGCCATCTCAATAATAGTTCGGTTCTTCCTCTCAACAACTCCATTTTGTTGAGGCGTGTACATAGCCGAGAACTCATGTAAAACACCTTCTTCGTCAAGAAAGGTATCCACATGGGTGTTCTTGAACTCCGATCCGTTATCGCTCGGAACCTTCTTGATCTTCACTTCAAACTGATTTTGCGCTTTGCGAACAAAGTTCTTGAAGATCTTTTGCACCTGCGATTTATCATCAAGAAAGAATACCCACGTAAATCTGGAAAAATCATCAACTATAACTAGACCATAGGAATTTCCACCAAGACTCTTGTAAGCATTGGGACCAAAAAGAGCCATATGAAGTAACTCGAGTGGTCTCCTAGTAGTCATGATATTCTTAAAGGGATGACGTCCACCTACTTGCTTTCCAGCTTGACAAGCACTACAAAGTCTATCTTTGTCAAAGATAACATCTTTAACACCAAGTATGTGATCACCTTTGATAAGCTTTTCTAGATTATGCATGCCAACATGTCCTAGTCTTCTATGCCAAAGCCAACCTTTAGAAGATTTTGCAATAAGACAAGTACGAGGTTTGGATCTCTTAGTGAAATCGACAATGTATAGATCACCTCTACGGAAACCGGTAAAGACCATTTTATGATTATCTTGACGAAACACTTGGCAATCTACTTTCGTGAATAGCACATTAAAACCAAAGTTGACAAGTCTAGATACGGAAAGAAGATTGTAGCCAAGGGATTCAACAAGCATAACATTTTGAATAGAGCTATCATGGGATATGGCCACCTTACTAAGACCAAGTACCTTACCCTTGGAGTTGTCTCCAAACATTATGTACCTTCGCGGTCCATGGTTTGGTGTGATCTCTTCAAACATCTCTCTATCTCCGGTCATATGATCGGTGCATCCGCTATCGAGAATCCACTCTTTTTCCGGACATGTAATCCTTGAAGTTTGCCATGAGACTTAGATTCTTCATGATCTTCTCATACTCGATGTCGAACAACTCATCTTCATCATAGTAGCCATGTTCCACATTGTCATCATCATGTGGGAAATCCTCGTCACAAGGAACAAGAGATTCGTTAGTGTTATGATCATGACAATGTTCAAACTTGTGAATTCGAATGGCTTCTACAATGATGTTGTTGATAGTTATGACATCTCCTTTAGCACGCATGAGGTCTCTAAGCTCAAATAGATAATCATCAAACTTGGGATCACTAGGCGTCATTTTGTGAAAGGCAATAGTTTTTTGGAGAATTTCATCAAGATTACTCAATGAATAACTTGGATATCGTTTCTCCAAGTCATTCCACAAAGTATAAGCACATTCAAAATTCTTCATTTGATTAAGCACAATCCTAGGCAATCCTCTAACGATAAGATTAACTATTCTAAGATTGCATAGCATATCAATTTCCTCTTCGTGTGTGGGATGTAAAGGATCAATGGGAGGTACATAAGGGTTCTTAACATACTTGCTCAAACGAAATTCATTAAATAGCTCAAGCATCATATGTTTCCATTGACTATAGTACTCCCCATCAAGAATAGGCACTCTACAACTCAAAGTCCCTATACTGGACACATCCATCTTCCTCCACGGTGATTAAACCGAAGCAATGGAGACCAAAGCTCTGATACCAATTGAGGGATCACTAGAAGTGTGTCTAGAGGGGGGGGGTGAATAGACTACTAGCAGGAATTTAAAACCTAACCTTTTCCCATGTTAATTGGTTGGCAAATTTTAACAATTATAGCAAGTCTATCACGCCCTACACATGCATGTCAACAAGTATGGCAGCGGAAAGTAAAGACATTGCACATGGAAGTAAGGGGTTGAGATAGGAAGATCAAACGCATGAGGGACACGAAGATTTTTCCCGTGGTTCCGATAGGTGGTGCTATCGTACGTCCACGTTTATGGAGTCTTCAACCCACGGAGGGTAACGGTCGTGAGAGTCCACGGAGGGCTCCACCCATAAGGGTCCACGAAGTAGCAACCTTGAGTATTCCATAACGGCTTCCGTCCACGAAGGACTAGCCTCACTATGGGTAGATCTTCACGAAGTAGGCGATCTCCTTGCCCGTACAAACTTCTTGGTTCAACTCCACAACACGAAGTAGGAGGCTCCCAAGCGACACCTAACCAATCTAGGAGGCACCACCCTCCAAAAGGTAATAGGCTCGGCAATGACGATGAACTCCTTGCTCTTGTGCTTCAAGATGATAGACTCCTCAACACACAATCACTCTCTCACAGATTTTGCTATGGTGGAAGAGATTGATTTGGTGGAAAGCAACTTGGGGAGGCTAGAGATCAAGATTCATATGGATGGAGTGGAATAGCTTGATCTCAACACATGAGTAGGTGGCTCTCTCTCAGAAAATAGGATGGGGCAAGTATGGAATAGTTCTGAGTGCTTCTCTTTTGAGTGGGTGGTGGTGAAGGGGTATATATAGGCATCCCCAAAAATCCAACCGTTACACCTTAAAGTGACCAACTCGGTGACACCGATGTGTTAATCTTGGTGGTACCGAAGTGACCAAAAGGTGACAACTTTTGAATCTCGGTGAGACCGATATATAATTCTCGGTGGTATCGATTAGGTATCCAACGGTCAGATTGCGCAACTCGGTGACGCCGATCCAGAAAACTCGGTGGTACCGATTTTGTGAATCGAGGTAACAGAAAGTTGGCAACCCAAACTCGGTGGCACCGAAGTGGAATCGGTTGCACCGATGTGCTAGGGTTTGGCATGGGTCTGTCTGAGTTTGGGAATCGGTGGCGCCGAGTGGAAAGTGTTGGTTTCACCGATTTTGGATATTTGACTTTGGACAGACTTTTGTGGAAGAGCTTGTGGGTGTTTTTGGTGACTATCACTTGTGCATGTGGAGCATCTTGTTCACCAACTGTACCTTACCCCCTTTTAATAGTATTGGCTTTCCTATGGACTCAAAGTGATTTCTCACAAAGTAAAATGTAGAGTCCTCTTGCTTGAATCTTTGCCAATCCATTTCCTTGCATCTTGGGGTATTTCCACAATCCTTTTGCCAACCCATCTCTCCCTATGGACTTTCACCTGAAATACACTAGGTAGAAATATTAGTCCAAGAGACAATGTATGTTGTCATGAATTATCAAAACCACCAAGGGAGCATATTGTGCTTTCACCGATCTAACTTCCAGGGCACTTATGTCCGGCCACCGGACTCCTCCGATCTGAGCAATGTTGTCGAGAAAGAAGGAGAATCGGCTCGGCAATTCTGGAATCGGTTCCTGACCAAGAAAAACTAGATTGTTGACTGCCCGGACGCCGAGGCAATAGCCGCCTTCAGACATAATATCTGGGACGAGTGGCTAGCTCGTCAGCTCGGCCAAGACAAGCCGAGGATAATGTTCGCCCTTACCTCACTTATGACCCGCTTTTGCACGGGTGAGGATAACTGGCTAGCTCGACGAGGCCATAACCCTGAAGACCCCGGCATCTCCGAAGTCCGGGATGGAAACGGGAAACCACGACGTAACAAAAACAAACGTCGGCATAGCAACGGTGATGCGGAGGACACGGCCGTCAATGCCGGTTTCCGCAACCCAAAATCCGGACAGCGGAAGAAACCTTCTAAAGGAAATCGAGATGGACCTACCACGCTGGACAAAATCATGGATAGGCCCTGCCAGATCCACGGCACCCAAGACAAGCCTGCTAATCACACCAACCGTAATTGTTGGGTGTTCAAACAAGCTGGCAAACTCGCAGCCGAGGAGCAGGGCAAGAGCCCACGCAGCGAGGACGATGACGAGCCCCACGGTCCAAGCAATGGAGAACAAAAGCAGTTCCCTCCAGAGGTAAAAACTGTGAACATGATATATGCCACTCACATACCAAAAAAGGGGAGGAAGCGCGCCCTTCGGGAGGTCTACGCCGTAGAGCCCGTAGCGCCGAAGTATAACCCATGGTCGGCTTGCCCGATCACCTTCGACCGATGGGATCATCCGACCAGTATCCGTCACGGAGGTTCGGCAGCCCTAGTCCTAGACCCCATTATCGATGGGAATCACCTGACTAGAGTCCTAATGGACGGAGGAAGTAGCCTTAATCTGATTTACTCAGACACAGTGAAAAAGATGGGTATAGATCCGTCAAGGATCAAACCTAGCAACACTACCGAGTGATCCCAGGCATCGAAGCCCGCTGCTCGGGCACTGTGAATCTGGAAGTAGTGTTCGTCTCGCCCGACAACTTTCGCAGCGAAGACTTGATCTTTGACATTGTCCCTTTTCGCAGCGGTTATCACGCCCTACTCGGCCGCACAGCATTCGCTCGCTTTAACGCCGTCCCCCACTATGCGTACATGAAGCTCAAGATGCCTGGGCCCAGGGGGGGTCATTACTGTCAACGGCAACACAAAGCGCTCTCTCCAAACTGAGGAGCACACAGCGGCCCTGGCAGCTGAATTCCAGTACGGCGATGATACGCTTATGCCCAAATCAGCCATAAAGGCACGTCATGATAGCAAACGAGTTCGGTCTCAACCCGAACTCCCGGAATCATCTTCCGCCCAACAAAAATAGGGATATGCCCCCCCACAGCACAACCCTAGTTCCCATAAAATATGTGCCAAGAAGGCACAACTTCGCGCTCAAAATACCATGGGCCGATGTGGGGACCCACTATGAAAGGCAAAGTGCTCGGCTGGATCGAACTACCGCCAACAAATGTCTTCGGACAATCCACATGTACCATCTAGGACCTTCCAAGCGTAAAGCTCATACACACTGCGGCGACTTCTCAAGATCTTCTTCACAAGGTTCGTTCGCCGATAGCAATCACCTTTAAAGGAACGCAACCCCCTCGGGAGCAAAGGAGCAGACACGTGACAGGGCACATGGAGGACGTCAAGCCACCTATCGAAGACCCCGGGTAAAACCTCTCCTTTGTAAACTTTATTTTTCATTTCAAAATACCTGTAACAGTTGCTTCGGCAGTTTGAGTTGTAAGAATTCATTAGAAATAAAGACCATCCTTTACGGCCTCCTCGCTGTATTTTTTGTCACATAGTCTATTCTCTACTCACCGACGCCGATAGCAAAGCTGTTCGGTACATGTTACGATGCGACCGGCTAATAGACCGGGGGCTTGACTATAAAAATCGCCCCAAGCATCACCCCGGCACTATTGTTTATGTGTTCAGCGGCTTGGATGTCGCGTTATATGAATCGGTTCCGAATTATGTCTTGGGTCAATGGTTGGGTTGCCCGGCTCCTGTGTTTGCCCTCTTACGTTCCGCCCGTTCAGCTAAAAGGGTAAAGGGAGAACCACTGCGATTGTGCTTCCAGCTCGCCTGGTCAAGTACCTCAGTGGAGAAAGCCAAAAACTGAGTGTCATAATAAGCGAGAACCGGTCTGCAATCCGAGCATAAGTGTCAAACTAAAAATCGATAGAGGTTATTCCGTGTTATACGAGGGGTTTGTAGTATTACAAACCATGTGATATTGGTTTCAACCTCGGTATACCCGAATATCACAAAACACTGGGGGCTAGTCATCAGCCCCCGCAGTCGAGCTCCTACGGCTAAGTGAAAGCACTAAAGCATCATAGTCTGATTGCCTTGTTCCCCTCTCACTACCGCCTTCGGGCACCGATACGTCGGCTAAGGGTCACAGTGTGGAGGTAGAAAACCTCGTGTAGCATCTACATGGGGGCTGAAGCCGACGACTCGCAAGTTTCAGATAAAACGGCCACACAGGAGTAAAAATAATACAAAACTTAAAGACATGATAAACCATGCAACTGCATTATAAAGCGGAACAGTCATCGGATACATGAAAAAACATTCATTCATAAATCACATCCTTAGGGCATTGAGCTTCTATCGCCCGAGCACCATCCATCACGGTGGCAAAGTATTTCTCGGGGCGCCTATGCTCCTTCTCAGGGGGTGGAGGTGCGGTGACCATCTCGGTCGGCTTGATCTTCGGCCAGTGCACCATGGTCCTTGCAAAGGCCATCCGAGCTCCCTCGATGCACGTAGAACGCTTTAGAGCGTCAATCCAAGGCGCAGCGTCGCACAGCCTCTGCACCAAGCCGAAGTAACTGCTTGGCCGCGTCTCTGTAGGCCACAGCCGGATGCAGAGGTCCCTCAGGGCCGGCTCCGCCATCCTGTGTAGCTCCATCAATTGTTTCATCTGCTTGCTCAGGAGGGGAGGATGCTCGGGGGCTTGAAATTGCGCCCAGAACAGCCGAGGCTCAACATCCCCATCCCGAGAGGCGAAGTATTTGTTCGCGTCCGCTGCACTCCTCGGGAGGTCCGTAAAGGTGCTTGAGGAACGCCACACCCGGGTGAGCAATGCAAACCTGTTACCACCAAAGGCACATTGCAGTAAGTACGCCTTACCATCCACGATCGCCTTGACTTGGCGGCGTTCTTCTTCAAAGAACCGCCTATCAACTCGCTCCGATTTGAGTTCGGATTTCAGCGAGGATAGTTCGATGGCCTGGTCCTCGTTCTTTTGCTCAAGGGCCTCGCACTTCGTGTTGGCATCCTTGAGCTCCAGCTGCACCTCTACCACCCGGGCCTCGTGCTTGTCGCTCGCGGCTTTTAACGCGGACAGGTCGGCCGCCGCTCGTTTGGCCGCCGCCTTCTCATCCACGGCCTCCTGCCTCACCTTTGCCAACTCGGCCTTGAGGTTCTCAACCTCCGCGGCCACAGCTGTGGTAACAATGGGTAAATAGCACTTAGGGATAACAATCCGGATATCTCAGTCAATGAGGATAGACCATATCCCGAATGGTACAATTCGGACTCACCTTGCGTCTCATCAAATCTTTTGTTTAGACGATCGAGCTCCTCATCAGAGCTCTTGAGGTTCCGGTTTAGCTCGGCAAGCTCCACTGCGTCGGAGGCCGCCGCCGATGACGAGGCCTACAAAACAACTTATGTGCATTAAAACTCCCGAGCTGTCAGATTCAGACCCTCTGCTAAGTACTCTTCGGAGCACTCAGAATAGTAAGGGACAAAGGGTGCCTTGAGCATCATTACTGATTTTTGGATATTTGACCCCTGGGTGGGTTTTTCAAACTCACCCAGGGATCGGGGGCTACTACACTTATACGGATTGCATAAACTCGGTAAATTAACTTTTTCTGGAAAGAAGAGTATTACGTGGCTCACCTTGAAGCCCGTCAAGAGACCGTTGAAGGCCTCCTTCAGTCCGCTATCAACGGACTGAATGCCTTTCAAAACGGCACCCATAAGGGAGAGGTGATCTTCGGCGATGGCGGAGCCGGATAAGGCTTCCTCCATCATGGCCGGCCACCCAGTCATGGGTGGCACCGGTGTTGGCCCGCCAACCCTCCCTCTGGTCGGGGATTGGGCTGGAAGCTCCGGAGGCGTAGAGCGCTCTGGAGATGTCCTCGGAGGGGGCTGGGCCGAACTCCGTCCCCCCTCTTCAGTAGCCAGGGGTGTTTCCTTCTCCTGGTCTTCGGCGGCCGAGGTATTAACCTCAGCAATAACGTCGTCACCCCCGCCGCCGGTGTTCGGCTCAGAAGGAGCCTGGCGCGATAACACCTCCGCGGCCTCCTTCGAGACCTCAGGAGGCGTAGGATGTGACGCAGTCCCACTTTCCGTCAAGTCGGGGGCGGAGACTCCCCGTCTGAGATTTGGTCGGTGGGGAGATCACATGGTGGGCTGCAAATGGAAAGACGTTCACCCATTAGGCATTAAAACTCTATATAAGCGATCCAGAGGGTCTTCAGATCCATACCTCTGGGCTGGGGGCTTAACCCTTGGGTTCCTTCGGGGAACCTTCTCAAAATCCTCAGACTCCTTATCGGAGTCCGAGTTATCGTCGGGCAGGACGGCCTTTGTCCGGCATGTCCTCTTCGGGGCAGGAGGAGGTAGGTCCTCCGCGGCCTCTGCTGACGCCGCCCTCTTCCTTGTGACAGGGGAGCCGCACTCCCCTTCGTCCTCGTGCTCTTCCTCGTGAGTGGAAGAGGCATGGGTCTCCTCAGACTTAGTGTCCGGAAGACCCCTTTGACGAAGACCCTCTCGGGCCTCCTTTTTATCCCCTTTCTTCTTCTCCTCCTTCCTCTCTGGCGCCGAATATGGCGCAACGACGAGCGTCTCCGCCAACAGATCCGACCGAGGGTCTTCGGGCTGCGGGGCCGGACAGTCAATGTGCTCGGCCTTGCTCAGCCATTTCTGCGAAGATGAGGGAGAAGGGGTTCAGCTCTTTGTTAAAAGACAGAGCCGGAGAATTAAAGTTTTGTCATACCTTGGTGGGAGGGGTCTCGGCATCCAGACCGGTGTCCTCCTCCTCGGCCAGCCAGCTCTTCTGGGGCTTGACTAGTACTTTCCACAATTTCTCGTGGGTAGTGTGGAAGAATTGGCTCATAGTGGCCGGGTCCTCGAGCCGGTAGGCCCACATTGGGGAGGCCCGGTGCTGGCAGGGATAACCCAGAGCATTGAGCGTATCCCGTAATAAACGGGACACGATCTACACGTTGATAAGACGTGCCAATGGAGAAACGGCCTCGAACCGCGAATTGAGTTTTTATAATCAGCTCAGCGGTCGTGACGGGCCACGACCCTTCGTCAGAAAGGTTGTCAGGAAATACTGTTCACACTTTGACGTTTGGCCTTCGAGGTTAAGCGACTTATGGTGCCCGGACAACTATATGTTTGGATAACTACATATCATCGGCGGCCGGACTAGAGCCGACCGATCATAAAGGGGGAAAAGAACTCACCCCGCAAGCCGGAGACTCCGATCACTCGAAGCAGCTAGTGTCATGACCCTTGGCGTTGGGGGTTAGTTCGGGGGCTACTGAGGGAGTCTTGGACTACGGGGTCCTCGGGCCGCCGGCCTATCTCTCATAGGCCGGCTTGGTGGGCTGCTCTCTGGTTATAGCAGGAAGGGCCGGGATATGCGGCGACCCCGTATTCTAGAAGGAAACCTCCGAAGACGCGGCGTGCACTCCAAGTCAAGATGAGAGGATCAGCGTCTTTACATTCGGCTGGATACTTATCATGTGTAAACCCTAGGTACCCCCGGTGTCTATATAAACCAGGGGTTTTAGATTGTAGAGGGCAGACAGGCTCATCTAGGGTTTTGGCTACTCGATCTCGAGGTAGATCGACTCTGTAATCTTCATACACATCAATACAATCAAGCAGGACGTAGGGTTTTACCTCCATAGGAGGACCTGAACCTGGGTAAACATCGTCTCCTTCGTCCCCTGTTACCCATCGATCCTAATCTCACAGCTCGGGACCCCCTACCCGAGATCCGCCGGTTTTGACACCGATAGTGGTCCCAACGCAAGGGGGCGCGACCCCCATGGGGCACTCCCTCTTGCCTTGGCACCGCCTTGTGCGGCCTCCGGACTCCCTCTGAAACTTCCGGGTCTTATTTTTGTCCAGAAAAAATCATGAAAAACTTTCGGGTCATTTGGAATTCGTTTGGTACTGGTTTCCTGAAAGGCCAAAAACAAGCAGAAAATAACAACTGGCACTGGGCACTAGGTTAATAGGTTAGTTCATAAAATGATATAAAATAGCATATAAATGCATATAAAGTATCCTAGAATGATTATATAACATCATGGAACAATCAAAAATTATACATACGTTGGAGACGTATCAGCATCCCCAAGCTTAATTCTTGCTCGTCCTCGAGTAGGTAAATGATAAAAACAGATTTTTTGATGCGACTTGCTGCCCAACATGTAACCTCTTTTAGGTATGATATTTGAGAAATGATGAACTAATAAACATCACCATAATAATATCCATAAACATAAGCAACATAATCCTTAAATTTCAACATATACGATCCTTAAAGAACATTACTCCCCACTCATTTTATCATATTAGCATGGCTTGACTCCGTCTTCACCACATAAGTACAAATCATGAGCACCAAGCTGTCAAGTCAGGCAACTGGATCGAACTTCTAACGCGCTTCAGCATTTTCAACCTCACGCAATACATGAGTGTGAACAATGGATATAGCATATGGGTGGAATAGAATATGGTGGTAGATATCAAATGAGAAAGAAAGTCTCGCATCAACTAGGCGTATCAACAGGCTATGGAGATGCCCATCAATAGATCAATGCGAGGAGTATGGACTGCCATGCAACGGATGCACTATAGATATAAGTGTATGTAAGCTCAATGGAAGCTAAGTCTGTGTGCATCCAACTTTCTTGCTCATGAAGACCTCGTGCATTTGAGGAAGCACGTCATTGGAATATGTAAGCCAAGATCTATAATGAAAACTTCCCACTAGCATATGAATATGACAACTCAAGAGACTGTGCCACTTTGAGGCACAAGTGTGGTAAAGGGTAGTAGAAAAGTCCCTTCTCTCTTTTTCTCTCTTTTTTATTTTTATTTTTTCATTATTTTTTCTTTTTCTTTTCTTTTTTGTTTTCTTATTTTTATTCTTTTTTTCTTGGTGGGCTCATTTGACCCCTCCCCCCCATTTTTTCATTTTTTGTCCGAAGCTTATCCCAACTTGTGGGAGAATCATTACTCCATCATCCTTTCCTCACTGGAACAATGCTCTAATAATGATGATCATCACACTTTTATTTACTTCCAACTCGATATAACAGCTCAACATAAAATTATTACTCTATATGAATGCCTCTGGCAGTGTACCAGGATGTGCGATGATCTAGCGTAACATGTAAACAATGATGAACGGTGGCTTTTCCACAAATACTAAGTCAACTATATGATCATGCAATATGATGATGAACACACAAGTCATGTGATGTAACGGTGGAAGTTGCATGGCAATGTATCTCAGAATGGCTATGGAAATGCCATAATAGGTAGGTATGGTGTATGTTTTGAGGAAGATATAAGGAGGCTTACGTGTGATAGAGCGTATCATATCACGGGGTTTGGACGCATCGGCGAAAGCTGCACCGATCCTCGAGGTGAGAATGGGCAATGCACGGTACCGAAGAGGCTGGCAATATACGGAAAGGTGAGTGTGTGTACATCCATGGATTCACATTAGTCATAAAGAACTCATATACTTATTACAAATCCTTATTAGCTCCCTCAAATCAAAGTACTACCGCATGCCCCTAGGGAGTAGGTTGGGAGGAGTTAACCATTATGCGCCTCCGACCCGAACATCACTAGGATTTCAACGAGGAAGAAGAATGCTCACGGATCATCACCATGCCATAACGAATATTTTGATGAGAAAAAAGTAACACGCTTTAACTACCAATATTTCTACTAACCAACAATCATGTACGCATGCCCTTTCATATTACTACATCAATATCATTAACCCACGGTTTCTTCTTATAGTGAGCTACATGAAGGTTTTATTATATCTCCTTGAATACCTATCCTTTTTGGACTAATCATATAACCAGTGCAAATTACCATTACTATTTATTTAGAATCTCAAACAAATTTAAGTGAAGCATGAGAGTTCAGTTATTTCTATAAAATATACACGCCAATGTGCTCTGAAAGATATAAGTGAAGCACTAGAGCAACTACTAAGATCAAAAGATATAAGTGAAGCACATTGAGTATTCTAAAACATCATGATGAACATGTGTCTCTGTAAAATAGGTGTGTCCCGCAAACAATGATTGTGGCAAACTAAAAATAAAGCAAACTATAATACACGATGCTCCAAGCAACACACATATCATGTGATGAATAAAAATATAGCTCCAAGTGACATACCGATGGAATGGAGACGAAAGGGGGATGCCTTCCAGGGCATCCCCAAGCTTAGATGCTTGAGTCTTCCTACAATTTTACCATGAGGTGCCTTGGTCATCCCCAAGCTTAGGGTCTTGCTGCTCCTTATTCCTTCATCCATCGTGGTCTCACCCAAAACTTGAAATCTTCAGCACACAAAACTCAACAAAACCTCGTGAGATCCGTTAGTATAATCAAATTATCAAATACTTTAGGTACTGTTATAAATTGATTCATATTTAATTATTGCATAATAGGTATGGTATTCTAACTTCTCCATGGCTTATACCCCTAATACAATCCATGGCATAATCTAAATAAGCCAACTATGCCAGCAAAAAAATAATCTGTCTAAAACAGAACAGTCTGTAAAGATCTGTAGAAAATATATACTTTTGTAACTCAGAAAATTCTGAACAATTAGGAAAACCTGCAAAATTTACGTACAAATACAGCATACAACTTTCAGATCAAAAATCCATTCCAATACAATCAGAGAAATTCTGCACTCGACGCAAAAGTTTCTATTTTTGCACCATATCAATTCTACTATCTTCCAAATCATCCCAAAGGCTTTACTTGGCACAAACACTAAATTTAAACATAAATACACAATTATTACAGAGGTAATAATCATGTCAACACACCAAAACAGAAGGTAGAACAAAAAAATTTAAAGATAACTATTGGGTTGCCTCCCAACAAGCGCTATTATTGTTTTATGCCCCTAGCTAGGCATAATGCATAGTATCAAGTGTTGTCATCTTTGACACTTAGTCCATAAGTGGCCCTCATAATAGATTCATAAGGTGGTTTAATTATCTCCTAGGGATGTTCCATCCCTTTCTTTAATGGAAACTGGACTCTTATGTTTCCCTCCCTCATATCAGTAATAACACCTATAGTTCGTAGGAAAGGCCTACCAGGTATAATTGGACAAGACAAATTGCAATAAATTTCAAGCACAATGAAATTCACGGGCTCATAATTTCTATGAGCAAGAATAAGCACATCATTTATTCTACCTAATGGTTTCTTAATAGTATAATCCGCTAAATGCAAGTTGAGGGAACATTCATTCATATCGGTGAGACCTGGCAAATCACATAAAGATTTAGGTATAGTAGAAACACTAGCACCAAGGTCACACAAAGCATTGCATTCATAATACTTAAGCTTAATTTTAATAGTAGGTTCCCATTCATCATGCAATTTTCTAGGTATTGAAACCTCTAAGTCAAGTTTCTTCTCATAAGATTTCACCATAGCTTCTACAATATGTTTAGTAAAAGCTTATTTTATTTAAGCATTTGGTGAGCTAATCATGGATTGCAACAAGGAAATATATTAAACAAAAGAACAAATTTCATAATTAAAGTCCTCGTAATCCAAAGTAGTTGGTGCATCACCATTTAATGTTTTGACTTCTCCAAACCCACTTTTTCCATTTTTATCATTAAGATCATCACCCTCCGAACAAACGGGACACCCTCTAGCTAAAGTTGAATCATCTCCAGTCCCTTTATCATTTATTTTCAGATTAGTAAATAAATATTCGATAGGAGAAACACCAATCATTTTAACATCTTCATCATGATTACGATAAAAACCGGGAGGAAGCGCCTTTTCCAGGAATTCTCGATTAGCTCTCAACCTAGCGGTTCTCTCCCTACTTTCATTAATAGATATTTGGATGGACTCAATAGACTCATTAATATCATGCTTGTGTGGAAAAGTTTTACTTTTAACAGTTTCCACATCATGAGCAATCCTATCCACGTTTCTACACATATCGTCATCTTTATGCAATTTTTCTTTTACCATAGTGTTGAAAATCTTTTGAGAACAAATAAATTATTTAATGGTGTTATCAAGACCAGTGGATATCCTATTATTATTAGATGAGTTTCCATAGCAATTAGCATAATTATTGCTATAGTTATTAGAGGAATTACTCGGATACGGCCTAGCATTGAAAACCTCTATAAGCATTATTGTTGAAATTATTTTGAGAGACAAAGTTCACATCAATAGCATCATTATTTTTCTCAATCAAAGTAGAAAATGGCATATCATTAGGATCAACTTGAGCATTCTTATTTGCAATCATATTCTTAAGAGCATCCATTTTATTACTCAAATTAGTAATTTCTTTGACATAATTTTCTTACCAGTTGGAGCTCGCTCGGTGTGCCATTGAGAATAGTTTGTCATGATATTGTCCAGAAGTTTTGTAGCCTGTCCTAATCTCACCTCCATAAAGGTACCACCTGCAGCAAAATCTAGAAGGTTTCTCGATACAAAGTTTAGTCCAGCATAGAAATTTTGTATAATCATCCATAGATTTAAGGCATGAGTGGGGCAATTACTAATCATCATTTTAATTCTCTCCCATGCTTGTGCAAAATGCTCTTGCTCATGTTGTTTAAAATTCATAATTTGGTTTCGGAGAGATATAATTTTAGTGAGAGGAAAGTACTTGGCAATAAAAGCATCTTTACACTTATCCCATGTTCCAATACTATTGCGTGGCAAAGTGAGAACCAAGTTTTAGCTTTATCTCTTAGTGAAAATGGAAATAATTTCAATTTAACCACATCATTATCCATGTCCTTTTTCTTTTGCAAATCACATAATTCAACAAACGTATTAAGATTCAAAGCGGGATCCTCATTAGGACTTCCCAAGAATTGTTCTTTCATAACAAGATTCAATAAAGCGGAATTAATATCAAAAGCTTACGCACTAGTGGAGGGTGGTATAGGGGTACTAATAAAATCATTATTTTTAGTATTTGAGAAATCATACAACTTAGTAGTATCTTGATACATGGTGACGAAGCAAGTGAACTAGCAAGCAAACGAGTAAACTAGATAGTAAACTAGATAACTATGCAAACAAGCAAATAGAAATATTTTTATATTTTTTATATTTTTATATAGGCAAGCAAATAAAAAGTATAACAAGTGAATGATAATTTATGTAAAGGTACCTAGAAGGAATTTGATGATGCCTCCCCGGCAAGGGCGCCAGAAATTCTTCCTGCTACTTGTGAGCTGCGTTGAGATTTTCCCCGAAGAGGAGAGGAGATGTAGCATTGTTGAGATAAGTATTTCCCTCAGTGAGAACCAAGGTTATCGAACCAATAGGAGAATCACACAAACTCGCATCAACAGCACCTACACACACAGAATCAAACACTTGCACCCAACACAGGCAAGAGGGTTGTCAAGCCCGTTGAACTCGTTACTTGCAAGGATTAAATAATGATAGATAGATATTGTAAACAAGTAAAGTAAATAAAAATATAAAAAGGCAGTGAGGTATTTTTAGGGTATTAATATTTGTATTTAATTAGACACGGGGCCATAGGTTCGCTAGAGGCTTCTCTCTCGAAGAAAGAATATGGTGGGTGAACAAATTACTATTGGGCAATTGATAGAGAAGTGCATAGTTACGAAATTTTATTCATGGCAATGATCATGTGTATAGGCATCATGTCCATAAACAAGTAGACCGAAACGATTCTGCATCTACTACTATTACTTCACCAGTTGACCACTATCCAACATGCATCTATGGTATTAAGTTCATAACAAACGAAGTAATGCTTGGAGCAAGACGACATGATGTACACAAAGTAAGACAAGGAATATGTTCAGACCCCGTCATTTTATCCTTAGTGGCAACAATAAAAATATGTGTCTTGACCCCTTCTATCATGAGGATAGAGCACTGCAAGATTGAACCCACTACAACACACCACTCCCACTGAAGATAAACCAATCTAGTTGGCCAAACTAAACCGGTAGATCGGAGAGAAATACGAAGCTATAAGATCATGCATATTGAAATTCAGAGGTGACTCAATAAGTTTTCATGAATAATCTGATCATAATCCCACAATTCATCGGATCCCAACAAACACATCGCAAAAGAAGATTACATCGAATAGATCATTACGAAGATGCAATGGACTTTGGATTGAAGATCAAAGAGAGAGAAGAAGCCATCTAGGTACTATCTATGGACCCGTAGGTCTCTGGTGAACTAGTCACACATCATCATGGGAGCAGCAAGGTTGATGTAGAGGCCCTTCGTGATTGATCCCCGCTATGACAGAGTACCGGAACAGGGCTCCAGATGGGCACACGACGGACGGAGACTTGCGGTGGTGGAAAAAGGTTTCCGGGTGGCTGTCTGTTGGTTTCCCAATATTTGAGGATTCATAGAAGTGGAATTAGGTCAGCTGGAGCCACAAGGGGCCCACAAGGCAGGTCGGCGCGCCTACCACACGTGGGCGCGCCGAGGTGCCTTGTGGCCTCCTCGTGAGGCTTCCTGACACCCCCCGAAGCTTCGTGGGTCCCTTTTGTCCAGACAAAAATCGTCAAAACAATTCATACCATTTGGACTTCGTTTGGTACATATTTCCTAGAAAACCAAAAACAGCCAGAAAACAACAACTGGCACTTGGCACTAGGTTAATAGGTTAGTTCCCAAAAATGATATAATATTGCATATAATTTCATATAAATTATCCTAGAATGATAATAAATAACATGGAACAATAAAAAAATATAGATACGTTGGAGACGTATCATGTACCCCTAGGGAGGAGGTTGGGAGGAGTTAACCATCGCACCTCCCCGACTCAAACAACACAAGGATTTCAACAAGGAAAAAAAGTGCTCCAACATCTCTGTCATGCCATAACCGACACTTTAATGAACAGGAGATCACAAACCTTAACATTGTTATTCCTACTAAACCATGATCATCCACTAGTGCACCCACATATTACTATCTAATGTCTCAAAACTTCTGCAAGGAATCAAACATATCATATTCAGCGATCTACAAGTTTTATGTAGGATTTTCTTACTAACCATGTGAATGACCAATTCATGTTAACTCACTAAATAGATACAAGCGAAGCATTATAGTTTAATTATTTCTACAAAAGACCACACTCTAATAAATACAAGTGAAGCAAAAGAGCATTCTACAAATAATGGTGTTCCCAAAGTAGAGAAACGAGCCTCCAAACTTCAAAAGATATAAGTCAAGGACATGAAGCATTCTATAAAACCATACTCAAAAGATATAAGTGAAGTGCATAGAGAATTCTATATATCAACCAAGGACTATACCATACCAGCATGGTGCATTGCTAAATAAAAAATAAAAGGCACATGACGCTCCAAGAATTTGCGCATATCATGTGAACAAAACAAAAACCTAGACATACCAATAACTGTTTAGACGCTTAGACGCTTGAGCATCCTTCCGGGGCATCCCCTAGCCTAGACGCTTGAGCATCCTTGAATATTTACTTGAGGTGCCTTAGGCATCCCCAATCTTGAACTCCCGCCTCTCCTTATTCTTCTCATATTGATACCTCCTCGATCTTCAAACACTTCATCCACACAAAACTTAACAGAACTTTTATTAGACAGGTTAGTACATATAACATCAAATCCCATCATGTCTTGCTATAACATTATTGTATAATTATAGTTCAACATTTCCCACTGTATGATATCACAATTCTATGGCTCCCGAAACAATGAGGCTCAACAATATTTCAAACATAATGTAACACCCCAAAAATCGGGTTATCGATTTTTGTGCTGTTATTCCTTCCTAGCTTTTCTCTCCCGAATTTTTCCTCTGGAATTTGGCAAGTGACCAGATGAATCCAGTCATTCCCCAACCTCTTCGTGCTTTTCCCATGCTCATGTGCCAGTCAACCCCTCCATCAGTAAACCCCGAACCTCATTCAAACCCTAGTTCCAAAATATTGGAACTGGAAATCCTGCCTTTGTGTTTACAAAGGAGCTATCATTTCCCTTGCTCTGATGATCCTCCCAAAATTTCCAGAGATCCTTATTCTCTCCTGAACCCTAGATGTGCAAAAATATTGCCAAGTTGTATTAAATATCTCTCATCTAGAATTAATTCCTCTTTCTGCCTTTCTGAGGAATTAAATCCCGGAAAATATCTATCCATCTCCAGAGGTCATGAAAACTTGTGGAGATATTCTTTGAGGATATATTGAGCTCTCATAAAAATATTGGGTACAATTAAATAGGGGAAATTGCATTTTCCTAATTAAAGCCAATATTTCAATTTGGGGCCTTTCCAAAGGAACTACCATTTTGGTAGCTAGGAAAAATCCCAAATAATTTGTGGAGCTTGTCATATCCATATATTCTCCATTTCCAGCAAAATATCAAGTTCCCCGATTCAAATTTTGAGCACCACTTCCATTTGCAAATTCTGTCCATTTGCAAAGGAAGTGCATGACTCCTTGATCTCCTTGGGCTAAAACTTTGCAGGTAATTAATTATGATAAATTACCCTTGTCCTCCAAAATTTAGCCCATTCCATCTACCCAACCTTCCTCAGCAATTTATTCAAGTTCCTGTCCAGATTGGAGCATTGTGAAGAAAGTACCATTTTAAATTATGCAAATGGTATGAAATATTTATAGTGTCTCCATATGCCCAAATCATTGATCTCCTCCAAAAATCATCCAAGTCTATGTAGCCATTTGTCCCTAGCTTCATCATTTTCAAATCTGGTCAGACTGCCAAGTTACAAAGGAAGTACCATATAGAGTTGATTGTTTGAGCTGAGATTTTGCCAGGGTAGTGACCTTAGTAGTTGATTGACCCATGCCAAGGATCAGGCCAAGAGGAGCACCGTGGTGGCCACACCACAGCACAAACAGGTTGCTGTTGGCAACTGTTTGACCATGGTGCAGTCACCTCAGGCCTCCCTATGGTCATTCATCTGCATAGGTCAACTCAGGATAGGAGGGAGAAGAGACTAGACATGGTTTGGCATCGAGTGCGTCGTGGCATCGCCGTGGACACGCGGTGACCACGGGCAGAGCATGCCAAAACCGCGCTCTGTGCGTTATCTCGTCGGTAGCGGATCTCCAGCGCATTCCAGGCCGTCCGGGAGTGCCGTAGAGCTGTCCAGCGCGCGCGTGAATCGTCCAGAGACCTCTCCCCCTCGTCCCGAAGCTCCTAGCCGCCTCTGTCAATTGCCGGAGCCCCGCCGCTTCGCCGTGCGTCTCGGAGCTTCGGCCGCCATCGCGAGAGCCCGTCCCCGAGCCTATTTAAGTGTGCCCCAAACCCTCTCCGAGCCATCGAGGTCCCCAGCCCCTCCCCTTGAGCTCTAGGAAGCTCCAGCCCCTCCAATGGCCGAGCCACCACCGCCGGAGTCCGCAGCGATTCCAGCACCTTGAACACTCCCCTCCTCTCCATCCTCGCCCCTAGCTTCCTCTGGAGGCCGCACAGCCGCCGCCGTCCTCAACTCCTCCGGAGAGGTGCCGCCGGAGCCGTTTCCCTAGTGGCCGTGGCCGCCGCCTCTGCTGGCTGGGGATGCCCCTTCCCCGAGCGTCCCCGGGTTCTCGGCGACCACCATTGGGTGCGGGGTGGCGCCACGCATACGTCCAGCCCGCCGGCGGGTGCAGCCGAGTGGAGAGACGCCGGCATTGAGCGCGACCCGACGGCCATGGCGTTCTCCCTGTACCGCATCGGGAGGAAGAGGGCGATCCAGAGGGAGAGATGAGGGAAGAGAGAGAAGGGTCAACGCGGGACCCGCCCGTCAGTGGCTGTAGACCCGGGCCCGATGCAATAAGTGAAAGCGTATTCACGAAAGTGCGCTTTCGGTTTACTGAAAGCGTATTTCGCAAAGTGCGCCTTCATTTTCTCAGCCGACGGCCGAAGGGGTTATTTTGTGAACGTTCACCCGTTAGAGCTGAAATGGACACTATTCTGTCCATTTCACCGCCTAACGAACGAACGTCCGTTTCTCCGCAACCGTAGCTCGGAATCAGGTAAAACCAGCGCCCACGTTTTCATCTCGTCGAGCCCGTTCCGATGGTACCATTTTCACTATGTGTTCACACAGTGAAAATCACCATTTTGCCTTTGCCCTCCGATCGAGCCCTCTGAGAGAGACCCTTGTCCGGCGATTTCTTCCGCGAGGTGATCGTGCTTCCTCCCGGCGTATTCGTCGACCCCCAGGCAAGCCAACCTCTTACCATGAGCTCCGGACTTGCGTGATGACTTTGCTTGCACCTGTGTGTTTATCTGTATCGCCTGTTAGTCTGCATTTGCATTCACCGGTGGTAACATCGGCATAGATACTAGTATTACTCTTCATCTACTGCAGTGCATTGTTTCAATGTTGCCATGCTAATAATAATATTGCTAGTGACATAGTCATGTTAGCACTTTGGTTGATCTCATGCTATGACTATCAGTACTATGATCTTGCTATGATAGCGCTTACTATTGTCAGTAAAATAGTACGATGATGGATATGCTGAGTTGGTTGAATAAAGGATATTTAGTCGGTTGATCCTGAGTCACCTGTCCGGGCATACTCGTGCAACCACATTTGCCGGTATGGGACGGCCCTGACCGGGTCTGGCTACGTGATCTTTCACCGGTACTTCCAAAGAGGGAGGGTTATGCACGGCGTGCTACCCTGATCAGGTAAGCGGTGATAACCCTGTGAGCCCAGTTGATTGTGTGTTTGGGCCCGTCCCCGTTTGGGACAGTAATCCCTGTTTGGGATTACAGAGTTTTGCCACGACGGTGGCAGGTGTCATGAGGACACAGGGGCCACCCAAGGCTGACATCCGGGGGAGGAAAAGTGCCGGTGGTATGATGAAAGGTCACGGGTCAGGCAGGTTTTGTTGAAGCAATGCTGGTCCACCCGAGTGGTCTCAAGGCCAGGACCAGGTGCTTCATGGTGTGGGTAAAGTGCGCAACCTCTGCAGAGTGTCAAATCTATTCGAATAGCCGAGTCCACGGTATTGGACAGCCCGTCCAGACCTCAGTAGGTGGTCAACCGTAATAATAATAATAATAATGATGGAAGAACTCATCTTGGGTAGACATCAGATGATGTCGGGTATAAGATATGTTAGCCAAGGGATGGCTATATGATGAGTGGTCGGATGACCACATGATTGGGATTGGATTTGAGTCAGTTCACGTTGGATCATGAGTATTTAGAGGGTTGTGTGACTACCCGGAAGAGAGTAAGTTGGTATCCGGTACAGTAAGTATTCTGAGCACTTAGTATGATCTTGCCATAGATTATATGTCTGAGCCATGATATGCCATGCTTGATTCCTTGCTTTCCTTGTTAGAATTCATGCCATGCTTAGGAATAATTCATGCATAGCATAGGGCTTGCTTTGTCACCTGCTTGTTTGGATGCTATGTATTTGGTTGTCTTGCGAGTACATTCAAAGTACTCACCTGGCCTTGCACGTGGCCAGTTGCAGGAGAAGATCCGTCGTGCTAGAGCGTAACCAAGCCAGTCCTGTGCGTTATGGAGCCCAGCTAGAGACATCATTGCCGATGACCCAAGACCCTTGCTGCCATTTAGTTAGCCTTGGAGTTATGTAATATTGTTGTGAGCAACAGTATCGTAACACTCCATTACATTAATAAAGCCATTTTTGCCTGGAATTGTTGTATCATGTCTTTGGCGTGCGTAAGGTCTTATCCTGGGGACTGGCGTGCGTCGGCCCTCTATCGGGGTGCCACACATAAGCAGACAAAGAAACTATAACAACAATTTGTGAAAAATAGGATAGTCTGTAAAGATGCAGATGAAACATATACTTATGTAAATCAAAAAATTCTAAAACATTAGTAAATAATAAACAATTTGCATAAAAGTACTGTGTAAAAATTTCAGAAGTTTTTCACCCTCCAGTAAAATACGAAAATTCAAACACTACCGAAAAAAGTTTCTGTTTTTGCACATCACACATCAAACAAGTAATTCAAATATCCTAAAGGTAAATCTTGGCACATTATTTTTATAATACAATGGATTTGCAAAAGGGGCAATTATTTTTCTTGAAAACTTATGTAATCAAGATTCACAAAGTTTCCATGGGCATGAACAAACTTCAAGGCTAGCCCCCACTTCAAAGGTGCTCATCTTTCTCTCATTCACTTTTCTTTTTGAAAACGTTTTAAGTGCCCCAATTTATTTATTTTTGTTTTTTAACACAACATAATAAAATGACTCTCTAAAACTTCCGGGTTGTCTCCCTGACAGCGCTTTATTTAAAGCCATTATGCTAGGCATATAGTGCTCAAGGAATTGATCCACCCGGAGCCAAGGTACATCAAAGCCAATTTTAATTAACAGTTATTCGTATTTTAATAGTGATCAAAAAGCAACAAATATCATCTAACAACGAAGTCTAACTCTCTTCCTATGCATTGGCATGTCATAGAAGAACAATTCATTCATAGAAAGAAAAGGCCAATGCATAGTATAAACAGTTTCTTGCAATTTATACGTATTGGAAATACTGAGAGGTGAAGATTTGGTTCCTCTCTCATAATAATTGCAATTAGGAGAAGCAAGCACATGCATATTATATCCATCAAAATCATCATGTGTAATATTAAAACGCAACCCGTCAATATAACCCTTAATAAGCGCAAACTTCTCCGATATAGTGTAGTTGGGAGAATTCAAAAAGACAATAGGACTGTCATGAGTGGGTGCAATAGCAAAAATTTCATGTTTAACATAAGGAACTATAGAAATTTCATCTTCATAATCATAATTCATATTGGCATCATGGCCACAAGCATAGCAAGCATCAAGTTCATCAAATAGGGATATTTCAAACAAATCCAAGGGATTGTAGCAATTATCATATCATTCATCCTTCGGCATGTGCGAAGGGAAATTAAACAATGTATGATATAAAGAGTTACTCTCATCAGAAGGTGGGCACAAGTAGCTAATCCGCTCTTCCTTCTTTTGTTCTTCGCTCTCCTCCTCACCTTTTCCATCTAATGAGCTCACAGTTTCAACAGTTTCTTCATCCCTAGATTCCTGCAAAATATTAGTCTCTTCTTGGGTAGCGGAGATTTCCTCAGTAAATTTATCATAGATGCATTGTATTCATAATTCTCATATCTATATTTAAGTATAGAATAATTTTCAGATCTGTAAAGAGCATCATCACAATTTTCACACTTTTCAAACAAAGATTCAATTTCATAAGCACCCTGAAAAGAACCAAATTCGTCTATTTGTTCCTCATCATAGTAATCATATATACCATTAGCATAAGAAGCCAAGGTTTCATTATCATTAAGTTCACATTGAAAGGGAAGGTGTGGAGCCTTCATCTTAGAGCAACAAGTATAATCATATCTCAAGCATAAATTCCAAGTATACAAACGCACCATTTTAATTTGATCCCATAAGTGTTTCCCTTTTTCAGTCAAGTGATAATCCCTAGAGTACTCACGTTGATCCAACGTGTTTCCCATGATCAAGTTGAACGGGGATTTCTCAGGATTTTCAACGTAGTATATAATGTTTTCCACGTTACCAGCATCGAGGGTTTTAGGAGGTTCAGTTGGAGATATGCCCTAGAGGCAATCATGTATGATGATATTTCCTATGTGTTTATGAATAAAGATAGTCCTTGGACATTATCAATTATGTATATTAACAAGTACGTGACTTGTTTGTGAGACTATGCATTGTATGATGACTGTCCTAAATGGTCCCTAGTTGAAAGGGTTGTGTGGACGCACAGCCAGTTAGACTAGCATATGACACGGTGGATGGTTCGGTCTCACTAACCATGTAGCATTGGATGCTAGCCAGATAATATGGACTCGGAAAGATCTGGTCAGATTTGACGCAGTCGGATCCGAGTTGAGATAAGGTCTGAGTTGGACAGACCCAACTATGAGATGCAGCGATAGGTCATCTGTGAGTCTCTAGTACAACATACATTCTGTGTCCTAAGACCTGAGGTGGCACATGTACTCGGGATGGTGACAGACTTGCTTTGGGCCGACCAAACGCTACTCCGTGACTGGGTAGTTATAAAGGTAGGTTTCGGGCTTGTCCAGACCCATGCTGCGGGACGTGGTCGAGCAAGATGGGATTTTCCCCTACGATGAGGAGAGATATACTATGGGCCCCTCAGGTGATCCGACCTGGATAAGCATCGCCATGCAATGAGGATTATGAGATAATCCGAAGTGTTGGTCGGATTCACCGAAACGAGAAAGAGGTCGTGCGGCAACAAGGATGACCATGTCGCCTTTAGCACGACAACATATATCGTGTGGTAAAGGGAATGGAAGTGTGAAGTACAGGTTCGCCTAACCAGCTTCATCGAACACTTGGAGTCGGCATGCTTTGCTAGAGGCCGCTACCGACTAGTCGAGCCGGATGTAATCTGACTCGCGACCAAGTGAACGAGAACCTAAGGGGTCGCGCGCTTAAGGGAAGGAACATGTGGGCTTTAGTATCCGTGCGAGGCCCAAGAGTTGAGCCCGCGACGGATGCCTATATATAGTGGAGGTGCGGCACACCCATCCGGTTGATCACTTCGGCACCGTCATTAGGGCTTTGCATGTGTTGCAACTAGCCACCTCCACTTGCCGCCGCCGACTGTGTGATCGGACCTAGCAGTCCGCTGCACGGTGTTCCTCTTGCACGCGCGGATACTGTTAGAGGCGATGCACTTGCGCCGCTCCGGCTAACCTGTATGTGGGATCCGGCAACCGGCTGCGCGAGGGAGATCGGATCGGCTGTTCGAGGGAGATCGGACGAGGAGGAGACGGACCACGCGAACGCACTTCCCCAACTCTACTTCCGCTGCACGGTGATGACCCACAAGTATAGGGGATCAATCGTAGTCCTTTCGATAAGTAACAGTGTCGAACCCAATGAGGAGCAGAAGGAAATGACAAGCGGTTTTCAGCAAGGTAATTTCTGCAAGCACTGAAATTGTAGGTAACAGATAGTTTGATAGCAAGATAGTTGGTAACAAGCAAGTAACGGTAAAGGTAAACAAGGTTCAGCAAGGTAGCCCAATCCTTTTGTGGCAAAGGACATGCCAAAACAATCTCTAGTAATAGGCAAAGTGTTCTCGAGGGTACACGGGAATGTCATCTAGTCACTTTTATCATGTTGGTTTGATTTGTGTTCGCTACATTGATAATTTGATATGTGGGTGGAGCGGTGCTTGGGTGCTGTTCTTACTTGAACAACCTTCCACTTATGATTAACCCCCTCACAAGCATCCGCAACTACGAGAAAAGTATTAAGATAAAATCTAACCATAGCATTAAACGTTTGGGTCCAAATCAGCCCCTTACGAAGTAGCGCATAAACTAGAATTTAAGCTTCTGTCACTCTAGCAACCCATCATCTAATAACTACTCCACAAGGCATTCCCTTAGGCCCATGAATGGTGAAGTGTCATGTAGTCGACGTTCACATGACACCACTATGGGAATCACAACATACATATCATCAAAATATCGAACACATATCAAATTCACATGATTACTTGCAACATGACTTCTCCCGTGACCTCAAGAACAAAGGTAACTACTCACTAATAATAATCATGCTCAATATCAGAGGGGTCTTAAATAGCATAATGGATCTGAACATATAATCTTCCAGCAAATAAACCATATAGTAATCAACTACGCAAGGTAATCAACACTACTAGTCACCCACAGGTACCAATCCGAGGTTCCGGTAAAAAGATTGAACACAAGAGATGAACTAGGGTTTGAGAGGAGATGGTGCGGTTGAAGATGTTGATGAAGATTGGCCTGCCAAAGATGAGAGGGGTGTTGGTGATGACGATGGCTTCTATTTCCCCCTCCGGGAGGGAAGTTCCCCCGGCGGAATCGATCCGCCGGAGGGCAAAAGTGCTCCTGCCCAAGTTCCGCCTCGAGGCGGCTGCGCTTCGTCCCGAAAGTCCTCCTTTTATTTTTTCTAGGTCAAATGTGACTATATACCAGAAGATGGGCTCCGGAGGTGGGCCGAGGTGGCCACGATAGACCAGGGCGCGCCCAGGGGGGTCTGGCGTGCCCTGGTGGGTTGTGCCCACCTGGCTGCCCCCCTCTGGTAGTTTTCTGCTCTAGTATTTTTTATTAAATCCAAAAATAATCTCCGTAAAATTTCAGCTTCATTTGAGTTGTGCAGAATAGGTGTCTCTGACGTGCTTTTCTTAGGTCCAGAATTCCAGCTGCCGGTATTCTCCCTCTTTGTGTAAACATTGCATATTATGAGAGAAAAGGCATTAGAATCACTCCTTAAAGCATTATTATTCAACAAAACATAGTAAATAACAGTAGGAAATCATGATGCAAAATGGACGTATCAACTCCCCCAATCTTAGACCTCGCTTGTCCTCAAGCGAAAGCCGATATTGAAAAGCATGTCCACATGGTTTGAGAGAGATGTGTCGATAGAAACAAAATACAGACATAGAAGCATCATGCTTATTAATATAACAGCAATAACTGTAACATAAAATTTATTCAATGCATTCTTATCATATATCTTCTTATGAACAAGTAACAATTCATCACAACATAGAAGTATGAAGCATAAACCTTATTGAAAACCAACAAACTATGTTTTCAGTCAACTTTGCAACTACAATTCATCATATTTCAGGAAGAGTCTCATGTCGGAGCCTTTTAGCAAGTCCGCATACTCAACCATCATTTAGTCTTCTATGATTGCTAACACTCACGGCATACCCATGAACAAAAAGTTTCAACCGGACACATAGGAAGATAGGGGCTTATAGTTTCGCCTCCCAACGTATTCACCTCAAGGGTGATGTCAACAATAATAACTCATGTCCACCCATATCCAACTGGATATATGTGCCTAGATCTTTCCTCACCACATGATGCTTGCAAAAAGAAAAGGTAAAAAGGAATACGGAAGAATACTTTGACTCTTGCATAAAAGTAAATGCATAAAAGTAAAAGATAGGCCCTTCACAGAGGGAAGCAGAGGTTTTCATGCGCTTATTGATTTGTATGCCCAATCCCTTAATGTAAAAGAACGGCACGCTACATTGCCCCCTATGATAGCAACCTTTATTATGCAGTCCATCGCTTTTATTACTTTGCCATCATAAGTTCGTATAGCGCTCAATTTTCTCTTACACTAATTGATCAAACACTTTTAGAAGCAATTTTTATTGCCTTATTGCACCGATGACAACTTACTAGAAGGATCTTTCTCGATCCATAGGTGGGTATGGTGAACACTCAAAGAATGAATTTGGGTTTGGGTTTTTGGATGCACAAGTAGTATTTCTACTTAGTGCGGAATTTTGGCTAGCAAATATATTGAGCAAGCACCACGTGTTGAAGGATCTATGACAATATAACTTATATGTGGATATGAACAAGGATAAATCATTACGTTGTCTTCCTTGTCCAACGTCAACAATTTTGACATATAATATTTGATGGGGGCTCACAATCACAAAAGATGTCCAAGATAGTGTATTTTCATGTGAATCTTCTCTTCCCTTATTAATTCTTTCATGAATTGCATCATTGACTAATGCTATGTTTGTCAATCTCCAATAAATTTTACTACTTATACTTTTCTTTATGTGATGTCATTACTCACCATAAGATTAGCATATGATTCTTTTCATTTGTTTTTCTTTTCCTTTATTTTGATTGCAACAAGAAAGTAGAGAGGCAAAAACTCAAACTAAACTTTATTATATAACTCTCACTCGATTACATAGATAGATAGGCCACGAAACTAACACACGAAAATAGATCATGCTAAACTTTTATTCAACTAAAGCAAAGGGAAACTAAAGATCGAACTAAAATAGGTAAAAGTGAATAAAAGTGGTGGTGATACGATACCGGGGCAGCTCCCCCAAGATTGGCTCAAGCCAAGGGGAGTGCCCATACCCGTGTACTCAAGTCTCCTTTGGTGGTGGTGGTGAAGAAGGTGGTGGTGATGATGTAGTAGGCTTGTCCTCCAGCTTCCAGGGAAAGGGCTCCCCATCAAAGGTTGACGCGAGAGTCCCCTGAGTCCTGCAACTGGCAGCTAAACTCATACCTTTAAATCTCGCTTCATATTCGAAGACTTGGTTTTGAAGATCATAAACTTGGCTCTGCAGAAAATTAATTTGCTCATTGAGGGTGGAGATGATGTCCTTCACAGACCATCCATCCACCATCTGATCACGGGTGAATTCCGTAATCATGGAGTGATTGGCACTAAGTCCGCGCTCCACCATCTTCTGACACTTGAAGATTTCCTGTTCCACCGCCTCGAGCCTAGTCTTCTTAGGGCCCTGAACATCGCGGATGAGGAGCACCCCCTCACGCATCTCAATGGCTTGAGGGTGCTTCATCACCTCCGGCAAGTATGGGTTGATGACCTTCTCGAAGAACTTGTCCTTGGAGGAGCTTGGTGGAGCCATGGAGATCTAGATCTGACGAGAAAACAGCAAGAAACAAGAACACATGATTTTTCTGCGGTGCGGTCGTCAAAACAGTCGGGGGTATATATAGAGAATTTTTATTCTTGGGAAACAAGCATATGGAAGAAAACGGAGTCGGGAAGGCATCCGAGGTGGGCACAACCCACCAGGGCGCGCCCAGGGGTGCCTGGCGCGCCCTGGTGTATCGTGCTCACCTCGATGACCTTCCGGTTTATTTTTTTATTTCCAAAATTTTCTAATATTCCAAAACTGAAAAAATATATTTTTGCGGATTTTTCGGAGTCCGTTTACTTACCGTATCACGTACCTCCTAATTTTCAGAATTCTGGAGTGTTCGGGAAGGTTTCTTTTATGTGTTCCTCCGGTGTCATGGTTTGGATAACATTGCTTTCAACGTTAATAGGCGTACCTGAGATATAATTCTTAATTCTTTGTCCATTGACCACCTTCGGGTTAGTACCTTCGGCGTTATAAATCTTGATAGCTCCAGATCGACAAACCGCTTCGATAATATATGGTCCTTCCCATTTGGAGAGAAGTTTTCCTGCAAAAAATCTTAAACAAGAGTTGAACAAAAGAACATAGTCTCCTATTTTGAATTCCCGCTTTTGGATTCGTTTGTCATGCCATCTTTTTACTTTTTCTTTGAATAGCTTGGCATTTTCATAGGCTTGGGTTCTCCATTCATCTAGTGAGCTAATATCAAATAGCCTCTTTTCACCAGCAAGTTTGAAATCATAGTTAAGTTCTTTAATTGCCCAAAATGTTTTATGTTCTAATTCTAGAGGCAAATGACAAGCTTTCGCATATACCATTTTATAAGGAGACATACCCATAGGATTTTTATAAGCTGTTCTATAGGCCCAAAGTGCATCATCTAATTTCTTAGACCAATTCTTACGAGACCTATTGACAGTTTTTTGTAATATTAATTTTATTTCTCTATTGCTAAGTTCTACTTGACCACTAGATTGAGGATGATAGGGTGATGCAATTCTATGGTTAACATCGTATTTAGCAAGCATCTTACGGAAAGCACCATGGATAAAGTGTGAACCACCATCGGTCATTAAATATCTAGGGACTCCAAACCTCGGGAAGATAACCTCTTTAAGCATTTTAATGGAGGTGTGGTGATCAGCACTACTAGTTGGAATAGCTTCTACCCACTTAGTGACATAATCAACAACAACCAAAATATGAGTGTACCCGTCGGAGGGAGGAAAAGGCCCCATATAATCAAAACCCCAAACGTCAAATGGTTCAACAACAAGTGAATAATTCATAGGCATTTCCTGATGCTTACCGATATTACCAATTCTTTGACATTCATCACAAGACAAGACAAACTTACGGGCATCCTTGAAGAGAGTAGGCCAATAAAAACCAGATTGCAATACCTTGTGAGCAATTCTATCTCCCGCATGATGTCCTCCATAAGCTTCGGAGTGACATTTCCGTTGGATTTGTTCCTCTTCATGCTCAGGTACACAACGTCTAATAATACCATCTATTCCTTCTTTATAAAGATGTGGGTCATCCCAAAAGTAATGTCTCAAGTCATAGAATTTTTTTCTCTTTTGTTGGTAAGTGAAGCTAGGTGGTATATATTTAGCGACAATGTAGTTAGCATAATTACCATACCAAGGTGTATTTCGAGAAACATTTATTGCAGCTAACTGTTCGTCAGGGAAACTATCATCAATAGGTAGTGGGTCATCAAGAATATTTTCTAACCTAGACAAGTTATCAGCTACTGGGTTCTCAGCTCCCTTTCTATCAACGATGTGTAAGTCAAATTCTTGAAGCAAGAGAACCCACCTAATGAGTCTAGGTTTAGCATCTTTCTTTTCCATAAGATATTTTATAGCAGCATGGTTGGTGTGAACAATAACTTTTGAGTCAACAATGTAGGATCTAAACTTATCACAGGCAAACACAACTGCTAAAAATTACTTTTCAGTAGTGGCATAATTTCGTTGGGCACTGTCTAGAGTTTTACTAGCATAATAGATAACATTTAATTTCTTATCAACTCTTTGTCCTAGAACAGCACCAACAACATAATCACTAGCATCACACATAATTTCAAAAGGCAAGTTCCAATCAAATGGTTGTACGATAGGTGCATAGGTTAAGGCTTTCTTGAGTGTTTCAAAGGCTTCCACACAATCATCATCAAAAACGAAAGGAATATCCTTTTGCAACAGATTAGTAAGAGGCCTAGAAATTTTAGAGAAGTCTTTAATGAACCTCCTATAAAAACCAGCATGACCAAGGAAACTTCGAATACCTTTAATATCTTTAGGACATGGCATTTTCTCAATTGCATCAACTTTAGCTTTATCCACCTCAATACCTCGTTCGGATATTTTATGCCCCAATACAATGCCTTCATTAACCATAAAGTGGCACTTCTCCCAGTTCAAGATGAGATTAGTTTGTTCACATCTCTGCAAAACTCGATCAAGGTTGCTTAAGCAATCATCAAAAGAAGTTCCGTAAACGAAAAAATCATCCATGAAAACCTCCACAATCTTTTCACAAAAATCAGAGAATATAGCAGTCATACATCTTCGAAAGGTAGCAGGTGCATTGCATAAACCAAAAGGCATACGTCTATAAGCATAGGTTCCAAAAGGGCAAGTAAAGGTAGTTTTCTCTTGATCGGATTGTGATACAGGTATTTGAGAGAAACCAGAATATCCCTATAGGAAACAAAAGTGTGTGTGCTTAGATAGTCTTTCTAGCATTTGATCAATGAAAGGCAGAGGGTAATGGTCTTTCCTAGTAGCTTTATTTAATTTTCTAAAATCAATTACCATTCTATAGCCAGTGACAATTCTTTGTGGAATGAGTTCATTCTTATCATTAGGAACAACGGTAATACCTCCTTTCTTAGGGACACAATGAACGGGACTTACCCATCTACTATCAGCAATGGGATAGATTATACCTGCTTCCAGAAGCTTTAGTATTTCAGTTCTTACCACTTCTTTCATCTTAGGATTCAATCGCCGTTGGTGATCAACAATGGGTTTAGCATCAGGTTCCATATTAATCTTGTGCTGACATAGAGTGGGACTAATGCCCTTAAGATCATCAAGAGTATATCCAATAGCAGCCCGGTGCTTCCTTAGATCTTTTAATAATCTTTCTTCTTCATGTTCTGAAAGGTTAGCGCTAATAATAACAAGATATATCTTTTTCTCATCAAGATAAGCATACTTCAAAGTGTCAAGCAATTGTTTCAATTCAAACACAGGATCACCTTTAGGTGGGGGAGGACCTCCAAGAGTTTCAATAGGAAAATTGTGTTTCAGGAGAGGTTGTTGTTCACAGAAATTTTTATCTATTTCATTTCTTTCACGCAAATGCATATCATTTTCATGGTAAAGCAAATATTGTTCTAATGGATAAGTGGGAGGCACGACAATGGAAGCAAGACCAATTATTTCATCCTTACTAGATAACGCTTTATCACAGAGTTGTCTACTAAACTTGGAAAAATTAAACTCATGAGACACATTACCAAAGCTGAC
Organism: Elymus sibiricus; assembly: GCA_039707655.1. NCBI lineage: Eukaryota > Viridiplantae > Streptophyta > Magnoliopsida > Poales > Poaceae > Elymus > Elymus sibiricus. The sequence goes on along the minus strand of CM077667.1, from coordinate 138,373,405 downwards.
ACCGACAGTTTGTTTTTCGCAATCTATCTTAGCATTGACGGTGCTCAAGAAAGGTCTACCAAAGATAATGGGACAAAAGTTGTATTGTGGTGAACCAAGGACTAGAAAATCAGTAGGTTATTTTACTTTCCCACACAAGACTTCAACATCTCTAACAATCCCAAGTGGTGTGATAGTGTCTCTATTAGCAAGTTTAATAGTAACATCAATGTCTTCCATTTCAGCAGGTGCTATTTCATCCATAATTTCTTGGTAAAGAGTAAAAGGGATAGCACTCACACTAGCACCCAAATCACATAAACCATGATAGCATGATCTCCTATTTTGACTGAGACAACATGCATGCCTTCTATGGGTCTATGTTTATCTTTTTCATCGTGTTTAGCAATTCTAGCAGCTTCATCACAGAAGTAGATAACATGCCCATCAATATTTTCTACCAAGAGATATTTAACCATAGCAACACTAGGTTCTACTTTAATTTGCTCAGGGGGCTTAGATGCTCTTATATTACTCTTATGAACCACAGTTGATACCTTAGCATGTTCCTTTATCCTAACAGGGAAAGGTGGTTTTTCAATATAAGCGGTAAGCACAACTGGATCAACATTGTAAAAGATGGTTTCTTCTTTAGCTATGACCGGTTCTTTAATTTCTTCTTTAATAGGGGGATGATATTTAAACCACTTCTCCTTAGGGAGGTCAATGTGAGTAGCAAATGCTTCGCAGAAAGAGGCTACTATCTCAGAGTCAAGTCCATATTTGGTGCAAAACTTATGAAAAGTATCGGTATTCATAAAAGATTTAACACAATCAAATTCAAGCTTTATACCTGACTCATTACCATCGTCGAGTTCCCAATCTTTAGAGTTGCGTTTAATTCTTTCTAAGAGATCCCACTTGAATTCAATAGTCTTCTTCATATAAGAACCAGCACAAGAAGTGTCGAGCATGGATTGATCATTATGAGAAAGCCGAGCATAAAAATTCAGAATGATAACTTCTCTCGGAATGTCATGATTGGGCCATGAATATAACATTGACTTAAGCCTCCCCAAGCTAGAGCGATGCTTTCTCCTTCACGAGGCCAAAAATTATACATATATTTCCGATCACGATGAACTAGATGCATGGGATAAAACTTTTTGTGGAATTCCAATTGCAACCGATTCCAGTTCCATGATCCAGGATCATCACATAGCCTATACCATGTCAATGCTTTTCCCTTTAAAGATAAAGGGAAAACCTTCTTCTTAACTTCATCTCTGGGTAAACCTGCAAGCTTAAATAATCCACAAATTTCGTTCACATATAAGAGGTGCATATCAGGATGTTCAGTTCCATCTCCTGCATAAGGTTTAGCAAGCAGTTGTTCTAACATACCCGAAGGAATTTCATAAGTAATATTTTCAGTAGGTGCTGTAGGTTGAAGGGCAACTAATTGTGGTTCCGGTCGAGGTGAATATACCCCGAACAAACCCCTCAAAGGATTGTTTTCCATAGTAGCAACTAGCAATAAATTTTAGCTCGTAGTATAAGTTTTTCCTTACTGATTTCCACTTACCAAGATCGCTTCACTCCCCGGAAACGGCGCCAGAAAGGAGTCTTGATGACCCACAAGTATAGGGGATCAATCGTAGCCCTTTCGATAGTAAGAGTGTCGAACCCAACGAGGAGCAGAAGGAAATGACAAGCAGTTTTCAGCAAGGTAGTTTCTGCAAGCACTGAAATTGTACGTAACAGATAGTTTGATAGCAAGATAGTTGGTAACAAGAAAGTAACGGTAACGGTAAACAAGGTACAGCAAGGTAGCCCAATCCTTTTGTGGCAAAGGACAGGCCAAAACAATCTCTAGTAATAGGCAAAGTGTTCTTGAGGGTACACGGGAATTTCATCTAGTCACTTTTATCATGTTGGTTTGATTTGTGTTCGCTACTTTGATAATTTGATATGTGGGTGGTCCAGTGCTTGGGTGCTGTTCTTACTTGAACAACCTCCCACTTATGATTAACCCCCTCGCAAGCATCTGCAACTATGAGAAAAGTATAAGATAAAATCTAACCATAGCATTAAACGTTTGGGTCTAAATCAGCCCCTTACGAAGTAGCGCATAAACTAGGATTTAAGCTTTTGTCACTCTAGCAACCCATCATCTAATAAATACTCCACAATGCATTCCCTTAGGCCCATGAATGGTGAAGTGTCATGTCGTCGACATTCACATGACACCACTAAGGGAATCACAACATACATATCATCAAAATATCGAACACATGTCAAATTCACATGATTACTTCCAACATGACTTCTGCCGTGATCTCAAGAACAAAGGTAACTACTCACTAATAAGAATCATGCTCAAGATCAGAGGGGTATTAAATAGCATAATGGATCTAAACATATAATCTTCCACCAAATAAACCATATAGTAATCAACTACGCAAGGTAATCAACACTACTAGTCACCCACATGTACCAATCTGAGGTTCCGGTACAATGATTGAACACAAGAGATGAACTAGGGTTTGAAAGGAGATGGTGCTATTCAAGATGTTGATGAAGATTGGCCTCCCAAAGATGAGAGGGGTGTTGGTGATGACGATGGCTTCGATTTCCCCCTCCGGGAGGGAAGTTCCCCCGATGGAATCGATCCGCCGGAGGGCAAAAGTGCTCCTGCCCAAGTTCCACCTCGAGGTGGCGGCGCTTCGTCCCGAAAGTCCTCCTCTGATTTTTTTCTAGGTCAAATGTGACTATATACCAGAAGATGGGCTCCGGAGGTGGGCCAAGGTGGCCACGGTGCGCCCTGGTGGGTTGTGCCCACCTGGCTGGCCACCTCTGGTAGTTTTCTGCTCCAGTATTTTTTATTACATCCAAAAATAATCTCCGTAAAATTTCTGCTTCATTGGAGTTGTGCAGAATAGGTATCTCTGATGTGCTTTTCTTAGGTCCAGAATTCCAGCTGCCGGTATTCTCCCTCTTTGTGTAAACCTTGCATATTATGAGAGAAAAGGCATTAGAATCACTCCTTAACACATTATTATTCAACAAAACATAGTAAATAACAGTAGGAAATCATGATGCAAAATGGACGTATCACACGGCACTACGCGTCTAGTGGTAACGAACTGTGATCCATCTCCGTAGCATGTTCCTGGATGTTCTGCGCGTAAGAAAATTTTAATTGGCATGCGATGCACCTACGGTAGAACCCAACAGGTTCCCCATCTCCATGAGTAGCAAATACAACTAATTTTTTTGGTATTTCGTGTCCCATATTGATACGTCTCAAACGTATCTACTTTTCCAAACACTTTGTCTCTGGTTTTGGGATCTAATTTGCATGATTTGAATGGAACTAACCCGAACTAACGCTGTTTTCAGCAGAACTACCTTGGTGTTATTTTTGTGCAGAAATAAAAGTTCCTGGAATTCGATGAAACTTTTTGTGAATTATTTTTGGAATAAATATTGAATTATGGAGCGAAGAACCTCCGGGGGGGGGAGCTGGGTCTGGGCCACAAGCCAACAGGGCGCGCCCACCCCCTGGGCGCGCCCTGATGGCTTGTGGGGCCCACATGGCTCCCTGACCCTCATTCCACTCCTATAAATTCACATCTTCAGAGAAAAAAATAAGAGAGAATAATTCATCGCGTTTCACGAGACGGAGCCTGATACGTCTCCAACTTATCTATAATTTTTGCTTGTTCCATGCTGTTATATTATCAATCTTGGATGTTTTACAATCATTTTTTGGGACTAACCTATTAACTTAGTGCCAAAGTGCCAGTTGCTATTTTTCCTTGTTTTTTTACTTTGCAGAAAATCAGTACCAAATGGAGCCCAAACGCTGCGGGGATTTTTGTGGATTTTTTATGGACCAGAAGAAGGAAGATGGCAAAAGATCACCAAAAGAGGGGACCCAGGGTGGCCACCCTCCACCAGGGCGTGCCAGAGGGCCCTGGCACGGCCTGGTAGAGGGTGGGCACCTCGGGCACCCCCTCAACCGACTATCGAGCCTATAAATTCCCAAAAAATCCAAAAACCCTAGAGGAGTCGAAGAAACACAATTCCAGCCGCCGCAAGTTCCAGAACCTCAAGATCCAATCTAACACCATCACGGAGGGGTTCATATTCATCATAGGTGCCTCTCCGATGATGTGTGAGTAGTCCACCATAGACCTACGGGTCCGTCGGCAGTAGCTAGATGGCTTCCTCTCTCTCTATGTTTCTCAATACAATGGTCTCTTGGAGATCTATTTGATGTAATGACTTTTGCGGTGTGTTTGTTGGGATCCGATGAATTTTGAGTTCATGATCAGTTTCTACCCATGAATATAATTTGAGTCTTCTTTGATCTCTTATTTGCATGATTACTTATAGGCTCGTATTTCTTCTTCGAATCTTTGGTTTAGTTAGGCCAACTAGATCGATTTTTCTTGCCATGGGAAGAGGTGCTTTGTGATGGGTTTGATCTTGTGGTGTTCTTTCCCAGTGACAGAAGGGGCGGCAAGACACGCATGTATCGTTGCTATTAAGGATAACAAGATGGGGTCTATTCCTACATGAATAGATCTTGTCTACATCATGTCATCGTTCTTATTGCATTACTCCATTTTTCCATGAACTTAATACACTAGATGCATGCTGGATAGCGGTCGATGTGTGGAGTAATAGTGGTAGATGCAGGCAGGAGTCGGTCTACTTATCTTGGACGTGATGCATATATAATGATCATCCCCTTGGATAGCGTCATGATTATTCAATTTTCTATCAATTGCCCAACAGTAATTTGTTCACCCACCGTGTGTTATACTCATGAGAGAAGCCACTAGTGAAACCAACGGCCCCCGAGTCTACTTTTCCATCATATTGCTTTCCGATCTACTATTTGCAACTTTTGTTTTCAGATCTATTAATCCAAAAAACCCAAAAATACCTTGCTGCAATTTTTTGTTTACTAATTTTATTTTGTGTTCTTGTGAGATCTATTTGCCAAAACTATCATTACCTAATCTATATTATTACCATAGAGAGCGTGACAACCTCTCTTTCGCGTCGGGTTACAAGTATTTGTTGTTTGTGTGCAGGTGTTGTTTACGTGGGTGCGTGATCTTCCTCTACGGATTGATACCTTGGTTTCATAACTGAGGGAAATACTTACCGTCGCTGTGCTGCATCATCCCTTCCTCTTTGTGGAACTACCGATGCAGTCTCAAGCCACGTCAAAGGAATTTCTGGTGCCGTTGTTAGGGAGGAAGAAATCTCATCTACCAGGTTCCTAATCACAAATCTCATCTCCATGCAATTTACATTATTTGCCATTTGCCTCTCGTTTTCCTCTCCCCCACTTCACCCAATTTGCCGTTTTATTCGCCCTCTTTTTCGTTTGCCCTTTTCTCGTCAAGATCTCTTGTTTGTTATCTTTGCTTGTGTTGCCATGTGCCTTCTATTTGCTTGCATCTTCGCTTGCTAAAAATCTATTAATATGGATCCTCATCCACTTGCTAATCTTTTCAAAAGGCCAAATTATGACGAACCAATTGCTAGTGAGTTGAGTGCACTTGATTATCTCTATGAAGTTTTGTTTGAAAATCATGAATCTGAAATTTTTGATGAAGTGTTGAAAGAAGAAATTTATAAGGTGATTCATGATAGTTTCTTGAATGATGAGCATGATTGCAATGTTGCTAGTATGAATTCTCTAAATATCCATGATGCTAATGATATGCAAAGCCACAAGCTTGGGGATGCTATGTTTGATGAAGATGATATTTCTAGTCCCCCAAGTTTTGATGAGCAAATTTATTATGTTGATTGCATGCCTCCTATTTATGATGATGGTTATGACACGTATGCTATAATGAGTAATGATATCCATAAAACTTATCATCATGGTTTTAATTTTCAATGTGGTTATGTCAATCAAGTGTCTCATGATAGTTATTTTGTTGAGTTTGCTCCCACTACCATGGATGATAAGGAATTTGCTTATGTGGAGAGTAATGAAAATTCTGTGCTTGTGCATCATGAAAAGAATGATTTATGTGATAGTTATATTGTTGAATTCCTTCATGATGCTACTGAAATTTATTATGAGAGAGGAACATATGCTTGTTGGAATTGCAATAATATCAAGTTTCCTCTCTATGTGTTCAAAGCTTTGAAGTTATGCTTGTTTTGCCTTCCTATGCTAGTTGATTCTTGTTCCCATAAATTGTTTGCTCACAAAATCCCTATGCATAGGAAGTGGGTTAGACTTAAATGTTATTATCATGAGATTCATGATGCTCTCTTGCATATTTCAATTACTACTTTTTATGTGAGCATCATTGAAATCATTATGCCTAGCTAGGGGCATAAAACGATAGCGCTTGTTGGGAGGCAACCCAATGAATAAATTTATTTTTGCTTTTTCCTTTCTGTTTTTGAGTGTTGACACAATTATGCCTCTGTTATGATTGTGTTTTTATGGTTTATTTAGTGTTTGTGCCAAGTAGAGCCTTTAGGATGATTCATAAGATGAGTAGAAACAATGCTGAATCTGAAACAGAAACTTTGCGTCCAGTATATGAATTTTAATTTATTACTGGAACGTGATATTGAGCTGAAATTTTAACACAGTGTTTCTATACAAATTCCTCACGTTTTCCTAATTTTTCAGAATTGTTATAGTTCCAGAAGTATGGGTAGAGTCCAGATTACTACAGACTGTTCTGTCTGAAACAGATTCTGTTTTCGTTGCATTGTGTGCTTGTTTTGATGAATCTATGGCTTGTATTGGGGGTTATGAGTCATAGTAGAGTTAAAATACAGTAGGTATAATGCAATAATAAAATATGAATGGGTTTACAACAGTACCTAAAAGTGGTAATTTGCTTTATTATACTAACGGATCTCACGAGAATTTTGTCAAGTTTTGTATGATTGAAGTTTTCAAGTTTTGGGTGAGATCACGATGGAGGAAGGAATAAGGAGTAAGAAAGAGCCAAAGCTTGGGGATGCTACAGCACCCCAAGGTAATATCCAAAGAGTAACAAGCAACTAAGCTTCGGGATGGCCCGGGTAGCATCCCCTCTTGATCACTAGTGAAACCTACGGCCCCCGGGTCTACTTTTCCATCATATTGCTTTCCGATCTACTATTTGCAACTTTTGTTTTCAGATCTATTAATCCAAAAAACCCAAAAATACCTTGCTGCAATTTTTTGTTTACTAATTTTATTTTGTGTTCTTGTGAGATCTATTTGCCAAAACTATCATTACCTAATCTATCTTATTACAGTAGAGAGCGTGACAACCTCTCTTTCGCGTCGGGTTGCAAGTATTTGTTGTTTGTGTGCTGGTGCTGTTTACGTGGGTGCGTGATCTTCCTCTATGGATTGATACCTTGGTTTCATAACTGAGGGAAATACTTACCGTCGATGTGCTGCATCATCCCTTCCTCTTTGGGGAACTACCGACGCAGTCTCAAGCCACGTCAAAGCCGCCGCCTCCTTCTGTTCTTCCATGGGAGGGCTGATGTGGAGTCCGTTTGGCGCTCCAGAGGGGGGGATTCCTCGCCGTCGTCATCACCAACCCTTCTTCATCAACACCGCCATGATGCTCACCACCAGGAGTGAGTAATTCCTTTGTAGGCTTGCTGGACGGTGATGGGATTGGATGAGATTGATCATGTAATCGAGCTAAGTTTGATAGGGTTTGATCCCTAGTATCCACTATGTTCTGAGATTGATGTTGCTATGACTTTGCTATGCTTAATGCTTGTCACTAGGACCCGAGTGCCATGATTTCAGATCTGAACCTATTATGTTTTCATGAATATAACAGTGATTTGGATCCTATCTTGCAAGTTGTATGCACCTATTACATGTCTTGATCCGCATATCCCAAGGTGACAATAATTGGTATTCTTTCGGGTGATTGCCGTAGTTTGAGGAGTTCATGTATTCACCATGTGTTAATGCTTTGTTCTGATTCTCTATTAAAAGGAGGCCTTAATTTCCCTTAGTTTCCATTAGGACCCCACTGCCACAGGAGGGTAGGACAAAAGATGTCATACAAGTTCTTATCGCAAGCACGTATGACTATATACGGAATACATGCCTACTTTACATTGATGAATTGGAGCTAGTTCTGTGTCGCCCTAGTGTGTAACTGTTACATGGTTGATGCCATCTCAATCATTATCCATCACCAATCCACGTGCCTATGCTTTACATATACTGAATCTTGCTAAGTTACTATTGCTGCTGCTACTGTCGCAATAGCTACAAAATTACTGCTGTCACTACTACTGTTACTTTTGCTGCTATTACTTGTCGTGCTAGTAAAACTTTGCTGCAAAGAGATATCCCAGGTGTGGTTGAATTGACAACTCAACTGGTAAGGCCGATAAATATTCTTTGGCTCCCCTTGTGTCAAATCAATAAATCAGGGTGAAATACTACCCGCGAAGACTGTTGCAATCCCCTATACTTGTGTGTTATCAAGACCTTTTTCTGGCGCCATTGCTAGGGAGCATAGCTAAATTTGTTGTGTTAACTTGAGGATATCAAATTGCTATTATGAAGAATCTGAAAGATACTCGAATTAAGATCATCCCCTCTCGCACGAGAGAAGGTAAGGAACTGCCATCTAGCTTTGCTTTTGATTCACCTACTATTTTGAATCAGCTTGTTACACCACCACCTTTTGATCGTTCTAATTTCTCACATGAACTTGATGATGCTACTTCTGAAATTAATGATGATACTATTGCAACACATGATGAAACTGAAACTGTGCCACTGAGTGAATTACTTGATGCTCATATTGCAAATGCTAGAGAACTTGAGAATGCTGAAACTGATGAAGATTTTGAATCACCTATTACACCTCGCTCTCCTAATAAATATGAATTGCCTTATGTATGACGTGGCTTGAGACTGCGTCGGTAGTTCCCCAAAGAGGAAGGGATGATGCAGCACAGCGACGGTAAGTATTTCCCTCAGTTATGAAACCAAGGTATCGAACCAGTAGGAGAAGATCACGCACCCACGTAAACAACACCTACACACAAACAACAAATACTTGTAACCCGACGAGAAAGAGAGGTTGTCACGCTCTCTATGGTAATAAGATAGATTACGTAATGATAGTTTTGGCAAATAGATCTCACAAGAACACAAAATAAAATTAGTAAACAAAAAATTGCAGCAAGGTATTTTTTGGGTTTTTTGGATTAATAGATCTGAAAACAAAAGTTGCAAATAGTAGATCGGAAAGCAATATGATGGAAAAGTAGACCCGGGGGCCATAGGTTTCACTAGTGGCTTCTCTCATGAGTATAACGCCAGTGGGTGAACAAATTCCTGTTGGGCAATTGATAGAAAATTGAATAATCATGACGATATCCAAGGGGATGATCATTATATATGCATCACGTCCAAGATAAGTAGACCGACTCCTGCCTGCATCTACCACTATTACTCCACACATCGACCGCTATCCAGCATGCATCTAGTGTATTAAGTTCATGGAAAAACGGAGTAATGCAATAAGAATGATGACATGATGTAGACAAGATCTATTCATGTAGGATTAGACCCCATCTTGTTATCCTTAATAGCAACGATACATGCGTGCCTCGTTGCCCCTTTTGTCACTGGGAGAGGACACCGCAAGATCGAACCCATCACAAAGCACCTCTTCCCATGGCAAGAAAAATCGATCTAGTTGGCCTAACTAAACCAAATATTCGAAGAAGAAATATGAGGCTATAAGTAATCATGCCTATAAGAGATCAAAGATGACTCAAATAATATTCATGGATAGAAACTGATTATGAACTCAAAATTCATCGGATCCCAACAAACACACCGCAAAAAGTTTACATCAAATAGATCTCCAAGAGACCATTGTATTGAGAATCAAAAGAGAGAGAGAGGAAGCCATCTAGCTACTGCCTACGGACCCGTAGGTCACGCATCATCGGAGAGGCACCAATGAGGATGATGAACCCCTCCGTGATGGTGTTAGATTGGATCTCGTGGTTCTGGAACTTGCGGCGGCTGGATGTATTTTTCGTCAACTCCTCTAGGGTTTCTGGAATATTTGCGTATTTATAGGCATCAGAGGCTGTGGAGAGGGTTCCCGAGGCGGCCACAACCCATCAGGGCGCGCCCGGGGCCCCTGGCGCGCCCTGGTGGGTTGTGGACGGCCTGGGCTCCCTCTTGGTTACTTCTTTGGCCCACTGGCCTTCTTCTGGTCCAAAACAATTCTCCAAAAAGTTTCGTCGTGAGTGGACTCCATTTGTACTTATATTATGTGAAGTAAAAAAAGGAAAAAACAGCAACTGGCACTTGGCACTATGTCAATAGGTTAGTCCCAAAAAATGATATAAAGTTGCTATAAAATGATTGTAAAACATCCAAGAATGATAATATAACAGCTTGGAACAAGCAAAAAATATAAATACGTTGGAGACGTATCTGCTTCCCCAAGCTTAATTCCTACTCGTCCTCGAGTAGGTAAATGATAAAAACAGAATTTTTGATGTGGAATGATGCCTAACATGTTCATCACATATTCTTTTCTTTTGTAGCATGGACATTTGGACTTCTAGATGGTTCAAAGCAATAGTCTAGTTTTGACATAAAGACTTTAATACTCAAGCATGCCAACAGGCAACCATGCCTTTCAAAATATCAACACTAAAGAAAGTTATCCCTAGCCCATCATGCTCAATCATTCATCCATTCATGAAACACACTCAAATATTAGCTACACCCAATGCTCAAGTATGATCATAGTGCCCCCTAGTTGGTGCTTTATAAGAGAAGGAGACTCAAATTAAAAATAAAAATTGCATAAAGTAAATAAATAGGCCCTTCGTAGAGGGAAGTAGGGATTTGTAGAGGTGCCAGAGCTCAAGGTTTAAATTGAGAGATATAAATAATTTGAGTGGCATGCCTTTCCTGTCAACGAAAACGACAAAGTAGTTCGCAATACTTTCCATGCTAGATATATCATAAGCGGTTCCCAAACATAAAGTAAAGTTTATTCCTTTTTCCACCATTCTATCACAATCCATGGCTGGCCGTATCCACGATTGCCTTTCATACCAAGACTTTCCAAGGAATTTATTATTTGACAACATAAAGTAAATTTCTTTTTCATTTCGAGATTGGGCATCCCTATTACCGCTGTACTCTCGTGCAGTGACAAGTGAATAAACAATCATCTTGAGAATAACACATCTATCATGGAAAAATATTGGATACCCCTATCATTTCATGAGCGGTATGAGCACACAAAAAGGAAATTCATTTTGAAGATTAGAGATGACACATACAAATTTGCTTAGAACGGCATGGAAATACTGCATATAGGTAGGTATAGTGGACTCATAAGGCAAAATTGGGTTTAAGGATTTTGGATGCACAAGTAGTATTTCTACTTAGTACAAGTGGAGGCTAGTAAATAGATTAAGAAGCAACCAAGCAAGAAACAAAAATTCACATAAACGGGCATTGAGCATAACTAACACCGAATAATGCACCATAAGTAGGATGTAATTTCATTGCATAACTATTGACTTTCGTGCTTGCATAGGGAATCACAAACCTTAACACCAATATTCTTACTAAAGCATAATTACTCACCAACATGACTCACATATTACTATCATCATGTCTCAAAACTATTACAAGGAATCAAGTTTATTTTGTCCAATGATCTTCATGAAAGTTTTTATTATATCCTCCTTGAATATCTATCACTTTGGGACTAGTTTCATATATTGCCATTGCTTTTGACAAGCTCAAACAAATTTAAGAGAAGAACATGAGCATAAAGAATTCATCTCTCAAAATAATATAAGTGAAGCATGAGAGGATTTCTTAAAAATTTACTAACTCTCAAATTAATCTAAGTGAAGCATGAGAGTATTTCTTCAAAATTTCAAAGCACACCGTACTCAAAAAGATATAAGTAAAGCACTAGAGCAATTCCATAGCTCAAAAAATTTAAGTGAAGCATAAAGAGCAATTCTAACAAATCATAGCATAATTTTGGCTCTCTCAAATAGGTGTGTCCAGCAAGGATACTTGTGACAAACTAAAAAAGCAAAGCAAGCAAAGACTCAAATGATACAAGACGCTCCAAGCAAAACACATGATAAGTGACGAATAAAAAATATAGCTCCAAGTAAAATACCGATGGTCGTTAGAAGAAAGAGGGGATGCCACTCGGGGCATCCCCAAGCTTAGTTGCTTGTTTCTCTTTGGATATATATTGGGGGTGGTGTAGCATCCCCAATATTAGGCTCTTTTCACTCCTTATTCCTTCATCCATCATGATCTCACCCAAAACTTGAAAACTTCAATCACACAAAACTCAACAAAATCTTCGTGAGATCCGTTAGAATGATAAAGCAAATCACCACTTTAAGTGCTATTGCAAACTCATTAAAAATTTATTATTGCATTATACCAACTGTATTTTAACTTTACCATGGCTTATACCCTTCAATACAAATCATAGATTCATCAAAACAAGCACACAATGCATCGAAAACAGAGTCTGTCTTAAACAGAACAGTCTGCAGTAATCTGTACTCTAACCATACTTATGTAACTCTAAAAATTCTGAAAACTTAGGAAAACGTAAATAATTTATATATAAACACTGTGTTAAAATTTCAGCTCTTTATCACGTTCCACTAAAAAATGCAAATTCGTGCACTGGAGGCAAAGCTTCTGTTTCAGATTCAGCATTGTTTCAACTCATCTTATGAATTATCCTAAAGGCTTTACTTGGAACAAACACTAAATAAAACATAAAAACACAATCATAACAGAGGCATAATTGTGTCAATACTCAAAAATAGAAAGAAAAAGAAGAAAATAAATTTATTCATTGGGTTGCCTCCCAACAAGCGCTGTCGTTTTATGCCCCTAGCTAGGCATAATGCATAGATTCAAGTATTGTTATCTTTGGTTTTCGTAGAGGTATTTTTATCAAGAGGTTTTGCAAATAAAACTTGAAACACAACATCCATAGAAACCCTAGCACTATCAAGTTGTCCATCTACGTACCCTCTTTGATTCCCGGCCACAATCCAATAATATTGTTGATTAACATCATTGAAAACTTATTGGATCATATCTAAAACGGGGACTTCCTTTTTAAGATTCTCATTAAAAATTTGATTATTTCCAAGCAGATGTCTCAACATGTAATCACTACTATAAATGATCTCTCCTATTACTGGTTTTTCACGGCTCATACCAAGGAAATGGAAAATCTCCCTAGCTTTTCGTACTATGTGATCAAATTCATTCATGAGAACAAGGGTGGCTAACTTCTTAGCTTTGGGATCCTTTATGACGGGTAGCTCATAAAACAATCTTTGCAAGGTACGATGGGTACGCATAAACCTATTTTCATGTTTCACAACTAGCGCTGAAATAGCTTCTGCATAAGTTTTAGTTCTTTTCAGTATAGGTGTATCATCAAGAGTCAAATTTCCAACGCAATTGAAAAATTATTGGATAGTTTCTTTTCCTATAACGTTCCCTTGCCCCAAAACAAAAAAATTAGCATCCAGATTACTGGAACATCCAATATTAGGAGTCCTTCCATCATCTGTTTCTGCCATACCAAAATCACTCATGATGACAAGCAAACGAGAGATCTGACGAGAAAAAGGCAAACGAAAAAGAGGGTGAATAAAACGGAAAATTTGGTGAAGTGGCTAGAGACGGTAAGTATTTCCCTAAGTTATGAAACCAAGGTATCGAACCAGTAGGAGGATCACCAACACTATGTAAACAACACCTGCACACAAAGAACAAATACTTGCAACCCGACGCGAAAGAGAGGTTGTCAATCTCTCTATGGTAAAAAGATAGATTAGGTAGTGATAGATTGGATAAATATATCTCACAAGAACACAAAATAAAAGAGGCAAATAAAAAGTGCAGCAAGGTATTTTTGGGTTTATTGGAATAATAGATCTGAAAAAAGCGGCAAAAAGATAGATCGGAAAGCAATATGTTGGAAAAGTAGACCCAGGGGCCGGAGGATTCACTAGTGGCTTCTCTCATGAGTATAGAACACGGTGGGTGAACAAATTACTGTTGGGCAATTGATAGAAGATCAAATAATCATGACGATATCCAAGGCGATGATCATTATATAGGCATCACGTCCAAGATTAGTAGACCAAAAAGATTCTGCATCTACTACTATTACTCCACACATCGACCGCTATCCAGCATGCATCTAGTGTATTAAGTTCATGGAAAAACGGAGTAATGCAATAAGAACGGTGACATGATGTAGACAAGATCTATTCTTGTAGGAATAGACCCCATCTTGTTATCCTTAATAGCAACGATACATGCGTGCCTCGTTGCCCCTTCTGTCACTGGGAGAGGACACCGCAAGATCGAACCCATCACAAAGCACCTCTTCCCATGGCAAGAAAAATCGATCTAGTTGGCCTAACTAAACCAAAGATTCGAAGAAGAAATATGAGGCTATAAGTAATCATGCATATAAGAGATCAAATAAGACTCAAATAATATTCATGGATAGAAACTGATCATGAACTCAAAGTTGATCGGATCCCAACAAACACACCGCAAAAAATTTACATCAAATAGATCTCCAAGAGACCATAGATCTCCAAGAGAATCAAAAGAGAGAGGGGAAGCCATCTAGCTACTACCTATGGACCCGTAGGTCTATGGTGGACTACTCACGCATCATCGGAGAGGCACCAATGAGGATGATGAACCCCTCCGTGATGGTGTTAGATTGGATCTCGCGGTTCTGGAACTTGCGGCGGCTGGATGTATTTTTCGTCGACTCCTCTAGGGTTTCTGGAATATTTGGGTATTTATAGGCATCAGAGGGGTGGAGAGGGTTCCCGAGGCGGCCACAACCCATCAGGGCACGCCCGGGGCCCGTGGCGTGCCCTGGTGGGTTGTGGGCAGCCTGGGCTCCCTCCTGGTTATTTCTTTGGCCCACTGGCCTTCTTTTGGTCCAAAAAAAATCTCCAAAAATTTACGTCGCGATTGGACTCCGTTTGGTACTAATATTCTGCGAAGTAAAAAAAACAGCAACTGGCACTTGGCACTATGTCAATAGGTTAGTCCCAAAAATTGATACAAAGTTGCTATAAAATGATTGTAAAACATCCAGGAATGATAATATAACATCATGGAACAAGCAAAAATTATAGATACGTTGGAGACGTATCAATGTACCTAAAGGTTATGTTATGGATGGAGAGGTAGCAAGGGACTTTCTTGCTTGTGATAATAGAGATGATTTGAAGAAACTACTATGCAAACTACAAGAAAAATCTATGATGGAGAAAATGAAGCATGATCCTAAATTTGCTACTTCTCCTATATTTGTCACTGATAAGGATTATGAATTCTCTATAGACCTTGAATTGATTCCTATAGTAGAGTCTGATCTTTTTCATGGTTATGAAAATGAAACTGTTGTCGAACATCTCATGAAATTGAATGATATTGCAGCTTTATTTACTAACGATGAAAAGATACGCTAGTACTATATCCTTAAGCTTTTCCCCTTCTCGCTAAAAGGCGAGGCCAAAGAATGGTTCCTTTCTCTTGCTCCTGGTTGTGTGCGTAGTCCCCAGGATATCCTTTATTATTTCTTGGAAAAATATTTTCCTGCTCGTAAGAAACAAGCTGCCTTACAGAAAATATTTAACTTTGTGCAAATTGAAGAAGAGAATCTCCCTCAAGCTTGGGGGAGGCTTCTCCAGTTACTTAGAGCTTTGCCTGATCATCCTCTTAAGAAAAATGAAATACTTGATATCTTTTATAATGGACTAGCCGATGCTTCTAGGGACTTCCTAGATAGTTGTGTTGGTTGTGTTTTCAGGGAAAGAACTATTGGACAAGCTGAAGAACTATTGTATAACATATTGCAAAATCCCGATGATTAGACACTTCCTGAACCACTGTCGGAACCTATTCAAAAGAAGAGAGGTATTCTATTTCTCAGTCCTGAAGATATGCAAGAAGAAAAAAGATCTATGAAAGAGAAAGGTATTAAAATTGAAGATGTCAAGAAATTACCACCTATCGAAGAAATACATGGACTTGACACCCCAACATGGGTAGTAAATGTAAATTCTCTCCGTACCTTTAATGAAAGTGATATACCTTATACTAAGACTCCTACAATGCATGGATGAATTTGATAATTAGATTGTTAAGCAAGAGCATTTCAATAATTATGTCAAGGATCAAATAAGACGTAATGCCATGATGATAGATCGCTTAAGTGACTTGATGTTTAGAATTGCTAATGATGTTAAGGGTCTAGGTATACATGCTTCTATGGTTCACACCCAACTAGACCAAGTTGCTAAGTCATAAAATGATTTGCTTGCTGAAATAAATAATAATATGAATGATCATGTTGTTAGAGTAATGACGAGAGGAGGTAGAATGACTCAAGAACCTCTTTATCCTGAGGGTCACCCTAAAAGAATTGAACAAGATTCTTAGAGAATTAATGATGATGCACCTAGTCAATCTAATAAGAAAAAGAAAAAGAAGAATGATAGAACCTTGCATGCTTCTAGTGAACCTGTTGTAAAAAACCTACTGAGAAACATAATGATGTTTCTATTTCTGATGCCGAGACACAATCCGGTAGTGAACATGCACCCGGTGATAATGAAAATGATAATGATGATGTTCACGTAGATGCTCAACCAAATGATAATAAAGAACATGACAACGATGTGGAAATAGAACGAACTAAAAATCGTCATAACCCACATCCAAAAAATATACGCTATAATAAAAGAGACTTTGTTGCTAGGAAACATGGTAGGGAAAGAGAGCCATTGGTCCAAAAACCCATGCCATTCCCTCGTAAGTCTTCTAAAAGTAAGGACGATGAAGATTTTGAATGCTTCGCTGAGATTAGACCCGTCCTTTTGCGCACTCGCTTGACTGATATATTGAAAATG
This sequence comes from Elymus sibiricus, assembly GCA_039707655.1. Lineage (NCBI taxonomy): Eukaryota > Viridiplantae > Streptophyta > Magnoliopsida > Poales > Poaceae > Elymus > Elymus sibiricus. Next base: position 138,356,398 of record CM077667.1, on the reverse strand, counting down.
CCTCTGTATGCTAAGTATATGAAGTATATAATTACCAATAATGGAAAAATACCTGAAACTGAAATTGCCACCATGCTTGCTAATTATTCTTTCGATGGTGGAGTACCTAAGAAGTTGGGAGATCCGGGTATACCCACAATACCTTGATCCATTAAAAGGAGTTATGTTAAAACTACTTTATGTGATTTAGGAGCCGGTGTTAGTGTTATGCCTTTCTCTCTATATAAAAGACTTCATTTGAATAAGCTTACACCTACTGAGATATCTTTTCAAATGGATGAGAAATGCACTGCTTTACCTATTGGAATTTGCGAGGACGTTCTTGTTGTGGTTGCAAATGTTACTATCTTAACAGACTTTGTTATTCTTGATATGCTCGAGGATGACAACATGCCGATCATCCTTGGTAGACCCTTTCTAAATACTGCAGGAGCTGTTTTGATTGCAACAAAAGCAAGGTTACTTTTCACGTCAATGGCAAACAACATACTGTGCATTTTTCGATGAAGCAAACTTTGGTTAATAATATCAATGTCATTGAGCCTAGTGCCACAGTTATCATCGAAGGTTTTAAAATCACTCTACCTACTGCCAAGAAGAAATATTATAATCTTATTGTTGGGGAGATGCAAATCCCCATTGAGGTAACTTAGTGTTATACGAAAATTCTTCAGTTTCATGTCAATCGGAAACGGTTATTAATAACACTTGATCAACCTTATTAATGGATCCTTTTTGAGATACATGTGTTTGATAAATTAGTATGCACAACTCCCTGTACCACAAGTTTATCCTTTGTTATTTTTAGTTAAGAAAAAAAATAAAATAGCTTGATTATCCTGTTTCCAGATATTCCCGTGCAATAAAAAATGGCCCAAAAATAAAAAAAACTCAGATTGCCACAAAATTTTAACATGAATTTTTCTAGAATAATTAAAAAAATTGGTGCTAAAAATACATCAGGGAGGTGCACCTGTGGGCCACAAGCCCTGATGGCTTGTGGGCCCCACAGGCCCCCCTGCCTTATCCCTTCGGCTCACTTCATCCCTTACCTCCAGCAAAAATTCCCTAGCTCTCTCTCTCCCGTGTCCCTCCACCTAAAACTGGAATTTTCGATCTCTTTGATCGGAACTCCGTTTCCGAAACTGTTTTGAGGAATTGCTCCCTGGTATGTGACTCTCCCGTTCCTCCAATTAGTTTTTGCTTTAGCGGTTTATATTTTGCATATTTTGCTACCCTTGGTGCTACAGAAAATGAGCTTGCATGTTGAATACTTTGAGTTCTAAGTAGTATGAATGCTTTATATGGCCTCTAGGTACCTATATGAGTAGTTGCTATCAATCTTACAAAGTTTTATTGACATAAATTTGTGGCTCAAAAATTTCAGAAATTTGTGCTTAGGGAAACGAATTTCCAAAGAAAAGGTTGTTTGAGCCGGAGCTCCAAGGGAGTTGTTGGGAGGACTCAGGATCGTGACATTAACATTTTTCGCCACACGAACATTAGGCCCTGTGAATGGCCACATGCACCCTTCATGAACGAAGCAGGTTTCTATCAAGAATTTATGCAATTAGTTCCAAATGTCGGGTTGACCAACTTCCTCGCAGATGAGTGTGACCAATACTATCTCCTTACTAATTCCTTCGTGCAAAAATTTTACTTCTCAAATAGGCCCAGTGCTCCCCTGGTACGCTTTGATTTATATGCAACAAACTATGAAATGCCTCTAGATGAGTTTTGTGAAATATGCTTGCTTCCCTTTGACGGGGGAATGCGTGATCCTAAGCCCGAGGAGTTCAAGGATTTCCTCCTCACCTTAACTGTGGGGGAAACCAGGGGCGTATCAAACGCTAGGGCCACTAGTTTGCACTTTCTGTCTATGCATTATTTTTCTTTTTATAGGAAAATGCATAACTGCTATGGAGTAGGGTGGTGGTCTCAGTGCCCCCACCCTTGCTATTTTGCGCTGCGCACTCTATGGTGATAAGACTTACAACTTAGGATCTATTGTCGCGCGCCACTTGCATCTTAACCGAACCAAGGGCAAGGCTCATGGTGGTATTTATGCCACACGCTTAGCAAAGCATTTTAATGTCGCCATACACCCACTGACTACTTGTTGCCTAAGGTTTATCTTGATCACCTGTCTATGCTAGAGCACTAGTTCATTGAGGAACCTCAGCCACCAAAGCACATTCGTTACAACTTAGTATTCAACGAGGATACTCATGATATTATTGTGTTTCCTGCACCCTCTTTGGTTAACCATCATGCCAGGCACGGATACACCATCATGCCACCAGACATAATTGCTTACCGGAATGAGTTGGCCGAGGCGGAAGCCGCAGCCTAGGAGTGGGATGCTCCGGTGCCTCAGCCCAACTACTTTCCTTCAGGACCAGATGGATTCTTTGGATGGTGATCACCAAGCTAGGAAACGCCTAAGCTTGGGGAAGTACGTATTTCTCACTGACATTACATTCATGTTCACACACTTCATATAAATAGTCGGTGTTCATCATCTTTAACTGTATATCCATGTTAGCTTTATTTTCCCACCTTCTTCTTGTGTGTTTGAAAAACTTTGAAAATCCAAAAATACTTCTCGCTTCTTTTCGGTTTTTCTTTCCCGTTTAATTAGTTGTAGTACTAAAAAGAAAACCCCAAAAGATTTCCTTTGCATGTTGGGAGATTTCCCGTGTAAATAATTTTTCTCGTTCTTGTTTTTCCTTTGTTTATTTGCTTTCTTGAGAAAAACAAAAACTCCATAAATATTTCAGCGTGTTTCTCTGAATTTGTTTTCTTTTTATTGAGTCATGAATGGAGAAGACCACCATGAAAATGTTGAGTGGCTCCCATATGCTTTATTGTTGATCTAACAGAGAGCCAATATTATCTTGTCTTCTCTTTTGTATAAAACTGCCCCTACAGATTCCAACTTAGTTCACGACATTCTTGCACTATTATTATTATCACATCATTAGGTCGTGCACGTGAAAGGCAATAATGATGATATTTGATGAAGTGATCATGGTAAAGGAAGCTGGTATGAACTCTTCTTGTTTTCCGCTTTTCTAAATATGTTTAGCTCGTTCGTTCTCGATTCAGTATATCATGAGTGAACATGTTTATGATGATTTATCTTATGTTTCAACATGCATTAAAATGGTTATGATCCGGTATGGTAGTATGATATTTCCCTCTGAGTAATTCGAGCGGCTTGACTTGGCCCATGTGCAAACATGTAGTGGATTCAAAACCAATGCATCCTTCATGATGTTTAAATTTAGAGTGTTCATATCCTACTCATGCTATATTCAATGTTAATTATTCACAATGCATGATTATGATCGTTTTCGCTCTCTAGCTGGTCACTTCTCAATCTATTGCTAGCCTTCACCTGTACTAAGCGGGAATACTGCTTGTGCATCCAAAATCCTTAAACCAAGTTATTCCACTTGATACCACCATACCTACCTATATACGGTATTACCCTGTCGTTCCAAGTAAATTTGCATGTGCCACCTCTAATATTCAAATAAACATCTGTTTTGTGCACTCGTACCACTCATGGAGCGACGGGGCAGTGAGTATCTTCCATGCTAAGTGGGTTATTCTCAAGATGGGCGTTTATTTGCCAGTCATTGCACGAGAGAGGTTGGTAAAAAGGATGCCCAGTCCTGCAAAACAAAGTTAATTAAACAAAACTCCCGGGACAGTTGAAAAGATGGAGGGTATCCGTGGATTCGGTCAGCCAATGCTTGTGTATGTATGGTGGATGGGAGCAAACTTAACAATTCCGCTGGGGACCGCCAATAATGTGTTTAGCATGGAAGATATTGAAATCCTTTGTTGTGACGTTGATAGGAAAAATGCATCACCCAAAAACTATAATTTCAATCTTTTTTAAACCTTGAGCTCTGGCACCTCTGCAAGTCAATGCTTCCCTCTGCGATGGGCCTATCTATTTACTTTTATGTTGAGTCATCATCCTCTTACTAAAAGCACCAGACCGGAGAGCACTATTGTCATTTTTATGCATTGAGTCTAGTTAATGTTGGATGTGAGCATGACTGGATCTTTTCTACCCTAAATTATAATGTTTAGTCGCTACTTGAACCTCAGAGGTGCTCTGCATTTATGTTTTGCGGTCTCAGAAAGGGCTAGCGAAATACCATGTGACCATATTATATCATGATTGTTTTGAAAAATTGTTGGCATCTGAGATATCTTATTATTGCTCACTAGTTGGTTATTGATACGTCCACTTTGCATCATGCTTTTATATCGATATTTATTGCATTATGGGCTGTTATTACACATTATGGTACAATACTTATGCCTTTTCTCTCTTATTTTACATGGTTTACATGAAGAGGGAGAATGCCGGCAGCTGGAATTCTGGACTAGAAAAGGAGCAAATCTGAGATACCTATTCTGCACAACTCCAAAAGACCTGAAAACTTATGGAGAATTATTTTGGAATATATAAAAAATACTGGGCAGAAGAAATACCAGAGGGGGCCCACTAGGCAGTCACAAGCCATGGGGGGCGCCCTACCCCCCTGGGCGTGCCCTTGTGGCTTGTGGCCCACCCGGTAGCCCTCCGGTGCCCATCTTCTGCTATATGGAGGGTTTTGACCTGGAAAAAATCATAACAGAGCTTTCGGGGCGAAGCACCGCCGTCTCGAGGCGGAACTTGGGCAGAACCAATCTAGGTCTTCGGCGGAGCTGTCCTGCCTGGGAAACTTCCCTCCCGGAGGGGGAAATCGAAGCCATTGTCATCACCAACGATCCTCTCATCGAGAGGGGGTCAATCTCCATCAACATCTTCACCAGCACCATCTCCTCTCAAACCCTAGTTCATCTCTTGTATCCGATCTTTGTCTCAAAACCTCAGATTGGTACCTGTGGGTTGCTAGTAGTGTTGATTACTCCTTGTAGTTGATGCTAGTTGGTTTACTTGGTGGAAGATCATATGTTCAGATCCTTGATCATCATTAATACTCCTCTGATTATGAACATGAATATGCTTTGTGAGTAGTTACGTTTGTTCCTGAGGACATGGGATAAGTCTTGTTATAAGTAATCATGTGAATTTCGTATTCGTTAGATATTTTGATGAGATGTATGTTGTCTCTCCTCTAGTGGTGTTATGTGAACGTCGACTACATAACACTTCACCATTGTTTGGGCCTAGAGGAAGGCATTGGGAAGTAATAAGTAGATGATGGGTTGCTAGAGTGACAGAAGCTTAAACCCTAGTTTATGCGTTGCTTCGTAAGGGGCTGATTTGGATCCACATGTTTCATGCTATGGTTAGATTTTTCTTAATTCTTCTTTCGTAGTTGCGGATGCTTGCGAGAGTGGTTAATCATAAGTGGGATGCTTGTCCAAGTAAGGGCAGTACCCAAGCACCGGTCCACCCACATATCAAATTATCAAAGTAACGAACGTGAATCATATGAGCATGATGAAAACTAGCTTGACAGAAATTCCTATGTGTCCTCGGGAGCGCTTTGCTTTATATAAGAGTTCGTCCAGGCTTGTCCTTTGCTATAAAAAGGATTGGGCCACCTTGCTGCACCTTAGTTACACTTGTTACTTGCTACCCGTTACGAATTATCTTATCACAAAACTATCTGTTACCGATAATTTCAGTGCTTGCAGAGAATACCTTACTGAGAACTGCTTGTCATTTCCTTCTGCTCCTCGTTGGGTTCGACACTCTTACTTATCTAAAGGACTACGATAGATCCCCTATACTTGTGGGTCATCAAGACTCTTTTCTGGCGCCGTTGCCAGGCAGTGAAGCGCCTTTGGTGAGTGGAACTTGGTAAGGAAAAAATTTATATACTGTGCTGAAATTTACTGCCACTTGTTACTATGGAAAGTAATCCTTTAAGGGGCTTGTTCGGGGTATCTTCACCTAGACCGGAAGCAGAAAGAGTTGCCCCTCAACCTACTGAACCTACTGAAAATATTTATTATGAAATTCCTTCGGGTATGATAGAGAAACTGCTAGCTAATCCTTATGCAGGAGATGGAACACTACATCCTGATTTGCATCTAATCTATGTGGATGAAGTTTGTGGATTATTTAAGCTTGCAGGTTTGCCCGAGGATGTCGTCAATAAGAAGGTCTTTCCTTTATCTTTGAAGGAGAAGGCATTGACATGGTATATGCTATGTGATGATATTGGATCATGGAACTACAACCGATTGAAATTGGAATTTCATCAGAAGTTTTATCCTATGCATCTGGTTCATCATGATCGGAATTATATTTATAATGTTTGGCCTCGTGAAGGAGAAAGAATCGCTCAAGCTTGGGGGAGGCTTAAGTCAATGTTATATTCATGCCCCAACCATGAGCTCTCAAGATATATTATTATTCAGAATTTTTATGCTCGGCTTTCTCATAATGATCGATCCATGCTCGACACTTCTTGTGGTGGTTCCTTTATGAAGAAGGATATTGAATTCAAATGGGATTTATTGGAAAGAATTAAACGCAACTCTGAAGATTGGGAACTCGACGAAGGTAAGGAGTCAGGTATAAATCTGAAGTTTGATTGTGTTAAATCTTTTATAGACACCGATGCTTTTCGTGAATTTAGCACTAAATATGGACTTGACTCTGAGATAGTAGCTTCTTTCTGTGAATCTTTAGCTACTCATGTTGATCTCCCTAAGGAGAAGTGGTTTAAATATCATCCTCCCATTGAAGTGAAAGTAGTTGAACCTATTAAAGTTGAAGAGGAAACTATTACTTATAATGTTGATCCTGTTATTCCTACTGCTTATATTGAGAAACCACCCTTCCCTGTTAGGATAAAAGAACATGCTAAAGCTTCAACCGTGGTTCCTAAGAGTTGTATTAGAACACCTACACCCCCTGAACAAATTAAAGTTGAACCTAGTGTTGCTATGGTTAAAGATCTCTTGGTTGATAATATTGATGGGCATGTTATTCATTTCTGTGATGAAGCTGCTAGAATTGCTAGACCTGATACTAAGAGTAAACATAGACCTGTTGTTGGCGTGCCTGTTGTTTCTGTTAAAATAGGAGATCATTGTTATCATGGCTTATGTGATATGGGTGCTAGTGTGAGTGCAATTCCTTTTTTCCTTATACAAAGAAATTTTGCATGATATTGCACCAGTTAAACTAGAGGAAATTGATGTTACTATTAAGCTTGCTAATAGAGATACTATTGCACCAATGGGGATTATTACAGATGTTGAAGTCTTGTGTGGGAAAATAAAGTATCCTACTGATTTTCTTGTTCTCGGTTCCCCACAAGATGATTTTTGTCCCATTATATTTGGCAGACCCTTCTTGAATACTGTTAATGCTAGGATTGATTGTGAGAAAGAAACAGTTACTGTGAGTTTTGGGGATGTGTCTCATGAGTTCAATTTCTCTAAATTTCGTAGACAACCCCATGACAAAGAATTGCCTAGTAAAGATGAAATTATTGGTCTTGCTTCTATCGCTGTGCCTCCTACTGATCCTTTAGAACAATATTTGCTAGACCATGAAAATGATATGCATATGAATGAGAGGAATGAAATAGACAAAATTTTCTTTGATCAGCAGCCTATTTTGAAACACAACTTACCTGTTGAAATACTTGTGGATCCTCCTCCACCCAAGGGTGATCCCGTGTTTGAGCTTAAACAATTACCCGATACTTTGAAATATGCTTATCTTGATGAAAAGGAGATATATCCTGTTATTATTAGTGCTAACCTTTCAGAGCATGAAGAAAAGAGATTGTTGAAAACTCTGAGGAAGCATCGTGCTGCTATTGGATATACTCTTGATGATCTTAAGGGCATTAGTCCCACTCTATGTCAGCATAAAATTAATATGGAGCCTGATGCCAAACCAGTTATTGATCACCAACGACGGTTGAATCCTAAGATGAAAGAAGTGGTAAGAAAAGAAATACTAAAACTTTTGGAGGCAGGTATAATTTATCCTGTTGCTGATAGTAGATGGGTTAGTCCCGTTCATTGTGTCCCTAAGAAGGGAGGTATTACCGTTGTTCCTAATGATAAAAATGAATTGATCCCGCAAAGAATTGTTACAGGTTATAGAATGGTAATTGATTTTAGGAAATTAAATAAAGCTACTAAGAAAGATCATTACCCTTTACCTTTTATTGATCAAATGCTAGAAAGATTATCCAAACATACTCATTTTTGCTTTCTAGATGGTTACTCTGGTTTCTCTCAAATACCTGTATCAAGAGAGGATCAAGAAAAAACCACTTTTACTTGCCCTTTCGGTACCTTTGCTTATAGACGTATGCCTTTTGGTTTATGCAATGCACCTGCTACCTTTCAAAGATGTATGATGGCTATATTCTCTGACTTTTGTGAAAAGATTCTTGAGGTCTTCATGGATGATTTTTCCGTTTACGGAACTTCTTTTGATGATTGCTTGAGCAACCTTGATCGAGTTTTGCAGAGATGTGAAGAAACTAATCTTGTCTTGAATTGGGAAAAGTGCCACTTTATGGTTAATGAAGGTATTGTCTTGGGGCACAAGATCTCCGAAAGAGGTATTGAAGTTGATAAGGCTAAGGTTGATGCTATTGAAAAAATGCTGTGTCCCACGAACATAAGAGGTATAAGAAGTTTCCTTGGTCATGTTGGTTTCTATAGGAGGTTTATTAAAGACTTCTCTAAGATTTCTAGGCCTCTCACCAATCTTTTGCAAAAAGATATTCCATTCGTTTTTGATGATGATTGTGTTGAAGCATTTGAAATCCTAAAGAATGCCTTGATTTCCGCACCTGTTGTTCAACCACCTGATTGGAATCTACCCTTTGAAATCATGTGTGATGCTAGTGATTATGCTGTTGGTGCTGTTTTAGGACAAAGAGTTGATAAGAAATTAAATGTTATCCATTATGCCAGTAAAACTCTAGACAGTGCTCAAAGAAACTATGCTACTACTGAAAAGGATTTTTTAGCGGTCGTGTTTGCTTGTGATAAGTTCAGCCTTATATTGTTGATTCCAAAGTAACTGTTCACACCGATCATGCTGCTATTAAGTACCTTATGGAAAAGAAAGATGCTAAACCTAGACTTATTAGGTGGGTTCTTCTGCTACAAGAATTTGATTTGCATATTATTGATAGAAAGGGTGCTGATAACCCTGTGGCAGATAACTTGTCTAGGTTAGAAAATGTTCTTGATGACCCACTACCTATTGATGATAGCTTTCCTGATGAACAATCAGCTGTCATAAATGCTTCACATAATGCTCCATGGTATGCTGATTATGCTAATTACATTGTTGCTAAATTTATACCGCCTAGTTTCACATACCAACAAAAGAAAAAGTTCTTCTATGACTTGAGACATTACTTTTGGGATGATCCACACCTTTATAAAGAAGGAGTAGATGGTATTATTAGACGTTGTCTACCTGAGCATGAACAGGAACAGCTCCTACGCAAGTGTCACTCCGAGGCCTACGGAGGACACCACGCTGGAGATAGAACTGCACATAAGGTACTACAATCTGGGTTTTATTGGCCTACTCTCTTCAAGGATGCTCGTAAGTTTGTTTTGTCTTGTGAAGAATGTCAAAGAATTGGTAATATTAGTAGACGTCAGGAAATGCCTATGAATTACTCTCTTGTTATTGAACCATTTGATGTTTGGGGTTTTGATTATATGGGACCTTTTCCACAATCTAACGGGTATACTCATATTCTAGTTGCTGTTGATTATGTTACTAAGTGGGTAGAAGCTATTCCAACTAGTAGCGCTGATCATAACACTTCTATTAAAATGCTTAAAGAAGTTATTTTCCCTAGATTTGGAGTCCCTAGATATTTGATGACTGATGGTGGTTCACACTTTATTCACGGTGCTTTCCGTAAATTGCTTGCTAAGTATGATGTTAATCATAGAATTGCATCTCCGTATCATCCTCAGTCTAGTGGTCAAGTAGAATTGAGCAATAGAGAAATTAAATTGATTTTGCAAAAGACTGTTAATAGATCTAGGAAGAATTGGTCTAAGAAACTTGATGATGCATTGTGGGCTTATAGAACTGCTTATAAAAATCCTATGGGTATGTCTCCGTATAAGATGGTTTATGGTAAAGCTTGTCACTTACCTCTTGAGCTAGAGCATAAAGCTTATTGGGCAATTAAAGAGCTCAATTATGATTTCAAACTTGCTGGTGAGAAGAGGTTATTTGACATTAGCTCACTTGATGAATGGAGAACCCAAGCCTATGAGAATGCCAAGTTATTTAAAGAAAAGGTTAAGAGATGGCATGATAGAAGGATACAAAAGCGTGAATTTAATGTAGGTGATCATGTCTTGCTATACAATTCTCATTTAAGATTTTTTGCAGGAAAACTTCTCTCTAAGTGGGAAGGTCCTTACGTTATCGAGGAGGTATACCGTTCTGGTGCCATCAAGATCAACAACGCCGAAGGCACAAACCCGAAGGTGGTGAACGGTCAAAGAATTAAACATTATATTTCAGGTACTCCCATAAATGTTGAAACCAATGTTATCAATACCATAACCCCAGAGGAGTACATTAGGGAGACCTACCAGAACGTTTCAGACTCCGAAAAGGAATAGGTATGTGGTACGGTAAGTAAACCGACTCCAAAACTTTTTCAATGGCAATTTTTATCCGTTTTGGAATATTTAAAAAATTAGAAAAATTAATGGCAGTCCGAAAAGTGCACGAGGAAGCGACAAGCCAGGGGGGCGCGCCCTACCCCCCTGGGCGCGCCCCTGTGGCTTGTGGCTACCTCGTGTACCCTCCGGACTCCATTTTCTTGTGGAATACTCCTTCGGGTCGGTAAATATTCATTATATAATCTCCCGAAGGTTTTGACTATCGTATCACGACAATACCTCCTGTTTTCTCTTCAAGCTGTTTCTGCAGCAGATTTAGAGCAAGATGTCTTCGCAAGAGTCGGTCGGGGAGAACCGTTTCGGGCAGGCTACGGAGGAAGATATGGAGGCCGACTTGAAAAGGATAGATACCATGGAGGAAGACCAAGAAGTTACCTCTCATCCACAACCTAGAGCCATGCTGGAAGAACTTCAGAGCTCAGCAATCCCGCACTCGGTTATCCCTTCCAATGCTAAATTTCTTACTTATGAAAATATGAAAAAGAGTGTTGCTTCTTCCCCCGCAGCAATGAGACATCCATGGGTTAAAGGAGCTCTAACCATCACTGAAAAACTTCGCAAGGAAATAATGGATCTCAGACAGCAAAATAATAAGCTTGAGGAGGAGAATCGCATCCTGAAGGGCATCATCGCCAAGAATATAACATCACCACCTCCTAAGCAAGACAACTAAACACATGGGTATGGGCACTCCCCTTGGCTTGTGCCAAGCTTGGGGGAGGTGCCCCGGTATCGTATCACCATCACACCTTTTGTTTTTACTTTTATCGTTTTTCTTAGTTCGATCCTTTTGGTTATATCTTGATCTAGTAGAATGAATTTTTAGTGTGATCTTGTTTTGAATTTTGCTTTATATTCCCCCTATGTAAGCAAGTCCGAGAGCTATATAATAAAGAGTAGTTTTGAGTTGAGGGCTTTGCTTGTTTGATATGATCTTGATCTTGAGGAAAAAGAAATAGAAAGAAATATAGAATAAAAGCAAAGAGTACATATGTTAATCTTATGGGAAGTGATGACTTCACATATAAGAAGTATGTCGATTGAAACTTGTTGTGAGTTAACAAACATAGCTGTTGGTCATTGTGGCAATTAAAAGGAAGTAAGAAAGAAAGAGAGGTTCACATACAAATATATTATCTTGGACATCTTTTATGATTGTGAGCACTCATTAAAATATTATATGTTAAGAAGTTGATGTTGGACAAGGAAGACAACATAATGAGTTATGTTTGCTTATTTCCGAATAGAAGTTATATGGTTATAGATCCCTCAACATGTGTCGCTTGCTTCCACCTCATATCAGCCAAAACTTTCGCACCAAGTAGAGATACTACTTGTGCATCCAAACACCCTTAACCCAGTTTCGCCATGAGAGTCCACCATACCTACCTATGGATTGAGTAAGATCCTTCAAGTAAGTTGTCATCGGTGCAAGCAATAAAAAATTGCTCTCTAAATATGTGTGATCTATTAGTGTGAGGAAAATAAGCTTTATACGAACTTGTGATAGGGAAGAAATAAAAGCGACGGACTGCATAATAAAGTTTTCTATCACAAGGGGCAATATAAAGTGACGTTCTTTTGCATTAAGGGATTGTGCATCCAACTATAAAAGCGCATGACAACCTCTGCTTCCCTCTGCGAAGGGCCTATCTGTTACTTTTATTTTCTAGTACTTACCTTTATGCAAGAGTCGTGGTGATCTCCATCACTTTCTTTATTTCACCTTTATCTTTCGGCAATCGTCATGTGTTGGGCAATGATTTAGACACATATATCCACTTGGAAGTGGGCGAGCATGAGTTATTACTGTTAACATTACCCTCGAGGTAAATAGTTGGGAGGCAATACTATAAGCCCCTATCTTTCTCTGTGTCTGATTGAAACTTTGACCTCATAGGTACCTCGTGAGTGTTAGCAATTGTGAAAGACTAAAAGATGATTGAGTATGTGGATTTGCTTTACAAGATCTTATATTGACTCTTTCCTACGTTATGATAAATTGGAATTGCTTCAATGACTGAGATCATAGTTTGTTGGTTCTCAATAGAGTTCTTGATTCATACTTTATCTTGTGAATAAATTGTTACTTCAGCATAAGAAATTATATGTCAATATATGTTGCTGTTCTAAAGATGATCATGATGCCCTCATGTCCGTATTTTATTTTATCGACACCTCTATCTCTAAACATGTGGGCATATTTATCGATTTCGGCTTTCGCTTGAGGACAAGCGAGGTCTAAGCTTGGGGGAGTTGATACGTCCACTTTGCATCATGCTTTTATATCGATATTTATTGCATTATGGGCTGTTATTACACATTATGGTACAATACTTATGCCTTTTCTCTCTTATTTTACAAGGTTTACATGAAGAGGGATAATGCCGGCAGCTGGAATTCTGGACTGGAAAAGGAGCAAATCTGAGATACCTATTCTGCACAACTCCAAAAGTCCTGAAAACTTACGGAGAATTATTTTGGAATATATAAAAAATACTGGGCAGAAGAAATACCAGAGGGGGCCCACTAGGCAGTCACAAGCCATGGGGGGGCGCCCTACCCCCCTGGGCGTGCCCTTGTGGCTTGTGGCCCACCTGGTAGCCCTCCGGTGCCCATCTTCTGCTATATGGAGGGTTTTGACCTGGAAAAAATCATAACAGACCTTTCGAGGCGAAGCACCGCCGTCACGAGGCGGAACTTGGGCAGAACCAATCTAGGTCTTCGGCGGAGCTGTCCTGCCTGGGAAACTTCCCTCCCGGAGGGGGAAATCGAAGCCATTGTCATCACCAACGATCCTCTCATCGAGAGGGGGTCAATCTCCATCAACATCTTCACCAGCACCATCTCCTCTCAAACCCTAGTTCATCTCTTGTATCCGATCTTTGTCTCAAAACCTCAGATTGGTACCTGTGGGTTGCTAGTAGTGTTGATTACTCCTTGTAGTTGATGCTAGTTGGTTTACTTGGTGGAAGATCATATGTTCAGATCCTTGATCATCATTAATACTCCTATGATTATGAACATGAATATGCTTTGTGAGTAGTTACGTTTGTTTCTGAGGACATGGGATAAGTCTTGTTATAAGTAATCATGTGAATTTCGTATTCGTTAGATATTTTGATGAGATGTATGTTGTCTCTCCTCTAGTGGTGTTATGTGAACGTCGACTACATAACACTTCACCATTGTTTGGGCCTAGAGGAAGGCATTGGGAAGTAATAAGTAGATGATGGGTTGCTAGAGTGACAGAAGCTTAAACCCTAGTTTATGCGTTGCTTCGTAAGGGGCTGATTTGGATCCACATGTTTCATGCTATGGTTAGATTTATCTTAATTCTTCTTTCGTAGTTGCGGATGCTTGCGAGAGTGGTTAATCATAAGTGGGATGCTTGTCCAAGTAAGGGCAGTACCCAAGCACCGGTCGACCCACATATCAAATTATCAAAGTAACGAACGCGAATCATATGAGCATGATGAAAACTAGCTTGACAGAAATTCCCATGTGTCCTCGGGAGCGCTTTGCTTTATATAAGAGTTCGTCCAGGCTTGTCCTTTGCTATAAAAAGGATTGGGCCACCTTGCTGCACCTTAGTTACACTTGCTACTTGCTACCCGTTACGAATTATCTTATCACAAAACTATCTGTTACCGATAATTTCAGTGCTTGCAGAGAATACCTTACTGAGAACTGCTTGTCATTTCCTTTTGCTCCTCGTTGGGTTCGACACTCTTACTTATCGAAAGGACTACGATAGATCCCCTATACTTGTGGGTCATCAGTTATGTATTTCCATGAGTGAATATGATGTTTAGTTGTTATCATGGGTATGGTTATTTATAATTTATGCTGAAAACTTGAACACTAGCTAAGCATGTGTATAATGACGAGAGAAAAAGAGTTTGTAAAAGTTTCCTTTATCACTTTCAGTTTATCAACTAAATTGCTTGAGGACAAGCAACGAGTTAAGCTCGGGGGAGTTGATACGTCTCAAACGTATCTACTTTTCCAAACACTTTTTCTCTGGTTTTGGACTCTAATTTGCATGATTTGAATGGAACTAACTAGGACTGATGTTATTTTCAGCAGAACTACCTTGGTGTTATTTTTGTGCAGAAATAAAAGTTCCTGGAATTGGACGAAACTTTTTGTGAATTATTTTTGGAATAAATAATGAATTATGGTGCTAAGATCCACCGGAGGGGGGGGCTGCCTATGGGCCACAAGCCAACACGGTGCGCCCACCCCCCTAGGCGCGCCCTAATGGCTTGTGGGGCCCACGTGGCTCCCCCGACGCTAAATCCACTCCTATAAATTCACATCTTTGGAGAAAAAAATAAGAGAGCAGATTTCATTGTGTTTCACGTGACAGAGCCGCCGCCACCTCCTGTTCTTCCTTGGGAGAGCTGATCTGGAGTTCGTTTAGGGCTCCGGAGAGGTGGATTCGTCCCCGTCGTCATCACCAACCCTTCTTCATCAACACCTCCATGATGCTCACCACTAGGAGTGAGTAATTCCTTTGTAGGCTTGCTGGACGGTGATGGGATTGGATGAGATTGATCATGTAATCGAGTTAAGTTTGATAGGGCTTGATCCCTAGTATCCACTATGTTCTGAGATTGATGTAGCTATGACTTTGCTATGCTTAATGCTTGTCAGTAGGGCCCGAGTGCCATGATTTCAGATCTGAACCTATTATGTTTTCATGAATATAACAGTGATTTGGATCCTATCTTGCAAGTTGTATGCACCTATTATGTGTCTTGATCCGCATACCCCAAGGTCACAATAATTGGGATTCTTTCCGGTGATTGTCGTGGTTTGAGGAGTTCATGTATTCACCATGTGTTAATGCTTTGTTCCGGTTCTCTATTAAAAGGATGCCTTAATATCTCTTATTTTCCATTAGGAGCCCGCTGCCACGGGAGGGTAGGACAGAGATGTCATACAAGTTCTTATCGCAAGCACGCAGGACTATATACGGAATACATGCCTACATTACATTGATGAATTGGAGCTAGTTCTGTGTCGGCCTAGGGTGTAACTGTTACATGATTGACGTCATCTAAATCATTATCCATCACCTATCCAGGTTCCTACGCTTTACATATATGGAATCTTGCTAAGTTACTATTGCTGCTGCTACTGTCACAATTGCTACAAAATTACCGCTGTCACTACTACTATTACTTTTGCTGCTATTACTTGCCATGCTACTAAAACTTTGCTGCAGAGAGAAATCTGATACGTCTCCAACGTATCGATAATTTATGAAGTATTCATGCCATATTCATCTATGTTTACTATACTTTTATATGGTTTTGATGCACTTTATATGATTTATTTAGAACTAACCCGGACTGACGCTGTTTTCAGCAAAATTATGGTGGTGTTGTTTTTGTGCAGAAAATGAAAGTTCTCCGAATCGCCCGAAACTTTTTGGTGACTTTTTCTAGACCAAATAAGCAATATTTGAGCGAAGAACCACCGGAGAAGAGCCACGAGGTGGGCACAATCCACCAGGGCGCGCCAGAGGGCCCAGGCGCGCCCTGGTGTCTTGTGCCCTCCTCGTGGCCCATCTTGGCGTGAAACCGACGCCCAAAAATTCTATATATATATAGAAACCACCAGAAATAACCCTAGACTCTCCGTTCCATCGCCGCAACTCTCTGTATCCACGAAAAACCAATCTGGAGGCGTTCCAGTACCCTGCCGGAGAGGGGAATCCATCTCCGGTGGCCATCTTCATCATCCCGGCGGAGGCCATGACGAGGAGGGAGTAGTCCACCCTCGGGGCTGACGGTATGTACCTGTAGCTATGTGTTCAATCTCTCCCTCGTGTTCTTGAGATGTCACAATCTTGATGTATCACGGGCTTTGTTAATATGTGACACCCTGATTTTTGGCAACTTTTTCTTTTCGAAATCTCTTTGGTTTTACTTGCATTTTGGTTGGTTTTCCAGTCCACTATGGGCTTATGAATCCTTGAATTTTTTCCCATGTAACCCAAAACCCTCAACACCTTGCCAAAACATTTCCACACCTTTCCTGGATTAATTTCCAATATTTGATCTTTTCCAATAATTTATTTCCTTCCTTTGGGAATTATGTCATCACTATGGGTTGTGAAGCAACCTATAGTTTGGATGCTCAATAAAATCCCAAACTTTTTTCACACCTTCTTATCATCATATAATCCCATAATCTTCAAAAACATTCCATAGTCCAATACAAAATTTTTGCCAGAATAATTATTTCCTCTCTGGTCAGAATTGGTCAGTTGTGAAGCAGCTCCCATTTCCCTAGCTCAGAAAATTCTCAATATATTCTCTGAGATACTAGGAATCCTATCTAGCCACAATATCCAAGAATATCATCTGGTCCAGTACAAATTTTCAGCAGCAAAATTCTGACAAGTTTCTGCTCATTCCAAACCTCTGTGAAGGAAGTACTAGCTAGAGATGCCCAAGTGCGCTGAAATTTGTATGGCATGTGGGCACTACCAAATGACCTCCCTCCACCAAGTTTCATCATCAGGAGATCATCTATATGAGTGCCTCAAGCTCACCTTGTTTCTGGACCAGTATGGTAGTTTACACATGAACTATATTCAAATCTTATTCAAACCCTTTCAAATTTGGCCAGTTTGTAGTCCTTCTAACCCAGATCACTCTAGACATCTCCATTGGCTTCATTCACAGCTCACCACCTCTCCAGATCTCCCTCAAGTTTGCTGTCAGAATCTGTAGCTGAAGCTACCCTTCACTTCAGACTGAATCCAGCCAAACCAGAGGTGCAGGTGAGCTAAATGATCGAAAGACGAGGCAGTGGACAAGGCGCGCCAGGCTTGCGTGGCCTCGTGGTGGCCGCATCCGTGGTGAGCACGGCACTAGCATGCCAGTGCACGCGCTCTGTGCGACGCCCGCTTCGGGTGTGGTCATTCGGGCACTGTGTCACCCGTGGCGCCGAAATCGCCCTCGACGGCCGCCACGGCGCCCGGGCACTGTGTCACCCGTGGCTGCACTGTGGCCGAGCGGCGCGTCGCCTTCCTCCGCTTGCCTCCACCCGCATTAACTTTCCCCCCTGCTCTCTCCCGTCTCATCAACGCTCCCGGCCAGCCAGCGCAACGTCCTTGCGCCGGCGACGTGGCCTGAGCCTTGCCGTTTCCAGATAGCGCGCCTGCCTTCGCCTCTCGCCTATATAAAGCCTCAGCCAGCCCCTCCGAGCTCATCAGCTCACCACCTCCGCCTCCAATCGACCTCCCAAGTAACGAGCCACGGACGAGAGGCCCTCTGGCCTCGAGCTTCGCCGGAGATCCGCCGCCGCCCAAGCTCTGCCACCCAGCCACCTCACTCCACCTCAGCTCCAACCGACCGCACCTCCGTACTGAGTAAGCTTCCTTGGTCCTTCTCGACCCCTTGCCCAGCCAAATCATCGCCGGAATCGCCGTCCCCGTCGATACCCGAATGCCGCCGCCGCCGGATAAGAAGGGGTCAACACCGTCCGGTCATCTCTCGTCACGCTGCGGGTACGTACGTGCTCGCCGTCGTGCGCTCGTTCCATCCCCGCGGTCGCCAGACCTCGCCGCCGTCTCTATCGCCGGCGACCATCGCCGGAGCGCCGCGGTGCTCGGTTCTCTCTCTTCCCTTTTAAAATCCGACCGAAGGGCCCCACCTGTCAGCGGCTCAAACCCGCGCCCAAAGCGGTATAAGTGGAGGCACCCCTCCACTTTACGTCTCCGACGTGGCTCGCTGTGGGTTTTTCTGTATTTAGTTTAATTCCAATTTTAAAACAGGTTTGACCAGTAACTTTGACCTTGAATAACTTTTTATTTATAGGTCCAATTCTGTTGATTCTTTTTTGCATTGAGTTTGTATTGAACTCCTTTATTTTCTGACCAAAGTTGGTATTTTTCCAATATTCACAGAATTTCTGGTTAACAAAAAGGCTTTATGTGACATTTCTTTTTGCCAGTTAAAAATATTTTCAGAAGGAAATCTTTGTGGATTTGAAGACCAGGAGTTCTTGGGCAACCCAACAGAGCAAGGCAAGCCAGGACACCCATTTCATGAAGCATTTCAATAGCATTGCATATTTCAATGCATTATGTTTATTTATTTACTATATGATAATTCATAGCAATTTAATTTAAATACCTAAGTATTGTGATGAACCACTATGTTTGCTAGATGAACTTAGTTGGTTGATCTTGAGTCACCTGTCCGGGCTTATCCGTGCAACCACATTTGTCGGTATGGGACGGCCTTGACTTGGTCTGGCCCCATGCTCTTTCACCGGTACCTCCAGACAGGGAGGATTATGCGTGCGTGCTACCCTAATCAGGTAGGCCGCGATAACCCTGTGAGCCCAGTTGAGTTTTGTGCCGGCGTCCCCGTTTGGGACAGTTTAGTTTAGCCACGATGGTGGCAGGTGTCACGAGGTGACACAAGGGCCACCCAGGGCAGGACTCCGGGGGAGGATGAATGCCGGTGGTACGATGGGAGGGTCACGGGTCAGGCAGGTTTCGTTGGAGCAACGCTGGTCCACCCGAATGGGATCACGAGGCCAGGCGCTCCATGGTGTGGGTAAAGTGTGCAACCTCTGCAGAGTGTAAAATATATTCGAATAGCCGCGTCCACGGTATTGGACAGCCCGTCCAGACCTCACTAGGTGGTCAACCGTAACAGTGATGATAATGATGGAAGAACTCGTCTTGTGTTCGGAAGTACTCGTTGGCTTATGAGTATTCCGAGGATTGTGGGACAACCCAAAAGAGATTAAGTTAGGTAGCTGATGACAGTAAGTGAATCACTTAAGAATTTAACATGATTACCATGCTATTGTTTGCTGCATTACTTGGTTGTCGTGAGCTTGCGAGTACATTCAAAGTACTCACTTGGCGTATCATGCCAGATGCAGGAGAAGCCGAGGACGGAGGTCCCGATGGTTCATGCTACGCTAACTAGGATGTGTCCTCAGCAGTGTCCCTGTGGATGGAGTTTCCGCTATGTCCCGCTACGCCGTAGAAGTACCTAGTAGTTCTGAGGCCCTGCTATGTTTCATAAATAATGTAGATATTGTCATAGCACCAGGTGTGCCTTTGGCCTCGCTATCTATGTAAAATATGAGCTTGTACCCGAAGTTTATCAATAAAGATCAGTTCTGTTCTATTCCAAGTTGTTGTGTGTTTCCAGAAGACATGATCTCTGGGTTGGAAACACAGGTAATCCGGTTCTCTGAGCCGGGGTGCCACATAATATAGTTGGATCATATGGTGTGTTTCCCTCTCTATCTTGTTAAGATGAATTGAGTTTTCCCTTTAAGATTTCGTTATGTTGGATTGAATATGGGATTTGAGAACACTTGATATATGTCTTGCATGTGGATACCCGTGGTGACAATGGGGTGTTCTATTGATTCACTTGATATATGTTTTGGTACTCAACTTGCGGATTCCCGAGGTGACATTGGGATAATCTATGCATAGGGGTTGATACACGTTCTTGTCCTACTTTCTCCGGTAGAAATCTTGGGGCACTCTTTGAGGTTCTTTGTGTTGGATTGAGTATTATGAATCTGAAATTGTTTGATGCGTATCGTATAATTAACTGATGGATACTTGTGGTGACATTGGAGTATCTAGGTGACATTAGAGTTGGTTGATGCGTATCATATGGTGTTATTCTAGTACGAACTCTTAGATAGATCGATCGGAAAGGATAACTTGGTTATTTTAGTACGAACTCTTGGATAGATCGATCGGAAAGGATAACTTGGTTATTTTAGTACAAACTCTTGAATAGATCGATCGGAAAGGATAAATTTAAGGTGGTTTCGTACCCTACGAACAATTTCTTCTTATGTTCTCCGCTAGATAAGAAGTTTGGAGTGATTCTTCATTGCACGTTGAGGGATGGTTATGTGATCCAATTATATTAGCGTTGTTGAGAGATTGCACTAGCGAAAGTACGGACCCTAGGCCTTGTTTTCAAGCATTGCAATACCGTTTGTGCTCACTTTTGTTACTTGCTACCTTGCTGTTTTTATATTTTCAGATTACAAAAACCCTATATCTACCATCCATATTGCACTTGTATCACCATCTCTTCGCCGAACTAGTGCACCTATACAATTTTCCATTGTATTGGGTGTGTTGGGGACACAAGAGATTTCTTGTATTTGATTGCAGGGTTGTTTGAGAGAGACCATCTTCATCCTACACCTCCCACGGATTGATAAACCTTAGGTCATCCACTTGAGGGAGAATTGCTACTGTCCTACAAAACTCTGCGCTTGGAGGCCCAACAAAGTCTACAAGAATAAAGTTAGGTAGTAGACATCAAGCTATTTTCTGGCGCCGTTGCCGGGGACGTGAGTCCTTGAAGGTATATCTTTAGATCTTGCAATTAAATATTTTAGTTTCTTGTTTTCACTAGTTTGGTTTTATAAAAGAAAATTATAAAAAATGGAGTTTAGGTTGCATCATTTGTTTCGTCTTTATAAAGTCTTTCGTGAAAACAAGGATTCAGAAAATTGTGCTCAATTGGTAGAGGAAGAAATTATGAAAATACTTGATGAGAATTCCTTGAATGATGAGCATGATAGAAATATTGTTAGTATGAATTCTCTGAATATCCATGATGCTAATGATATGCAAAGCCACAAGCTTGGGGATGCTATGTTTGATGAAGATGATATTTTTAGTCCCCCAAGTTTGGATGAGAAAATTTATTATGATGATGGCATGCCTCCTATATATGATGATTATGATGATGACATGTATGATATAAAGAGTGATAGTAACCATGAAACTTGTCATCATGATTTTAATATTGAATGTGGTTATGTCAATCAAGTGCCTCATGATAGTTATTTTGTTGAGTTTGCTCCCACTACTATGAATGAGAAGAAAATTGCTTATGTGGAGAGTGATAAATTGTCTATGCTTGTAGATCATGAAAAGAATGATTTATGTGATAGTTATATTGTGGAATTCCTTCATGATGCTACTGAAAATTATTATGAGGGAGGAACATATGCTTGTAGGAATTGCAATAATATCATGTTTCCTCTCTATGTGCTCAAAGTTTTGAAGTTACGCTTGTTTTGCTTTCCTATGCTAGTTGATTCTTGCTCCCAGAAATTGTTTGCTCACAAAATCCCTATGCATAGGAAGTGGGTTAGACTTAAATGTGCTTGTCATGAGATTCATGATGCTCTCTTGCATGTTTCAATTACTACTTTTTATGTGAGCACCATTGAAATCATCATGCTTAGCTAAAAAGCCATTAAAGAAAAGCGCTTGTTGGGAGACAACCGAACACTTTTGCTTTCTGTTTTTGTGTGTTCACATGATTAAGCTACTGTGGTAATCATGTTTTGTGTCTTATATTTCAATAAAGTGCCAAGTAAAGCCTTTGGGATGACTCACAAGATGAGTAGAATTGATGTTGAACCAAAACAGAAACTTTTGACTCATTGACAGGAATTTTCATTTTTTACTTGAGCGTGATAATGATATGAAATTTTTACACAGTCTTCATATACAAATTCTTCAGGTTTTTCTAATTTTTCAGAATGTTTGGAGACAGGGAAGTATGGCTATACTACAGATCTTCACAGACTGTTCTGTTTTTGACAGATTCTGTTTTGCATGCATAGTTTGCTTGTTTTAGTGTTTCCATAGCTTATATTTAGTGGTATAAATTATGGGAATGATAGAATACAGTAGATATCATGTGGGAACAATTATGAATCTTGTCTTGACAGTACCTAAGTGAATGATTTATCTTTATTACACTAACCCTTCTCACAAAGTTCCGTTAAGTTTTGTGTGATTGAAGTTTTCAAGTTTTGGGTGAGACACCGATATGACGAGAATAAGGAGTGACAAGAACCTAAGCTTGGGGATGCCCGAGGAATCCCCAAGGAAATATCCAAGGAAGACTCAAGCGTCTAAGCTTGGGGATGCCCCGGAAGGCATCCCCTCTTTCGTCTTCAACACCATCGGTATATCTTACTTGGATCTATATTTTTATTCGTCACATAATATGAGTTTTGCTTGGAGCGTCATTTTATTTTGTTATTTTCTGTTAGGTTTTATTTATAATCTTGTTTTTCAATAAGAAGTTCCAAGAATTGTCTTTAGGATGCTTGAATTGCATGTTTGATGTGGGCTGTGTAAAAACAGAAACTTTTGCTGTAGTGTTTGAATTTTCATATTTTACTGGAACGTGGAAAGTTTCTGAAATTTTTACACAGTATTTTCATATAAATTTTTTAGCCTGTCCTAAAATTTCATAATTTTTTTAGTTACAGAAGTGCACTGGTTTAATAAATTGCTACAGACTGTTCTGTTTGGACAGATTGCTGTCATAGTTTTGTTATCTACTTATCCTATTGTTTCCATAGCCAATATTGGTAGATATAAATTATGGAAATGATAGTAAAAAGTAGATGATGTTTTAAATTATTATGCAACTTGTCTTGGCAGTACATAAAGAGTTGATTTATTATTATGTGTACTAACCTATCTCACGAGTTCTTTTCGAGTTTTGTGTGGATGAAGTTTTTGAGAATAGGTGAAACCATGATATGAGAGGATTGAACGAGATACAAAAGTTTAAGCTTGGGGATGCCCAAGGCACCCCAAGTAAATATTTGAAGAAGTCTCAAGCATCTAAGATTGGGGATGCTACGCATCCCACCTCTCTTCATCAACAATTATCGGTTAGCCTATGTTGAGCCTAAATTTTTATTCGTTCACATGATGCGTGCTATTCTTGGAGTGCTATTTTTATTTTGCTTGCTGTTTAATAAAATAATCAGATCTGAAAATGTTTATTGAGAGAGAGTCCTCACATAGCTACTTTATTGTTTGACTACTCATTGATCTTCACTTATATCTTTTGAGAGTAGTTTAATGTTTACTCTTGTGCTTCACTTATATCCTATGAGTAAATTGTGAATGAATTGAATATCATAAATCTGAAATTATTAATGTGCTTTATGCTTAGTAGTAGTTTCACATCTGGTTTATAAAGTAAAATCTATTGAAGTTTGACAATCATCAAATTGGTCATACAAGCAATTCATGAATGATTACTATAAGAAAGAGAACTTTCACATACAAATATATTATCTTGGACATCTTCTATGATTGTGAATACCCATTAATTATTTTCAAACTTGAGCAAATTAGTTGAAGTTGGACAAGGAAGACAACGTAATGAGTTATGGTTGTGTATATTTGCATAGAAGTTATATTGTTATGGATCCTCCAACATGTGGTGCTTGTTTAGAACGTTTTGCTAGCCAACACTTCGTACTAAGTAGAGATACTACTTGTGCATCCAAATCCTTGAGCCAAGTTTCTTCCATGAGAGTCCACTATATCTACCTATATGCGGTATTACCCTACCGTTCCAAGTAAATTTGCATGTGCCACCTCTAAAATTTCAAATGAGCATCTGTTTTGTGTGCCTGGACCGCTCATGGAGCGACGGGGGGTGGTCAGTATCTTCCATGTTAAGCGGGTTATTCTCATGATGAGTTTTTATTCACTCGTCCTTGCACGAGAGGGGCGGTAATAGGGATTCCCAGTCCCGAAATAAAAAAAATGCAAATAAATAAACAAAACTCCCCGAGGAATGTTGTTGGTATGTACGGTACCCGTGGATTTGGCTAGCCGTGGAGTGTGTTTGTTGGTGGAGGGGGAGTAAACCTTTACTTTTACCGCTTGGGAACCGCCGCTAATGTGTTTAACATGGAAGATATTGATAACTCTTGGTCGTAACGTTGACAGGAAGGGTGCACCTCCCAAAATTATATTTATCTCTCATTTAAGCTTTGAGCTCTGGCACCTTTGCAAATCCCTGTTTCCCTCTGTGAAGAGACAATCTATTTACTTTCATGTTATTTACTTTTCATGTTGAGTCAACCTCTTATTCCAACCTACTTCTATTAGTGGGCAAGAATCATGTGGTGGGGAAAGATCCAAACATATATATCCACTCAAATATATTTGATCATGATTTATTATTGTTGACAATTATCTTTATGATAAATATGTTGGGAGGCGAAACATTAAGCCCCTATCTTTCTCTGTGTTCGATGGATGCCATTTGTTCTAAAAATATGCTTTGAGTACCAGCAATCATAGAAGACTATATGATGATGGAATATGTGGAGCTCTTACTTAGACTTTGTTGAGAATAAGTTCAATTGCAATTGTTTGGTGACTAAGAACATAGGTTGTTAAGTTTCAAGAGAATTCATTGTTTGAACCATAACATGCGAATTGGTTGCTACTTTATCATGATGAGTTTTATGAGAAAGAGTTGTTGTTATGATGCTAAGAAATGTGGTTGAAATTATCATTGATCAAACTTATGCACTATGCTAGCATTCACACTTCATAAATTATTTATTTTATCATTTACCTACTCGAGGACGACTAGGAATTAAGCTTGGGGATGCTGATACGTCTCCAACGTATCGATAATTTATGAAGTATTCATGCCATATTCATCTATGTTTACAATACTTTTATATGGTTTTGATGCACTTTATATGATTTATTTATAACTAACCCGGACTGACGCTGTTTTCAGCAGAATTACCGTGGTGTTGTTTTTGTGCAGAAAATGAAAGTTCTCGGAAGCGCCCGAAACTTTTTGGTGATTTTTTCTAGACCAAATAAGCAATATTGGAGCGAAGAACCACCGGAGAAGAGCCACGAGGTGGGCACAACCCACCAGGGTGCGCCAGAGGGCCCAGGCGCGCCCTCGTGTCTTGTGCCCTCCTCGTGGCCCATCTTGATGTGAAACCGACGCCCAAAAATCCTATATATATAGAAACCACCAGAAATAACCCTAGACTCTCTGTTCTGCCGCCGCAACTCTCTGTATCCACGAAAAACCAATCTGGAGGCGTTCCAGTACCCTGCCGGAGAGGGGAATCCATCTCCGGTGACCATCTTCATCATCCCGGCTAAGGCCATGACGAGGAGGGAGTAGTCCACCCTCGGGGCTGAGGATATATACCTATAGCTATGTGTTCAATATCTCTCTCTCTCGTGTTCTTGAGATGTCACGATCTTGATGTATCACGGGCTTTGTTAATATAGTTGGATCATATGGTGTGTTTCCCTCTCTATCTTGTTGTGATGAATTGAGTTTTCCCTTTGAGATTTCGTTATGTTGGATTGAATATGGGATTTGAGAACACTTGATATATGTCTTGCATGTGGATACCCGTGGTGACAATGGGGTGTTCTATTGATTCACTTGATATATGTTTTGGTACTCAACTTGCGGATTCCCGAGGTGACATTGGGGTAATCTATGCATAGGGGTTGGTACACGTTCTTGTCCTACTTTCTGCGGTTGAAATCTTGGGGCACTCTTTGAGGTTCTTTGTGTTGGATTGAGTATTATGAATCTGAAATTGTTTGATGTGTATCGTATAATTAACTCATGGATGCTTGTGGTGACATTGGAGTATCTAGGTGACATTAGAGTTGGTTGATGCGTATCATATGGCGCT
Organism: Elymus sibiricus; assembly: GCA_039707655.1. NCBI lineage: Eukaryota > Viridiplantae > Streptophyta > Magnoliopsida > Poales > Poaceae > Elymus > Elymus sibiricus. The sequence continues at coordinate 138,330,166 of CM077667.1, read as the reverse complement.
ATTCTAGTACGAACTCTTAGATAGATCGATCGGAAAGGATAACTTGGTTATTTTAGTACGAACTCTTGGATAGATCGATCGGAAAGGATAACTTGGTTATTTTAGTACAAACTCTTGAATAGATCGATCGGAAAGGATAACTTTAAGGTAGTTTCGTACCCTACAAACAATTTCTTCTTATGTTCTCCGCTAGATAAGAACTTTGGAGTGATTCTTCGTTGCACGTTGAGGGATGGTTATGTGATCCAATTATATTAGCATTGTTGAGAGATTGCACTAGCGAAAGTACAGACCCTGGGCCTTGTTTTCAAGCATTGCAATACTGTTTGTGCTCACTTTTGTTACTTGCTACCTTGCTGTTTTTATATTTCCAGATTAAAAAAACCTATATCTACCATTGATATTGCACTTGTATCACCATCTCTTCGCCGAACTAGTGCACCTATACAATTTGCCATTGTATTGGGTGTGTTGGGTACACAAGAGATTTCTTGTATTTGATTGCAGGGTTGTTTGAGAGAGACCATGTAACACCCCAAAAATCGGGTTATCGATTTTTGTGCTGTTATTCCTTCCTAGCTTTTCTCTCTCGAATTTTTCCTCTGGAATTTGGCAAGTGACCAGGTATATCCAATCAATCCTCAAACTCTCAGTGCTTTTCCTATGCCCATGTGCCAGTCAACCCTCCGTCAGTAAACCCCGAGCCTCATTCCAATCCTAGTTCCGAATTATTGGAACTGGAAATCCTACCTTTGTGTCTACAAAGGAGCTATCATTTTCCTTGCTCTGTTGATCCTCCCAAAATTTCCAGAGACCCTTCTTCTCTCATAAACCCTAGATGTGCAAAAATATTGCCAACTCATATGCAATATTTTCCCTCTAGAATTAATTCCTTATTCTGCCTTTATGAGGAATTAAATCCCGGAAAATATCTATCCATCTCCAGAGTTCATGAAAATTTGTGGAGATATTCTCTGTGGATATATTGAGCTCTCATAAAAATATTGGCCATAATTAAATTAGGTAAATTGCCTTTTCCTATTTAAAGCCAATATGTCAATTTGGGGCCTTTCCAAAGGAACTACCATTTTGGTAACCAGGAAAAATCCCAAATAATTTGTGGAGCTTCTCATATCCATATCTTCATCAATCCCATCAAAATATAAAGTTCCCCAATTCAAATTTTGAGCACCACTTCCATTTGCAAATTATGTCCAGATTTCCCATTTGCAAAGGAAGTGCATGATTCCTTGATCTTCTTGGGCTAAAACTTTGCAGGGTAATTAATTATGATAAATTACCCTTGTCCTACAAAAATTAGCCCATTCCATCTAGCCAATCTTCCTCAGCAATTTATTCAAGTTTCTGTCCATATTGGAGCACTGTGAAGGAAGTACCATTTCCACTTATGCAAATGGTATGAAACTTTTACAGTGACTTCATATGCCTAAATAATTGGTCTCCTCCAAGTTTGAGCCATTTTCATCTAGCAAATTCCTCAGAACCATCTGATTTCTATTTCTGTTCAGTCTGGCACTTTGTGAAGGAAGTGCTTGATTCCTTGATTCAATTGAGCTGAAATTTGGCAGGGAAGTACATATTCATATATTACTTCTGTAAACCAAAAATCAGCTCAACTCTCCAAGCCAATATTTTCCCATAATTTTCTCAAGTTTCTGACCAGATTGCATCTCTGTGAAGGAAGTACCATCATAGATGATCAATTTGATATGAAACTTGTTCAGCTATCTCTCATGACCAAATAATCTCTCTATAACAAAAATCATCCATATCCATCTAGCCATTTGACCCCAGATCTCTCATTTTCAAATCTGGTCAGACTGCCAAGTTACAAAGGAAGTGCTATCTAGAATGGTTTGTTTGAGCTGAGACTTTGCCAAGCCAATGACCCTAGTAGATAATTGACCTCTGCCCAAGACCAGGCCAAGAGGAGCACTGTGGTGGCCACACCACAGCACAAACAGGTTGCTGTTGGCAACTGTTTGACCACGATGAAAGAGTCACGGGTCAGGCAGGTTTTGTTGAAGCAACGCTGGTCCACCCGAGTGGGATCACGAGGCCAGATGCTTCATGGTGTGGGTAAAGTGCGCAACCTCTGCAGAGTGCAAAATCTATTCGAATAGCCGAGTCCACGGTATTGGACAGCCCGTCCAGACCTCACTAGGTGGTCAACCACGGTAATGGTGATAATGATGGAAGAACTCATCTTGGGAAGACAGCAGATGATGTCGGGTATATGATAGGTTAGCCAGAGAATGGCTATAGGATGAAGTGGTCGGATGGCCACATGTTTTGGATTGGATTTAAGTCAGTTCAGGTTGGATCATGAGTATGTCGAGGGTTGTGGGACAACCCAGAAGAGAGTAAGTTGGTATTCGGTACAGTAAGTATTCTAAGCATTTAGTGTGATCTTGCCATAGATTATATGCCTGATCCTTAATATGCCATGCTTGATCCATGCTTTCCTTGTTAGAATTCATGCCATGCTTAGGATTAATTCATGCATAGCATAGGGCTTGCTTCGTCATCTGTTCGTTTGGATGCTATGTATTTGGTTGTCTTGCGAGTACATTCAAAGTACTCACCTGGCCTTGCACGTGGCCAGTTGCAGGAGAAGATCCGCCGTGCTAGATCGTAACCTAGCCAGTCCTGTGCGTTATGGAGCCCAGCCAGAGACGTCGTTGCCCCTGAACCAAGACCCCTGCTGCCATTTAGTTAGCCTTGGAGTTATGTAATATTGTTGTAATCAACAGTATTGTAATACTCCATTATAAATAATAAAGCCATTTTTGTGCCTGGAATTGCTGTATCATGTCTTTGACGTGCGCCAGGTCTTATCCTGGGGCTGGCGTGCGTCAGCCCTCTATCGGGGTGCCACAGACCATCTTCATCCTACACCTCCCACGGATTGATAAACCTTAGGTCATCCACTTGAGAGAAAATTGCTACTGTCCTACAAAACTTTGTGCTTGGCAGCCCAACAAAGTCTACAAGAATAAAGTTGCATAGTAGACATCAATATCCCAGGTGTGGTTGAATTGACAACTCAACTGCTAAGGCCAATAAATATTCTTTGGCTCCCCTTGTGTCGAATCAATAAGTCAGGGTGAAATACTACCCACGAAGACTGTTGCGATCCCCTATACTTTTGGGTTATCACATGTCCATAACTAAAGATATAAAACAACTTAGACCAGAAAAATATAAATTAATTAGAGGTAGAGCAAACAATCACACATGAGAATATCCACCCTATGCTATGGCTCCCCGGCAACGGTGCTTGAAAAAGGTTTTAATAACCCACAAGTATATGGATCGTTTGTAGCCTTTTTAGATAAGTAAGAGTGTTGATCCCAACGAGGCAAGTTCTATCGGCCATCGATACAACTCTACGTGCAACAATGTTCACTATACCTAGTACAACAAATAAACTACTTTGCGGGAATAAAACTAGAAGTACTTTATAGGTGTAAGAAGATAGTTTTGCAAGATAATAAAGAACACATAAATAAAAGTTAGGTGCTGTTTTAATAAAAAGAACAATTAAGTAATTATAGCGAGTGTGGGAAAGTGGTGGTAGGATTTGCGAGCTTGTCCTAGGCAATCAATAACTAGATCGGTAAGCATTATTACAGTTTTATATGACGGAGAGGCATGAGCTAACATACTCTCCGTACTTCGATCATATGCACTTATGATTGGAACTCTAGCAAGCATCCACAACTACTAAAGATCATTAAGGTAAAACCCAACCATAGCATTAAGTAACAAGTCCCCTTTACTCACATATGCAACAACCCCCTTACTTGGGTATAAGTTGTTGTCACCCTCTCTACCCACTATAAGCGAATCATGAACGTATTGCAACACCCTACATTAGGGATCCCACATGCCTGAGTGACACGGCGGGCACCATAGGACAACACCAAAATAAACCATGCAACTCAAACCAATCAAGATCATCAATCAACCCCTAGGACAAAAAGGATCTACTCCAACATCATAGGATATCAACAAATCATTGGATAACAATATGAGGCATAAATCACCATGTTCAAGTAAGGGGTATAGCGGGACGCGGGAGAGTGGACCGTTGTAAATAGATGAGGGAAGGTGATGGTGGTGGTGAGGAAGATGGCAGAGTTGTTGGTGTAGAGCGCCGCCATGATAGTTCCCCCGGCGGCACTCCGGCGCCACCAAGAAGGAGGGGGAGAGCCCCCCTCCTCCTTCTTCTTCCTTGGCCTTACTTCTAGATGGGAAGAGAGTTTCCCCTATGGTCCATGGTCGTGGCTCATGGAGGGGGTGAACCCCTCCGATATTGGATCTCGCTCTATTTCTCTTCTGTTTTGCGCTCCAGTTTCTGGCATTTCACCATTTCTTAAATTCCCGAAGATCTGTAAATCTGATTGAGTTGAGGGCATGAGTTGGTGAGTGGGGAAAAACAGGCGGCCAATATTTTTCTAGCCCTCGCATTGGTACACCTGATGACCCACAAGTATAGGGGATCAATCGTAGTCCTTTCGATAAGTAAGAGTGTTGAATCCAACCAGGAGTAGAAGGATATGATAAGCAGTTTTCAGCAAGGTATTCTCTGCAAGTGTTGTAAGTAGCAGTGATAGATAGTTTTGTAGCAAGGTAATTCATAACAAGTGACAAGTAGAAAAAGTAACAAATGTGCAGCAAGGTAGCCCAATCCTTTTTATAGCAAAGGACATGCCATACAATTCTCTTATATGAAGCAAAGTGCTCTCGAGGACACATGGGAATTTCTGTCTAGTCATGTTCAACATGTTGAGTTGATTTGCGTTTGTTACTTTGATAATTCGATATGTGGGTGGACCGATGCTAAGGTGTTGTTCTTATTTGAACAAGCAACCCACTTATGATTACCCCCTCTCGCAAGCATCCACAACTACGAAAGGAGAATTAAGATAAATCTAACCATAGCATGAAACATGTGGATCCCAATCAGCCCCTTATGGAATAACACATAAACTAGGGTTTAAGGTTCTGTCACTCTAGCAACCCATCATCTACTTATTACTCCACAATGCCTTCCCTTAGGCTCAAAATTTGGTGAAGTGTCATGTAGTCAGCATTCACATGACACCACTAAAGGAAGCAACAACATACATATCATCAAAATATCGAACGAATACCAATTTCACATGATTACTTATGACAAGACTTCTCCCATGTCCTCGAGAACAAATGTAACTACTCACAAATCATCACCATGTTCAATATCAGAGGTTTAATAAATATGAGAAAGGATCTGAACATAGTATCTTCCACCAAACAAACCAACAAGCATCAACTACAAGACGTAATCAACACTACTAGTAACCCATAGGTACCGATCTGAGGTTTTGAGACAAAGATTTAATACAAGAGATGAACTAGGGTTTGAGATGAGATGGTGCTGGTGAAGATGTTGATGAAGATTGATCCTCCCACGAAGGAGGAAGTGTTAGTGATGATGATGGCTTCGATTTCCCCCTCTCGGACGGAAGTTTACCGGACAGAATCTCTCTGCCGGAGAGCAAAAGGGCATCTGCCCAGGTTTCCGCCTTGAGACGGTGGCACTTCGTCCCAAAAGTATCCTCTTGATTTTTTTCTAGGTTAAAACACGTCATATAGAAGAAGAGGGGGGCGGATTCCGACTGTGGGGCTGCCAAGCCATCAGGGCGCACCCAGGGGGGTGGTCGCGCCCTATTGGCTTGGCACCAACAGGTGGCCCCCTCTAGCACTTCTTTTCTCCATAAATTCAGATATATTCCACAAAAAATCCTCGTGAAGTTTCAGGTTATTTGGAGTCTAGAGAATTATCAGCCTTTTTCTTGGTTTTTAGGTCTAGAATTCCAGTTTCTCGCAATTTCCCTCTTTGTGATGTACCTTGTAAATTAAGAGAGAAAAGGCATTAGAATAGTATCATAAAATGGAATAGTGGCCAAGAATAATATAAATATCCATAAGAAATCATCATGCAAAATGGACGCATCAACTCCCCCAAACTTAGACCTCGCTTGTCCTCAAGCGAAAGCTGAACTCGATAATAATGACCTCATAATTAGAGAGAGAGGTGTCGATAAAAATAAAATACGGACATGCGAGCATCATGAATACTATCATAGCAGCAAGTTTTCATCATATAGCTTCTCATAAACAAGTAACAATCTACCCACAACCTTGAAGTATGGAGCATAAAATTTATTGACAACCAACAAACTATAAATAGTCACTAAGACAATCACAATTCATCATATTTCAGAGAACAGTCTATGTAAGAGCTTTTCATTTTAGCAAGTTCACATACTCAAATATCATTTAGTCATCTATGATTGCTGACACTCAATGCATATTTTTGGAGTAAATGTTACCATCGGACAAATAGGAAGATATGGGATTTATTGTTTCCACCACCCAACTTATTTACCTCAAAGATAGTATCTACAATAATGACTCATGATCATCTACACCCAACTGGATATATGTGCCTGGATCTTTCCCCAACACGTGATGCTTGCCACTAAAGAATTAATAGATTGGGATAGGAATAAAAATTATTGACTCCTGCATAAAAGTAAATACATGAAAGTAATAGATATGCCCTTCACAGAGGGAAGCAGAGGTTGTCATGCGTTTTTTTATTTTTGGATGTGCAAACTCTTAGTGTAAAGGAACGCCACTTTATATTGCACCTTGTGATAGCAACATTTATTATGCAGTCTGTCGCTTTTATTTCTTTGCCATCACAAGATTGTACAAAACTTATTTCCCCTTACAATATATAAAAGATCATACATATTTAGGAGCAATTTTTATTGCTTTTATGCACCGATGACAACTTACTTGAGGGATCTTATTCACTCCATATGTAGATATGATGGACTCTCATGGCAAGAGACTGGGTTTAATGGTTATGGATGCACAAGTAGCATCTCTACTTAGTGCGAATTTTTGGGCTAGCAAAAGATCCTAAGCAAGCACCACATGTTAGAGGATCCATGACAATATAAACTCTACGTGTATGTAAACAAACATAACTCATTATGATGTCTTCCTTTGTCCAACATCAACTATTCGATCATTATATAATATTTGATGGGGGCTCACAATCATAAAAGATGTCCAGATAGTGTATTTGTATGTGAATCTCCTCTCCCAGTTCATAATTTTGCATTGATTGTATCAATGATTAATACTATGTTTGTTAACTCTCAACAACTTTTATCAAACACACTTCTTTCCATGTGGAGTCATTACTCCCCACGGGATTAGCATATGATCTTTTTGTTTCTTTTATTTCATTGCTATGATTGATGCATGAGAGTAAAGCAACAAACTCAAACTAATATTTATTATATAACTCTCACACTTGGTTACAAGGATATATAGATCACAAAGCAAGCACTCTAAGCAAAGCAATACTAAACTTTTATTCCTCTAGATCACGAAATATCTAAGGATCGAATTAAGATAAATGATAATGGTAAAAGTGATGGTGATACGATACCGGGGCCCCTCCCCCAAGCTTGGAACAAACTAAGGGTGGTTCCCATGCCCATGTACTCAAGTGTCCTTCTTGGGTGATCATGGTGATGAAGTAGTAGGCTTGTCCTCCGACTTCCATGGCATAGGATCCCCATTAAAGAAGGAAGAGCCTGTCTCTGGAATAATGAAACTTGCAGCTATACTCATCCTCTTGAAACGAGATTCATACTCATAGTTTTGGTTTTGTAGATCATAGATTTGAGCCTGAAGATCTTGAAGCTAGTCATGGAGCTTGAAGATCATCTACATAATTTTCTTGTTTTCCATCTTGTGTTCACGAACAAAATCCGTGATCATGGAGTGATTGGCGCTGAGTCCATGCTCCACCATCCCTTGGCACTTGAAGATCTCCTGTTCCACTGCTGCCAGTCTGGCCATCTCAGTTCCCTTCTTCTTTGGCCCTTGAACATCCTGGATGTGAAGCACCCCCTCACGCATCTCAATGGCTTGAGGGTGTTTCATCACCTTCAGAAGGTAGGGGTTGATGACTGATACTTGTGGCCTGTGTTGGGTTTTCCGTGAAGAGGGACGGGTTTTTGCAGCACAATACGGATAAGTATTTCCCTCGGTTAAGTAACCAAGGTTTATCGAACCAATCAGAATATCAATCCACAACCGTCTTGAGCGGATGCACACAAAAGAGCAAACAACTTGCTGTTGGGGAACGTTGCATGGGAAACAAAAAAATTCCTACGCACACGCAAGATCTATCCATGGTGATGAGCATCTACGAGAGGGAGAGTGGATCTACATACCCTTGTAGATCGCTAAGCGGGAAGCGTTAAGAAACGCGGTTGATGTAGTCGAACGTCTTCGCGATCCAAATCGCAAGCCGTCCCGCGATCCCATCACGATCCGTCCCGTGATCCAATCACGATTCGTCCCGCGATCCAATCACGATCCTTCCGATCTGGTGCCAAACGGACGTCACCTCCGCGTTTAGCACACGTACAGCTCGATAACGATCTCTACCTTCTTGATCCAGCAAGAGGGAGTGGAGAGGTAGATGAGTTCTTCGGCAACACAACGGCATGGTGGCGTTGGTGGTGAACTAATCCGGCAGGGCTTCGCCGAGCTCCGCCGAACTAATCTAGAGGAGAAACAATCTAGAGGAAGAAGTGGGCAGCACGTGGCAATTAGGGTTGGGGCTGCCCTCAAATCCTCTAGTATATATAGGAGGAAGGGAGGGGAGGAGGCAGCCTCAAACCCTCCACAAGGAGGATTCGGCCGAACTAGGAGGAGGTGGAGGAGTCCACCTCCAATCCTACTCCAAGTAGGATTCCAATCCTACTTGGAATCCTTCCCTCTCCTTGGGGTTTTTTCCTTTCCCACCTTCCTAGCCGCATGGGCCTTGTGGGGCTGGTTTGCCCAGCCCACTAAGGGATGGTGCACCACCCCTCAGGCCCATGTGGGCTCCCGGCGTGGGTGGCCCCTCCCGATGGCCCTCCGGCACTCCCGGTACACTACCGGAAATACCCGAAACTTTTCTGGTGGCCAAAACGGGACTTCCTATTTATCAATCTTTACCTCCGAATCATTCCGGAGTTCCTCGTGACGTCCGGGATCTCATCCAGGACTCCGAACAACCTTCGGTCACCAACATACATAACTCAACTATACCAAAATGTCACCGAACCTTAAGTGTGCAGACCCTGTGGGTTCGAGAACTATGCAGATATGACCGAGACACCTCTACGGTCAATAACCAATAGCGGGACCTGGATGCCCATATTGGTTCCTACATATTCTACGAAGATCTTTATCGGTTGAACCTCTATGTCAAGGATTCAGTTAATCCCGTACACTGTTCCCTTTGTTCTTCGGTATGTTACTTGCCCCAGATTCGATCGTCGGGATCTCTATACCTAGTTCAATCTCGTTACCGGAAAGTCTCTTTACTCGTTCCGTAACACAAGATCCTGTGGCTAACTATTTAGTCACTTTGCTTGCAAGGCTTATTGTGATGTTGTATTACTGAGTGGACCATGAGATACCTCTCCGTCAAACGGAGTAACAAATACCAGTCTTGACCCATGCCAACTCAACAGACACCTTCGGAGATACCTGTAGAGCATCTTTATAGTCACCCAGTTACGTTGCGATGTTTGATACACACAAGGTATTCCTCCGGTGTTAGTGAGTTGCATGATCTCATGGTCATAGGAACAGATACTTGACATGCAGAAAACAATAGCAATAAACTGACATGATCATATGCTACGTTCATAGTTTGGGTCTTGTCCATCACATCATTCTCCTAATGATGTGATCCCGTTATCAAATGACATCTCATGTCTATGTCTAGGAAACCTTGACCATCTTTGATCAACAAGCTAGTTTACTAGAGGCATACTAGGGACATAGTGTTGTCTATGTACCCACACAGGTATTTGAGTTTCTAATCAATACAATTACATCATGGATAATAAACGATTATCATGAACAAGGAAATATAATAATAACCAATTTATTATTGCCTCTAGGGCATATTTCCAGCAGTGTCTCACTTGCACTAGAGTCAATAATCTAGTTCACATCACCATGCGATTTACATTGTTATGAATCTAACACCCAATGAGTTCTGGGGTTCCATCATGCTTTGCATGTGAGAGAGGTCTTAGTCAACGGTCTGCAACATTCAGATCCATGTGTTCTTTGCAAATCTATATGTCATACAGCAGATGCTACCACGCTCCACTTGGAGCTATTCCAAATGGCTGCTCCACTATACGTATCCGGATTGCTACTCAGTGTTATCCGGATTGGTGTCAAAGTTTGCATCGACGTAACCCTTTACGAAGAACTCTTTATCACCTCCATAATCGAGAAACATTTCCTTAGTCCTCTAGTTACTAAGGATAATTTTGACCGTTGTTCAGTGATCCACTCCTGGACCACTCTTGTACCCCTTGACAGACTCATGGCAAGGCACACACCAGGTGCGGTACACAGCATAGCATACTATACAGAGCCTATGGATAAGGCATAGGGGACGACCTTCGTCCTTTCTCTTTCTTCTGCCATGGTCGAGCTTTGAGTCTCACTCAACTCCAGACCTTTACAAATCAGGCAAGAACTCTTTCTTTGACTGATCCATTTTAAACTCTTTCAAAATCTTGTCAAGGTATGTACTCATTGAAAGTTTTATCAGACGTCTTGATCTATCACTATAGATCCTGATGCCCAATATTTAAGTAGCTTCATGCCAGGTTTTCCTTTGAAAAAATCCTTTTCAAACAACCCTTTATGCTCTCCAGAAATTCTACATTATTTCCAATCAACAATATGTCATCCACATATACTTATCAGAAATTCTATAGTGCCCCCACTCACTTTATTGTAAATACAAGTTTCTTATAAACTTTGTATAAACCCAAAAGCTTTGATCACCTCATCAAAGCGTATATTCCAACTCTGATATGCTTGCTCCAGTCCATAGAAGGATTGCTGGAGCTTGCATACATTTTAGAATCCTTAGGACTGACAAAACCTTCCGGTTGTATCACATACAACCTTTCCTGAAGGAAACCGTTAAGGAAACGATGTTTTGACATCCATCTGCCAGATTTCATAATCAAAAAATGCAGCAACTGCTAGCATAATTCCAACAGACTTTTAGCATCGCTACATGTGAGAAAGTCTCATCATAGTCAACTCCTTGAACTTTGTCAGAAACTTCTTTGTGACAAGTCGAGCTTTATAAATGGTGACATTTACCATCAGCGTCTGTCTTCTTCTTAAGGGTCCATTTGTACTCAACGGCCTGTCGTTTAACGGGCAAGTCTACCAAAGTCCATACTTGGTTTTCATACATGGATCCTTTCTCGGATTTCATGGCTCCTAGCCATTTGTTGGAATCCGGGCCCGCCATCGCTTCTTCATAGCTCGTAGGTTCACTGTTGTCTAACAACATGACCTCCAAGACAGGATTGACGTACCACTCAGGGGCGGTACGAGTCCTTGTCGACCTACGATGTTCGGTAGTAACTTTATCCGAAGCTTCATGATCATCATCATTTGCTTCCTCTTCACTTGGTGTAGGCATCGCAGAAACATCTTTCTGTGTTGTGCTACTATCCAAATGAAGTGACGGTTCAACAACCGCATCAAGTTCTACTTTCCTCCCACTCAAGTCTTTCGAGAGAAACTCTTTCTCGAGAAAGGACCCGTTTTTAGCAACAAACACTTTGCGCTTGGATCTAAGATAGAATGTATACCCAACTGTTACGTTAGGGTATTCTATGAAGATGCATTTGTCCGCTTTGGGTTCGAGCTCATCAGGTTGAAACCTTTTTCACATAAGTGTCGCAGCCCCAAACATTAAGAAATGACAGCTTAGGTTTCTGCCAAACCAAAATTCATACGGTGTCATCTCAACAGACTTAGATGGTGCCCTATTTAAAGTGAATGTAGTTGTCTCTTAATGCATAACCCCAAAACGATAGTGGCAAATCGATAAGAGACATCATAGTACGCACCATATCTAATAGAGCATGACTACGACGTTCGGACACACCATCACACTATGGTGTTCCAGGTGGCGTGAGTTGTGAAACAACTTCCACATTGTCTTAAGTTGTATACCAAACTCGTAACTCAGATATTTACCTCCACGATCATATCGTAGATATTTTATCTTCTTGTCACGATGATCTCAAACTTCACTCTGAATTTGTTTGAACTTTTCAAACGTTTCAGACTTGTGTTTCATTAAGTAAATATCCCCATATCTACTCAAATCATTAGTGAAGGTAAGAAAATAGCGATATCCATCGCACGCTTCAACACTCATTGGATCGCTACATCAACATGTATCATTTCCAATAAGTCACTTGCCCGCTCCATCATATCAGAAAACGGGGTCTTTTAGTCATCTTGCCCAAGAGGCATGGTCCGCATGTCTCAACCGATTCGAAATCGAGTGAGTCAAAAGATCCATCAGCATGGAGTTTCTTCATGCGCTTTACACCAATATGACCTTGGCGGCAGTGCCACAAGTAAGTGGTACTATCATTATTAACTTTGCATCTTTTGGCATCAATATTATGAACATGTGTATTACTACGATTGAGATTCAATAAACCATTCACATTGGATGCATGACCATTGAAGGTATTATTCATGTAAACAGAATAACCATTATTCTCCGACTTAAATGAATAACCGTATTGCAATAAACATGATCTAATCACGTTCATGCTCAACGCAAACACCAAATAACATTTATTTAGGTTCATCACTAATCCCGAAGGTAGATAGAGCGTGCGATGGTGATCACATCAACCTTGGAAACACTTCCAACACTCATCGTCACCTCACCCTTAGCTAGTCTCCGTTTATTCCGTAGCATTTATTTCGAGTTACCAACATTTAGCAACTGAACCGGTATCTAATACCCAGGTGCTACTAGGAGTACTAGTAAGGTACACATGAACAAAACGTATATCAAATATACTTCTGTTGACGTTGCCAGCCTTCTTATCTACCAAGTATCTAGGGTTGTTCCGCTTCAGCGACCGCTCTCCTCATAATAGAAGCACTTAGTCTCGGGTTTGGGTTCAACCTTGGGTTTCTTCACTGGAGCAGCAACTGGCTTGCCATCCATGAAGTTTCCCTCCTTGCCCTTGCCCTTGTCGAAACTAGTGGTTTTACTAACCATCAACTCTTGATGCTCCTTCTTGATTTCTACCTTCGCAGTGTCAAACATCGCGAATAGCTCAGGGATCATTATTTCCATCCCTGGCATTTTATAGTTCATCACGAAGCTCTAGTAGCTTAGTGGCAGTGACTCGGAGAACTATATCAATCACTATCTTATCTAGAAGATCAACTCCCACTCGATTCAAGCGATTGTAGCATCCAGACAATCTGAGCATATGCTCACCGATTGGGCTATTCTCCTTTATCTTGCAGGCAAAGAATCTTGTTGGAGGTCTCATACCTCTTAACATGGGCGCAAGCCTGAGATCCCAATTTCAGCTCTTAGAACATCTCATATGTTCCGTGACGTTCAAAATGTTTTGGAGCCTCAATTCTAAGCCGTAATGCATGACGCACTGAACTATCAAGTAGTCATCAGAACATGCCTATCAGATGTTCACAACATCTACAGACTACGCTTGAGGGGGTGGCGCACCGAGCGGTGCATTTAGAACATAAGCCTTCTGTGCAGGAATGAGGACAATCCTCAGGTCACGGACCCAGTCCGCAATATTGCTACCATCATCTTTCAACTCTATTTCTCTAGGAACATATAAAAATCAGGGGAGCTACAGCGCGAGCTATTGATCTACAACATAATTTGCAAGGACAACTTAGACTATTGTTCAAGATAATGAGTTTAGTTAATCATATTAAAAACTCCCACTCAAATTGACATCCCTCTGGTCATTCGAGTGTCACATGATCCAAATTCACCAACCCAAGTCCGATCATCATGTGAGATGAGGTGGTTTCAATGGTGAACATCTTCATGTTGATCATATCTACTATATGACTCATGTTCGACCTTTCGGTCTCTTGTGTTCCGAGGCCATGTCTATACATGCTAGGCTCGTCAAGTTTAAAGCGAGTGTTCCGCATGTGCAACACTGGCTTGCACCCGTTGCATGCGAAAGTAGAGTCTATCACACCCGATCATCACGTGGTGTCTCGAAACGACAAACTTTCGCAACGGTGCACACTCGGGGAGAACACAATATTATCTTGAAATTTTAGTGAGGGATCACCTTATAATACTACCGTCGTCCTAAGCAAAATAAGATGCATAAAAGGATTAAAATCACATGCAAATCATAAGTGACATGATATGGCCATGAACTTGTGCTTTTGATCTCCATCTACAAAGCACCGGCATGATCTCCATCGTCACCGGCATGACACCATGATCTCCATCATCTTGATCTCCATCAACGTGTCGCCATGAGGTTGTCACGCCAACTGTTGCTTCTACGACTATTGCTAACTCATAGTGATAAAGTAAAGCAAAAACGGCGAAAATAAATTAAAGACAACACTATGGCTCCTGTCGGTTGCCGTACTCATCGACATGCAAGTCGTGATATTCTATACAAAACACGATCATCTCATACATCACATATACCTCATCATGTAATTGGCCATATCACATCACAACATACCCTGCAAAAACAAGTTAGACGTCCTCTAATTGTTGTTGCATGTTTTACGTGGCTGCTACGGGTATCTAGCAAGAATGATTCTTACCTACGCAAAAACCACAACGGTGATACACAAATTGCTATTCAACCTTCTCAAGGACCGCCTTTGTCGAATCCGATCGAACTAGAGTGGGAGAGACAGACACCCGCCAGCCATCTTTATGCAACAAAGTCACATGTCAGTTGATGGAACCGGTCTCTCATAAGCGTACGAGTAAGGTTGGTCCGGGCCGCTTCATCCCACAATACCGATGAATCAAAAAAATACCAAGGGAGGAAGCAATCTGAGCATCAACGCCCACAAACTCCTTTGTGTTCTACTTGTGATCTCATCTACGCATAGACCTAGCTCATGATGCCACTGTTGGGGAACGTTGCATGGGAAACAAAAATTTTCCTACGCACACGCAAGATCTATCCATGGTGATGAGCATCTACCAGAGGGAGAGTGGATCTACATACCCTTGTAGATCGCTAAGCGGGAAGCGTTAAGAAACGCGGTTGATGTAGTCGAACGTCTTCGCGATCCAAATCGCAAGCCATCCCGCGATCCCATCACGATCCGTCCCGTGATCCAATCACGATCCGTCCCGCGATCCAATCACGATCCTTCCGATCTAGCGCCGAACGGACGGCACCTCCGCGTTCAGCACACGTACAGCTCGATGACGATCTCCGCCTTCTTGATCCAGCAAGAGGGAGCGGAGAGGTAGATGAGTTCTCCGGCAGCACAACGGCGTGGTGGCGGTGGTGGTGAACTAATCCGGCAGGGCTTTGCCGAGCTCCGCCGAACTAATCTAGAGGAGAAACGATCTAGAGGAAGAAGTGGGCATCATGTGCTAATTAGGGTTGGGGCTGCCCTCAAATCCTCTAGTATATATAGGAGGAAGGGAGGGGAGGAGGCAGCCTCAAACCCTCCACAAGGAGGATTCGTCCAAACTAGGAGGAGGTGTAGGAGTCCACCTCCAATCCTACTCCAAGTAGGATTCCAATCCTACTTGGAATCCTTCCCTCTCCTTGGGGTTTTTTCCTTTCCCACCTTCCTAGCCGCATGGGCCTTGTGGGGCTGGTTTGCCCAGCCCACTAAGGGCTGGTGCGCCACCCCTCAGGCCCATGTGGCCTCCCGGCGTGGGTGGCCCCTCCCGATGGCCCTCCGGCACTCCCGGTACACTACCGTAAATACCCGAAACTTTTCCGGTGGCCAAAACGGGACTTCCTATATATCAATCTTTACCTCCAGACCATTCCGGAGTTCCTCGTGACGTCCGGGATCTCATCCAGGACTCCGAACAACCTTCGGTCGCCAACATACATAACTCAACTATACCGAAACTTCACCAAACCTTAAGTGTGCAGACCCTGCAGGTTCGAGAACTATGCAGAC
The DNA here is from genome assembly GCA_039707655.1 of Elymus sibiricus. Classification (NCBI taxonomy): domain Eukaryota; kingdom Viridiplantae; phylum Streptophyta; class Magnoliopsida; order Poales; family Poaceae; genus Elymus; species Elymus sibiricus. The sequence goes on along the minus strand of CM077667.1, from coordinate 138,314,029 downwards.
ATGACCGAGACACCTCTACGGTTAATAACCAATAGCGGGACCTGGATGCCCATATTGGTTCCTACATATTCTACAAAGATCTTTATCGGTTGAACCTCTATGTCAAGGATTCAGTTAATCCTGTACGCTGTTCCCTTTGTTCTTCGGTATGTTACTTGCCCGAGATTCGATCGTCGGTAACTCTATACCTAGTTCAATCTCGTTACCGGCAAGTCTCTTTACTCGTTCCGTAATACAAGATCTTGTGGCTAACTCTTTAGTCACTTTGCTTGCAAGGCTTATTGTGATGTTGTATTACCGAGTGGGCCCTGAGATACCTCTCCGTCACACGGAGTAACAAATACCATTCTTGATCCATGCCAACTCAATAGACACCTTCGGAGATACCTGTAGAGCACCTTTATAGTCACCCAGTTACGTTGCGACTTTTGATACACACAAGGTATTCCTCCGGTGTTAGTGAGTTGCATGATCTCATGGTCATAGGAACAGATACTTGACATGCAGAAAACAATAGCAATAAACTGACACGATCATATGCTACGTTCATAGTTTGGGTCTTGTCCATCACATCATTCTCCTAATGATGTGATCCCGTTATCAAATGACATCTCATGTCTATGGCTAGGAAACCTTGACCATCTTTGATCAACAAGCTAGTTTACTAGAGGCATACTAGGGACACAGTTTTGTCTATGTACCCACACATGTATTTGAGTTTCCAATCAATACAATTACAGCATGGATAATAAACAATTATCATGAACAAGGAAATATAATAATAACCAATTTATTGTTGCCTCTAGGGCATATTTCTAACACTTGCACCCAACATGGCAAGAGGGTTTTTAATCCCGTTGATCTCGTTATTTGTCAGCAAGTGAAGTGTGTAGATAATTGTAGATAGTTGTAAATTGCAAAATAAAATAAAAGGTCAATAATGGCAGCAAGGTAATGATAGGTTTTGTAAAGCTATAAGTGAATAGACTCGTGGGCCATAGTTTTCCCTAGCGGCATCTCTCATGTAGGCAACATACACTACTGCAGGATGCTGCTAACGCGACACTGCAATCAGAGACCCTTCGACAAAACTATGTGCGATGCATGAATCGCAAATGGTATAGTTCAAGCTCCGTCGCCAATAACACGAACTGTGTGCGATGTAGGATACATCAAATACGATTCAGAAAATATTTGCGTGTGCGATCTATGGCAGACAGTTGACTTTTAAGAACTGTTTGTGATGAGGCGAAATGGCACAAACGGTTAATCAAATATAGATGTGTGTGATGTACGGCATATAGGTCCCTCATATGAACTGTTTGCGATGATACGTAAGAACACAACCGGTGCGGCGTAACAAGGTGTGTGTGATAGGCTGCAAACAGTTCGATAATCAGAACTGTGTGCTATAATTCTGGACAACGCATACGATTTGTTGTTCTGAATTGTGTGCTCGACATGGCACACAATTCAAGAAACCAAATGTGTGCGATATTGTGAATGATCACTGACGAATCTGTATTCTTAACCGTTTGCGATGAGATCGAGAAGGTAGACAGAGTTAAGGAATAAATATGAGCAAACGACAACAGGTTTAAGGATTACGGTCTATTTTACTTCTTCTTGTTGTTGTTAGATGGCCCCGCGCCATCGTCTTGACGTGGACGCTTCTTGCCGCTGACTACTGGATTTTCATCGCCATCGTCATTGATGTCCTCGTCGTCATTCTCCTTGTTCGACCATTCCTTCTCATCATCATCGTCGTCGTCGTCTTTGTCCTTTGGAGGCTCCTCGACGTCCTCCTCCTTGTCCGAACATTCGTCCTCCTCCTCATCGTTGTCATCTTCTTCGTCCTTTGGCGGCTCCTCGTCCATCTGGTCGTCGTCTGATGACTCCGGCGGCAGCGTCCCTTCCATGAGCCGGATAAAATGGAGGTCGGGGCTTGATGCCGGACTCATGGAAGACGAGCGTGATGATTCTATGGTTGACCCCAGACTGGCGGAACTGTCGTCCTCGCTGTTGCTCGATATTGCTGCGCTATGTAAGTAAACAACCAGCGAGAAAGCGAGATTGCAGAGTGCGTGGAAGTGTAGAGTGGCCGGCCGGGACGATGAAGATGGTGGCAACTGAAGCGTGGTGTGAAGACAAGAGGAATGGCTATTGAAGCGGGGGATTGACGGATTATATTGGCGCCTTGGCAGGCGGTTAGAATTTCGATATAATCAACCGCAATTGTGTGCACCCGGTCCGTCGCTCTAAATTCCCGCTATTGTGCAGTTCTCAATATGCCAAATGTTTCACATGTGTACATTTTAGGAGTTCACACGGTTCGCTAGATACATTGTTTAACTACACACACGCTTATATGAAACATAACGGGTGTCAAATAGTAAGCATTTAACATAGGACAGTTGGTAAGCAATAGATGAGCTCTGCTTATTGATGTAGCCATTAATAATCAAATGAAACCCCTAATGATCATTGCAAACAGCGCATAGAAGATGGCTAATGCTGCAACTACAACTACACATGCTAGTTCCTTCTTGTCTCTTGCTTTCATCTGTTGCATGTGATTGATTCTTTCTTCCTTCATCGTAGTGATTGTACACTCCAGATTAGTTAGTTTCTTCTTCGGCTTTACGTTATCTTCTGCAAGCTTGGTGATAACACTCCGAGCCCTGCCATGCCATTCATCATCCAGCCAGTTAACAAAGGCACAAGCCTCTGCGAATGTTAAATAATCAGGATGAGTGGGGGAATTAACTGAACTTAAGGGATGAACTTATCACTAACCTCTAAGGGGCAACCGAGAAACCGTCTGCCAATGTCGAATCCCTCCGTGCATACACGTCGAGCGGGAGTGTGTCCGTGCACACAACTCAGCTTTTGGTACTTCTCGGTGGCGCAAAACTCGGAATCGACCTCATGTTGCGGGAGTCTGCTGGAGTCAAACTCTGGATCCGACATTTGATCGATTTCCTGTGTGTGTGTGTGTGTGTGTGTAAGTGCATCTAGTGCCCCTTAGTGATTTTGGTGTATTGAAGACTTATAGGTTAAGAGACTAATGCGATTGTAAGTGTACATAGGCTCTATAAGTCGCTGAGGAGTTTGATACATTCGGAGATTATCGACCCCTAAAAATGTATGTCTTCAACTGAAGACTTTGGTGAAGACTTTGGTGAAGACTTTGCTGAAGACTTTGGTATTCCCTGAAGACTTTGAAAAAGAAGAAGTTGGTGTGACCTTGAAGATATGAACGAGGACTATGAACCGTGAAGACTTTTGTTTTCGTAGATTCATTTCCTTTCTTTGAGTCATAGGAAACACCGTACTGTTAAAGGGGGCCGAGGTAATACTAAGGAAAATTTCCATCTGATGCTCAACTCAAAAGCTTCAACCTATCCAATCCTTCGAGTGAAGCCTTTGGAAATCTCTTGCAGTTCAGTCAAGTTCTTCAGTGACAGAGACGATGATCTTCTGGTCTCTGAGGAAATTGGTCTGACTGAGGAGTTAGGATTTCGCCAGTGCGAATTGCCTACAAGTGAGGAACATGATAAGCCTGAGGACTTTCATAGTTCGAAATTCCGACCGTTGCTGTGCTAAGTGCCAGCTGTCCCCAATCATCCTATCCACATAAGGGTCATATCATTGGGGGCATTTATGTCTTATCATGTCGGGTTGCACCCTGGCTATAAATAGCCGCCCCCCACAACCACTAGCTGGTTGGCTGCTCCGAGAGAGAATTGACACTTGTCATTTGAGAGCATCCCATTCCTCGAGGACTTTGAGAGAAAATCATCAGTGACGAAAAACCCCAAAACCAAACCACCAACCCAAAGTGATTGAGCATCACTGAAGAAATTGTTCCTGTGTGGAACCGACGCTTGTTACCTTTGAAGACTGTGTATCTTCCAGACGGTTAGGCGTCATGGTCTAGTGCATCCTGCAGTCAATTGGGGATCACGAAGTGACCTTGGTCTAGAGCATCCAGCAGTCAATTGTGGATCGCCGGGTGACCAGTTTGTGAGGGTTTTGGAAGTCTACCCTGAAGACTTACCACGAGTGTTGGGCGAGGTCTGTGTGACCTTAGCTCAAGGAGAATACGGTAAGGACTGTGTGTCATCTGGTTTAAATACCAGGCCGCTCCAAACCAGACGTACGACTGTCACAACAGTTGGAACTGGGTCATCAAATCACTGTCTTCATCGAGCTTCCTGGTTCCATTTCCTCAACCCTTTTAATTCCTCGTATACTTGTTGGTGAAATTGATTGTTACTGTTTGAAGAATTTGACTGAAGACTTTCTCAATTTCCTCACCTCAAATTCTTCAAGTTACCTTGTTCCTCGCCTGCTTATCCTGTATCACGCTACTTGTAATCTGTGCATGCTTTATTTCATCATGATGACTATGCGATCGCTATGCTTCGTATGCACTTGAGTACTTATTCCGCTGCTAGTTATTCATCACATTTCAAATTCCTCAAGTTGAAATTCCTCAGTGATGAATTTGTAAAAATCGCCTATTCACCCCCCTCTAGTCGATATAACGCACTTTCAATTGGTATCAGAGCAAGGTACTCCCTTGTTCTGCGTGATTTTGGTTTAACCACCTGGAGTTCTAGTTATGTCAACTGCAGGTATGATCAAGGTTTCTGCTGGATGTCCTACCTTCGATGGGTCGGACTATCCCTACTGGAAGAACAAGATGCGCATGCATCTTGAGGCTATTGACAACGATCTCTGGTACGTTGTGGAAAATGGTGTTCCCTCCGTCACTCCCACGATTAACGCTGCTGATGTAAAGAGATTCAAGCAACTTGATTCACAAGCAAAGAATATCATCTATGGCCATCTGAGCAAAGGTCAGTATGGCAGAGTGAGTGCTTTGGATTCTGCTAAGCTTATCTGGGATAGGCTGTCCAAAGTCAACGAAGGTGTTTCTACTCAATGTGACTCCTGTGTTGATGTTCTTCGCAATCTCTTCAACCGCTTCAAAAGACTCGACAATGAGAATGTTCAGCAAACTTTTGATCATCTCATTGACATCTCCAACGAGCTTCAAGCACTTGGTGCCACTGACATCACCGACCACGAAGTGGTGAAGAAACTGCTAAGATCTCTTGATTCCTCATTCGATACACTGGCATTGATGATTCAAGAACGTGGAGACTACAAGTCACTTGATCCTGCTGATATACTTGAGAGACTCAATACTCATGAATTCCAACAAGCTGAGAAGAGAGACCTCTACGGACCAAGCTATGGAAGATCTCGTGCTCTGAAGGCAAAAGCAATTTCCTCATCCAAAGACGAAGATTCTGATAGTAGCCTTTGTGATCATGAAGAACTGAGTCAGGAGCTAGCAATGCTCGTGAGGAAATTCCAGAAGTTCTCAAGGAGAGGCCGATTTGGAAAGTCATCAAAAAGTGGTTTGAGGAAATCAGATTCCTCAAGCGACTACAAGAAGAGAACTTGTCACAAATGCAAGAAGTCTGGTCACTTTATCTCTGACTGTCCTCTCTAGGAAAAAGAATCAAAGAAGAAGAAATACGAGGACTACAGTTCTGATGACTCGAAGAAAAAGAAGAAATCTTCAAAGTCCTCAACTTCAAAGTCCTCATCGCACAAGAAGACTGGTTCCAGAAAGGCTCGGGCTTTCATCGGCAAGGAAATGGATTCTGAAGAAGAATCTGAAGAATATGAAGGAGAGGAAAAATCTGAGGAGGAGTCTGACTCCGGTGTTGCTAGCCTTGCTCTCGCCACTGCTTTCGTCAGCAAGTCCATCTTCAACGACGAAGAAAATGACCACTCCAACGACTCTGACGTCAGCAATGATGAATATGCTCCCACTTACTGCTTCATGGCAAAAGGTTCCAAGGTACACAAGCATCACTCTTCTTCTGAATCAAGTGAAGGTGAATCTGATGAATATGTGAAACCTAGCTATGCCAAACTTGCTAAAATTGCCACTAAGCAACAAAGTGCACTTGAAAAGCTTCAGAAACTGCTAGACAAAAGCGATGATCTGTTGAATGAGGAAGTGGATCGGACTCAAACTCTGTCTGATGATCTCAAAAGTCTTCAGACAAAGTATGATAACCTTCAGAGTCATCATAATGCTCTCTTAGTTGACCATGAGAAGCTTTCTTATGAATTTCTTCAAAGAAAGCAAGATCTTGAGAAACTAAGAGTGTCTCATGAGGATCTCCAAAGGGAAAATGATTCCTTACTGGCTCAACAGATCAGTACTGCTCAGGAAGAATTTGTTCCACCATGTATGAAATGCATCGAACGTGAAACTGCTAAGTCTTCACCTGAATGTTCAAATGCTTCTATTGCTGCAAATTCTTCAACTATCCCCGTGGTCACAAATTCCTCATCTGAGGATACCATAAGTATCACTGACGAAAATGCAGGGTTGAAGGAATTGTATGTGACAGGCATGTACAAAAGTCTCAAAGGGCATCAAACCCTTTGCGATGTGCTCAAAAAGCAGATTCTGAATAGGAACCCTAGGAAAGAGGGTATTGCATTTGAGAGGAAACTCAATGCTAATGGATCCTACTGGACACCTGACACTACTAGGAAAAGGGGTGCTAGTGGCGCACCTGTTTTCGCTACTAATGGCGCACTACAGGTGCGCCACTAGCACCACGCCATTAGAATTTTTTACTAATGGCGCACCACTGGTGCGCCATTAGTATCTGGTATACTAATGGCGCACCATGCAGTGCGCCATTAGTATAGCCCACGGTGCGCCATTAGTATGCCTCCCAGGGGCCATATGTAACATGTGCTTTGGCATACTAATGGCGCACTGGTAGATGATGCGCCATTAGTGTGCTCTGGCTTACTAATGGCGCACTATGTGGTGGTGCGCCACTAGTATGAATATTAGGGATTATTTTTTTTTCCGTTTTTGATATTTTCACAGGTTACAAAATATATTATTTGACAGAATATAGCTAGCACCACACAGCAATAGAAGATTCATCGAATACAATAGAAGATTAGTCTCCGAATACAATTCATCATATTAGCTAGTCTCCGAATTCAAAAGACCGAACAAAGTTAGAACATTTACAAGTCTCGAGCTAGACCGCGAGTAGCGAGTTTGTCCACATTACAAGTCGATATCGATCATCTAAACTACCATCACATAGAAGAGAGCTGCGGTCATCACGATGAGCATCATCGCGATGAAACTGGTCTTCATCCGGTTCCTCCTCCGCTCCCTCCTCTCTCCCGCTAGATAGTGCGCGTATCTAGCTTCCGCCTCCGCCCTAGTGGTGTACCCTTTGTAACTGTTACCGCTGAAACGGTAAACCTGTTTCCGACACTCCTCCCAGTCGTCGTAGACTCCGGGAACCTTACCCTTGTACACGACATACGACGGCATCTCTATGCACTAGACAAACAAAACGTTAGTAGCAATTCACAGACAATACATAAGCAATATATAAGTATGCAACAAAAGGATCGGAAGAGAAAAGCAACACATTAATAGCACGATTCGTGGTCCTACTAATAAATAGCATCGATTACATATAAGTTGAACGACTGTCCAAACTAGAGAGCTAATCGATATTTCAGAACTACATACCATCACTACTTTCGACTCGACTCAGGGACCGGAGCGTGGATGAAGCCGCCGTCTATCGTGATGGTCATGAAATCGCGGTCGTTGTCAGCCTGCATTTGTAGCGTTGTTTCTATGTCACTGTTGGACGGTTGATATCTAAGGTAGAACTGCCCCGAGGTACGAAGGACATCTTGATGGATGATTTCCGCAAACTCCGACTGGATGCGAAAGAATTCTTGTCTGATGTCCGTGTCCTGGATTGCCGACAAGCTTGCGGCCCAATCTTTGAGATTATTTGGTAGCAGAAGGTGATCATGGTCCCGCACGATCGCCCGCATGTGATGGAGGGCGTAGTAGGCATCCTTCTGACCGCCAGGCGGCTGCTTGACGCAGGGGAACGTCGTAGTGTGGGCGAACACGTGCTTGCCGTACCTACGAATTGGCCTGTTGAAGGTGCCTCCAGATCTGGCGTAGCCGGGGAGAACATCATCAAGAACTTTCTTGATATTTGTGTAGTCTTTCTTCGACTGACGGTCCGAGTCAAAATACGTGGCCATGGAATATTTCGGGCTTAAGAGGATGAGTGTGCAATGTGTGTCACTGCACAAAACACGGAATGTTAGAAAAAAAAAGAACGATCGAAATCTAAGAAATCATATGTTACGGGGCGATGAGGGGATGACTTACTCGGTAAAGTAAGTCACGAGGAAGTTATCCTTATCTGGGTTCGCCAGAATGACGCCTTGGAGGTATGAACTCGCGACTTGCCGGTCCCCAGCGCTGCCCAAGATCTTGGCACGCATGTAGAAGGGGTCGACTATCACGATGTCCGGGGTCTTGTCTCTAATGATCCGCATCTCCATACTCAGCGAAAATAGCCGAACGAAGGTGTAGTGCAGCGGATGAAGGTTAAACATAGCGAAGATGTCATCAAACCGCAGGACGATCATACCCCCGATGGCGCTATCCACAAAGCCCTTGCCCTCTGGCACCTTGGCCACGAAAACCGGGTATGCCACATCATTCTCTCGGAGACGCCGCTTCTCCAAAGAAAGAACACTGTCATGCAGACTCCGCATAGCACCGGTTGCAGCATTGAGCAGATTAGTCGGTAGCATCGGCCTACCCGCCACATGCACCCTCCTCGAGATATCCTTAGGTGAAGGTGGCCCGTCCTGAGCACGGATCGTACTCGGTGCCGGCTGGCTAGCACCCTTAATCTTTCTTTTCCGTCCCTTCTTCTTCTGCTGTAATGGGATCGAGTTCTGCTGAGAGACCGCCTTCTTGAGTGTGTTGGGGCTGATAATATTTCGCACCTCGGCTATCTGAGGCTCGGTGAAGGCGGCAGCTGGAGGCGTCTCCTGAGAACTGAACGCCAGACGACGCCTGTTGCAATTGGGTTTCTCCGCGGTACCAGCTAGATCGCGATCGTCTTTTGCAGGGTTGGGTTCTTGAGAAGGAGGCCCCAAGAATTCATCATCGTACCCACTGACTTGATTCGGAGGTTGCGCTGCTCTCGCACTTGATCTTGAACTCCTTGTAGTCATCTTCGCTGATCGAAGGATTTTTTGCCTTGATCTTCTCATAACTATCACCTTTCTCAATCATTCTTTTCACCGCGCTTCTCCAAGTAGACAGGGCCGTGCTCATCCTCGTGAGGGCGGCACTGTTCACTTTATTCCCTGAGAGGCGTGTGTTTTCAAATTCAGCGGGGAACTTGTATCGTTCGTGCAGCTTCGTGAAGAGGAGGTTGCGCAAATTCCCTCGGTCCTTATGCCTTAGGTTCTCGGTGTTGATCGAGACGGTGCTCCGGAGAATGCACCCGAGCTGAACCGAGTACCCCTTGACTATTTGTTTGGGCTCCGTTGGATGCCCGTCGGAGTCCACTTGAGTAAATTCCTCCTTGACGGTGCGGAGCACGTTCGGGCGCCGGTCCTTCCGTTGCCTCTTCGGTTGGCTGCCATCTGTGCGTGCGCTGCCATCATCAGTGGTGGCATCCTCGGCGGCACCATCAGTGGTGTCATCCCCGACGCCACTAGGGGTTGTGTAGTCAGGATCGGTGTCTTCCGCGGCGTCCTCATAGCGGTGAGGTTGTTCCTCCATCTCCTGGGACAGCTCCCAGAATTGCTTGCCGCCCGAACCACCGACCTCATCGTTGTGGGCCATGTTTCGCTCTAAATAGGAAAAAAGTTTGGTCAAAAAGTTACTTAATTAAGTACTAAGATACCCCGGCCCATGCATTAGTAGCAAGTACCCCATATGTCCGATTTTTAGCAAAGTCATGCTAAAATTCACGGAAAATTTCAGCATGAACTTTGCTGAAAATAGGACATATGGAGTACCCGAATTTGCCAGAACGGAAGTTAATCGACATTCCGGCAAACTCAAGGGCCTCTCGGGGTACCTGCAAAATCATTATCCCCGCGTAATGAAGTCGCCAATGGGTCATTTCAGAAGATCACAAGTAGCATCATCACAAGTACAACATCATCACAAGTACAGCAGCAGCAGCAGTGAATACAGGCATAACAGCAGCAGCAGCAGGTTTATTCTTCTTCTTCATAAACATTAATTGGTGTGGGTGAACCATGCAACCCAGTAGAAGTTACTCGAGGAGCACATACGCTCAGTGCAGTTTCAAATGTATTGGCAGATAACTTTAGACTACATTCTAAACCAATAAATGAAAACATGTTTACATTATTCAACAGAATAACGAGGCATCAACACAGTTTGTTTACTTCAACCGGTTGCCGCCAGTAAAAGTTTTAGTGAGCTATAAGGCTGAGATAAATCAGCATCTTTGTAACTACAATTATATTTTACACAACTGAGACAAAATATAGGAATACCACTAGATCAACTATTAACACTTAAGCAGTTTCTTCCCATGTCCACAACTCATTTATTCTGTGTCTACTCCTTGCTGAAGATATCTTATACCTTAGTTAAAATCAGCCCTGCCAAATAGATGGTTGAGATTTCATTTTTTCTAATGGACTATGGGAGTTATCTAAGCTTGGCTGATATGTCAGTTAAGTTAAAAGAAAAGACACCACCTAGAAACAGAAGCATTGCTACTTCTCCATGATCTTCAACTTGCATGATCTATGATTTTTTCTCTTGCAAACCCCCAACCCTAGCTACTTAATTCTCCAACCCCCTTTCCTTGTCCAAAATTCTCCAACCCCCAACCCTAGAACACATCAGAAGGAAATCAAGAGGGGGAAGAGGGGGAAGCGGCTCGGGTGCTCACCGGGGAGGTCGAGGGCGACTCGGGGTAGCCGGAGCTAGTCGAGGCGGCGCGAATTCGGCGTCGAGTGGTGGCGATGGTGGCCGAGGCGGAGGAAATCGGCGGGCGTCGAAGGGATGGCTCGAGGGCGTCCGAGCTCGTCCGGGTCCTCGTAGTCGAAGAGGAAGACGGCGGCGGTCCTCCTGGGCAGGCCGCGCGGTGTTGGACGGCGAGCACGAGGTTGACGCAGGCGGGGCCGCGGGGGGAGGGGGCGCTTGGGCGGGAGGACGTCGAGGGCGCGGGCGCGGGCAGAGGAGGGACGGCGAGGGAGAAGGCGCTCGGCTAGGGGAGGGGGCGTTGGGGGCGGTGGTGGTCGGGTGCGGCGGGGGCAGCGAGCACGGCCGGGGACGGCGAGCACGGGGGCGGTGGTGGTCGGGCGCGGGTGAGACGAGGCAGGGGAGGGATTAGACGCTGGCTGAGACGAGGCACCGAGGCAGGGGGACTATTGCTATAGGGGGAAGATTTCTAATGGCGCACCCCCTGGCGGTGCGCCATTAGAATGCTTTCTAATGGCGCATCTGTGGGAGTGCGCCATTACTACCCGTAGTAATACGTTAAAAGGTCCGCGTCTGTGTTATGGACAGAACTACTGTCATGGCCTGGTGGTTGGACCCTTGATGCATATCTCAGCCAGCCAGGGTTCGAATCCTGGCGGCCCCATTTTTTTCAATCTTTTTAAAAAAAATGTTTTTGATGTATATATGTCTATTGGTTGCACTAGTCCGGTCTTTAAATGTTTTTGATGAATATGAATATGAAACAGTAATAAATATTCAATATTCAATATCGAGATGGAGGGGGATCGAGATCGAGTGTCCTCATGAATATTCAATATTTTTTCATGAATTCAAAAAGTGCCCATGAAATTTAAAAATATTCATGATAGTTCAAAAAGTGCCCATGAAATACAATCGAGAAATGAAGGCTACAATTTAAATACAATCGATCTTAGCTAGCTATCTGTTCACAATCTTCTTGCCCTTCTTTTTCGCAAATGGAGTTCTTCTGTGGAACGGACGTCCTTTAGGTAGGGTGGTCCTGCTTCTTCTTGTGGTGTATGCTGCTACTTCATCGTCGTCGTCATGTTCCATCTTCGGGTCGCCGTACTTGTCGAAGTCTTGCTCATTGGCGACTCCATCCATTCCGATGATCTTCCTTTTGCCTCTCCTCACGACAACACGACTGGGCTTTGACGGGTCGGTAATGAAGAAGCATTGGTCCACTTGGGAAGCCAGTACCCATGGCTCATTTTTCGCGGTGACGTTTGCGCCCGCGGTCTTGGATTTGGCTTCGGGTATAACCATGGTGGTGAAATACCGGTTTTCTTTTAGGACGCTCTTGGCCCATCTGACACGGAACATCGGGACCTTCTCTCCAGCGTAGCTCAGCTCCCAGATCTCCTCGATCCTTCCGTAGTATCTGAACTTGTCGTTACCGGTGTAGGATTCCATCGTTACCCCGGAGTTCTGATAACCATCGCTCTTCATGTCCTTGTCCTCGGTGTAGAATGTGTAGCCGTTGATATCGTACGCCTCATAGGTCATCAGGTTGTGCTCGGCGCCCTGTGACAAGGCGAATATGAGTTGTTCTTCCGTGGAAGAATCCTCATGTAAAGGGTACGACAGAAGCTTCTGCTTGAACCAACGCGTGAAACATGAGTTGTGCTCTTTGATTATATCTCCGTCCGTCCTCTGTTGGCCTCGGTCATTGTACGTCTTCTCAATAAAGGTTTTGTGCTCTACCACCCAAGGATCGACCACGTCTATGTGTTGTAGCGCGACTAGGTTTGCTCTTTCAAAGTCGGCGAGTCGACCCTCGAAGTCGACATGCATTTCGCGGCGACCCTCGCGGTGACCCCATCCAGCGAGCCTGTCGAGGTGCCTGTTGACGGGCAGACCAACGGGGTTCTCGATGCCTAGATAATTCGTGCAGTAGGAGATGCACTCTTCGGTCAGAAAGCCCCTGGCTATGCTTCCCTCTGGACGTGACATGTTGCGAACGTATCCTTTGATGACACCATTCATCCTTTCGAACGGCATCATGCTGTGCAGGAACGTCGGCCCGAGTTGGATGATATCCTCCACGATATGGACCAGCAGATGCACCATAACGTCGAAGAATGCGGGCGGGAAGTACATCTCAAGCTCGCATAGTATCACCACGATCTCTTCCTGTAGCCTTCTGAGTTGCCTCACGCCAACCGACTTTCGAGAGATGACGTCGAAAAAGTTGCATAGGCCAAATAGCGTTTCACGGACGTGCGCGTCCATGATCCCACGGATTGCAACTGGAAGTATCTGCGTCATCAGCACGTGACAGTCGTGAGACTTCATCCCGCTGAACTTCTGCTTCGCTGAGTCTAGGTATCTGCTTATCTTCCCCGCATAACCGTAAGGAAGTTTTACTCCTACGAGGCAGGTGAAAAACTGCTCGATCTCCTTCTGACTTAGAGTGAAGCACGCGGAAGGGAAGTCATTTCCGATCTTCTTGGCCTTTTTGCCTTTGCGACGACTTTCCGTGTCCATCGCCTCATCATCATCATCATCATCATCATCATCATCATTAGCGTGAAGCTCCTCCCTGATGCCCATTGATTTCAAGTCTGCCCTTGCTTTCGGCCCATCTTTGGTCCTCTCTGGCATGTTGAGCAGGGTACCAAGCAGACTCTCGCACACGTTCTTCGTGATATGCATGACATCAAGGCTGTGAGGCACACGGAGGATCTTCCAGTACGGCAAGTCCCAGAAAATAGACCTCGTTTTCCATACCTTCAGCAGCGACTCTGGCGCCTTTCGCTTCTTTCCCGACGGTGGCACCTTTCCCGGCTCTGGCGCCTTTCCCGGCGGTGGGCACTCTTTCCAATTTTTCAACAGCTCGTCTATTTCCTCGCCGCTCCTCGTACGCGGGCGTCTTCGGGGTTCGGTTTCACCATCGAACAGATCCTTGCGTTTTCTCCATGAGTCATCGTCGCGAAGCCACCTTCGATGTCCCATGAACACGGTTTTCGAAGACCCGGGATCTCTATCTAGCTGGCGATACGTTGTGTCATCCATGCACCTGACGCATCCAGAAAATCCGTGGACCACCTGCCCCGCAACATATCCGTAACCGAGATAGTCGTGCACCGTCGTGAGCAGTGCGGCTCTCATAGGGAAATATTCTTTCTCTGCGGCGTCCCACGTATTGGCTGGCGTTTTCCACAGCGTGTCTAGCTCCTCTTTCAGCAACCCCAGATACAGATTGATGTCGTTCCCTGGTTGTTTCGGCCCTTCAATTAGCATACTCATGTGAATGTACTTCCTCTTCATGCACAACCAGGGGGGAAGGTTGTACATCCACACGAACACAGGCCAGGTGCTATGTGTGCTTCTCTGGCTGCCAAACGGATTGACTCCATCGGTGCTCGCGCCCAGCACGATGTTCCTTGGATCGTCCCCAAATTCTGGGTGTTCGAAGTTCAACGCTTGCCACTGGCTCGCATCCTTAGGGTGACTCAGCATCTTGTCTTTTTTATTTATCTCCGGATCATTTCCGTCATCTTCTCGCTTCTTCTCCTCCCTATCCGCGTGCCAACGCAGGAGCTTTGCTGCCTTAGGGTCCGCGAAATACCGCTGCAGACGAGGAGTGATCGCAAAGTACCACACCACTTTTCGAGGAGCTTTCTTCCTCTTCTTGTATCGAGTGACGCCGCACACCGGACATATGGTAGACTTCGCGTGCCCGTCCCGATAAATGATGCAATTGTTCATGCACACATGGTATTTCACGTGCGGTAAATCCAGAGGACACACGATTTTCTTCGCCTCCTCGAAACTGGTCGGGCACTTGTTCCCCTTGGGAAGACGTTCGTGCCAGAATGACATGTTCTCGTCGAAGCATGCGTCGGTCATTTTGTGTTTTACCTTCATCTCCAGAGCCATGAGCGTTACTTTCAGGCGGGTATCCTCGGGCCTGCATCCTTCATACAATGGAGTAACCGCGTCTATCTCCAGTTGATCCAGCTTGGCTTTCTCTCGGGCGGCAGCTCTTGCGTTATCCGTCTGCTTGAGAAGCAGCTCTTGAATATGAGGGTCCTGCACCCAGCCTCCATCGTCGTCTGCTCCGGCATCTTCATCTTCATGATCATGCCCTTCGTCTTGATCTTCCTCATCATCATGTCCGGCATCTTCTACATGATGACTGTGTACAGCATCACCGTCGTGATCATGTCCTGGAGATTCTTCGTCTTCTCGACCGCCCTCGCCGCGGTGGTTGTCTTGCTGCCCTTCCTCATTTCTTGCCCGGCCCCCATGGACGACTTCATAGTCATCTTCATCACCTTGCCACCGATAGCCATCCATGAAACCACGCAAGAGCAGGTGGTCCCGCACCTGCCCGGAATCCGGGTCCGCAATAAGGCTCTTCAGCTTGCATCTTCGACACGGACATCTTATCTCCGTCTCGTTCTTTTGAAGCATCTCGGCCTTCGTGGAGCTCAAAAACCTATTCACGATGCCTTCGGTCATCGTGCGGACCATGGTCGCCTGCGGGGTAGAGCAAAACGATATTTTAGAACCAAGAAAAAATTTGGCATGACTTTCCCTAAAAATAGGACCAAAAAGAATGCATAGTGCCAAAATTCTCGCCGAAACGGAAATGAATCAACATTCCGGCAAAATATTGGCAACTATCGCATTTCAAATACCGGTACCTGCAAACACAAACATATATGCAACACCACAAACATATGCAACACCACAAACATACATAGATCTAGCAAGGCCATAAAAAGTGCATGTGCACGTTGTTGGAGCGAGGGAGAGAAAAAAAGTAGATCTACAACATAAAGATAGCTTTCCCCTTACTTACCTATCAAAAAAAGGTAATTTAACCACCTAATTTTGATGAATCTATGGTGCAAATGAGGTGAGGAGGAGGAGGCAGCCGACACAATCTTGGAGGAGGAGGTGGAGAGAATGAAGTGGGGAAAGTGAGTGTGTAGGTGTGGCTGTCCAAAATATCTTGCTGGTCCCAGGTTACTAATGGCGCACCACCCATATATGCGCCATTAGTAACCCTGGTTACTAATGGCGCACCAGCTTGAGGTGCGCCATTAGTAGTTTTGCAAAAAAAAAAAAAAAAAAATTAGTAGCGGCGCACTGTGTTGGAGGTGCGCCATTACTAGTTAAACTAGTAATGGCGCACTCTTCCCTGGTGCGCCATTAGTATTTTTGGAAAAATGAAAAAAAAAACATTTGTTACTAATGGCGCACCGTGGGTCTGGTGCGCCATTAGTGTCTACCACACTAATGGCGCACCAACTCATGGTGCGCCATTACTATATAGTAGTGGCGCACCACATGTCTGGTGCGCCATTAGTAGCCATATCATCTATAGCCCTTTTCCTAGTAGTGTGAGCAGTACCCCAAAACCTGATGGGTTGCTGCAAAAGGACCTCCTGTGGATCCATCCACTTTATCTGGCTTTACTTGTGAAACTTCATATTCCTCTGATGAGTCACTTGACTCCAACTACAAATTCTTCAAAAATCAGAAAGGTGAAGTATTTGCCAGATTTGTTGGAACTAACTGCAGGAACGGTTCACCTATGAGGAAAATCTGGGTTCCTAAGAGCTGCTTGGAAAATCTTCAAGTGAATGTCCTCACGACACCACCCATGAAGAAAAGGAACCCCAGATCAAATTCCTCATATGGACCAAAGTCTTCACTTGGACCAAATTCCTCAAATGGTCAAAAGTATCATTCTCGTGCTAATGCATCTGTTTTGCAGGGAAAATCTAAGAGTTCTGAATATGTGCATTATTCTTCAAATCATTATGTTCATAAGTTCTCGAAGAATTTCTCTGCTTATTCATATGAGTACTCTAACCCTAGTCCTGTGAAACGAAGTGCACTAGCTTCAATGCCTCCCTTCTCATATGGAGCTCGCAGAATGATGAACTCTTTGCCACCCCTCCAGATGTGGGTGGTGAAGAAATTGAACTAACTTCTTATGCAGGGTCAGGTCTCCAGACGAACTTGAACGTCTGATGAATTTGCTGGAGACCTGAGGAAATGCTTGAAAGGACGCAAGCTAATCATGCGGAAATGAATTCCTCATTTCTCACGTCCTCACACTGCTTTACTTACTATGTTGTGTGATGAAATTCTGCCTGATGAATTTGATGTCATATTCTTCACTCTGAAGCATATGAGTTCATAAGTTGTACTAATTCATCTGCAGGATGAAACTCCAAAAACTACTGAGTGGGTCCTCGACAGTGGATGCACCAACCACATGACTGGTGACAAGAGTCTACTGATGAATATGCCACTTGCCCCATCTCATCTGAAGCATATCACCTACGCTGACAAAGGAAAAAGCAAGGTATTGGGTCTAGGTAAGGTTGCAATCTCCAAGGACCAACACATGGACAAGGTGATGCTTGTCGAATCCCTCGGGTTCAACCTCATGTCTGTCTCAATGCTTTGTGATCTTGATATGGTTGTCATCTTTGGAAAATATCGTTGTGTTGTCATCATGGAAGCTGACCATTCCAAGTCTTCGAAGGCTTTAGGAGAGGAGACTTGTATATTGTTGATTTCTCTACAGGTCCTCCGCCTGCCACGTGCCTACTTGCAAAGTGCTCAGAAGGCTGGTTGTGGCATCGACGACTTGGACATGCTGGTATGAGGAACTTGCACACGCTCGTGAAGAAAAAGAACGTCATTGGCATTGAAGGTGTCAAATTCCTCAAGGATCACCTCTGTGGTGCCTGTGAGTCTGGAAAGATGACCAGATCCAAGCATCCCTCGAAGACAATCATGACCACGACTCGACCTTTTGAATTGCTTCACATGGATCTCTTTGGCCCCACTCATTACTCCACACTAACAAATTCTTCATGTTTGTATGGCTTTGTCATTGTTGATGATTACTCTCGTTACACTTGGGTGCATATTATTCTGTACAAGTCTGAAGTGCAGGATGTCTTCAGACGATTTGCTTCAAGGGCCTCAACAAACTTCGGTGTCAAGATCAAGCATATCAGGAGTGATAATGGCACTGAGTTCAAGAACACCAATCTTGATGAATATCTTGATGAACTTGGTATTACTCATGAGCTATCTGCCCCATATACTCCTCAGCAGAACGGCGTCGTGGAGTGCAAGAACAGGACTCTTGTTGAGATGGCTCGCACCATGCTTGATGAATACAAGACTCCTCGTCGCTTCTGGCCTGAGGCAATTGATACAGCATGCCACATCATCAACAGGGTATATCTTGACAAATTCTTCAAGAAGACATCATATGAACTCATGACTAGCAAGAAACCCAATGTAAGTTATCTCAAAGTCTTCGATGCAAAATGCTGGATAAGAGATCCTCACCACAGTTCTAAATTTGCACCGAAAGCACATGAAGGTTTTATGCTTGGTTACGGAAAGGACTCGCACACCTACAGAGTCTTCAACACCTACCATCACAAGGTTGTTGAAACTGTAGATGTGCGGTTCGATGAAACTAACGGCTCGCAAAGAGAGCACCTGTCTTCTGTGCTAGATCAGAAGTCTCCTGAGGAATCCATTAAGTTGAAAGCTACTGAGGATGTAGTACCCACTGAAGAAAATCCTCAACCTACTGAGGAAGTCATTCCAACCAATGAAGACATTCATGCTGATACACCCGAAGAAAATGGTGCTGAAGAAAATCCTCAGCCACGTCAACCTGCTCATCCAAGAGTTGCAAATGAAGTGCAGATTGACAAAATCATCGACAACATCAATGCACCAGGTCCTCTCACTCGCTCAAGAGCTTCACATCTGACTAACTTTTGTGGGCATTTTGCTTTTGTCTCTATGATAGAGCCCACCAAAGTTGATGAAGCTTTCAAGGAGCGTGAGTGGATTCAAGCTATGCAAGAGGAATTGCATCAATTCAAGCTCAACAACGTGTGGGAACTTGTCAAGCGGCCAGATCCTCGCAAGCATAACATCATAGGTACCAAGTGGAGCTACCGCAACAAGCAAGATGAAAATGGCCTTGTGGTAAGGAATAAGGCTCGTCTTGTAGCTCAAGGCTACACACAGGTTGAAGGAATTGACTTTGATGAAACTTTTGCACCTGTTGCTAGACTTGAAGCTATTCGCATATTGCTTGCTTATGCTAACCATCATGATATCATTTTATATCAAATGGATGTGAAAAGTGCATTCCTCAATGGTAAGCTTGAGGAAGAAGTATATGTTGCTCAACCCCCAGGTTTTGAAGACCCTAAGCATCCTGACAAAGTCTTCAGACTCAACAAGGCCCTCTATGGCCTCAAGCAGGCCCCTCGGGCATGGTATGACACTCTGAAGGAATTCCTCATGAAGAAAGGCTTCAAACCCGTTCACTCGACCCAACTCTTTTCACTAAATCCTATGACAATGAACTGTTCATATGCCAAATATATGTAGACGATATTATCTTTGGCTGTACTGACAAACGTTACAGTGATGAATTTGCCTATATGATGAGTGAAGAATATCAAATGTCTATGATGGGAGAGTTGAAATTCTTCTTAGGTCTTCAAATTCGTCAGCAAGACAATGGCATCTTCATCTCACAAGAGAAATACCTCAAGGATGTTCTGAGGAAATTCAACATGCACGAATGCAAAGGCGTCAAAACTCCAATGCCTTCAAAAGGCCACCTCTGCACTGATGAAAATGGTAAAGATTTCGATCAGAAGGTATACCGCTCCATGATTGGCTCTTTATTGTATCTATGTGCATCTAGGCCTGATATTATGCTGAGTGTTTGCATGTGTGCCCGATTCCAAGCAACACCGAAGGAATCACACCATAAGGCTGTGAAACATATTCTTCGATACTTAGCTCACACACCCACGCTTGGATTATGGTATCCCAAGGGCTCAAATCTTCACCTCGTCGGATACTCAGATGCTGACTATGCTGGAGATCGTGTGGATCGCAAGCCAACCTCAGGCACATGTCATTTCCTCGGACGATCCTTAGTCTGTTGGTCCTCGAAGAAGCAGAACTGCGTGTCACTTTCTACTGCTGAAGCTGAGTACATTGCTGCTGGTTCATGCTGCGCTCAGTTGCTGTGGATGAAGCAAACCCTCAAGGACTATGGCATCAAGGTGAAGAATGTGCCTCTCTACTACGACAATGAGAGCGCTATCAAGATTGCTTACAACCCAGTTCAGCACTCCAAGACCAAGCACATCCTGATTCGTCATCATTTTCTTCGAGATCATGTACTCAAGGGCGACATCTCCATCGACCACATCCCCACTGAAGAACAACTGGCCGATATCTTCACTAAGCCCTTGGATGAAAAGAGATTTTGCAGAATATCTTAGAATCTTCGAATGTTCTTTGAAAATACACACATCCAAACACTCATGCAAAATTGATGACTTTGATGTGCAACACACGAAGTAACGTTTTTCTTCAATCAATGAAGAATAACTCTCTAAGTGTGAAGAAATTAACGAAGAATTTGATTCTCAGAACCCTACGACAATTGTACGCGGTGTCTGAAATCAGCATTCTTATACGGTGGGTCATGCCACCAACAATAGTTGAAATTCTTCAGAGTTGAGTTTTTCATCATTTTGCAAAGTCTTCAAATTTTCAAATTCCTCAAGTTTGCAAATTCCTCAACTTTTCAAATTCTTCAAACTATGAAACTGAGGTTCTTCATTGACTATATATATATTTGAGTTTTTAATGTCCTCAACAGCATTCACTTATTGTTATTTCTTCAAGTTGATTTTCGTCTAAGTGAATGTTATCGGACCCATTCCCCCTCTATGCTAAACTCAACCCAGTCTGTTCACAAATTCTTCATATGCGTTCTACTTTGAAACTCGTTCAAAGTCTTCACTGTATCCTTGACAGCTGAAGAATTTGCGAACGGAAACTTTAAAATTTTCACTATCAATTTTTTTTTCGGCGCTTCCCGCTCAAACCGCTCCGATTCCCACGACTGGATAAGCCATGATCCCCCACTATATCCACGACTCAGAACGTGGGTGACACATGTCGCATGGAGAGCAAGGGTCAGGGGCAATCTGGTCCAAAATCTTCGGGCCGATTCGTTTTTACTGCCACTATATATACCCCCTTCCCTTCACTGTGCTCGAGTTACTCCTCACTCCCATCTCTCCCGAGCTCAAACCTAGCGCCGCCGCTAAAATCATCGCCGCCAGAGAGGAAGAGCTTCACTGCCTCGACCTCGCCGTCGCCGTACTCGCATCGGCCGCGGAAGTCTTCACCCCGCCGCCGCTGTAGCTGTCTCCCTCTGCCAAGCTAGGGCATGGGAGATCTGGACGGACGAACTTCCCCGATTTCATCTCTCTGTTCGTCGTGTTCTTCATCAGGGTAAATAAAATCTAATTTTACTGCCCTTGTTTGATCTTCATGTCTTCCACAAAATTCTCAAAAGTGTTTATTCTTCAAGAATCATCTTCTTAAGCACCTCACATGTTTCAATCCCTTGATGTTTTTCTCTAAGTTATGATTTTCTTCAAGATTCCTCAATTGTGTGGATCAACATATTCGCACAACTCTGGAACCTAAGACAAAGAACACTTAGTGAAATTCCTCAAGACATCTATGGTCAAAATCCTCAACTTGATGTATTTTGAAAATTTTCTGAGAACGCATATGACCTCTTCAAATTCCTCGCACCTATACTCTGTTCACAGGTACAAAATGTCTGCTGATGAATCACTAGGTTCTCATCAACTTAACTCATTTGCAGCGTTTCTTGATGAAAAATTGTATACATCTTCAGAATCTTCAAGAGTTCAAAGTCATCAAGTGAAGAAAATGGCAGATGGTAAAAGACCTCAGAAGGGTGGAAAGAAGGCTGAACAAAACACTGCTTTTGAGATACCTGAGCCTCTGTATGCAGGTTACTGTACTCCTGATGAGGCCATTCATGGCAAAGAAACAAAAGAGCAGAGGAAAATCAGAATTCAAAGGATTGAACGGAGGTGGACAAAGGAATGGAGAGACTATCGCTATGTCACTCCCAAGTACATGAGGAAATTCGCCCTCAAACCTCCTTGCAAAAGGGCTCCTCCTGCTGATGATCAAGAAGTCGATCCCACCAGCGTTGCTCGTGGTGAAGACTTTCCAGCTGAATGGGCAAAGCATCAACGAAAACTTCAGAGTACTGCCAAAGCTGCTGTGAAGAAATTCAATGAATATTCTGCTGCTGCTTCTGCCTCTGTCGGAGCCTCTGATAGTGCTCCGAAGAAATCGATGGTGAAGAAGTTTGCAGTGAAGTCAAAAACTTCAACTTTAAAGTCCTCACTGCAAAATCCTCATGAAAATTCTTCAAAGGCCTCTGCAATATCTTCAGTAGCTGCACAATCATCAGCTGCTGCCACAAAGTCCTCAACACCTATACATCTTGCAACATGTCAAAGGACTACTGGATTCTCAATTGCTTCAGGGGTCTCTGCAAGTTCATCAGCCCAAGCACAGTCTTCAACAAGCCCTACTTTGATGAAGATAAAGAGAACTGCTGGACGAGGTCAGAGACCAAGTCCTCACAATAGCAAAGCTACTGTGAATGTACCCTCAGGATCTGAGGATAATGATGAGGCTACTAATATTGGAAGAAATCATCAGAAACAGTCAGCAGAGAGCTGCAATAGCCAAGGGCAGCTCTGTTCCTCTCATGCTGGATCCTAAGATGATCCTCAATTTCATCGACATATGGCATCAGGATCCAGGCACTCCACTTTCCTCACTAAACCTACCTCTTGGTGTGGACCATGTCCTCACACACTTCATAGCTGAGGAAAAATGGAAGAGAGAACAAGCTCTGAGAGCTAAGAGAAGCAGGGCTAGAAAGGAAAAGTTCCTGAAGAACAATGTGATGAATTTGACTCCAACTCAACTCATCACAGTACAGTCTGAGATTCGCTGCCTTACTGAAGAACAAGCAAAGTATGATGCTGAATGGAAGGGCACCAAAGTGAGATTTGTCAGGGCAGCCCAAGCTGCAATTAAAGATCACAACTCAAGGGTTGCAGCCCAGTTGCAATAGAAAATTCCTCAGGCTGAAGAATCTGCTCAGCCTGCTGAAGAAACTGCACGCGCAGCTGAAGAAATTCAGGCTGCTGAAGAACCTGTCAGGGCAACCTCCACTGTTGCGCTTGAAGAAACTGCCAGGCCAGCTGAAACTTTTGTTGCGCCTGATGAAATTGAGACCACTAGGATGACTGCATCAGTCGTGCCTGAAGAAACTGCTCCCCCTTCACCCTCTGCTGAAACTGCAAAATCCTCAAGGGTGAAGAACATCCACCTTCCTTCTGCATCAGAAGTGAAGAAAACTAAGGCTGCGGAGAAGAGAGCTGCTAAGAAAAGAAAAGCATCAACTTCAGATTCCTCAGCTGTGAAGAAGTTGAAGACTATGCCAAATTCTTCAACTGAGCCCATTGATGCAACTCCAATCTCCTCCGTACCTGCCTATGAGATAATTCCATTTGGTGTTGACTATGTCACTCCAAATGATGAAGATGAAGAAGACCATTCGGCTGCTTCCTCAGAGCAGATTGATGAAGAAATTGAGGTGGAAGCAAATGCCTCAACCCCACTGGTATCATCGCCCCAGCCTCAGTTGACTGCTAAAGAGGCCGGCGTTGAAGAAATGGAAGGGGATGTGGACATTGGAAACACAACCCCTCTTATCAATGATGAATATTGGGAAGCTGCACACCCAAATTCACCAATGACCACTCCCCTCACTCAAATTCCTCAGTCTCCAGCCCAGACTGAAGAAATTCATACAGGATCTGATGACTTGGCTGCACCTGTCCCTGAAGATATTCCAGCTGCGTCAGCTGAAGAAATGGTTGCTCAAACAGCAACTGAGGAAACTGCTATTCAAATTCCTCAATTTGAAGAA
This sequence comes from Elymus sibiricus, assembly GCA_039707655.1. Lineage (NCBI taxonomy): Eukaryota > Viridiplantae > Streptophyta > Magnoliopsida > Poales > Poaceae > Elymus > Elymus sibiricus. The sequence continues at coordinate 138,290,237 of CM077667.1, read as the reverse complement.
GTTCCTCCTATGCCAAAGGAAATTGTGGGCCGCTTTAAGCCAAACCTTCAGCCGAAGCCCAAGATGCCCTTCAAAACCTCAAAGCGCCCCAAATTCATCAAGACCAATTTCTTCAACGAGCACATCTTCTTCAATGGGCCAAATCCTTATGACTCTGCAAGGGCCGGTCGCACCAGATTCTGGACACCCACACAGATGAACTATTATTCATCAGTGCTATTTGACAAGGAGAAAGTCTTCGAGCATCGGCAAATTCCTCATGCGGACATGGAAACTATCCCATGCTTCACACCGGTGCTCGCAGTCCTTCACGATGCAGGAATCCTTCCATTCTATGTGGACATATGTGATTGGAATGAAGAGCTAATTCTTCAATTCTATGCCACCTTGCACATCATAGGTGATGCCTCTGACATCAATTCTTGGGTCTTGGACTGGATGACTGGATCTACTCACTACACTGCTCCAGCCTCTGAATTACTTTGATCAGTCCCAATACCAATTCCTTCAGAAGGAGCAAGATGCCTGTTTGATGAACCTGCTCTGCCCAATCACATGATTCAAGTGCTAATGAAGCCATTGGCTCTTGGACAACCTCAAAGGACTACCTTCCTTGTGAAGAATTTGCTTTATGTGCCCAGGACAGTCTATCGCATTCTGACCAAAACCCTCAGTCCTCAGAAGGGCCACAACTCTGAAGAAGAAGAAGTGGAGGGAATCATGAAGAACATGCTATTCAACATCATTCATGGGATTCCCATCAATTACCATGATTTCTTCATGAGGACTTTGGCCAATGCTGCTTCAGCCCCATTTGAATTGAAGCCTTACACTCCCTGGATCATGAAATTCATCAGATCAAGGTCTTCACTTCCATTCAAGGCTGACTTTCAGAATCACTTCAGCTTTCTGCCTCCGATTGAAGTCTTCAAGAATATATTTTCCTCAATTGCGGGTAAAGGCAAAGCTGTCATTGATGAAGGTACTCGTCCATTGGATGGACAGTTTTGCAAAGCTGCATCTTATTCCACCAATGATGACACTGCTACCCAAGATTCTGCTGCAAAAGCCTGAGCACAAAATCCTCAAGCTGCTGCCCCTCGTGTGATGACTGATCGAGAGCTTCTTCTAAGTCTTCATCAGAAGATTGATCGCAATCACAAGTGGGTAAAGCGTCAGTTTGGTTCACTTCTTCGAGACATGACTGTCACGCACAACTCTGTGAGGAAGAACCACTATTATCTTCATGAAGTCTTCGACCGCACATGGGCCATCCTGTCTCATCTCAAGACTCCTGAAGAACTCAATGAGATGGAATTTCAGCAGGACTTTGATTGGTCCATCCCTCCAAGGAAGAAATGGAAGAAAGTTCAAGTTCCTCAGCTGGTTACAAGCTCATTTTCTTCATCACGCCAGGCGGATGAAGCTGAGGATATTGACGACACTGCTGCGGGCCCTGCATCAACGAATGACCCTGACAACGCTGGCGCTCCTCCACCACCTTCAAGATGAAATTCTTCAGGGGCGTTAGTCCTCATTTTTCGTCCCTTTTGGTCTTCGATGACAAAGGGGGAGAAAATTTGAGTTAGTCTTCAAGCGGGTCTATATATATGGGCTGTTTTTGTTTAAGTTACAACTCTCGCTCTTCTGAAGCTTTTGATGGTTGAGTTGTAAACTTAAGTCCGATGGTGGTCTGACGTTTTTGAACTGCTTTCCTCATGCCTATTTCCTCAAGTACCTTAATGCATACATGATGAATTTCGTCAGACACCATTTTCATCATGCATTTCAAATTCCTCATATCATATGTTAAATGCGTGTATGAATTACAAGATATAGGGGGAGTTCTCCATGTTTTTAACCTGCTATGTGCATTTGCAGTCCAAAGCAAATTCCTCAAATATGCACATCTTCAGGGGGAGTTCTTCTATATCTTGCAATCAAATTCCTCAAACTCAGTACTTACACTTCATATTATTATCCCCGTTGAAAACTTAACCTATTTGTCATCAATCACCAAAAAGGGGGAGATTGTAAGTGCATCTAGTGCCCCTTAGTGATTTTGGTGTATTGAAGACTTATAGGTTAAGAGACTAATGCGATTGTAAGTGTACACAGGCTCTATAAGTCGCTGAGGAGTTTGATACATTCGGAGATTATCGACCCCTAAAAATGTATGTCTTCAACTGAAGACTTTGGTGAAGATTTTGCTGAAGACTTTGGTATTCCCTGAAGACTTTGAAAAAGAAGAAGTTGGTGTGACCTTGAAGATATGAACGAGGACTATGAAGCGTGAAGACTTTTGTTTTCGTAGTTTCATTTCCTTTCTTTGAGTCATAGGAAACACCGTACTGTTAAAGGGGGCCGAGGTAATACTAAGGAAAATTTCCAACTGATGCTCAACTCAAAAGCCTCAACCTATCCAATCCTTCGAGTGAAGCCTTTGGAAATCTCTTGCAGTTCAGTCAAGTTCTTCAGTGACAGAGACGATGATTTTCTGGTCTCTGAGGAAATTGGTCTGACTGAGGAGTTAGGATTTCGCCAGTGCGAATTGCCTACAAGTGAGGAACATGATAAGCATGAGGACTTTCAGAGTTCGAAATTCTGACCGTTGCTGTGCTAAGTGCCAGCTGTCCCCAATCATCCTATCCACATAAGGGTCATATCATTGGGGGCATTTATGTCTTATCATGTCGGGTTGCACCCTGGCTATAAATAGCCGCCCCCCACAACCACTAGCTGGTTGGCTGCTCCGAGAGAGAACTGACACTTGTCATTTGAGAGCATCCCATTCCTCGAGGACTTTGAGAGAAAATCATCAGTGAGGAAAAACCCCAAAACCAAACCACCAACCCAAAGTGATCGAGCATCACTGAAGAAATTGTTCTTGTGTGGAACCGACGTTTGTTACCTTTGAAGACTGTGTATCTTCCAGACGGTTAGACGTCAAGGTCTAGTGCATCCTACAGTCAATTGGGGATCACGAAGTGACCTTGGTCTAGAGCATCCAGCAGTCAATTGTGGATCGCCGGGTGACCAGTTTATGAGGGTTTTGGAAGTCTACCCTGAAGACTTACCACGAGTGTTGGGCGAGGTCTGTGTGACCTTAGCTCAAGGAGAATACGGTAAGGACTGTGTGTCCTGGAACTGTGTGTCCTCTGGTTTAAATACCAGGCCGCTCCAAACCAGACGTACGACTGTCACAGCAGTTGGAACTGGGTCATCAAATCACTGTCTTAATCGAGCTTCCTGGTTCCATTTCCTCAACCCTTTCAATTCCTCGTATACTTGTTGATGAAATTGATTGTTACTGTTTGAAGAATTTGACTGAAGACTTTCTCAATTTCCTCACCTCAAATTCTTCAAGTTACCTTGTTCCTCGCCTGCTTATCCTGTATCACGCTACCTGTAATCTGTGCATGCTTTATTTCATCATGATGACTATGCGATCGCTATGCTTCGTATGCACTTGAGTACTTATTCCGCTGCTAGTTATTCATCACATTTCAAATTCCTCAAGTTGAAATTCCTCAGTGATGAATTGGTAAAAATCGCCTATTCACCCCCCCTCTAGTCGATATAACGCACTTTCAGTGTGTCATGCTAAAAAGATGAGGAATGATTGGGACCTGACAATACGATTCGGATCCGTAGTACACCAGCCTCCTGATGACCTTAGGCAAGTGCTCGGCGGTGACCGCCGTCGTGGTTGCGCCGCCAATGGCGCTGCCAAGAGCGACTGTACGAACCGGTGCAGCTGCACTGAAACCATCAGCACCACTCATCCGCATTTCCCCAATGTCAGATCCACGCTACGGAATTTGGGCACTAGGGATTTTGAAGCTATTTAGGGATTTGGGGAAGACGGGGAAACTATGGGGATCTGATGATAATGGTCGGGTGAACTATTTATCGCATTCCGTTGTACACGGCACACGGTTTCCCAAATCAAATCGTGTGAGATAGAACGTGCGTGATACACGGTTTCCGTAACATGACCGTTTGTGATGTGCCTCCTGGTACATATGGGTGCGGTAAACAACCGCTCTCCGGAACCCCCCCCCCCAAAAAAAACGTTATGCTCGTAGGAGGTCAATCCGGTGTCGGCGTTATAGGGAGTCCATCCTCGGCCGGCCGGCGGTGGCGGCGTTATAGGAGGTCAATCCTCGGTCGGCGGTGGCGGCGTTACAGGAGGTCAATCCTCGGTCGGCGGTGGCGGCATGACAGGAGGTCAATCCTCGGTCGGCGGCGGGAGATATAGGAGGAGCTCAATCCTCGTGGTTGGCGCCGGCGTGACTGGAGCACGTCCCTCGTGGTCGTAGGCGGGATAGTGGAGCCCGAACTACAGGCAGGTGCCCCGCTAAGCTCTGCTCCTCGACCCTGCTGTCTCGCCGTGCCGCTGCTAATTAATTAAGGTATTATTTTCCTTGAGTGGCCTGATTAAGGTATTAAATTCATATAATGGCAGTACTGACGATGCGTGTAAATTGACTGGTTGATTAGTGTCATTGCACGGCTGGGTAACATTATGCAGCGCCCTCCATAAATTATGAAAATAAAATCTTGTGATTTATTCACCCATCTAATGGATGCAACATGTGTAGATGGAACGATCTGAATGGATGGGGGATCGGACAAGCTCAAGGTATAGGGATGGCGTGAAGGAGTTCATGGCTTTGGCTGAACGGACAAAGAAGAGAATTTGCAAACAATATTACGTCCTCTGTCCATGCAAGGATTGTGGCAATATTGTGTCATTTCCAATTGATGAGGTCGAGTTACACGTATACAAAAGGGGATTCATGGGTGGATACACAAGATGGACTAATCATGGTGAAGAGCCGGTTATGGATGAATGTAATAACCTGCCTGTCGGCGAGGTGCCAAACCCCGATCAGAGTCGCATGGGTGATGAATTTAACCTCGGGGCTCAGACGTCAAGCTACAGACAGAAGACTGGCATGCCAAAAAACCCAAAGAAAAACCAAGAGTGTGAAGCAGACAACACCGACCTTGATGATATGCTAGATTTTGCTGCTATGATTGCAGATTTCCAGGGCCCAGCGAAAGATTTAGCCGAGTACAAGGAGCTGCGAAGCATTGCTGCGGCCTCCAAGAAAGATTTGTATCCAGGTTGCAAAAAGAAACATTCCAAGTTGAGTGTCACACTGGTGCTTCTCAGATTTAAAGCAGAAAGCGGTCTATCAAACAAGGCCTTCACACAGTTGTTGAGTCTTTTCAAAGACATTCTTCCAAAAGATAATGTGCTCCCCAAAAGCACGAACAAAGCGAAGAAAATTGTTTGTCCATTGGAACTTGAAATCCAGAAGATACACGCTTGTGTGAATGATTGTATGTTGTACCGTGGTGATTACAAAGATTTGCGTTCATGCCGCATATGCAAGCACGCACGATACAAGCGTAGGAGAGCACAGGACATGTACAAATTGGACGAAGAGATCGAGACAGGAATCCCATTCAAGGTTGTTTGGTACTTGCCTATAATTCTAAGGTTGAGGCGTTTGTTTGCAAACCCTAGAGAGGCAAAGAGGTTGTGGTGGCACCATGATGAGCGAACTGTGGATAAGTATATGAGGCACCCGAAAGATGGGGCTCAGTGGGAACAAATCGCTGAAAGGTTTAAAGATTTTGCAAAGGATCCTAGAAATATATGGCTAGGGGAGTGTACTGATGGATTTAATCCATTTGGCGATATGAACACCAAACACAGCACTTGGTCGGTGCTTCTGTGCATATATAACCTTCCTCCTTGGTTGTGTATGAAGAAAAAATACATCATGATGTCGATGATTATCCAAGGCCCGAAGCAACCTGGAAATGATATCGACATTTACTTTGAGCTACTGGTAGAAGAACTGAAGACATTGTGGACGTCTGGTGTGAACTGTTATGATGCCAACGCAAAGGAGTTTTTCGGGCTACATGCGTTACTGCTGCACACCATTCAAGATATGCGTGCATTAGGCAACAGTTCGGGGCAGAAAACAAAGGGACCAGTAGGATGTATCACATGCATGGATAGGACCGAGAGTAGATTTCTTTCCAGCTCGCGCAAAACCGTGTATTTGCGTCATCATAGGTTCTTAAGGAGAAATCACCCTTACCGAAAAATGATTGCTGAATTTGATGGTACGGTAGAGAAAGGAACGGGACCAAGACCCTATGATGGGAAACAAGTCCACAACATGGTTAAAGGAATTAATGTTGTGCTTGGCAAGGGATCCGGTTCGACGTCAAAAATAACACCCAGGGACCAAGTGTTTAAGAAGAAATCAGTGTTCTGGGAATTACCTTACTGGGAGTTCCTAAGTGTACGTCATTGCATTGATGTCATGCACGTAGAGAAGAATGTCTGTGAAAGCATCCTTGGTACTCTGCTCAAGATTAAAGGCAAACGAAAGGATGGTGACGGTGCACGACTCGATATGCTTGGTGATCAATCACAACGCATGGATGAAGCAGAAGATGATGAAAAATTGCTCCACCAACACCAGAGTTACAATTTAACTGCAGCAGAAGTAAAAGAGTTCTTCGCATTTTTGTTGTCAATTAAGACACCCTCTTCCTACTAAATGAACAGATTAGCCGTACATTTCCAAATGATCACATGCCATGTTTAGACAGCTAGCTTCCAAGCTGTTACATTTTTTATGATTATCACCCTTTTCTGAATTTTGCATGTCTACTCTGTAGATGTCTATTAGCTGCGACGACAGTCATACTTCTGGCGATGTATCTTCATCTGAGTCTGAAGCCGACATGTCTGCAACAGATGATCGTGTACCAAGAAATGATGAACGGGATAGAGCTGCCATAATCACCCATCCGGTCAAGAGACGGAAGAGCGCTCCAAGAAAGCCCACACACCAGCCTAAAGGTGTATACGAAGTAACTAACATCGATTTGAAGTCTTGGGCTCCAACTAAACCTGATAAAGCACTCACGAGGTTCAGGAGTGTGTGTGGATTTGTTGGCAGGGCAAGGCTCAACATTAATCTGCCGGGGTTTCGGAAGGCTGGTACAGAAACACGGCAAAGGATAGTCCATGAGATCATGGCGCACTTCAATGTTCCTGAGGAGTGGAGAGAGCAGGTGGAACACGCTGCACTGAAGAAGGCCAGGGATGCTTGGAGAAACTGGAAGCATGTGTTGTACAAGAAGTTCTTGAGTCAAGGCAAGGACCCAATCCCCTCGTACCCCCAAATCACAAAGGAAGATTGGACAGAATTCAAAAGGGTCAAGGCCAGTGAAGAGTTTATTAAGAGGAGTGCCATGCAATCGGAACTTCAGAAGAAGAATACACACCCCCACCGTATGGGTGTGGCAGGATACTACGGCATGAAACCGATATGGGAGCAGGAGGACAAAGAAGCAGTAGCTGCGGGTGGCAAACCGGCCTTTAGTGAAATTAGGGGCACTCGTGCTAGGGACTACTTGCGGGCACGTGCAAAGAGGCATGGAGACGGTTCTTATTACTTTGAAAACTCAGCAGACCAAGAAGTGTATGATGTGATGGCAAAGGCTTCCAAAAACACTGGAAGGGTGTACAAGAACTCAGGGCCATGTGACATTCTGTCCGAGGCTCTAACTACCAAAGAGCCCCCTGGCCGTGCTAGGGGTATTGGTGTCAATGTCCCACACAAGAGGGCTTTCTCACTAAGCAAAGAAGAGAGGCTCAACATGAAAAAAGCTAGGAGTGATTATAGGCAGAGAGACTTGTGCGAAAAGATCAAGAGGGACATGTATCATGTAGTTCGAAAGGAAGTTGAGGAGTCATATATGCAGGAGAAGATACTAATGTTGAGAGATAGCCGGGAGACGCAAGGGGGTGTCGGCATGGATGATGCCACCTATTGTATGGCAACACCGCACAAGAGTAGTTGTGCATCAGGCCCCAGCGACCATGATGCTGTAGCTGGACATGATGGTGCTATATCTGATCTATATGGACAAGGCGAGAGAGTGAGGGCCATGCTTACACATTATGATGGTTCTTTAAAATGTGCAACAGCATGGGTTTACAACCCTGACTTTGACAGGGGTCGCTTGTTGGACAATGTGCCATTGAAGGAGGGTTGTGTGAAGTGCTACGTGACTGAAATAAAGCCTGGATTCAGTAACTTTCCCCTGAAGAATGTCCTTCAGGACCCTGATGAGCAGAGGACCTTGGAAGAAACACGGTTAAATCATATCCAGTGGCCACGGAAAGAAATATACTTCCTGGATGAGCCCCCTCCAGCCCCCCAAAAGCAACCAATGTCGCCCTCGAACCGGTGACTGTCATCTCGCCACAGCAGATCTTGTGTGATTCCCCCGATGAACATACTCTCGGGAATCAGATGCCCGAGGCATCAACCTGTGATCAGCCCGGCCGACTTCCTGCCATAGATGCCAGGTCATCGTCCCATCCTGAGCAGCCTGTGGCAAGGCCTAAAATTGCTGAAGACATATCATCGATTCAGATGCCGGCCACTGAAGCAGAAAGTGGAGCCACATTGGCACTGCATGCTCACAAGTTAAACCCGACCGAACCGCGTGCTAAGGAGTCTGAATGTCTGGAACCGCCTGGTAAGAATGCCGAAAGTCCGGGACCACCTGCTAAGAACTCTGAAAGTCAAGAACCACCTGCTCATCAGTCCAGTGGTTCGCAGCCGCCTGATGAGCATACCGATGTGTCGGCACTGCCTGCTCAGCAAACCAACACGCTGTCACAGCCGCATCAACACACCGACACGTTGGCACCACCTTCAACGGGTGCTCATCAGTCCGTCGACTCTGGCACTACAGCTCAGTAGTCCGCCACAGCGGCATCATCTGTTCAGCAGTCCATCGTACCTTCACACTCTTCTCACCAGCATGTCATTGATGAAACCAGACGTCAAACAAGAAGTGCTTCAGCTAAGAAGACACAAGCGGGCAGGGTTGCACACAGGAAGTTGGGCCTCCAAAGTGCGAGGAGGGATAGGACCAAGAGCCTCATTCTACAAGGAATCATCGGCCGTACCCAAATTAATAATAAGGTTTTCGAAGGGCTGGATAATCCCGGTTCTGACCACATGGCTGAAGCAGACCTTCAAAAGCATCTTGCTAGTACAGAAGTAGACACATATGAGAAACGCAAGTACAAACTGTTGGGGAACGTTGCATGGGAAACAAAAAAATTCCTACGCACACGCAAGATCTATCCATGGTGATGAGCATCTACGAGGGGGAGAGTGGATCTACGTACCCTTGTAGATCGCTAAGCGGGAAGCGTTAAGAAATGCGGTTGATGTAGTCGAACGTCTTCGCGATCCAAATCGCTAGCCGTCCCGCGATCCAATCACGATCCGTCCCGATCTAGCGCCGAACGGACGGCACCTCCGCGTTCAGCACACGTACAGCTCGATGACGATCTCCGCCTTCTTGATCCAGCAAGAGGGGGCGGACAGGTGGATGAGATCTCCAGCAGCACGGCGGCGTGGTGGTGGTGGTGGTGGTGGAGTTATCCCGGTAGGGCTTCGCCTAAGCACTACCGGAATCTATTTGGTGGAGGAACTAGAGAATAGAAAACTAGCACGTGGCCGTCTGTTTTGGGGCTCTTTTCCTCTAGTATATATAGGAGGGAGGAGCAAGCCTCCCTAGGGTTTCCCCTAGGGGTCGCCGAACCAGGGCAACGAGGAGTCCAATCCACTTCCTACTAGGAACTGGATTCATATTAGGAAGGAGTCATATTTCTTCCTATCTCCACCTTTTTTCCTCTTGGGCATATGGGCCCTTATGGGGTCGGTTCACCAGCCCATTAGGGGCTGGTGCACCATCTTTTTGGCCCATGTGGGCCCCCGGGGTGGGGGGGCCCCACCCAGTGGACCCCCGGAACCCATTCATCACTCCCGGTACCCTACCGGAAATACCCGAAACTTTTCCAGAACCCAAATACCACTTTCCTATATATAAATCTTTACCTCCGGACCATTCCGGAGCTCCTCGTGACATCCGGGATCTCATCTGGGACTCCGAAAAACCTTCGGTCACCAACACATATATCTCAATGCTACCGAAACGTCACCGAACGTTAAGTGTGCAGACCCTGCGGGTTCGAGAACTATGTAGACATGACCGAGACACATGTATGGTCAATAACCAATAGCGGGACCTGGATGCCCATATTGGTTCCTACATATTCTACAAAGATCTTTATTGATTGAACCTCTATGTCAAGGATTCAGTTAATCCCGTATGATGTTCCCTTTGTTCTTCAGTATGTTACTTGCCCGAGATTCGATCGTCGGTATCTCTATACCTAGTTCAATCTCGTTACTGGCAAGTCTCTTTACTCGTTCCGTAATACAAGATCCCGTGGCTAACTCTTTAGTCACTTTGCTTGCAAGGCTTATTGTGATGTTGTATTACCGAGTGGGCCCTGAGATACCTCTCCGTCACACAGAGTAACAAATCCCAGTCTCGATCCATGCCAACTCAACAGACACCCTCGGAGATACCTGTAGAGCATCTTTATAGTCACCCAGTTACGTTGCAACGTTTGATACACACAAGGTATTCCTCCGGTTTCAGTGAGTTGCAAGATCTCATGGTCATAGGAACAGATACTTGACATGCAGAAAACTATAGCAATAAACTGACACGATCATATGCTATGTTCATAGTTTGGGTCTTGTCCATCTCATGTCTATGGCTAGGAAACCTTAACCAAATCTGATCAACGAGCTAGTCTAGTAGAGGCTTACTAAGGACACTTTGTTGTCTAGGTATCCACACATGTATTTGAGTTTCCAATCAATACAATTAAAGCATGGATAATAAACGACTATCATGAACAAGGAAATATAATAATAACCATTTTATTATTGCCTCTAGGGCATATTTCCAACAGTCTCCCACTTGCACTAGAGTCAATAATCTTGCTCACATCGCTACGTGATTTACATTGTTATGAATCTAACACCCAATGAGTTCTGGGGTTCGATCATGTTTTGCATGTGAGAGAGGCTTTTAGTCAATGGTCTGCAACATTCAGATCCGTGTGTTCTTTGCAAATCTATACGTCATACTGCAGATGCTACCACGCTCCACTTGGAGCTATTCCAAATGATTGCTCCACTATACGTATCCGGAATGATACTCTGAGTCATCCGGATAGGTGTCAAAGCTTGCATCGACGTAACCCTTTACGACGAACTCTTTATCACCTCCATAACCGAGAAACATTTCCTTAGTCCTCTGGTTACTAAGGATAATTTTGACCGTTGTCCAGTGATCCACTCCTGGACCACTCTTGTACCCCTTGACAGACTCATGGCAAGGCACACACTAGGTGCGGTACACAGCATGGCATACTATATAGAGCCTATGGATAAGGCATAGGGGACGACCTTCGTCCTTTCTCTTTCTTCTGCCGTGGTCGACCTTTGAGTCTCACTCAACTCCACACCTTACAAATTAGGCAAGAACTCTTTCTTTGACTGATCTATTTTGAACTCTTTCAAAATCTTGTCAAGGTATGTACTCAATGAAAGTCTTATCAGACGTCTTGATCTATCTATATAGATCCTGATGCCCAATATTTAAGTAGCTTCATTCATGTCTTCCTTTGAAAAACTCCTTTCAAACAACCCTTTATGCTTTCCAGAAATTCCACATTATTTCCGATCAACAATATGTCATCCACATATACTTATCAGAAATTCTATAGTGCTCCCACTCACTTTCTTGTAAATACAAGTTTCTTATAAACTTTGTATAAACCCAAAAGCTTTGATCACCTCATCAAAGCATATATTCCAACTCCGAGATGCTTGCTCCAGTCCATAGAAGGATCGCTGGAGCTTGCATACCTTTTAGCATCCTTAGGACCGACAAAACCTTCTAGTTGTATCACATACAAACTTTCCTCATGAAAATCGTTAAGGAAACTGTGTTTTGACATCCATCTGCCAGATTTCATAATCAAAAAATGCAGCAACTGCTAACATAATTCCAACAGACCTTCGCATCACTACGGGTGAGAAAGTCTCATCGTAGTCAACTCCTTGAACTTGTCGGAAACTACTTTGCGACGACTCGAGCTTTATAAATGGTGACATTTACCATCAACGTCTGTCTTCTTCTTAAAGGTCCATTTGTACTCAACGGCCTGTCATTTAACGGGCAAGTCTACCAAAGTCCATACTTGGTTTTCATACATGGATCCTTTCTCGAATTTCATGGCTCCTAGCCATTTGTTGGAATCCGGGCCCACCATCGCTTCTTCATAGCTCGTAGGTTCACTGTTGTCTTAACAAGATGACCTCCAAGACAGGATTGACGTACCACTCAGGGGCGGTACGAGTTCTTGTCAACCTCCGAGGTTTGGTAGGAACTTGATCCGAAGCTTCATGAACATCATCATTTGCTTCCGCTTCACTTGGTGTAGGCGTCGTAGAAACATCTTTCTGCGTCGTGCTACTATCCAACTGAAGTGACGGTTCAACAACCTCATCAAGTTCTACTTTCCTCCCACTCAATTCTTTCGCGAGAAACTTTTTCTCGAGAAAGAACCCGTTTTAAGCAGCAAACATTTTGCCCTTGGATCTGAGATAGAAGGTATACCCAACTATTTCCTTAGGGTATCTTATGAAGATGCACTTTTCCGCTTTGGGTTCGATCTTATCAGACATAAGCGTCGCATTCCCAAACTCTGAGAAATGACAGCTTAGGTTTCTGCCAAACCAAAATTCATACGGTGTCATCTCAACGGACTTAGATGGTGCCCTTAATTAAAGTGATTGTAGTTGTCTCTAATGCATAACCCCAAAACGATAGTGGCAAAACGATAAGAGACATCATAGTACGCACCATATCCAATAGAGCACGACTACGACATTCGGACACACCATCACACTATGGTGTTCCAGGTGGTGTAAGTTGTGAAACAATTTCCACATTGTCTTAAATTGCATACCAAACTCGTAACTCAGATATTTACCTCCACGATTATATCGTACACATTTTATCTTCTTGTCACGATGATCTCAAACTTCACTCTGAATTTGTTTGAACTTTTTAAACGTTTCAGACTTGTGTTTCATTAATTAAATATCCCCATATCTACTCAAATCATCAGTGAAGGTAAGAAAATAGCGATATCCACCGCACGCTTCAACATTAATTGGACCGCATACATCAACATGTATCATTTCCAATAAGTCACTTGCCCGCTCCATCAAGTCGGAAAACGGGGTTTTAGTCATCTTGCCCAAGAGGCATGGTCCGCATGTCTCAACCGATTCGAAATCGAGTGAGTTCAAAGATCCATCAGCATGGAGTTTCTGCATGCGTTTTACACCAATATGACCTTTAGCGGCAATGCCACAAGTATTTGGTACTATCATTATTAACTTTGCATCTTTTGGCATCAATATTATAAACATGTGTAACACTATGATCGAGATTCAATGAACCTTTCACATTGGGTGCATCACCATTGAAGGTATTATTCATGTAAACAAAATAACGATTATTCTCTAACTTAAATGAATAACCGAATTGCAATAGACACGATCTAATCACGTTTATGCTCAATGCAAACACCAAATAACATTTATTTAGGTTCATCACTAATCCCGAAGGTAGAGAGAGCGTGCAATGGTGATCACATCAACCTTGGAAACACTTCCAACACACATCGTCACCTCGCCCTTAGCTAGTCTCCGTTTATTCCATAGTTTTTATTTCGAGTTACCAACATTTAGCAACTGAACCGGTATCTAATACCCAGGTGCTACTAGGAGTACTAGCAAGGTACACATGAATAAAACGTATATCAAATATACTTGTGTTGACGTTGCCAGCCTTCTTATCTACCAAGTATCTAGGGTAGTTCCGCTTCATTGACCGTTCTCCTCATAATAGAATCACTTAGTCTCGGGTTTGGGTTCAACCTTGGGTTTCTTTACCGGAGTAGCAACTGGCTTGCCATCCATGAAGTATCCCTCCTTGCCTTTTCCCTTCTCGAAACTAGTGGTTTTACTAACCATCAACACTTGATGCTCCTTCTTGATTTCTACCTTCGCGGTGTCAAACATCGCGAATAGCTCAGGGATCATTATTTCCATCCCTGGCATTTTATAGTTCATCACGAAGCTCTAGTAGCTTTGTGGCAGTGACTTGGAGAACTATATCAACCACTATCTTATCTGGAAGATCAACTCCCACTCGATTCAAGCGATTGTAGCATCCAGACAATCTGAGCACATGCTCACCGATTGAGCTATTCTCCTTCATCTTGCAGGCAAAGAATCTTGTTGGGGGTCTCATACCTCTCAACACGGGCATGAGCCTGAGATCCCAATTTCAGCTCTTAGAACATCTCATATGTTCCGTGACGTTCAAAAACGTTTTGGAGCCTCAATTCTAAGCCGTAATGCATGACGCACTGAACTATCAAGTAGTCATCAAAACGTGCATGTCAGATGTTCACAACATCTACATACGACGCTTGAGGGGGTGGCGCACCGAGCGGTGCATTAAGGACATAAGCCTTCTGTGCAGCAAATGAGGACAATCCTCAGATCACGGACCCAGTCTGCATTATTGCTACCATCATCTTTCAACTCTATTTTCTCTAGGAACGTATAAAAACACAGGGGAGCTACAGCGCGAGCTAGTGATCTACATCATAATTTGCAAAGACATTTTGACTATGTTCATGATAATGAGTTCAATTAATCATATTACTAAAGAAATCCCACTCAAATTGACATCCCTCTGGTCATTCGAGTGTCACATGATCCAAATTCACCAACCCAAGTCCGATCATCACGTGAGGTGGTTTTAATGGTGAACATCTTCATGTTGATCATATCTACTATATGACTCATGCTCAACCTTTCGGTCTCTTGTGTTCCGAGGCCATGTCTGTACATGCTAGGCTCGTCAAGTTTAACCCGAGTGTTCCGCACGTGCAACACTGGCTTGCACCCGTTGTATGTGAACGTAGAGTCTATCACACCCGATCATCACGTGGTGTCTCGAAACGACGAACTTTCGCAACGGTGCACACTCAGGGAGAACTCAATATTATCATGAAATTTTAGTGAGGGGTCATCTTATAATGCTACCGTCGTCCTAAGCAAAATAAGATGCATAAAAGGATTAACATCGCATGCAAATCATAAGTGACATGATATGGCCATGAACTTGTGCCTTTGATCTCCATCTCCAAAGCACCGGCATGATCTCCATCGTCACTGGCATGACACCATGATCTACATCATCTTGATCGCCATCAACGTGTCGCCATGAGGTTGTCGCGCCAACTATTGCTTCTGCAACTATTGCTAACTCATAGCGATAAAGCAAAGCAAAACGGCGAAAATAAATTAAAGACAACCCTGCCGGTTGTCGTACTCATCGACATGCAAGTCTTGATTATCTATACATAACATGATCATCTCATACATCACATATATCTCATCATGTCATTGGCCATATCATATCACAACATACCCTGCAAAAACAAGTTAGACGTCCTCTAATTGTTGTTGCATGTTTTACGTGGCTGCTATGGGTATCTAGCAAGAACGATTCTTACCTACGCAAAACCACAACGGTGATACACAAATTGCTATTCAACCTTCTCAAGGACCGCCTTTGTTGAATCCGATCCAACTAAAGTGGGAGAGACAGACACCCGCCAGCCATCTTTATGCAACAAAGTCACATGTCAGTTGATGGAACCGGTCTCTCGTAAGCGTACGAGTAAGGTTGGTCCGGGCCACTTCATCCCACAATACCGTTGAATCAAGAAAAGGCCAAGGGAGGAAGCACTCTGAGCATCAACGCCCAAAAACTCCTTTGTGTTCTATTTGTGAGCTCATCTACGCATAGACCTAGCTCTGATACCACTATTGGGGAACGTTGCATGGGAAACAAAAAAATTCCTAAGCACACGCAAGATCTATCCATAGTGATGAGCATCTACGAGGGGGAGAGTGGATCTACGAACCCTTGTAGATCTCTAAGCGGGAAGCGTTAAGAAACGCGGTTGCTGTAGTCGAACGTCTTCGCGATCCAAATCGCTAGCCGTCCCACGATCCAATCACGATCCGTCCCGATCTAGCGCCGAACGGACGGCACCTCCGCGTTCAGCACACGTACAGCTCGATGACGATCTCCACCTTCTTGATCCAGAAAGAGGGGGCGGAGAGGTGGATGAGATTTCCGGCAGCACGACGGCGTGGTGGTGGTGGTGGTGGAGTTATCCCGGCAGGGCTTCGCCTAAGCACTACCGGAATCTATTTGGTGGAGGAACTAGAGAATAGAGAACTAGCACGTGGCTGTCGGTTTTGGGGCTCTATTCCTCTAGTATATATAGGAGGGAGAGGGAGGAGAAAGCCTTCCTAGAGTTTCCCCTAGGGGTCGGCCGAACCAGGGCAAGGAGGAGTCCAATCCACTTCCTACTAGGAAGTGGATTCATATTAGGAAGGAGTCCTATTCCTTCCTATCTCCACCTTTTTTCCTCTTGGGCATATGGGCCCTTATGGGGTCGGTTCCCCAGCACATTAGGGGCTGGTGCACCACCTCTTGGGCCCATGTGGCCCCCCAGGGTGGGTGGGCCCCACCCGGTGGACCCCCTGAACCCATTCGTCACTCCCGGTACACTACCGGAAATACCCGAAACTTTTCCGGAACCCAAATACCACTTTCCTATATATAAATCTTTACCTCCGGACCATTCCAGAGCTCCTCGTGACGTCCGGGATCTCATCCGGGACTCCGAACAACCTTCGGTCACCAACACATATATCTCAATATTACCGAAACGTCACCGAACGTTAAGTGTGCAGACCCTACGGGTTCGAGAACTATGTAGACATGACCGAGACACCTGTATGGTCAATAACCAATAGCGGGACCTGGATGCCCATATTGGTTCCTACATATTCTACGAAGATCTTTATCGGTTGAACCTCTATGTCAAGGATTCAGTTAATCCCGTATGCTGTTCCCTTTGTTCTTCGGTATGTTACTTGCCCGAGATTCGATCGTCGGTATCTCTATACCTAGTTCAATCTCGTTACCGGCAAGTCTCTTTACTCGTTCCGGAATACAAGATCCCGTGGCTAAATCTTTAGTCACTTTGCTTGCATAGCTTATTGTGATGTTGTATTACCGAGTGGGCCCTGAGATACCTCTCCGTCACACGGAGTAAGAAATCCCAGTCTCGATCCATGCCAACTCAACAGACACCCTCGGAGATACCTGTAGAGCATCTTTATAGTCACCCAGTTACGTTGCGACGTTTGATACACACAAGGTATTCCTCCGGTGTCAGTGAGTTGCATGATCTCATGGTCATAGGAACAGATACTTGACATGCAGAAAACTATAGCAATAAACTGACACGATCATATGCTACATTCATAGTTTGGGTCTTGTCCATCACATCATTCTCCTAATGATGTGATCCCGTTATCAAATGACATCTCATGTCTATGGCTAGGAAACCTTAACCATCTTTGATCAACGAGCTAGTCTAGTAGAGGCTTACTAGGGACACTTTGTTGTCTATGTATCCACACATGTATTTGAGTTTCCAATCAATACAATTATAGCATGGATAAGAAACGATTATCGGGAACAAGGAAATATAATAATAACCATTTTATTATTGCCTCTAGGGCATATTTCCAACACAAACATGGCCAGCCATTCCTTGTTGGCGATTTCTGGGAGGAGTGCAGTTCTAGTGCTCGCAAGTTACATAAATATTGCATGGATAGAATGTCGGAAGGAGAAGATACTAACATTGTGGAATTGCACTACGACAAATGGCATTTCTCTCACGTTCCACGTACCATCAGTGTGGAATTCGAGGACTTTCATCTCTTCTTCAACTTCGATGAGCTTGCTGCCACTCTTGTCAAATGCTTGATGTTTTAAGTACTTCACAAACTCTGATCAACTTCTCCATACAAGGCTGTAAATGACAAAAAAGCTAACTGTACTGTATTCCTCTCAGAGGATTAACGACGTAGAGAAAATCAAGGGTGCATGCGTATTTCATAGATCCTGATTTAGCAAATGGCATTTTGTTAAAAAATAATGGCTCACGCACGACTTCCATTGATCATGTCACCAAGATCTTGTTCGACTTATCGATAGGAGAATTCTTCATGTGGCCATATCATGAACAGTAAGTATAAATATACAACCATGCATACATTGATCGTCTTTCAGTTTTAGACATAGTTCGTACGTTCATGGTTTTGTTAAACTGTAGAGGTCACTGGATCTTGGTCTTCATTGTTCCAAAATGCAACACAATTTACTACATGGATTCTCTCAGAGAGTCAAATGCGCCTCAGGATCTGAGTCGTCTTCAGGATTTCATGGATAGG
This sequence comes from Elymus sibiricus, assembly GCA_039707655.1. Lineage (NCBI taxonomy): Eukaryota > Viridiplantae > Streptophyta > Magnoliopsida > Poales > Poaceae > Elymus > Elymus sibiricus. Next base: position 138,271,836 of record CM077667.1, on the reverse strand, counting down.
TATTGAATTCTTTGATGTTAATGTGTTGTGTTCATATCTGGTTCCAGAATTGAGTGTGTGAAAATTCATCTTCATTTGCAGTGTATTGTCAAAGAACATAACTTTAGGGGGAATAGGTTCGACCGCCAACTACATGTGCAGCACGTGATCGTTTCTCCGGTAAGACAACGAAATCCGTTATTTTTAGAAAATGCTAGTCAGATGTTCAAGTTTCTAAGTAAACCTCTTTCTATTTCTCTCCATAGAAAAAAACAACTTACACCGGTTAGGATGTTCCTAACAGGGCAAATACATGACTAATACTGTACAAAAAATTTCAGTGTCCTCAGCAACAACAAGTACCAGCCTATGTGGATACTACGTTTGTGCACACATGATCAACCTATGCAGACATGCTGAATGTGGTGTCGATGCTGACAAGATAAAACAAGTAAGTCTGCTTCTTAATTACTATCTTCTACTCCACATGTATGTCACATTCTGATGTAAAAGTCATGCAGCTGATCTTCGTACCAATGACTTCTGAACCGCTCGCCGCCGATGAATTGTTGTCTGTTAGGAAATTTATCAGCACCTTCTTTGTGAAACACTACATCAAGCCCTCTAAAAACGACGCAGATTTCCGGAATCAAATCTCCTAAAAATAAGTATGCATTCATATAGTGTTGTCAGCTAAACATATACACATGGATGCATTATTTTCCATGTGATCATGTCTTCGTATTTCGTACACTATGATTATGTACTGGATATGTCGGTTTAACAACTATGGAATTTAGCTAGCATTTTCTCAATTGCATATTGTCGTGAATTATGATGAATCCTCTGCTTGTGGACACTATTCGTTCAATTACATATTGTGGCGAATTATGATGAATGTTCTTCATGTGGACACTATTTGTCGATTGCATATTGTGGAGAATTTGCTATTTGCAGGGTGAATTAAATGCGATATTTTACAATAACCTGGCAATTTCAGCGCACACGATTCAAGCAACTGAGCGTGTGCGGTCCAGAACGGAAAGCACACGCAACTCGTAGCGCAACCGCCTGTGATACACAGGAATAGCACACGAGATATAATCTAAAACGTTGGTGATACATAAGAAATCGCAAACGGTTTGCAACACTTGTACGTGTGTGTAGGAGCTACTCAATCGTTTGCGATAGCACCGTATCTCACACGTGAGCCAACAGGAAACCGTGCCCGATGCAAAGACGATCCCACGCGTACATTTTTCGGGAAACGTGTCCGATGATGTTATATATGGTACACGGTTCCTAGAGAAATCTCGTGTGCGATGATGAAGATATCACACACAGTGTCTACAATTGCCCGCGTGGATTACTTAATGTTTCGCAAACGGTCAAAGGTCAAACTCCATTTGTTTTCCATGAGCAATTAGACGCGTTTCACTCCTCTTGGACGTGTGTGATTGATCCCAAATCCCACACGTACACCCAAAAGATTGTGTGTGCGATCTGTTCCTGCACCGCACACGATTATATTTGGAGATCGTTTGCGTTCGTTGGCCACCATCGCCAATGGTTTTGCGGTGTCATGTGGGATGGACACCCCCTATCGCCCACACATGCAAGGCGACGGTTTGGAACTACATCGCGGAAAGGGGTTAAAAACCGTTTGTATAGCACGTCGCTGCACTAGTGATACGGTGGGTAAACAAATTACTGTTGGGCAATTGATAGAAAAGCGCATAGTTATGTGATATTCATGACAATGATCATGTATATGTAGGCATCACATCCATAAGAAAATAGGCCGACTCCTGCCTTCACCTATTACTATTACTCCACCCATCGACCGCTATCCAGCATGCATCAAGAGTATTAAGTAAAACAGAGTAATGCTTGGAGAACATTGACATATGTAGACAAAGAGAATTCAATTAATATGAACTAACCCCATCGTTTTATCCTTAGTGGCAACAATACAAAGCCATGTCTTGTCCCTTTCTGTCACTGGGATATAAAGCACCGCAAGATTGAACCCACTACAACACACCCCTCTCACTAAAGAAATATCAATCTACTTGGCCAAACTATTTCAATGGATCGAAGAGATTTACAAAGCTATAATGGTCATGCAAATAAGAATCATAATATTCAGAGGTGACTCAAATACTTTTCATGAATAATCTGAAACATAAACCCACAATTCATCGGATCCCAACAAACACACCGTACAAAAGAATTACATCGGATAGATCAAAGTGAAGATGCGATGATCATTGTATTAAAGATCAAAAGAGAGAGATAGCCATCTAGGTACTAACTATAGACCCGTAGGTCTATGGTGAACTACTCACACATCATCATGAGGGCAGCAAGGTTGATAAAGAGGCCCTCCATGATCGATCCCCCCCCCGACAGGGTGCCGGAACGGAGCTTCAGATGGGATCGCGGCAGAATAGAGACTTGCGGCGTTGGAAAAGGTGTGCCGGGATGCCCTCTAGGGTTTTTGGAATATATGTGAATTTATAGGCCAGAGAACGGAGGTAGGAGGGCCACCAGGGAGGGACTGTTGGGGAACGTTGCATGGGAAACAAAAAATTTCCTACGCACACGCAAGATCTATCCATGGTGATGAGCATCTACGAGAGGAGAGATCGAATCCACATACCCTTGTAAATCGCTAAGCGGGAAGCGTTAATAAACGCGGTTGATGTAGTCGAACGTCTTCGCGATCCAAATCGCAAGCCGTCCCGCGATCCAATCACGATCTAGCGCCGAACGGACGACACCTCCGCGCTCAGCACACGTGCAGCTCGATGACGATCTCCGCCTCCTTGATCCAGCAAGCGAGGGCGGAGAGGTAGATGAGTTCTCCGGCAGCACAACGGCATGGTGGCGGTGGTGGTGGAGCTGATCCGGCAGAGCTTCGCTAAGCTATACCGAACAGATCTAGAGGAGAAGCAATCTAGGGGAAGAGAGAGGCAGCCCGTGGCTTTTCTTGGGTCCGGCTGCCCTCCCTCTCCTTATCTATATATAGGGGGAAGGGAGGAGGGGTGGCTCCCTTAGGGTTTCCCCTAAGGGGGCTGGCGGCCTAGATGGGTTTTGGCCCTCCCACCCCCTGGGAGCCTTGGCCCCCAAGGCAAAGGGAGCGGCTGCCCTAGGAAGGGCGCCCCACCTCCCCTGGTAACGTGAGATGGGGTAAGAGGGGCGCACAGCCCCTTAGTGGGCTGGTGTGGCCCCTCCCCTTGGCCCATGAGGCCCCCAACACTTGCCGGGGCCCCCGAAACCCCTTTCGGTACTCCTGGTCATAACCCGGTACCCCCGGAACGCTTCCGGACTCCGATTCCCTTCGTCCTATATATCGATCTTCACCTCCGGACCATTCCAGAGTTCCTCGTCACATCCAGGATCTCATCTGGGACTCCGAACAACCGTCGGAAACCAACATACATAACTCAACTATACCGAAACGTCACCGAACCTTAAGTGTGCAGACCCTGCGGGTTCGAGAACTATGTAGACATGACCAAGACACCTCTACGGTCAATAACCAATAGCGGGACCTGGATGCCCATATTGGTTCCTACATATTCTACGAAGATCTTTATCGGTTGAACCTCTATGACAAGGATTCAGTTAATCCCGTATGATGTTCCCTTTGTTCTTCGGTATGTTACTTGCCCAAGATTCGATCGTCGGTATCTCCATACCTAGTTCAATCTCGTTACCGGCAAGTCTCTTTACTCGTTCCGTAATACAAGATCCCATGGCTAACACTTTAGTCACATTTCTTGCAAGGCTTGTTGTGATGTTGTATTACCGAGTGGGCCCTAAGATACCTCTCCGTCACACGGAGTAACAAAACCCAGTCTCGATCCATGCCAACTCAACAGACACCTTCGGAGATACCTGTAGAACATCTTTATAGTCACCCAGTTACGTTTTGACGTTTGATACACACAAGGTATTCCTCCGGTGTCAGTGAGTTGCATGATCTCATGGTCATAGGAACAGATACTTGACATGCAGAAAACAATAGTAATAAACTGACACGATCATATGCTACGTTCATAGTTTGGGTCTTGTCCATCACATCATTCTCCTAATGATGTGATCCTGTTATCAAATGATATCTCATGTCTATGGCTAGGAAACCTTGACCATCTTTGATAAACAAGCTAGTCTACTAGAGGCATACTAGGGACATAGTGTTGTCTATGTATCCACACATGTATCAGTGTTTCCAATTAATACAATTTTAGCATGGATAATAAACGATTATCATGAACAAGGAAATATAATTATAACTAATTTTATTATTGCCTCTAGGGCATATTTCCAACAGTCACCCACTTGCACTAGAGTAAATAATGTAGCTCACATCACTATGTGATTTACATTGTAATGAATCTAACACCCATACAGTTCTGGTGTTGATCATGCTTTGCCCTTGGAAGAGGTTTAGTCATCGGATCTGCAACATTCAGATCTGTGTGCACTTTGCAAATATTTATGTCGTCCTCCTTGATGTAATCGCGGATGGAATTGAAACGTCGCTTTATGTGTCTGGTCCTCTTGTGAAACCTTGGTTCCTTGGCTAGAGCAATGGCACCAGTGTTGTCACAGAACAGAGTCATTGTGTTCAGTGCACTTGGCACTACTCCAAGATCTGTCATGAACTCCTTCATCCAGACAACTTCCTTCGCCGCCTCCGAGGCAGCGATGTACTCCGCTTCGCATGTAGAATCAGCTACCACGCTTTGCTTGGAACTGCACCAGCTTACCGCACCCCCATTAAGAATAAATACATATCCGGTTTGAGACTTGGAGTCATCTGGATCAGTGTCAAAGCTTGCATCGACGTAACCCTTTACGACGAGCTCTTGATCACCTCCATAAACAAGAAACATGTCCTTAGTCCTTTTCAGGTACTTCAGGATATTCTTGACCGCCATCCAGTGTTCCATTCCTGGATCACTTTGAAACCTTTCGGCCATACTTATGGCAAGGCTGACATCAGGTCTTGTGCACAGCATTGCATACATGATAGAGCCTATGGCTGAAGCATAGGGGACGACACTCATCTTTTCTCTATCTTCTGCAGTCACTGGGCATTGAGTCTTACTCAACTTCACACCTTGCAACACAGGCAAGAACCCCTTCTTGGACTGATCCATTTTGAACTTCTTCAAAACTTTGTCAAGGTATGTGCTCTGTGAAAGTCCTATTAAGCGTCTCGATCTATCTCTATAGATCTTGATGCCTAATATGAAAGCAGCTTCTCCTAGGTCCTTCATTGAAAAACTCTTGTTCAAATATTCCTTCACGCTTTCCAACATTTCTGTATTGTTTCCAATCAGCAATATGTCATCCACATATAATATTAGAAACGCTATAGAGCTCCCACTCACTTTGTTGTAAATACAAGCTTCTCCGTAAACTTGTATAAACCCGAACGCTTTGATCACCTCATCAAAGCGAAGATTCCAACTCCGAGATGCTTGCACCAGTCCATAAATGGATCAATGGAGTTTGCAAACTTTGTCAGCATTCTCTGGATCGACAAAACCTTCTGGTTGCATCATATACAACTCTTCCTTAAGGAAACCGTTAAGGAACGCTGTTTTGACATCCATCTGCCAAATTTCATAATCGAAAAAGGCAGCTATTGCTAACATGATTCTGACGGACTTAAGCATCGCTACGGGTGAGAAGGTCTCATCGTAGTCAACTCCTTGAACTTGTGAAAAAACCCTTTGCCACAAGTCGAGCTTTATAGACGGTGACATTACCGTCCGCGTCCGTCTTCCTCTTAAAGATCCATTTGTTCTGAATGGCCTTTCGCCCTTCAGGTAATACTTCCAAACCCCATACTTTGTTTTCATACATGGATCCCATCTCGGATTTCATGGCCTCTAACCATTTCTCGGAATCGGGCCCATCATTGCTTCTCCATAGCTCGTAGGTTCATCATTGTCCAACAACATGACCTCTAAGACAGGGTTGCCGTACCACTCAGGAGCAGTACGCGTCCTTGTCGACCTACGAGGTTCGATAGCAACTTGATCCGAAGCTTCATGATCATCATTAACTTCCTCTTCAACTGATGTAGGCTCTACAGAAACATCTTTCTGCGCTGCGCTACTCTCCGGTTGAAGTAAAGGTTCAACAACCTCATCAAGTTCTATCTTCCTCCCACTCAATTCTTTCGAGAGAAAATCCTTCTCAAGAAATGTTCCGTTTTTAGCGACAAACACTTTGCCTTCGGATCTGAGATAGAAGGTATACCCAACTGTCTCTTTTGGGTATCCTATGAAGACGCATTTCTCCGCTTCGGGTTCCAGCTTTTCAGGCTGAAGCTTTTTGACATAAGCATCACATCCCCAAACTTTAAGAAACGACAACTTTGGCTTCTTGCCAAACCATAGTTCATATGGCGTTGTCTCAACGGATTTCGATGGTGCCCTATTTAAAGTGAATGCAGCTGTCTCTAATGCATAACCCCAAAACAATAGTGGCAAATCGGCAAGAGACATCATAGATCGCACCATATCCAATAAGGTTCGATTACGATGTTCGGACACACCATTACGCTGTGGTGTTCCAGGCGGTGTCAATTGTGAAACAATTCCACACTGTCTTAAGTGACTGCCAAACTCATAACTCAGATATTCTCCTCCTCGATCAGATCGTAGGAATTTAATCTTCTTGTTACGATGATTCTCAACTTCACTTTGAAATTGCTTGAACTTTTCAAACGTTTCAGACTTGTGTTTCATTAAGTAAATATACCCATATCTACTTAAGTCATCAGTGAAGGCGGGAAAATAACGATATCCACCGCGCGCCTCAATGCTCATCGGACCGCACACATCAGTATGTATGATTTCCAACAAGTCACTTGCCTGTTCCATTGTTCCAGAGAACGGGGTCTTAGTCATCTTGCCCATGAGGCATGGTTCACATGTGTCAAGTGATTCAAAATCAACTGACTCCAAAAGTCCATCAGCATGGAGTTTCTTCATGCGTTTTACACCAATATGACCTAAACAGCAGTGCCACAAGAAAGTGGTACTATCATTATCAACTCTACATATTTTGGCATCAATGTTATGAACATGTTATCATCACTATCGAGATTCAATAAGAATAAACCCCTCACATTGGGTGCATGACCATAAAAGATATTACTCATATAAATAGAACAACCATTATTTTCTGATTTAAATGAGTAACCGTCTCGCAATAAACAAGATCCAGATATAATGTTCATGCTTAACGCAGGCACTAAATAACAATTAATCAGGTTCATCACTAATCCCGATGGTAATCGAAGAGCGAGCGTGCCGACGGCGATCACATCAACCTTGGAACCATTTCCCACGCGCATCGTCACTTCGTCCTTTGCCGGCCTCCGTCTATTTCGCAGTTCCTGTTTTGAGTTGCAAATGTGAGCAACCGCACCGGTATCAAATACCCAGGCACTACAACGAGAGTTGGTAAGGTACACATCAATAACATGTATATCATATATACCTTGTTTGTTGTTGGCCGCCTTCTTGTCAGCCAAATACTTGGGGCAGTTCCGCTTCCAGTGACCAGTTCCCTTGCAATGAAAGCACTCAGTTTCTGGCTTGGGTCTGGCCTTGGGTTTCTTCACGGGAGGGGCAACTGCTTTGCCACTCTTCTTGGAGTTACCCTTCTTACCCTTGCCATTCTTCTTGAAACTAGTGGTTTTATTGACCATTAACACTTGATGCTCCTTCTGAATCTCAGACTCAGCGACTATCAACATCGCAAACAGCTCGGCGACTGACTTGTTCATCCTGTGCATGTTATAGTTCAACACGAAGCTCTTGTAGCTAGGTGGCAATGATTGAAGAACTCTGTCAGTGATCGCCTCTACTGGAAGGGGCATCCCCAATTCAGCTAGACGTGTGGAATACCCAGACATTTTGAGTATGTGTTCACTGACAGACCCGTTCTCCTCCATCTTGCAGGCATAGAACTTATCGGAGGTCTCATACCTCTCGATCCGGGCATTCTTCTGAAAGATGAACTTCAACTCTAGGAACATATCATATGCTCCATGACGTTAAACGTCTTTGAAGTCCCAGTTCTAAGCCATACAACATTGCACACTGAACCATTGAGTAATCATCAGAACGAGCCTGCCAGGCGTTCACAACGTCTGGAGACTCAACTGGAGCGGGTGGATCACCAAGCGGTGCATCAAGGACATAACCCTTTTGGGAAGCCGTAAGGATAATCCTTAGATTACGGGCCCAATCCACAAAGTTACTTCCATCATATTTCAACTTAGCTTTCTCTTGGAACGCATTAAAATTCAGGGGTGCTACTGCGCGAGCCATTGATCTACAACATAAATTTTGCAAAGACAACTTAGACTATTGTTCAAGATAATGAGTTTAGTTAATCATATTACTTAAAAACTCCCACTCAAATTGACATCCCTCTGGTCATTCGAGTGTCACATGATCCAAATTCACCAACTCAAGTCCGATCATCATGTGAGTTGAGGTGGTTTCAATGGTGAACATCTTCATGTTGATCATATCTACTATATGACTCATGTTCGACCTTTCGGTCTCTTGTGTTCCGAGGCCATGTCTGTACATGCTAGGCTCATCAAGTTTAACCCGAGTGTTCCGCACGTGCAACACTGGCTTGCACCCGTTGTATGCGAACGTAGAGTCTATCACACCCGATCATCACGTGGTGTCTCGAAACGACGAACTTTCGCAACGGTGCACACTCGGGGAGAACACAATTTATCTTGAAATTTAAGTGAGGGATCACCTTATAATTCTATCGTCGTCCTAAGCAAAATAAGATGCATAAAAGGATTAACATCACATGCAAATCATAAGTGACATGATATGGCCATGATCTTGTGCTTTTGATCTCCATCTCCAAAGCACCGGCATGATCTCCATCGTCACCGGCATGACACCATGATCTCCATCAACGTGTCGCCATGAGGTTGTTGCGCCAACTATTGCTTCTACAACTATTGCTAACTCATAGCGATAAAGTAAAGCAAAAACAGCGAAAATAAATTAAAGACAACCCTATGGCTCCTGCCGGTTGCCGTACTCATCAACATGCAAGTCGTGATAATCTATAGAAAACATGATCATCTCATACATCACATATATCTTATCATGTTTCTGGCCATATCATATCACATCATACCCTGCAAAAACAAGTTAGACGTCCTCTAATTTGTTGTTCATATTTTACGTGGCTGCTATGGGTATCTAGCAAGAACGATTCTTACCTACGCAAAACCACAACGGTGATATACAAGTTGCTATTTCACCTTCTACAAGGACCGCCTCTGTCGAATCTGATTCAACTAAAGTGGGAGAGACAGACACCCACCAGCCATCTTATGCAACAAAGTTAAATGTGTTGGAAATATGCCCTAGAGGCAATAATAAATTGGTTATTATTATATTTCCTTGTTCGTGATAATTGTTTATTATCCATGCTATAATTGTAATGATTGGAAACTCAAATACATGTGTGGGTACATAGACAACACTGTGTCCCTAGTATGCCTCTAGTTAACTAGTTCGTTGATCAAAGATGGTCAAGGTTTCCTGGCCATAGACATGAGATGTCATTTGATAACGGGATCACATCATTAGGAGAATGATGTGATGGACAAGACCCAAACTGTAAACATAGCATATGATCGTGTCAGTTTATTGCTATAGTTTTCTGCATGTCAAGTATCTGTTCCTATGACCATGAAATCATGCAACTCACTGACACCGGAGGAATACCTTGTGTGTATCAAACGTCACAACGTAACTAGGTGACTATAAAGATGCTCTACAGGTATCTCTGAGGGTGTCTGTTGAGTGGGCATGGATCAAGACTGGGATTTGTTACTCCGTGTGACGGAGAGGTATCTCTGGGCCCACTCGGTAATACAACATCACAATAAGCCTTGCAAGCAATGTGACTAAGTGTTAGCCACGGGATCTTGTATTACAGAACGAGTAAAGAGACTTGCCGGTAACGAGATTGAACTAGGTATAGAGATACCGACGATCGAATCTCGGGCAAGTAACATACCGAAGAACAAAGGGAACAGCGTACGGGATTAACTGAATCCTTGACATAGAGGTTCAACCGATAAAGATCTTTGTAGAATATGTAGGAACCAATATGGGCATCCAGGTCCCGCTATTGGTTATTGACCGTAGAGGTGTCTTGGTCATGTCTACATAGTTCTCGAACCCGCAGGGTCTGCACACTTAAGGTTCGGTGACGTTTCGGTATAGTAGAGTTATGTATGGTGGTGACCGAAGGTTGTTCGGAGTCCTGGATGAGATCCTGGACATCACGAGGAGCTCCGGAATGGTCCGGAGGTAAAGATTGATATATAGGAAGTCCTGTTTTGGTCACCGGAAAAGTTTCGGGTATTTCGGTAGTGTACCGGGAGTGTCGGGAGGGGTACCGGGGACCATCGGGAGGGCTGTCTCGACCCAAAGGACCTCATGGGCTGTGGGAGGAGTCAAACCAGCCCCTAGTGGGCTGGCCTAACCCCCCCCCCCCACTAAGGCCCATGTGGCTTTGGGTGGAAAAAATCCAAAGGAGGAAAGCTGGAAAGGGTTTCCAAGTGGAGAGGAGGAATCCTACTCCTAATAGGATTGGAGTAGGACTCCTCCACCTCCAGTTTCGGCCAAACCTTGAGGGTTTGAGGCTGCCTCCTCCCCTCCCTCCCTCCTATATATACTAGAGGATTTAGAGGGAAGAGCTAACCCTAATTGCCACGTGCTCCCTCTACTTCATCTAGATCGGTTTCTCCTCTAGTCTAGTTTCAGCGGTGCTTAGGCGAAGCCCTGCCGGAATTGTTCCACCACCATCGCCGCCATGCCGTCGCGCCGCCGGAGAACTCTTCTACCTCTCCGCTCCCTCTTGCTGGATCAAGAAGGCGGAGATCGTCATCGAGCTGTACGTGTGCTGAACGCGGAGGTGCCGTCCGTTCGGCGCTAGATCGGAAGGATCGTGATTTGATCGCGGGACAGATCGTGATGGGATCGCGGGACGGATCGAGATTGGATTGCGAGACGGATCGTGATGGGATCGCGAGACGGATCGAGATTGGATCGCAAGATGGATCGTGATGGGATCGCGGGACGCTCGGCGATTTGGATCGCGAAGACGTTCGACTACATCAACCGCGTTTCTTAACGCTTCCCGCTTAGCGATCTACAAGGGTATGTAGATCCACTCTCCCTCTCGTAGATGCTCATCACCATGGATAGATCTTGCGTGTGCGTAGGAAATTTTTTGTTTCCCATGCAACGTTCCCCTTGGCCCATGAGGGCCCCCCAACACTTGTCGGGGCCCCCTGAAACCCCTTTCGGTACTCCTGGTCATAACCCGGTACCCCCGGAACGCTTTTGGACTCCGATTCCCTTCGTCCTATATATCGATCTTCACCTCCGGACCATTCCGGAGTTCCTCGTCACATCCGGGGTCTCATCCGGGACTCCAAACAACCTTCGAAAACCAACATACATAACTCAACTATACCGAAACGTCACCGAACCTTAAGTGTGCAGACCCTGCGGGTTCGAGAACTATGTAGACATGACCGAGACACCTCTACGGTCAATAACCAATAGCGGGACCTGGATGCCCATATTTGTTCCTACATATTCTACGAAGATCTTTATCGGTTGAACCTCTATGTCAAGGATTCAGTTAATCCCATATGATGTTCCCTTTGTTCTTCGGTATGTTACTTGCCCGAGATTCGATCGTCGGTATCTCCATACCTAGTTCAATCTCGTTACCGGCAAGTCTCTTTACTCGTTCCGTAATACAAGATCCCATGGCTAACACTTTAGTCACATTTCTTGCAAGGCTTGTTGTGATGATGTATTACCGAGTGGGCCTTGAGATACCTCTCCGTCACACGGAGTAACAAAACCCAGTCTCGATCCATGCCAACTCAACAGACACCTTCAGAGATACCTGTAGAACATCTTTATAGTCACCCAGTTACGTTGTGACGTTTGATACACACAAGGTATTCCAACGGTGTCAGTGAGTTGCATGATCTCATGGTCATAGGAACAGATACTTGACATGCAGAAAACAATAGCAATAAACTGACACGATCATATGCTACGTTCATAGTTTGGGTCTTGTCCATCACATCATTCTCCTAATGATGTGATCTTATTATCAAATGACATCTCATGTCTATGGCTAGGAAACCTTGACCATCTTTGATCAACAAGCTAGTCTACTAGAGGCATACTGGGGACACAGTGTTGTCTATTTATCCACACATGTATCAGTGTTTCCAATTAATACAATTTTTTCATGGATAATAAATGATTATCATGAATAAGGAAATATAATAATAATTACTTTTATTATTGCCTCTAGGGCATATTTCAAACAGGGACAAGCCATCAGGGTGCACCGACCCCCTTGGGCGCGCCCTGTTGGCTTGTGCCTCCCTGGTGCGGCCTCCGGTCTTCTCCCAAAGCTTCCAGGACTTCGTTTGGTACTTTAAACCTGAAAAGTAAAAAACACGCAGAAAACAACAACTGGCACTGGGTCAATAGGTTAGTGCTCAAAAATAATATAAATTGGTAAATTATTACTCAAAAAGTATCCTAGAATGATAATATAATAGCATGGAACAATCAAAAAGTTATAGATACGTTGGAGTCGCACTAGTAGAAAAACGGCTAGCCACAACTTCAATTGGTGGCGCGCCATTTTTTCTCCTCGCCACCACTAATTTTTTCAAATAGTGGTGGCTATGGCTTATTTGGTACGCCGTCAGTAATATGTTACTGGTGGCGTGTCGTGTAAAATTCACGTCACAAGTATTTTTGATCCAACAATTTCGTCCGACACAAGTTACTGATGGCGTGCCATTTTTTCTCACGCCACTACTATTATGCTTACTGGTGGCGTCGGACTAATCAGCACGCCGCCGATAACTATACAAAATTGTTTAAAAATAAAAGGAATCTGGATGAATTATTGATGGCGTGTACATTTTTTCAACACCACCAAAAACTTAGTGCATTCAGCGCCACTAAATATGACTGGGAAATGGGCTTGGCATATATTTCCAATTGGGCTCAAAAAGTAGCCCACTCACCCTCTAATTAGCACTCTCTCCCTGTTTGCAAATCCAAGCCCAAGCCCAAGAAGAGAAAAAAGAGATTGAGAGAGACTAATCGAGCCTTCCTCTCGCTGCAATCCACCTCGGTCCTATTCCTCTCGCTGCCACCCACCTCGCAGCTCGCCGCCGGCCGGACCCTCTCCCCCCACCTCAAACAGCTCCGACCTCGCCGACATCCACCTCGCAGCTTGCCCGGACTGCCCCCACCAAGCACCCTACCTAGCCCACTTCCCCAGCCCCTTGCTGCAGCCACCAACACCAGCCGGTTCTGGCGAACCCCGAGGTCTATGGCTGGCGCGCAGCTCAGCCCCGACCTCGCCTCTCTGTGCTACATCCTCCCCTTTGGCCAGATCCGCCGCACGCGGCCTCCATCGCTCGTGCCCAATCCCGTCCCTGCGGCTAGGGTTTCGGGCACGGCGTTACCTACGTTACTGGCGCGGCTCCGGTGTCCAGCTCCTCCGGCAGCGTCCGTCATCCCCTCCTGCAGTGGCTGTGCACGACGTCCCCATGGTGAGATGCTCTCCTTCCTCCGTGTCACTTGGACAACCATTTAGGATCTGCAAAATCAGTTTAGAATCTGCAAAATTAATTTAGGATCTGCGAAATCAAAATAAAAATCAGTAGAATTGGACTGTTACCAAATGTGCATTGTGCTTTATTGCATGAGGGGTACTCAAAATTTGTGTGCCTTCATCTTATTAGGTAAATAGCACTTCTACTTTAGTGTTTCAGGAACAATTTCCCTTGAATAATCATGCTAATTTGCCAATATTATTGGTAAGTAGTTTATTGTTATCCTAGAAAATCATTTTCATGTACCGAAGGTTCAAGTTTCCCTTTTTCTCTTACAAACTAAAAGATTCAAATGATTATAATAAGAATATTGTATTCTTATTACCTCATGAGTAGCTAACAACATTGTATATTCAGTATCAGAGTTAAGCATGGCCATGTGCAGTTGTACATTGTCAAGCCCACAGTAAACATGCACACTCGGATATTTTTTCATTTGCTATGATTAGTCATTCCGACTATGGTCTCTTTCAACAAGTAGTAACTACAGGCAGTCGTTGACACGCTGTTGTAAGTTACAGTAATAGTCTCAAACAAGACAGCCGGAACTACTAAGTCAAAGCATTAAGCCTTCCAGAATTAGTTATGTGTGAAGACTGCTTGACTCTATGGTTTATTTTTGGTCTGTTTATTATAATTCAATACAAGATTAAAGTCTATCTATACTTTATATGTAATAAAACATTTAAGAATTCTTCTTCCAATTTAGAAGTGCTACACCTATATTCATATCTTCAATTTAGAAGTCATGTATGAGCTTTGATGTGTGTGCAACAGAACACGTGTCCATGAGTACAAACCAACACGTGTCCAAAATTCTTCCTGCTGTTTTGTTGCCGCTGTTGGCTGCTACATCGTGCAACCACACATTTCTTTTCCTGGAGGTTAAATCCTTGCTAGTTATAGTAGCATATATATCATGTCTTTGGTTGTATAGCACTAGAAAACTTGAAAGAGGCAATTGGTTTCGTATGTTTATCTACTAAACACATAAATATTACATGGGTTGGCCTCTTTCTCTCTGCCAGAAAGAACTGTATTTATTTCACCTGTTATGCATCTTATACTTTTAATTATGTGATGACTGACACCTTATTCCTTTAGTTAGAGAGATGCCCATGTTCTGTTCTAGGCTATTTCCTTGTGGTAGGTGCAGAGTATAGATTACAGTTTGCTACGGTTTGGGGCTAGTTAATAGTTCAGTTTGCTACGGTTTTGGGGCTAGTCCAATCTAATCATATCCTGGGACTCCTTTGGGTTTCAGTTAGCCTGTAAGTACATGTATGGAACAGAGGAAAAAGAAAAAAACAATTCAGTTTTAGAAGGAGAGAGAGATATACATCCATGTATGCTTCAGGCAATGATATATACATGTATTATTGGACTGCACCGTGAATGAACATGTCACATTCAGCCTCAAGATTTTATGAACTGAAAAGAACCAACTCCAACAAGTCATATGTGCGTGTTAATTATTATTAGCGTCAAAACCTGAGCGATGTCTTCTTTCACTAGGTACATACCTGAATTTGTGAGTTGCACAACCTCATCGATGTACAGCTCGTCCTAATGCACCTGGATTTGCCTGCTCCTCGGCGCGGCACCTGCCACATGGGCGTGGACGTTGTGAGCTTCCCCTCTCTCCGCTCCCTCTACCCAAAATCTGGATGCCACATGCATCTCCTGTACATACACATGAATAGGCACCACGGTTTGGTTAAGATTTGTATGTGTCCATTTGTTTTAACTTTGATGACTGAAACTATCTTGATGACCAAAATTCTGAATATGTACTATGCAGTATTAGACTCTTATTATGCTCTTCTCTAATATTGTCTTGGCGTATAAATGTACATGTGCATACTAACAGAGTATGATAAAAATAGAGAATAAATCATTGTGACATGCCCTAGATTATAAATTGAGAGATTAGGGAAATGATTGATCGGCACCGACATATAGATGCAAGAAAATCTGTTGGTTGTTGACTGCATAATCATTCCTAGTGCATAACAAGTTTCTTTGGCACATATATTTACTTAACGAGTAGAATGTCATCTTGTTGAGTTGAGGAATTAGATTTATTTCTACATATGAGCTACCAGGAATTGTTTTCATTATTCATCTTTCTAAATTTACAAGGGGCGGCCATTCTTCTGATGTTTTAGTTTCCTGGCACATCCAAGATTGAGTATACTGAAAGTATTACAAATAACTAAGTGCACTATCGACGTGCTCTGTATAAGTTGTAGGAATCTAGAAAGAAAGATAACCATTCTTCTGTTGATGGACAACAAAATATATAGCAACTATGGGTTTGGACTTGAATTTTTACTATAGGTGAAATTACATAGTTGCATCATAGCCCACTATATTTTTCTGCAGAACATATTCATATATTTGATATACGTATTACAAAGGTGTACAAATCCAAAAAACTTTTCTTGGTTTTTTAGTGCATTTAATCTGTACATAGGATAACTTATTGATTTGAGTGCATCGTCTCACAGTTTATAGCTTCTCCTGCCTTGTTGTTGCTTAATTGTGTCAGAGCATAGTCTTTAGTTTATTGTTGGCAGCGTGAGACGAATAGTGTTCTTCCTTAACTTGTAGAATCTAGAAACAAAGAAGATAAACGATGAGAGAAACGCTGCATTTGCTGCCCAGTTTGTTGCTAGCAGCATGAACATGAATAGAGTACCATTTGCTTATCTTGCTTTACTATCAATGATGACTAGTTTTGCTATTATGTGCAACCTTTGGACGTTTTCTTTCCAAATTATGTTTTCTTGTAGTTAATTTATTCTTGTACAGCTTAGGCTAACTTCTTGTTCATGTGCATTTCTTTCTTTGTAATGTAGTTCATTAATGACACGGGGTTGCAACAGCGAGGACCACGACATTGACACGTGGCTGTGGCGACAACGATGACGTAGACATCGACACAGGGCAGCGGCGACGACGATGACGGAGCCATCGACACGGGGCTGCAGCGACGACGATGACGGAGACATCGACACGGGGTTGCAAGAGCAGCGATGACAATGACAATGACGATGACGACGACATCAACACGAGGCTACACCAGCGACGACCACAACATCTATGTGCGGCGGTGCTACCCAATATGTAACATGCTACCCAATATGTAATCTTTTGCATGTATGCTCATTCAGAAACGATGAATTAACAAACATCAACATAGTAATATTTATAGGCACAAGCAACAAAATCATCAATCTTTCAAAGTATACGATAATAAAAGAATGTTTACCCCCATTCATTTTATCATATTAGCAAGGCATGTCTCCGTCTTCACCACATTAATACAAATGTTAAGCAGCACGGTGTCCAAGTCAGGCAATTGGATCGTATTTTTTCAATGTGCATCAGCTTTTTATTTTTCACGCAATACATGAGCGCGAACCATGGACGTAGCATAAAGGTGGAAATAGAATATGGTGGTAGATATCAAAGAGGTAAAAAGTGGAGAAGAAAGTCTCGCATCAAATAGGCATAGCAACGGGCCATGGAGATGCCCATCGATAGATGTCAATGCAAGGAGTAGGGATTGCCATGCAAATGATGCACAAGAGCTATAAGTGTATGAAAGCTCAACTGAAGCTAAGTGGGGTGTGCATCCAACTTGCTTGCTCATGAAGACCTCGGGCATTTGAGGAAGCCCGTCATCGGAATATACAAGCCAAGTTTATAATAATCAAAAGTAATTCCCACTAGCATATGAAAATGACATAACATGAGACTATATGAAGAACAAGGTGCCACTTTTAGGCACAAGTGTGGTAAAGGATAGTAGCAAAGTTCCGTCTCTCTTTTTCTCTCATTTTCATTTTTTTTATTATGGTGGGCTCATTTGGCCTCCCCCATTTTTATTTCCTCACTGGGACAATGCTCCAATAATGATGATCATCACACTTTTAATATAATTGGGTCTTTTTAAAAGATTAGCAAGTGGATGAGGATCAATTTATCTTATTTTTCTTGCTTTTTACTTTCTGTTTGTGTGAGACAAAAATAAGATAACATAACTGGACAAGCAAGCAAATAGAAATATTTTTGCATTTTTTATTTTTATGAAGCAAACTAAATATAACAGCAAATAAAAAGAAGAACAAGTGAATGATAATTTGTGTGAATTTACTTGATAGTTGGTGATGATATTCCCTAGCAACGGCGCCAGAAATCCTTCATGATACTTGTGATCTGCTTTTTGTTTTCCGTGAAGAGGAACGGGTAATTGCAACACAATATGGATAAGTATTTCCCTCAGTTAAGAAATCAAGGTTTATCGAATCAATAGGAATATCATTCCACAACCGTCTTCAGCGGCTGCACGCAAAAGAGCAAACAACTTGCACCCAACGTGGCAAGAGGGTTGTCAATCCCCTTGATCTCCTTCTTTCCAATCAACTGGAGTGTGTAGATAATAGTAGATAATTTTAAATTGCAAAATAAAGTAAAAGGTAAATAATGGCAGCAAGGTAAGATAGGTTTTGTAAAGATATAAGTGAATAGACCTGGGGGCCATAGTTTTACCTAGCGGCATCTCTCATGAAGGCAACATACGGTGGGTAAACAAATTACTGTTGGGCAATTGATAGAAAAGCGCATAGTTAAGTGATATTCATGACAATGATCATGTATATATAGGCATCACATCCATAAGCAAATAGGCTGACTCCTGCTTGCACCTATTACTATTACTCCACCCATCGACCGCTATCCAGCATGCATCTAGAGTATTAAGTAAAATAGAGTAATGCTTGGAGAACATTGATATGATGTAGACAAAGAGAATTCAATTAATATGAACTAACCCCATCGTTTTATCCTTAGTGGCAAATTACAAAGACGTGTCTTGTCCCTTTCTGTCACTGGGATATAGAGCACCGCCAGATTGAACCCAGTACAACGCACCCCTCTCACTGAAGAAATATCAATCTAGTTGGCCAAACTATTTCAATGGATCGGAGAGATTTACGAAGCTATAATGATCATGCAAATAGGAATCATAATATTCAGAGGTGACTCAAATACTTTTCATGAATAATCTGAAACATAAACCCACAATTCATCAGATCCCAACAAACACACCGTACAAAAGAATTACATCGGATAAATCAAAGCGAAGATGTGATGATCATTGTATTGAAGATCAAAAGAGAGAGAGATAGCCATCTAGGTACTAACTACAGACATGGGAGTCTGTATTGAACTACTCACACATCATCATGACGGCAGCAAGGTGATGGGGAACGTTGCATGGGGAACGGTGGTGGCGCTATCCCGGCAGGGCTACGCCTAGCGCTACCGAAACCGCGAACGGAGGAGAAAACGATCTAGGGAGAGAGAGGGGCGCCAAGGGCTTCGTGTGTGCTCTTGGGGCGCCCCCTCCCCTCTATATATAGGTGGAGGGGCGTGGAGATCAGCCCCTCCAATCCCTAGGGCGCAGCCAAGGGGGAGGAGTTGGACTCCTAGTCCAATTCCCTCCCTTTCCATAAACAGGTGGACTTTCCACCGCTCCCAAGCCACATGGGCCTTGAGGGACTTGTGCGCCTGGCCCAATAAGGCCAGGGCGCCTCCCCTCAGCCCATGCAAACCCTTGGGATGTGGTGGAACCCTTGGTGGACTTCCGGACTCCTCCGGAAGTTTCCGGAACCTTCTAGAAGCTTCCCGGTACAATACCGGAAAAACCCGAAACTTTTCCGGTCGCCAAAATATGACTTCCCATATATAAATCTTTACCTCCGGAGCTCCTCGTGATGTCCGGGATCTCATCCAGGACTCCGAACAACCTTCGGTCACCACCATGCATAACTCAATATTACCGAAACGTCACCGAACGTTAAGTGTGCAGACCCTGCGGGTTCGAGAACTATGTAGACATGACCGAGACACCTCTACGGTCAATAACCAATAGCGGGACCTGGATGCCCATATTGGTTCCTACATATTCTACGAAGATCTTTATCGGTTGAACCTCTATGTCAAGGATTCAGTTAATCCCGTACGATGTTCCCTTTGTTCATCGGTATGTTAGTTGCCCGAGATTCAATCGTCGGTATCTCCATACCTAGTTCAATCTTGTTACCGGCAAGTCTCTTTACTCGTTCCGTAATACAAGATCCCATGGCTAACACTTTAGTCACTTTGCTTGCAAGGCTCATTATAATATTGTATTACCGAGTGGGCCCTGAGATACCTCTCCGTCACACGGAGTAACAAATCCCAGTCTTGATCCATGCCAACTCAACAAACACCTTCGGAGATACCTGTAGAGCATCTTTATAGTCACCCAGTTACGTTCTGACGTTTGATACACGCAAGGTATTCCTCCGGTGTCAGTGAGTTGCATGATCTCATGGTCATAGGAACATATACTTGACATGCACAAAACAATAGCAATAAACTGACACGATCATATGCTACGTTCACAGTTTGGGTCTTGTCCATCACATCATTCCCCTAATGATGTGATCACGTTATCAAATGACATCTCATGTCTGTGGCTAGGAAACCTTAACCATCTTTGATCAACAAGCTAGTCTTATTAGAGGCATACTAGGGACACAGTGTTGTCTATGTACCCACACATGTATTTGAGTTTCCAATCAATACAATTATAGCATGGATAATAAACGATTATCATGAACAAGGAAATATTATAATAACTAATTTATTTTTGCCTCTAGGGCATATTTCCAACAGTCTCCCACTTGCACTAGAGTCAATAATCTAGCTCACATCGCTATGTGATTTACATTGTTATGAATCTCACACCCACTGAGTTCTAGGGTTTGATCATGTTTTGCATGTGAAAGATGTTTTAGTCAACGGGTCTGCGACATTCAGATCCGTGTGTACTTTGCAAATCTTTATGTCATACTGTTGATACTGCTACCACGCTCCACTTGGAGCCATTTCCAAATGGCTGCTCCACTATACGTATCCGGATTGCTACTAAGAGTCATCCGGATTGGTGTTAAAGCTTGCATCAACGTAACCCTTTACGACGAACTCTTTATCACCTCCATAATCGAGAAACATTTCCTTAGTCCCCTAGTTACTAAGGATAATTTTGACCGTTGTCCATTGATCCACTCCTGGACCACTCTTGTACCCCTTGACAGACTCATGGCAAGGCACACACCAGGTGCGGTACACAGCAATGGCATACTATACAAAGCCTATGGATAAGGCATAGGGGACGACCTTCGTCCTTTCTCTTTCTTCTGCCGTGGTCGAGCTTTGAGTCTCACTCAACTCCACACCTTACAAATCAGGCAAGAACTCTTTCTTTGACTGATCCATTTTGAACTCTTTCAAAATCTTGTCAAGGTATGTACTCAGTGGAAGTCTTATCAAACGTCTTGATCTATCTCTATAGATCCTGATGCCCAATATTTAAGTAGCTTCATTCCAGGTCTTCCTTTGAAAGACTCCTTTCAAACAACCCTTTATGCTCTCCAGAAATTCTACATCATTTCCGATTAACAATATGTCATCCACATATACTTATCAGAAATTCTATAGTGCTCCCACTCACTTTATTGTAAATACAAGTTTCTCATAAACTTTGTATAGACCCAAAAACTTTGATCACCTCATCAAAGCGTATATTCCAACTCCGAGATGCTTGCTCCAGTCCATAAAAGGATTGCTGAAGCTTGCATACATTTTAGCATCCTTAGGACTGACAAAACCTTCTGGTTGTATCACATACAACCTTTCCTCAAAGAAACCGTTAAGGAAACGATGTTTTGACATCCATCTGCCAGATTTTATAATTGAAAAATGCAGCAACTGCTAACATAATTCCAACAGACTTTTAGCATCGCTACGGGTGAGAAAGTCTCATCGTAGTCAACTTCTTGAACTTGTCGAAAACTTCTTTGCGACAAGTCGAGCTTTATAAATGGTGACATTTACCATTTGCGGTATGAGTTCTTGTCGGCCTACGAGGTTCGGTAGTAACTTGATCCGAAGTGTCATGATCATCATCATTAACTTCCTCTTCATTCGGTGTAGGCGCCACAGAAACATCTTTCTGCGTCGTGCTACTATCCAACTGAAGTGACGGTTCAACAACCTCATCAAGTTCTACTTTCCTCCCACTCAATTCTTTCGAGAGAAACTT
The DNA here is from genome assembly GCA_039707655.1 of Elymus sibiricus. NCBI lineage: Eukaryota > Viridiplantae > Streptophyta > Magnoliopsida > Poales > Poaceae > Elymus > Elymus sibiricus. The sequence goes on along the minus strand of CM077667.1, from coordinate 138,249,940 downwards.
TTTCTCGAGAAAGGACCCGTTTTAAGCAACAAACACTTTTCCCTTGGATCCAAGATAGAAGGTATACTCGACTGTTTCCTCAGGGTATCTTATGAAGGTGCACTTTTCCGCTTTGGGTTTGAGCTTATCAGACATAAGCGTCGCATTCCCAAACTCTGAGAAATGACAGCTTAGGTTTCTGCCAAACCAAAAATCATACGGTGTCATCTCAACGGACTTAGATGGTTCCCTATTTTAAAGTGAATGTGGTTGTCTCTAATGCATAACCCAAAACGATAGTGGCAAATCGATAAGAGACATCATAGTACGCACCATATCCAATAGAGCACGACTACGACGTTCGGACACACCATCACACTATGGTGTTCCATGTGGCGTGAGTTGTGAAACAACTTCCACATTGTCTTGAGTTGCATACCAAACTCGTAACTCAGATATTTACCTCCACGATCACATCGTAGACATTTTATCTTCTTGTCACGATGATCTCAAACTTCACTCTGAATTTGTTTGAACTTTTCAAACGTTTCAGACTTGTGTTACATTAAGTAAATATCCCCATATCTACTCAAATCATCAGTGAAGGTAAGAAAATAGCGATATCCACCGCACACTTCAACACTCATTGGACCGCATACATCAACATGTATCATTTCCAATAAGTCACTTGCCCGCTCCATCAAGCCGGAAAACGGGGTTTTAGTCATCTTGCCCATGAGGCATGGTCTGCATGTCTCAACCGATTCGAAATTGAGTGAGCCAAAGATCCATCAGGATGGAGTTTCTGCATGCGTTTGACACCAATATGACCTTTAGTGGCAGTGCCACAAGTATGTGGTACTATCATTATTAACTTTGCATCTTTTTTGGCATCAATGAACATGTGTATTACTACGATCGAGATTCAATGAACCATTCACATTGGCTGCATGACCATTGAAGGTATTATTCATGTAAACAGAATAACCATTATTCTCTAACTTAAATGAATAACCGTATTGCAATAAACACGATCTAATCACGTTTATGCTCAACGCAAACACCAAATAACATTTATTTAGGTTCATCACTAATCCCGAAGGTAGAGAGAGCGTGCGATGGTGATCGCATCAACCTTGGAAACACTTCCAACACACATCGTCACCTCGCCCTTAGCTAGTCTCCGTTTATTCCGTAGCTTTTATTTTGAGTTACCAACATTTAGCAACTGAACCGGTATCTAATACCCAGGTGCTACTAGGAGTACTAGCAAGGTACACATGAATAAAACGTATATCAAATATACTTCTGTTGACATGGCCAGCCTACTTATCTACCAAGTATCTAGGGCAGTTCCGCTTCAGTGACCATTCTCCTCATAATAGAAGCACTTAGTCTCGGGTTTGGGTTCAACCTTGGGTTTCTTCACTGGAGCAGCAACTGGCTTGCCATCCATGAAGTTTCCCTCCTTGCCCTTGCCCTTCTCGAAACTAGTGGTTTTACTAACTATCAACACTTGATGCTCCTTCTTGATTTCTACCTTCGCGGTGTCAAACATCGCGAATAGCTCGGGGATCATTATTTCCATCCTTGGCATTTCATAGTTCATCACGAAGCTCTAGTAGCTTTGTGGCAGTGACTTGGAGAACTATATCAATCACTATCTTATCTGGAAGATCAACTCCCACTCAATTCAAGCGATTGTAGCACCCACACAATCTGAGCACATGCTCACCGAGTGCGCTATTCTCCTTCATCTTGCAGGCAAAGAATCTTGTTGGAGGTCTCATACCTCTCAACACGGGCACGAGCCTGAAATCCCAATTTCAGCTCTTAGAACATCTCATATGTTCCGTGACGTTCAAAACGTTTTGGAGCCTCAATTCTAAGCCGTAATGCATGACGCACTGAACTATCAAGTAGTCATCAGAACGTGCCTGTCAGATGTTCACAACATCTACAGACGACGCTTGAGGGGGGTGGCGCACCGAGCGGTGCATTAAGGATATATGCTTTCTGTGCAGCAATGAGGACAATCCTCAGATCACGGACCCAGTCCGTATTATTGCTACCATCATCTTTCAAATCTATTTCTCTAGGAACATATAAAAATTCAAGGGAGCTACAGCGCGAGCTAGTGATCTACAACATAATTTGCAAAGACATTTTGACTATGTTCATGATAATGAGTTCAATTAATCATATTACTTAAGAACTCCCACTCAAATCAACATCCCTCAGGTTGTCTAAGTGTGACATGATCCAAATCCACCAACCCAAGTCCGATCATCACGTGAGATGAGGTGGTTTCAATGGTGAACATCTCCATGTTGATCATATCTACTATATGACGCATGCTCGACCTTTTGGTCTCTTGTGTTCCGAGGCCATGTTTGTACATGCTAGGCTCGTCAAGTTTAACCCGAGTGTTCCGCATGTGCAACACTGGCTTGCACCCGTTGTATGCGAACGTAGAGTCCATCACACCCGATCATCACGTGGTGTCTCGAAACGACGAACTTTCGCAACGGTGCACACTCGGGGAGAACACAATTTTATCTTGAAATTTCAGTGTGGGATCACCTTATAATGCTACCGTCGTCCTAAGCAAAATAAGATGCATAAAAGGATTAACATCACATGCAAATCATAAGTGACATGATATGGCCATGAACTTGTGCTTTTGATCTCCATCTCCAAAGCACCGGCATGATCTCCATCGTCACCGGCATGACACCATGATCTCCATCATCTTAGTCTCCATCAACGTGTCGCCATGAGGTTGTCACGCCAACTGTTGCTTCTACGACTATTGCTAACTCATAGCGATAAAGTAAAGCAAAACAGCGAAAATAAAGTAAAGACAACCTTATGGCTCCTGCCGGTTGCCGTACTCATCGACATGCAAGTCGTGATATTCTATACAATACATGATCATCTCATACATCACATACATCTCATCATGTAATTGGCCATATCACATCACAACATACCCTGCAAAAACAAGTTAGACGTCCTCTAATTGTTGTTGCATGTTTTACGTGGCTGCTACGGGTATCTAGCAAGAACGATTCTTACCTACGCATAAACCACAACGCTGATACACAAATTGCTATTCAACCTTCTCAAGGACTGCCTTTGTCGAATCCGATCCAACTAAAGTGGGAGAGACAGACACCCGCCAGCCATATTTATGCAACAAAGTTACATGTCAGTTGATGGAACCGGTCTCTCGTAAGCGTACGAGTAAGGTTGGTCCGGGCCGCTACATCCCACAATACCGCTGAAGAAAAGACTAAGGGAGGAAGCAATCTGAATATCAACGCCCACAAACTCCTTTGTGTTCTACTCGTGATCTCATATACGCATAGACCTAGCTCATGATGCCACTGATGGGGAACGTTGCATGGGAAACACAAAATTTCCTACGCACACGCCATGGCGATGAGCATCTACGAGAGGGACAGTGGATCTACGTACCCTTGTAGATCGCTAAGCGGGAAGCGTTAAGAAACGCGGTTGATGTAGTCGAACGTCTTCATGATCCAAATCGCAAGCCGTCCCGTGATCCAATCATGATCCGTCCTGAGATCCAATCACGGTCCTTCCGATCTAGCGCCGAACGGACGGCACCTCCGCGTTCAGCACACGTGCAGCTCGATGACGATCTCCGCCTCCTTGATCCAGCAAGGGAGAGAGGAGAGGTAGATGAGTTCTCCAGCAACACGATGGCATGGTGGCGGTGGTGGTGCTATCCCGGCAGGGCTACGCCTAGCGCTACCGAAACCGCGAACGGAGGAGAAAACGATCTAGGGAGAGAGAGGGGCACCAAGGGCTTTGTGTGTGCTCTTGGGGCGCCCCCTCCCCTCTATATATAGGTGGAGGGGCTTGGAGATCAGCCCCTCCAAGCCCTAGGGTGCAGCCAAGGGGGAGGAGTTGGACTCCTAGTCCAATTCCCTCCCTTTCCATAAATAGGTGGACTTTCCACCTCTCCCAAGCCACATGGGCCTTGAGGGACTTGTGCGCCTAGCCCAATAAGGCCAGGGCGCCTCCCCTCAGCCCATGCAAACCCTTGGGACGTGGTGGAACCCTTGGTGGACTTCCGGACTCCTCCGGAAGTTTTCGGAACCTTCTAGAAGCTTCCCGGTACAATACCGGAAAAACCCGAAACTTTTCCGGTCGCCAAAATATGACTTCCCATATATAAATCTTTACCTCCGGACCATTCCGAAACTCCTCGTGATGTCCGGGATCTCATACGGGACTCCAAACAACCTTCGGTCACCACCATGCATAACTCAATACTACCGAAACGTCACCGAACGTTAAGTGTGCAGACCCTGTGGGTTCGAGAACTATGTAGACATGACCGAGACACCTCTACGGTCAATAACCAATAGCGGGACCTGGATGCCCATATTGGTTCCTACATATTCTACGAAGATCTTTATCGGTTGAACCTCTATGTCAAGGATTCAGTTAATCCCGTACGATGTTCCCTTTGTTCATCGGTATGTTACTTGCCCGAGATTCGATCGTCGGTATCTCCATACCTAGTTCAATCTCGTTACCGGCAAGTCTCTTTACTCGTTCCGTAATACAAGATCCCATGGCTAACACTTTTTTCACTTTGCTTGCAAGGCTCATTATGATATTGTAATACCGAGTGGGCCCTGAGATACCTCTCCATCACACGGAGTAACAAATCCCAGTCTTGATCCATGCCAACTCAACAGACACCTTCGGAGATACCTATAGAGCATCGTTATAGTCACCCAGTTACGTTGTGACGTTTGATACACACAAGGTATTCCTCCGGTGTCAGTGAGTTGCATGATCTCATGGTCATAGGAACAGATACTTGACATGCAGAAAACAATAGCAATAAACTGACACGATCATATGCTACGTTCACAGTTTGGGTCTTGTCCATCACATCATTCTCCTAATGATGTGATCATGTTATCAAATGACAGCTCATGTCTATGGCTAGGAAACCTTAACCATCTTTGATCAACGAGCTAGTCTTATTAGAGGCATACTAGGGACACAGTGTTGTCTATGTACCCACACATGTATTTGAGTTTCCAATCAATACAATTATAGCATGGATAATAAACGATTATCATGAACAGGGAAATATGATAATAACTAATTTATTATTGCCTCTAGGGCATATTTCCAACACAAGGTTGATGAAGAGGCCCTACGTGATCGGTCCTTCCTCCGGTAGGGTGCCAGAACGGAGCTCCAGATGGGATTATGGCGGAACAGAGACTTGTGGCGACGGAAAAGGTGTTTCGGGATTCCCTCTAGGGTTTTTGGAATATATGTGAATTTATAGGCCAGAGAACGGGGGTAGGAGGGCCACCAGGGAGGGACAAGTCATCAGGGCGCACCGACCCCCCCTGGGCTCACCCTGTTGGCTTTTGCCTCCCTCGTGTGGCCTCCGGTCTTTTCCTGAAGCTTCTAGTTCTTCTTTTGGTCCAGAAAAAATCATAAAAAAGTTTTGGGGCAATTGGACTTCGTTTGGTACTGTAAACCTGAAAAGTAAAAAACACGTAGAAAACAACAATTCGCACTGGGCACTGGGTCAATATAGGTTAGTGATCAAAAATAATATAAATTGGTAAATTATTACTCAAAAAGTATCCTAGAATGATAATATAATAGCATGGAACAATCAAAAATTATAGATACGTTGGAGACGTATCAATGACTTTCTCGTAGAACTTGTCCTTGGAGGAGCTTGTCGGCGTCATGGCGATCTAGATCTGTAAAAAAACAGCCTGAAACAAGAACAGAGGAGAAACTTGCGACGCGGTGTTCAAAACATACGGGAATATATATAATGATTTTTTCTAGGTCAGAATACGTGTCCAGGAAGAAAACTGAGTCCGGGAGGCACACGAGGTGCTCCCAAGCCATCAGGGCGCGCTCAGGAGGGTGGTCGCGCCCTGTTGTCTTGGAACTCCCTCGTGGGTCCCGTGGCTGGTTCTTATTTTTGCAATTTTTTTAATATTGCAAAACTGACAAAAAATATTTTTATGGAATGTTTGGAAGCGGTTTACTTACCGAATCACATACCTACCCTTTTTCAGGTTTCTGGAGTGTTTTGGAAGGTCTCTCTTATGTGTTCTTCCGGTGTCATTACTTGAATAACATTAGTTTCAACATTAATGGGTATACCTGAAATATAATTTTTAATTCTTTGCCCATTAACCACTCTCAGATTTGTGCCTTCAGCATTATCTATCTTAATGGCTCCGGAGCAATAAACTTCTTCGACAATATAGGGTCCTTCCCATTTGGAGAGAAGTTTTCCTGCAAAAAATCTGAAACGAGAATTGTACAAAAGAACTAGATCACTGAATTTAAATTCTCGTTTTTGGATTCTTTTGTCATGCCAACTTTTAACTTTTTCTTTAAACAACTTGGCATTTTCATAGGCTTGTGTCCTCCATTCATCTAGAGAGCTAATGTCAAATAAACTCTTCTCACCGGAAAGTTTGAAATCATAGTTAAGTTCCTTAATTGCCCAATCAGCTTTAAGCTCCAACTCAATAGGTAAATGACATGCCTTTCCATAGACCATTTTATAAGGGGACATTCCCATAGGATTTTATAAGCAGTTCTATAAGCCCATAATGCATAGTCAAGTTTCTTAGAACAATTCTTTCTAGATCTACTAACAGTCTTTTGCAATATCAATTTTATTTCCCAATTACTCAACTCAACTTGACCGCTAGATTGAGGATGATACGGTGATGCAATTCTATGGTTAACATAATATTTAGCTAGAAGTTTCCGGAAAGTACCATGAATAAACTGTGAACCACCACGAGGCATTAAATATCTAGAGACTCCAAACCTCGGGAAAATAACCTCTTTAAGTATTTTAATAGAAGTGTTGTGATCAGCACTACTAGTTGGAATAGCTTCTACCCACTTAGTAATGTAATCAATCGCAACTAAAATATGAGTTGTATCCATTAAAGGAAGGAAAAGGTCCCATATAATCAAAACCCCAAACATCAAATGGTTCAATTGCAAGTGAATAATTCATAGGCATTTCCTGACGTCTACCAATGTTACGAGTTCTTAGACATTCATCACAAGAGAGGACATACTTATGAGCATCCTTGAAAAGAGTAGGCCAATAAAAACCAGACTGTAATACCTTGTGTACAGTTCTGTCACCCACGTGGTGTCCCCCATAGGCCTCGAAATGACACTTCTGTAGGATCTATTACTGTTCATGCTCAGGTACACAACGTCAAATAACACCATCTACTCCTTATTTATATAGATGTGGGTCATCCCAAAAGTAAGGTCTTAAATCGTAGAAGAACTTTTTATTTTGTTGGTATGTGAAACTAGGTGGTATATATTTAGCAACAATGTAATTAGCATAATCTGAATACCAAGGGGTACTGCGGGAAGCATTTACAACAGCTATTGCTCATCAGGAAAATTAAATCAATAGGCAGTGGGTCATCAAGAACATTTTCCATCCTAGACAAGTTATGTGCTACAGGATTCTCAGCTCGCTTTCTATCAACGATATGCAAATCAAACTCTTGAATTAAAAGCACCCACCTAATTAGTCTAGGCTTAGCATCACTACTAGGGAAAAGCTTATAGGTAGCCGCTTACTAGTAGCGCGGGTTTATACCCCTCGCTACTGCTATTTACTAGTAGCGCGGGTTTATAACCCCCGCTACTGCTAAGTTGATAGTAGTAGCGCGGTTTTTTAACCCTCGCTACTAGTAGTGGTCTCTACCGTTCCCCCCCGGGACAGGCCATAGTAGTAGCGCGGGGTATAAATCCGCGCTACTACTAAGTTGATAGTAGTAGCGCGGGTTTATACCCCTCGCTACTACTAAGTGGTCTCTACCGTGTCCCCCCGGGACATGCCATAGTAGTAGCGAGGGGTATAAACCCGCGCTACTACTAAGTTGATAGTAGTAGCGCGGGTTTATACCCCTCACTACTACTAAGTACAAGGTAGGTGAAGTCCCCATATCCTCGGCCGAATCCCTCCTCTCTCCCTCACTCTCCCCCTCTCTCCATATGCTCTCCTGCCCAAGAACACCTCCTCCTCCATGGCGCCCAACGAGGCGGCCTCTTCGCGTAGCTGGCGTCCAAGAGCTCGCCCATCTTCCCCCTCGCCTCCACGCCACCACGACAGAGCACCTCACTACCGGCGACCAGACCCGATGCGCCCTCCATCTCCTTCCTCTCTCCCTTGATCTCCTTTCCCCTCTCTCTCCCTTTGGTTTTACTCACCTCCATCTGCGCAGCCCCTTGTCGCCCCGCTGCCGCACCACCAGGTCCTCGCCGGAGCACCCCGCCTCCCCCGCGCCTCGTCTCCGCCGCTCAACCTCGCCAGAGCGCGCCCCACACCATCGCGCCTTGGGAGCACGGATCTCCGCCCGCCGCCGCATCCTCCTCGTCTGTCTAGATTCAGTCATGGGACGACCAGATCCACCGCGCGCCGACCCTCCGGCCTCCTGCGTGACACCCCTCTGACCCTCCGGCGAGCCCTATCATCGCTAGATCGAACCATTGACAGCACGCACGGGATCGGGATTTTTTTTTGGTTTTTGAAATTAATAGTAGTAGCGCGGGTCACAGACGCGCTACAGATAGTTAGTAGTAGCGCGCGTGGAACCCGCGCTACTACTAACACACGTACTAGTAGCGCGGGATGCACCGCGCTACTACTACCAGTTAGCTGTAGCGTCGTAGTAGTAGCGCAGGCACCCGCGCTACTACTAGGTGTTTAACCCGCGCTACTACTAGGCTTTTTCCTAGTAGTGCATCCTTCTTTTCCATCAAATATTTAATAGCAGCATGATCAGTGTGAATAGTAACTTTGGAATCTTGGAATCAACAATATAAGGTCTAAACTTATCACATGCAACACAACTGCTAAAAATTCTTTATCGGTAGTAGCATAATTTCTTTGAGCACTGTCTAGAGTCTTACTAGCATAATGAACAACATTCAATTTCTTGTCCACTCTTTGCCCTAGAACAGCACCAACAACATAGTCACTAGCATCACACATAATTTCAAATGGTAAGTTCCAATCAGGTGGTTCAACAATAGGTGCAGAAATTAAGGCTTTCTTAAGTATTGCAAAGGCTTCTACACAATCATCATCAAAAACAAATGGAATATCTTTTTGAAGAAGATTAGTTAATGGCCTAGAAATCTTTGAGAAATCTTCAATGAAATGCCTATAGAAACCAGCATGACCAAGGAAACTTCTTATACCTTTAACAACTTTAGGACATGACATTTTCTTTATTGCATCAACTTTAGCTTTGTCTACCTCAATACCTCGTTCGGAAATTTTATGCCCATGCACTATGCCTTCATTCACCACAAAGTGTCACTTCTCCCAATTCAAGGTAAGATTCGTTCGTTCACATCTCTGCAAAACTCGATCAAGGTTGCTCAAGCAATCATCAAAAGAAGTCCCGTAAACGGAAAAACCATCCATGAATACCTCAATAATCTTTTCACATAAGTTAGAGAATATATCAGTCATACATATTTGAAAGGTAGCAGGTGCATTGCATAAACCAAAAGGCATACGTCTATAAGCATAAGTTCCAAATGGGCAAGTAAAAGTAGTTTTCTCTTGGTCCTCTTTTGACATAGGTATTTGAGAGAAACCAGAATATCCATCAAGAAAACACGCAAATCAACTCACCAAAGGCACTTCACTCCTCGACAACGATGCCAGAAAAGAGTCTTGATGGCCCACAAGTATAGGGGATCAATCATAGTCCTTTCGATAAGTAAGAGTGTCGAACCCAGCGAGGAGCAGAAGGAAATGATAAGCAGTTTTCAGTAAGGTATTCTCTGCAAGTGTTGTAAGTAACAGTGATAGATAGTTTTGTAGCAAGATAATTCGTAAGAAGTGACAAGTAGCAAAAGTAACAAGTGTGCAGAAAGGTAGCCCAATCCTTTTTATAGCCAGGGACAGGCCAAGCAATTCTCTTATATGAAGCAAAGTGCTCTCGAGGACACATTGGAATTTCTGTCTAGTCATGTTCATCATGTTGAGTTGATTCGCGTTTGTTACTTCGACAATTTGATATGTGGGTGGACCTGTGCTAAGGTGATGTTCTTGTTTGAACAAGCAACCCGCTTATGACTACCCCTCTCGCAAGCATCCGCAACTACGAAAGAAGAATTAAGATAAATCTAACCATAGCATGAAACATCTAGATCCAAATCCGCCCCTTATGGAATAACGCATAAACAAGGGTTTAAGCTTCTGTCACTCTAGTAATCCATCATCTACTTATTACTCCACTATGCCTTCCCTTAGGCCCAAAATATGGTGAAGTGTCATGTAGTCCACATTCACATGACACCACTAAAGGAAGCAACAACATACATATCATCAAAATATCGAACGAATACCAATTTCACACGATTACTCATAACAAGACTTCTGCCATGTCCTCGAGAAAAAAAATAACTACTCACGAATCATCACCATGTTCAATATCAGAGGTGTAATAAATATGATAATGGATTTGGACATATTATCTTCCACCAAACAAACCAACAAGCATCAACTACAAGACGTAATCAACACTACTAGCAACCCACAGGTACCAATCTGAGGTTTTGAGACAAAGATTGAATACAAGAGATGAACTAGGGTTTGAGATGAGATGGTGCTGGTGAAGACGTTGACAAAGATTGGTCCTCCCACTAAGGAGGAAGCGTTGGTGATGATGGTTGCTTCGATTTCCCCTCCCGGAGGGAAGTTTCCCCGGCAGAAACTCTCTGTTGGAGAGCAAAAGGGCCTCTGTCCAGGTTTCTGCCTCGAGACAGCGGCACTTCATCCCGAAAGTATCCTCTTGATTTTTTATAGGTCAAAACACATCATTTAGCAAAAGCGGGGGCCGGAGGCCGCCTGTGGGCCTACCAAGCCATCAGGGCACGCCTAGGGGGTGGGCGTGCCCTATTGGCTTGGCACCAACAGGTGGCCCCCTCTGGCACTTCCTTGGTCCATAAATTCAGATATATTCCACAAAAAATCCTCATGAAGTTTCAGGTCATTTGGACTCCGGAGAATTTTTAGCCTTTTCTTGGTTTTCAAGTCCAGAATTCCTGTTTCCGACGATTTCCCTCTTTGTGATGTACCTTGTAAATTAAGAGATAAAAGGCATTAGAATAGTCTCGTAAAATGGAATAGTGGCCAAGAATAATATAAATATCAATAAGCAATCATGACGCAAAATGGACGTATCAGCGCCCACAGTTCGAACCGAACCAATTGACCGCCAATTTTTGGTACACGCCAATAGTTGGCTTGCCAAATTTTCGCAGCAAACCAATTAAGCTCTAGCTGCCTTGCGGCTGAAGGACACCCCCAACCGACCTCCGAGGTACCCACAAGCCATGGGGCGCGTGATACGTCTCCAACGTATCTATAATTTTTGATTGTTCCATGCTGATATATTATCATTCTAGGATTCTTTTTGGGTCATTATTTACCAATTTATAATATTTTTGAGCACTAACCTATTGAACCAGTGCCCAGTGCCAGTTGCTGTTTTCTGCATGTTTTTTCTTTTCAGGTTTATAGTACCAAACGAAGTCCAATTGCCACGAAAATTTTTGATGATTTTTTCTCGAACAAAAGAAGACCTGGTCCGAAGGAGGCTGGGGGCCGCACAAGGGCCACACAAGAGAACAGGGCGCGCCCCAGGGGGGCGCCCTGATGGCTTCTGCCTCCCTCGGTTGCCTCCAGACACTCCTCTCTAGCCTATAAATTCTCTTTCACCCTAAAAATAATAGAAGCAATCCTGAAACCCTTTTTCCGCCGCCGCAAGTCTCTGTTCTATCGCGAGGCCATCTGGAGCTCCATTCTGGCACCCTGCCGAAGGGGGGATCGATCACGGAGGGCCTCTTCATCAACCTTGTTGCCCTCATGATGATGTGTGAGTAGTTCACCACAGACCTATGGGTCCATAGCTAGTACCTAGATGGCAATCTCTCTCTCTTATGATCTTCAATACAATGATCATAACATCTTTGCTTTGATTTATCCGATATAATCCTATTGTGCGGTGTGTTTGTTGGCATCCGATGAATTGTGGGTTTATGTTCATATGAAAACTATTTGAGATGCCTCTCAATTATATTATCTCTTATGTGCATGATCATTATAGCTTCGTAATGCTCTCCGATCTATTGATGTGCTTTGGCCAAGTAGATTGATATTTCCTCACTGGGAGTGGTGCGTTGTGGTAGGTTCAACCTGGTGAGTTTCTATATCCCAATGACAAAGTAGGGGACAAGATGCGTCTTTGTGTTGTTGTTACGAAGGATAAAACGATGGGGTTCATTCATATTGTTTGAGTTTACTTTGTCTACATCATGTCATCGTTCTCCAAGCATTACTCTGTTTTACTTAATACTCTAGATGCATGCTGGATAGCGATCGATGAGTGGAGTAATAGTAATAGGTGCAAGCAGGAGTCAGCCTATTTGCTTATGGACGTTATGCCTATATATACATGATCATTGCCGTGAAAATCGCATAACTATCAGCTTTTCTATCAATTGCCCAACAATAATTTGTTTACCCACCGTATGCTGCCAACACGAGAGATGTCGCTTGGGAACACTATGGCCCCCGGGTCTATTCACTTATATATTCGCAAACGCTATATTTACCTTGCTGCCTTTATTTATCTTTTTATTTTTTTTCAATTTATATTTATCAACAATTATATACACAACTCATTTGCTTGCAAATAACTAGATCAAGGGGATTGACAACCCTCTTGCCCGCGTTGGGTGCAAGTTGTTTGTTCATTTGTGTGCAGCCGCTGAAGATGTATGAGGATTGATATTCCTATTGGTTCGATAAACCTTGGTTTCATAACTGAGGGAAATACTTATCCGCTTAATGCTGCAATTACCCTTTCCTCTTTATGGAAAACCCAACGCAGATCACAAGTATCATGAAGGATTTCTGGCGCCGTTGCCGGGGAATATCATCATCAACTACCAAGTAACTTCACACAAATTTTCATTCACTTGTTCTTCTTTTTATTTGCTTTTATCTTTAGCTTGTCATAAAAAAAATCAAAAATACAAAAATATTTACCTTTGCTTGTTACTAGCTTACTTCTTCGCTTGCTAGTTTACTTGTCTTGCTTGTTACTTTGCTTGCTCGGTCACCATGTCTCAAGATACTACTAAGTTGTGTGACTTCTCAAATACTGATAATAATGATTTTATTAGTACACCTATACAACCCGCCACTAGTGCGGAGGCTTTTGATATTAATGCTGCATTGCCAAATCTTGTCATGAAAGATCAATTTTCAGGAAGTCCTAATGAGGATCCCGCGTCACATCTTAATACCTTTGTTGAATTATGTGACATGCAAAAGAAAAAGGATATGGATAATGATATTTTGAAATTAAAATTATTTCCTTTTTCACTAAGAGATAAAGCTAAATCTTGGTTTTCATCTTTACCTCGTTATACTATTGGAACATGGGATAAGTGTAAAGATGCTTTTATTGCCAAGTATTTTCCTCCTGCTAAGATCATCTCCCTTAGAAATCAAATAATGAATTTTAAACAGCAAGATCAAGAGCATGTAGCACAAGCTTGGGAAATAATGAAATTAATGATAAGGAATTGTCCAACTCACGGTTTAAATATGTGGATGATTATCCAAAACTTCTATGCTGGAATAAACTTTGTGTGTAGAAATCTTCTAGATTCTGCTGCAGGTGGTACCTTTATGGATGTGACCTTAGGAGAGGCCACAAAACTTCTGTACAACATCATGACAAATTATTCTCAATGGCATACCGAAAGGGCTCCAACCGGTAACAAGGTAAATTCTGTTGAAGAAATCGCTACTTTGAGTGAAAAAGTGGATGCTCTTATGAATATGATTGCTAGTAAAAATGTTAATGTTGATCCCAATGATGTTCCCTTGTCTACTTTGATTGATAAAAATAATGATGCTATTGATGTGAACTTTGTCTCGCGAAATAATTTCAACAAGAATGCTTATAGAGGAAATTTCAATTCTAGACCGTATCTCGGTAATTCCTCTAACAACTATGGAAACTCTTATGGTAATTATTATAGAAATTCTTCTGCAAATGCTAATAGGATACCCTCTGATCTTGAGAACACAATTAAATAATTTATTAATTCTCAAAAGGTTATCCCATGTTAAAACTGAAAAATGCGGGTTTGGAGAGGTCAAAACTTTAACTAGTGGTGCACCCACTATCTTGGATTACAAGGAATTTAATTATGATAATTTCTCTTTAGTAGAATGTATTTACTTGTTGCAATCCATTATTAGCTCACCCAATGCTTATGAACAAAACAAAGCTTTTACCGAACACATAGTAGAAACTATGATAAGAGCCTATGATGAGAAACTTGAGCTTGAAGTTTCTATTCCTAGGAAATTGCATGATGAGGGGGAACCTAATATCAAAATAAATATCAATAAATATGAATGCAATGCTTTGTGTGACCTTGGTGCTAGTGTTTCAACTATTCCTAAAACTCTTTGTGATGTACTCGGTCTCACTAATATTGAAGATTGTTCCCTCAACTTGCATCTTGCGGATTCTACCATCAAGAAACCTTTAGGTAGAATTAATGATGTGCTTATTATTGCAAAAAATAATTATGTGACTGTAGATTTCATTGTGCTTGATATTGACTGCAACCCTTCTTGTCCCATAATACTTGGAAGACCATTCTTACGAACTATAGGTGCAATCATTGACATGAAAGAGGGAAACATAAAATTCAAATTACCATTAAAGAAAGGGATGGAACAATTCCCTAGGAAGAGAATTAAACCACCTTATGAATCAATTATGAGAGCCAACTATGGGTGGAGTGTCAAAGATGACAAAACTTGAAACTATGAATTATGCCTAGCTAGGGGCAAAAAACAATAGCGCTTGTTGGGAGGCAACCCAACAATTATCTTTAAATTTTCGCTTTAAACTTTCTGTTTGTTTTTGATAGCATGATTATTTCCTATGTAATAATTATGTTTTTTTGTTTAAATTAGTGTTTGTGCCAAGTAAAGCCTTTGGGATGACTCACAAGATGAGTAGAATCGATGCTGAAACAAAACAGAAACTTTTGACTCCAGTAGAGGAATTTTCATTTTTGGCTGGAGCATGATAATGATCTGCAATTTTTACACAGTGTTCCTATGAAACTTTTCGCGGTTGTCCTAATGTTTCAGAATTTTTAGAGTTACAGAAGTATATGTTCTCTACAGATTTCTACAGACTGGTCTGTTTTAGACAGATTCTGTTGTTTGCTTGCAAAGTTGCTTATTTTGATTAAACTATGGATTGTATCGGGGGGGGGGGGGGGGGGGGTATAGGCCATGGAGAAGTTAAAATACAGTAACTATTATATATTTATGAAATTTGAATCAATTTACAACAGTAATTAAAGTATACAATATGTTTTTTATACTAAAGGATCTCACGAGGTTTTGTTGAGTTTTGTGTGATTGAAGTTTTCAAGTTTTGGCTGTTATCTTGATGGACAAAGGAATAAGGAGTAGCAAGATCCTAAGCTTGGGGATGCCCAAGGCACCCCAAGGTAATATATTAAAGGAGACTCAAGCGTCTAAGCTTGGGGATCCCCTGGAAGGCATCCCCTCTTTCGTCTCAAATCCATCGGTATGTCACTTGAAGCTATATTTTTATTCGTCACATGATATGAGTTTTGCTTGGAGCGTCGCTTGCTTTTATTTGCTTTTACTTCCAGTTTGCCGCAATCATTATTTGCCGGACACATCTATTTAAGAGAGACACATTTTCATCATAATTTGTTAGAATACTCTATGTGCTTCACTTATATCTTTTGAGCTTAGCAGTTGCTCTAGTACTTCACTTATATCTTTTTTGACCATGGTGGCATGTAGGTTTTAAAAAATGTATTTCACTCTTGTTCTTCACTTATATTTGTTTGAGAGTTAATAAATAGTGATGGTAATTTGCATGGGTCATACAGACTAGTCCAAAAATATTAGGTATTCAAACAGTGATAATCAAAACCATCATGTAGGACATATAAAGAAATTATGGGTTAATGATATTGATGTGGTAAAATGAAATAGGTGTGAGTTCATAATTGTTAAACCGTAGAAGTGTGGATATTAAGAGGGGTTGACCTTTTTGTTCATCTAAAAATTAAAGAGGCATGGTGATGATGTGTGAGCATTTCTATTCCTCGTTGAAATCCTAGTGTTGTTTCGGGTCGGAAGCACATGATGATTAACTCCTACCAACCTCTTCCCTCGGGGCATGCGATTAGTACTTTGATTTAGGATAAACTAATAAAAATTTGCAATAATTATATGAGTTCTTATGACTAATGTGAAACCATGGACATACGCAATCTCACCTTTTTCATAATTTGCTAGCCTCTTCGGTGCCGTGCATAGCCCATTCTCACCTCGAGGATCGGTGCAACTCTCGCCGGTGCATCCAAGCCCCGTGACATGATACGCTCTGTTGCACATAAGCCTTATTATATCTTCCTCAAAACAGCCACCATACCTACCTATCATGGCATTTCCATAGCCATTCCGAGATATATTGCCATGCAAATTCCATCGTCACTTCACATGACTAGTTCGTTCATCGTCATATTGCTTTGCATGATAATATAGAGATGACATAGTATTTGTGGCAAAGCCACCTTCATAATGTTTTTGATACATGTCACGCTAGATCATTGCACATCCTGGTCCACTGCCAGAGGCATTCATACAGAGTCATATCTTCATATCAGTTCTCCATGTTGAGTTGTAAGTAAATAAAAGTGTGATGATCATCATTATTAGAGCATTGTCCCAGTGAGGAAAGAATGATGGAGACGATGATTCTCCCATAAGTCGAAATGAGACTCCCGACGAAAATAAAGATGGGGGAGGCCAAATGAGCCCACCACCCATTCAAAAAAAATGAAAAAAAATGAGAGGAGGGACTTTGCTACTATCCTTTACCACACTTGTGCCTCAAAGTGGCACCATGTTCCTCATGTAGAGAGTCTCATGATATATCACTTTCATATGCCTGTGGGAATTACCTATTCATTATTTCAAACTTGGCTTGTATATGCCTACGATGGGCTTCCTCAAATGCCCGAGGTCTTCATGAGCAAGCAAGTTGGATGCACACCCCACTTAGCTTCATTTGAGCTTTCATACACTTATAGCTCTAGTGCATCATTTGCATGGCAATCCCTACTCCTTGCATTGACATCTATCGATGGGCATCTCTAGAGCCCGTTGGTACGCCTAGTTAATGTGAGAGTATCTTCTCCACTTCCTACCCCTTTGATATCTACCACCTAAATGCTATGTCCAATGGCTCACGCTCATGTATTGCGTGAAGAATAAAAAGTTGATGCATATTGAAAAGGTACGAACCAGTTGCCAAACTTGGACACTGTTGTGCTTAACATTTGTATTAATGTGGTGAAGATGTAGCCATGCCTATCTAATACAATAAGATGAATGGGGGGGGGGTAAACATTTCTTAAGAATCGTATACTTTTAGGAATTAACAATTCTGTTTCTTACACTTTGAATATTGCTATGTTAATATTTGTTGATTCATCTTTTCTCAATGAGCATACCTGAATAAGATTACATAGTGGATAGCATGTCACATCAAAAATTCTGTTTTTATCATTTACCTACTCGAGGACGAGCCGGAATTAAGCTTGGGGATGCTTGATACGTCTCCAACGTATCTATAACTTTTTATTGTTCCATGCTGATATATTATCATTCTAGGATACTTTTTTGGTCATTATTTACCGATTTATATTATTTTTTAGCACTAACCTTTTGACCCAGTGCCCAGTGCCAGTTGTTGTTTTCTGCATGTTTTTTGCTTTTCAGGTTTACAGTACCAAACGAAGTCCAATTGCCATGAAACTTTTTGATGAGTTTTTCTGGACCAAAAGAAGACCTGGAAGCTTCGGAAGGAGGCTGGGGGCCGCACGAGGATCGCACAAGCCAACAGGGCGCGCCCCGGGGGGGCGCCCTGATGGCTTGTGCCTCCCTCGGTTGCCTCCCGACGCTCCTCTCTGGCCTATAAATTCTCTTTCACCCTAAAAATAATAGAGGCACTCCCGAAACCCTTTTTCCGCTGCCGCAAGTCTCTGTTCCGTCGCGAGGCCATCTGGAGCTCCGGTCTGGCACCCTGCCGGAGGGGGGATCGATCACGGAGGGCCTCTTCATCAACCTTGTTGCCCTCATGATGATGTGTGAGTAGTTCACCACAGACCTACGGGTCCATAGCTAGTACCTAGATGGCAATCTCTCTCTCTTATGATCTTCAATACAATGATCATCGCATCTTCGCTTTGATCTATCCGATGTAATCCTATTGTGCGGTGTGTTTGTTGGGATTCGATGAAGTGTGGGTTTATGTTCAGATTATTCATGAAAACTATTTGAGATGCCTCTCAATTATATTATCTCTTATGTGCATGATCATTATAGCTTCGTAATGCTCTCCGATCTATTGATGTGCTTTGGCCAAGTAGATTGATATCTCGGTGGGAGTGGTGCATTGTGGTAGGTTCAACCTGGCGAGTTTCTATATCCCAGTGACAAAGTAGGGGACAAGATGCGTCTTTGTGTTGTTGCTATTAAGGATAAAACAACGGGGTTCATTCATATTGTTTGAGTTTACTTTGTCTACATCATGTCATCGTTCTCCAAGCATTACTTTGTTTTACTTAATAATCTAGATGCATGCTGGATAGCGGTCGATGAGTGGAGTAATAGTAATAGGTGCAGGCAGGAGTCGGCCTATTTGCTTATGGACATGATGCCTATATATACATGATCATTTCCGTGAAAATCGCATAACTATCCACTTTTCTATCAATTGCCCAACAGTAATTTGTTTACCCGCCGTATGCTGCCTACAGGAGAGATGTCGTTAGGGAACACTATGCCCCCCGGGTCTATTCACTTATATATTCGCAAACGCTATATTTACCTTGCTGCCTTTATTTATCTTTTTATTTATTTGCAATTTATATTTATCAACAATTATCTACACAACTCATTTGCTTGCAAATAACGAGATCAAGGGGATTGACAACCCTCTTCCCCGCGTTGGGTGCAAGTTGTTTGTTCATTTGTGTGTAGCCGCTGAAGACGGTTGATGATTGATATTCCTATTGGTTCGATAAACCTTGGTTTCATAACTGAGGGAAATACTTATCCGCTTTGTGCTGCAATTACCCGTTCCTCTTCATGTAAAACCCAACGCAGATCACAAGTATCAGCTCGCCCTGTGGTGTAGGGCGTTGGAGGCTTGTGGGCCAATCAGACATCGTCTCGCGGTGATTCCTTTTCGCAAAAATCACATATATTCCAAAATAAATCTCTGTAAATTTTTATCACGTTTGGACTTCATTTGATATTTTTTGTTAAACAAAAAACATGCAACTAATTGGAACTGGCACTAGGCACTGGGCCAATATGTTAGTCCATGAAAATCATATAAATTGTTGCCAAAATTTGTAAAATAATGGCATGAAACATTCAAAAATTATAGATACGACGGAGACGTATCAGTGTATCACTAATCGACTTTTCTTCCCGTGTGTAAATTTTTTTTAATACAATGTTCCCCTCAAATTAGTATTTGTAATCCGTTGAATTTAGTGTATGACTATTAAATTAATGAAAAAATAAAATAAAATATCTTGAGCTAACAAATATGATGACTATGTGTTTGCACACGGTCTCGACAGGCGCCAAATGCATATGGAATACACTCCATATACATTATGAAGATTTCCCATATGATGACTCTTCTAGAGTTGACCTTAGAATATCTCCAATCGGATTAGGAAAATATGCCCCCACATGTCCATGGACAACATGTGCTCACCGTCATTAGTCCTCGTCCTCAACTGCCCCCTCATTTCCCCCTCCCAAATCAATACAAATACATTTAACTTCGATTACACAGGAATGAAAATCATACATAAAACATTAGGGGAGTATGTCATACATTGCATCGGACAACCAAATGGGACGGGTAGTTCATCACATGGCGCTGGACAACCAAAAGACACATCTAGTTCATGACCGGATTCTACTACTAGCTCATACATACTCCTTCTAGTTCTTTTTAGTCTGCATATAAGTTTGGTCTGAAGTCAAAGTATCTCTACTTTGACCAAACCTATAGGAAAAAGTATCAACCTCCATAATGCCAAATCAATATTGTTAGATTCATTATGAAATATAGTTTTATAATATATTTATTTGCTATTGTAGATGTTGATAGTTTTGAATATAAATTTGGTCAGACTTCGCAAAATTTGACTTGACACAAATCTAATAATCGGAGTAAAAAAGGACCAGAGGGAGCACATATACTACAAAACTACACTAGGAAAAGAGAATATCACCACTTTGACTTGCCCTTCCCCTTGTCATCTCTAGGGCCGTGGTAGTACATGGTGAAGAACACGCAGGGATAATCACCCAGGGAGCATCAAAGTAGGAGGAGATGGTGATGGAGGAGGACGAGGAGAAGTAGGGGGTCGACGAGGAGTCGGGCGGTGCAAGTCTGCTCCGCGGTGGGCTTTTGTGACAGTGTCCAGTTTCCCAGCTGCTGCCCACTCGATGCCCCGATGCCCTCTCGCAACGCCTTCACATTCTTGCGGCAATGGGTGTTCGCCATCGTGGAGATCAATGACCAGCGCAGTACTTCACGAAAAACCTAGTCGTCGGAGTTGGGCAAGAGACAAGCGATCGCAGCGCACTGATACGTCTCCAACATATCGATAATTTATGAAGTATTCATGCCATATTCCCCTATGTTGACATTATTTTTATATGGTTTTAATGAACTTTATATGATTTAATTGGAACTAACCCGGACTGACATTTTTTCAGCACAATTACCGTGGTGTTGTTTTTGTGTAGAAAATAAAAGTTCTCGGAATCGCCCGAAACTTTTTGATGATTTTATTGGAACATATGAGAAATACTAGAGTGAAGAACCATCGGAGGGGGCCCACCGGGTTCCCCCAAGGCAAGAGGACGCGCCCCGGAGGGGGGGGCGCCCTGTTACCTTGGGACCATCTCGTGGCTCCGTTTGACATGATTCCAACGCAGAAAAATCCTATAAATACAGAAACCCCCAGAAGGTAACCTAGAACTTCTGCTCCGCCGCCGCAACTCTCTGTATCGAAAAAATCTCATCTGAAACCCTTTCTGGTACCCTGCCGAAGGGGAAAATCATCACCGGAGGCCATCTTCATCATCCCGTTGGTCTCCATGATGAGGAGGAAGTAGTTCACCCCCGGGGCTGAGGGAATGTACAAGTAGCTATGTGATCTCTCTCTCTCTCTCTCTCTCGTGTTCTTGAGATGTCACGATCTTGATGTATCATGAGCTTTGTTAATATAGTTGGATCATATGGTGTTCTTCCCTCTCTATCTTGATGTGATGAATTGAGTGTTTCCCTTTGAGATCTCGTTATGTTGGATTGAATACTTTGGATTTGAGAACACTTGATATATGTCTTGCATGTGGATACCCGTGGTGACAATGGGGTGTTCTATTGATTCACTTCATATATGTTTTGGCAATCAACTTGTGGATTCCCATGGTGACATTGGGGTAATCTAGGCATAGATGTTGATGCATGTTTTCATCCTACTTTCTCTGATAGAAATCTTGGGGTACTCTTTGAAGTTCTTTGTGTTGGATTGAATATGATGAATCTGAAATTGATTGATGCATGTCGAATAATTAACCCACGGATACTTGTGGTGACATTGGAGTATCTAGGTGACATTAGGGTTGATTGATGTGTATCATAGGTGTTATTCTAGTACGAACAATAGGGCTGTTTGGGACACTTATAGGGATGGCTCAATAGATTGATTGGAAAGGATAACTTTGAGGTGGTTTTGCTACCTACAACAATTGCATCTTATGTTCTCCACTAGATAAGAACTTTGGAGTGATTCTTTGTCGCATGTTGAGGGTTAGTTATATGATTCAATTGTGTTAGCACTGTTGAGAGATTGCACTAGTGAAAGAATGAACCCTAGGCCTTAGATCCAAGCATTTATATAACGTTTTGCTTGCTGTTTGTCACTTGCTACCTTGCTGTTTTTTATTTTCATATTACAAAAACCTATATCTACTATCCATACTGCACTTGTATCACCATCTCTTCGCCGAACTAGTGCACCTATACAATTTGCCATTGTATTGGGTGTGTTGGGGACACAAGAGATTTCTTGTATTTGATTGCAGGGTTGATTGAGAGAGACCATCTTCATCTTACACCTCCTAGAGATTGATAAACCTTAGGTGATCCACTTGAGGGAAAATTGTTACTGTCCTACAAAACTCTACGCTTGGAGGCCCAACAGAGTCTACAAGAATAAAGTTGTGTAGTAGACATCAAGCTCTTTTCCGACGCCGTTGCCCGGGAGGTGAGTGCTTGAAGGTATATCTTTAGATATTGCAATTGAATCTTTTAGTTTCTTGTTTTATCACTAGTTTTGTTTATTAAACAAAATTACAAAAAATGGAATTTAGGTTGCCTCATATGCTTCGTCTTTATAATGTCTTTTGTGAAAATGATGTTCAGAAAATTGTGCTCAATTATTAGAGGAAGAATTTATAAAAATGTTTAATATGAGTTCCTTGAATGATGAGGATGATTGAAATGTTGGTAGTATGAATCCTCTGAATATCCATGATGCTAATGATATGCAAAGCCATAAGCTTGGGGATGCTATGTTTGATGAAGATGATATTTTTTGTCCCCCAAGTTTTGATGAGAAAATTTATTATGATGATTGAATGCCTCCTATTTATGATTATTATAGTGATAACATGTATGTTGCAATGAGTAATGATAACCATGAAACTTGTAATCATGATTTTAATTTTCAATTTTGTTATGACAATCAAGTGCACATGATAGTATTTTCTTGAGTTTGCTCCCACTACCATGAATGAAAAGGAATTTGCTTATGTGGAGAGTAATACATTTTCTATGCTTGTGGATCATGAAAATAATGATTTATGTGATAGTTATATTGTTGAATTCCTTCATGATGCTAGTTTTGTGTGATTGAAGTTTTCAAGTTTTGGGTGAGATAATGATATGAGGAGAATAAGGAGTGGCAAGAAACTAAAGGTAATATTCAAGGAAGACTCAAGCTTCTAAGCTTGGGGATGCCCCGGAAGGCTTCACCTCGTTTGTCTTCAACACTCTCGGTATATCTTACTTGGAGCTATATTTTTATTAGTCACATAATATGTGTTTTGCTTGGAGCGTCATTTTATTTTATTTTTATCTGTTAGATGTTATTTATAATCATGTTTTTTGATAAAAGGTTCCAATAATTGCCTTAAGATGTCTCAATTGCATGTTTGATGTGTGCTGTGTAAAAACAGAAACTTTTGCTGTAGCGTTTGAATTTTCATATTTTACTGGAAAGTGGAAAGTTTCTGAAATTTTTACACAGTACTGTCATATAAATGTTTTCGCATGTCCTAATCTTTCAGAATTTGTTGAGTTATATAGGTACTCTTTTTGAATTAATTCCTACAGTCTGTCCTGTTTAGACAGATTGCTGTGATACTTTTGTCATCTACTTATTCTATAGTTTCCATAGCTTATATTGGTAGAGCTAAATTGTGGAAATGATAGTAAACAGTAGATAATCTTTGAAAAATATTGTGCAACTTTTCTTAGCAGTACATAAAGTGTTGATTTATTCTTATGTGCACTAACCTAATTCACGACTTCTTGTCAAGTTTTGTGTGGAAGAAGTTTTTAAGATTTAGGAAACCGTGATATGAGAGGAATTAACGCGACACAAAAGCTCAAGCTTGGGGATGCCCAAGGCTCCCAAAGTCAATATTACAAGAAGTCTCAAGTATCTAAGGTTTGGGATGCTACGCATCCCACCTCTCTTCGTCAACAAATATCGGTTAGCCTATGTTGAGCCTAAGTTTTTATTCGTTCACATGATATGTGCTATTCTTGGAGTATATTTTGTTTTCTTTGTTGTTTGAAATAAATCTCAGATCTGAAAATCTTTATTGAGAGAGAGTCCTCGCATAGCTACTTAACTGTTTAACTACCCATTGATCTTCACTTATATCTTTTGAGAGTAGTTTGATATTCACTCTTGTGCTTCACTTATATCCTACGAGAAAATGTTGAATGAATTGAATGTCATAAATATGAAATTATATATGCTTCATATGCTTGTCCTATGGGGAGTAATGACTTCACATACAAGAAGTATAAGCGGTAAAATTTATTGGAAGTTAGCAAACATAGCATTGGTCACTTGAACAATTCATGAAAGAATATTGAAGGAAGAGAGATTTCACATATAAATACACTATCTTGGACATCTTCTATGATTGTGAGCCCCCATTAATTATTTTCAAACTTGATTATGTAGTTGATATTGGACAAGGAAGACAACGTAATGGTTATGTTTGTTTATATTCACATAGAAGTTATATTGTCATAGATCCTCCAACATGTGGTGCTTGCTTAGGATCTTTTGCTAGCCAAAAATTCGTACTAAGTAGAGATACTACTTGTGCATCCAAAAAAACCTTTAACCCAGCTTATTGCCATGAGATTCCACCATATCTACCTATGGATTGAATTCAAGTAAGTTGTCACTGGTGCAAAAAAGCAATAAAAATTGCTCCTAAATATGTATGATATTTTATTTGAAGGGAAAATAAGCTTTGTACTAACTTGTGATGGTGAAGAAATAAAAGCGATGGACTGCATAATAAAGGTTGCTATCACAAGGGGCAATATAAGGTGACGTTCCTTTTCATTAAGAGATTTCACATCCAAAAATAAAAAGCGCATGACAACCACTGCTTCCTTTTGTGAAGGTTTTATCTTTTACTTTTACGTATTTACCTTTATATATTTACTTTTATGCAAGAGTGAATAATGTTCATCCCTATTCGAATCTATTGATTCTTTAGTTGGGAAGCATCATGTGGTGGGGAAAGATCCAGGCACATATATCTAGTTGAATATAGGTGATCATGATTCATTATTGTTGACATTATCCCTGAGATAAATAAGTTAGGAGGCGGAACATTAAGCCCCTATCTTCCTATGTGTTTGACTGAAACTTTTTGTTCTAAAAATATGTTTTGAGTGTCAGCGATCATGGAAGACTAAATGATAGTTGAGTATGTGAAATTCGCTAAATCAAAGCTCTTACATAGACCCTTCCTGAAAATAAGATGAATAGTAATTGTTTGATGACTCAAAACATACTTTGCTGGTTTTCGAGAAAGTTTATGGTCTATACTTTAACATGTGAATAGCTTGCTACTTGATCATGAGAAATTTTATGAGAAAAGAGTTGTTGTTTATGATGCTAGAAAAAGTGATTGGAATTATCATTGATCAAACTTATATACTTTGCTAGCATTCACACTTGATAAATAACTTCTTTTATCATTTACCTACTCGAGGACGAGTAGGAATTAAGCTTGGGGATGCTGATACATGTCCAACGTATCGATAATTTATGAAGTATTCAGGCCATATTCACCTGTGTTTACAATATTTTTACATGATTTGGTTTCACTTTATATGATTTAATTGGAACTAACCCGGACTAACGTTGTTTTCGGCAAAATTACCGTGATGTTGTTTTTGTGCAGAAAATAAAAGTTCTCAGAATCGCCCGAAACTTTTTGACATTTTTTTGGAACATATGAGAAATGCTAGAGCGAAGAACCACCAGAGGGGGCCACCAGGTGCCCCCAAGGCAAGAGGGCGCTCCCCATGGGGGCGCCCTGTTACCTTGGGACCACCTTGTGGCTCCATTTGATGTGATTCCAACGCTGAAAAATCCTATAAATACAGACACCCCCAGAAGTTAACCTAGAACTTCCACTCCGCCACCACAACTCTCTGTCTCGAAGAAATCTCATCTAGAACCCTTTCCGGTACCCTACCGGAGGGAAATCATTACCGAAGGCCATCTTCATCATCCCAGTGGTCTCCATGACGAGGAGGGAGTAGTTCGCCCCCAGTGCTGAGGGTATGTACCAGTAGCTATGTGATCTCTCTCTCTCTCTCTCTCTCTCTCTCTCTCTCTCGTGTTCTTGAGATGTCATGATCTTGATGTATCATGAGCTTCGTTAATATAGTTGGATCATATGGTGTTCGTCCCTTTCTATCTTGATGTGATGAATTGAGTCTTTCCCTTTGAGATTTCGTTATGTTGGATTGAATACTTTGGATTTGAGAACACTTGATATATGTCTTGCATCGGGATACCCATGGTGACAATGGGTTGTTCCATTGATTCACTTGATATATGTTTTGGCAATCGACTTACGGTTTCTCACGGTGACATTAGGGTAATCTAGGCATAGTTGATGCACGTTTTCGTCCTACTTTCTGCGATAGAAATCTTGGGGTACTCTTTGAAGTTCTTTGTGTTGGATTGAATATGATGAATCTGAAATTGTTTGATGCATGTCAAATAATTAACCCACGGATACTTGTGGTGACATTGGAGTATCTAGGTGACATTAGGGTTGACTGATGCTTATCATAGGTATTATTCCAGTATGAACTCTATGGTTGTTTCTGACACTTATAGGGATGTCTCAATAGATTGATCAGAAAGGATAACTTTGAGGTGGTTTTGCTACCTACAACAATTTCATCTTATGTTCTCCACTAGATAGGAACTTTGGAGTGATTCTTTGTCGCACGTTGAGGGATGGTTATATGATTCAATTATGTTAGCACTGTTGACAGATTGCACTAGTGAAAGTATGAACCCTAGGCCTTATTTCCAAGCATTTATATAACGTTTTGCTCACTGTTTGTCACTTGCTACCTTGCTGTTTTTATATTTTCAAATTACAAAAACCTATATCTACTGCCCATATTGCACTTGTATCACCATCTCTTCGCCGAACTAGTGCACCTATACAATTTTCCATTGTATTGGGTGTGCTGGGCACACAAGAGATTTCTTGTATTTGATTGTAGAGTTGTTTGATAGGGACCATCTTCATCCTAAACCTCCCACGGATTGATAAACCTTAGGTGATCCACTTGAGGGAAAATTGTTATTGTCCTACAAAACTCCGCGCTTGGAGGCCCAACAGAGTCTACAAGAATAAAGTTGTATAGTAAACATCAGGCACCAGCTAGATCGAGCCTTGTCCCGGGTTTTCTTTCAGGCACGCCGCACGACCTGCGTCGTTGGCTCATAGGACGCGACCGAGCACCCAATGGTGCTCGAGAATGCGGGCTGGCGACAACACAACAGATATGCACGATCAGCGTCGGGCCACCAAGGACGGTGTGGGGTGCCTTGACCAACAACTGCATTCACCCTACCAGTCGCCTGGGACGGTGTGAAGCTCAAAGAGTCTCCCTAGTCAACTCACGAGCGGTGAAGGGCAAGCTACTCATCAGATGACGTAGAGCTTGAATATTTTGCCGCCTGCGTGTCCCAATCAATGCGGTCCGGTTCAGATCTCGGTCCACTACCGGAGTTGTCTATGGTGGCACAGGACGGCGGGGACTAGATGGGACCGGAGCAAGGGAAGGGACGAAGAGGGGAGCAGAGCGATCAAGAGTGAGGGCTAGAGTTTGATATGGGTGGGATGGGGTGGGGTGTATGTGGTATCGGAGTAGGCCAACCGGGGTTGTCTTATGTGGTAGACACGTCCGAGTATGTCTGGACCGCCCAAATTAGCCACACATATGGGCTGGGTTTGAGGGGCGTTGGATGATCCTGAACATTTAGGCTCGATTTTATGGGTTAAGTTGGACGAGGTCGAGCAGTCTCAATTTCACTGAAGGATTTACAAATGCTAGGTTGTCCAAACTGTCCAGCTGATTAAATAAAGGGAGAATATAGGGTCTATTGGAGATGATTTTTTTAAGACACTGAACCATTTCGAAGCATAGAATCGAACAATCAACATTCAGGCCCAATGCGCCGATGCATTTGATCTGCATGTGTCCGTTTGGGCTAAAATAGACAGAAGCGACGACCAACACGTTGACGCATCTGCAAATCTGGCCCGCTCAGTGACCGTTTGGACGCATATCCGGCTCAAATTTGCGGCCGATGTGCGTCCACACAGACGCAAGACGGGCGCGCTGCGCATCCTCTCGGCGTCCGCCTCTAGCCCACATGTCGACCTACCAACCACTGCACGGTCATTGTCAATGCAACCCACCCACCTGAGGCCCGTTCGTCAGCCACAAGAAGAATCCAGTCCACGTCTTTTTAAATGGCAAGCGTGCGGGGGGCTCCACATCCACTTCTCCTTCCACACACCAGTCCACATCTGATCATGTGTGCTCCCTTGCCGGCTGACACAAATCTTAGCCACCACCGTTTCCATGAGGCCGAATCTTCGTGCAGCCTCACCAACTTCATGTTGGCTTCGAGAGGGGGGGGTGACCATGCGAACGACCCTACAAGTTGGCGCACTGTGCGTAGTACCATTGGTAGTACCGCTGATACTTCCTTTTTGTGTGATCCGGTAATGGAACAAAGAGTACACCACACCTATTTCCCCAAGAAGTGACCCTGGGTTATCGAACCCGCGAGAGGAAGGATCCCTTGAAGCGATGGTATCTAGCAAGCAATTGTTAAAGGATTAATTCCAGTTTTTGATCGGATCAATCAAGCTAGTAGTGATGAAACACTTATAATAAAAAGAGCTACGACTATGAGATGTTTAATGCTTACAACCATGTATTTGTGTTGGGACCAGATAGGATATTAATTTGTGCGCTGGAAGTCACCCATCGAGATGTGCTTGTTACTAATCGAAGTGGGGGGTGTGTCCAAAAAACATCTCGACCGACACGAGTCCTACATCAAGAATCAATTGTCCTACCGTAGGCCCTATCCGTCTCGCGGGGTTGCCTCGATAATTAAGATTATAATAATCAGACAAGAGCTTTGGGGTTTTAATGACCACACACCTCATGAATCCCCAAGGATTGGATCCATGTGAGCGTACTAAACCTTTCTATCACTGGTGTTCAGAATAACACTTCAAGTTCTCCTTGCTCCTAGCCTTCCCGTGACTCTCTCTCCATGATCCTGGGTACCTGCAAGGATGAAGAACGTAGACAAGAGAAGAGACATCTACGGAACAAGTTTATGCTACACATACGGGACGTTAATTCAAAGCTCTTCCATTGATCCCCACAACAAATATAGAGGGTTGGACTGCCTATGCCTCAACCCATAACTTACCAAACTCCTCACACATGGATATCATATCACATGATGAAAATACCGAAGAACACATCTTGAACATCAATTGATTGGTAATATGTCTTACAATAGTTGCCTTGTGCGATGCACTATTGCAACTATGAACTAGATGGAGGTGGACTATGGTGGTGATGGAGGCTATGGAGATGGAGATGGCGGCGGCTAGTGTTCATGGATGAGAATGAATATGGTTTTGATCTGGCTTCGCTTGCGGGTGCTCAGTTCACATTTCGGCTGGGTCCCCTTTATAAAAGTTGTTCAGGTGGATGAGCTGCCTTGGAATCCATGCCATACGACCACTCATACGAGCGGTCGCGGTCGTATGGAACTTCTTTTTTTGCTCTGGTTGCTCTCGTGTGCCTCCTATTGATTTCCTCTATTTTCATTTTCATTCCTTTCCATGTTCCCACGTGATTTCTTCCCTTTTTATCCCATTTACTGTGGAAACACATCAAAGAGAGGATTTGTGGAATCCATTGCATTCATTAGTCATTAGTACCAATATCGGAGCGAATATCTCGATTTAAACTAAGGATCAATGAATATCACCCATCAATCACGTCCCACTTCAGTGGCCGGACGTCAACTTCTTACACAGCTGGCACCTCAACCACCATTAGATTCCGGTGCTGGCCATGACGCAGTCCACGCATGCACGTGGGACAGAGATCCGCAACCGATGTTATCATCTCACGCTGGAGCAATGTCGTGACCCTGCATATGCGCCCGACTCCTTGAACTGGGACATCTAATTCGCGACTATGCACGGCGTGCGCCACCGCGACGCCATCCAGATCGACGCCCGCCCTCCACCGCCACCACGGGTGGTGAGGGATGAGGACGAGGAGGCGGCCTACCAGGCGGCACTGGAGGAGGCTGCCCAGCGTGCCATCGAGCAGTCCAAGTGCGTGGAGGATGCTCGATGACCTGGCCTCGAGGAGGCGCTCAACCTTTCGGCGGTTGGCGACCACGTCTACCCATTGCCACCGCCGTCACCATCGCCACTGCCTGCACCCGCGCCCGTGCTCGAAATGTACCAGTGGGTGGGCGTCATGCCAAGATACATATCTGGGCCACCCGTTTGGCTAGGCGCGACGGAGGAGGAGGAGCGGCAGTACCTTGTCGAGTGGGAGGGCCGCACGCTGGCGTCGAAGCGGGCGGACGCGGAGCGTTAGATGCAGTGATTGCGCGAGGAGGAGGCCAAGCGGCGTGAGCAGGAGGAGGTGCAGCGTCAGACAGTGTCGCCGCTGCCACCGCAGCAGCAAACGCTGGAGCAGGCGGCGTTGGCAGCCTACCAACAAGCCTTCTCATGGGGGGCACCGCCGGAGTTCATCGACTTGACCATGCAGGGCAAGGACGACGACGACGATGCCTAGGGCTGCGGGCTGGAGCGGCGGGCGCCTGCGTGTGGTATTTTTTAGTCTAAATGTATTATATTTTAATTATTTTCTAAGTGGACTTTGGCCGGCATTTTAATATGCATGTTTTTATTTTAAATGTTTTGTGCCTATTGAGTGGTTTTTAAGTTGTGACACTGACCAAATGCGTCGGCCATATTTGGGTGCACTGACGCTCCAGGGCCAAAACCAAACACACTCGTCCGACCAAAAGAGGCAAAAAGCGTTGTATTTGGGCGCACCGACGCCCCCCGGGCCAAAACCACACACACTCGTCTGACCAAAAGAGGCAAACAGCGGGAAAAGACGGTGTCCATTTGCGCGTGGGTGGGGGCTGCAGACGTCCGACAATGCCTGGGCGGTGGCCGGGGAGGTACAGTGACGGTGCTGGAGGAGGAGGATGCGGATGCCGAGCAAGACGGAGTAGAGGCGGAGTGAAAGAAAAGTGATCCGAGAGGAGAATTTGAGTGGGCCAGGGTATAAGAGTCCTACGTGACGGCGGTCCGGACTCCTGCAAAGATCTCCAATTTGTTTCCGGTTTGCGGGAATTCGGACAAACGAACCCGCCCGCGGACAAATGGTTCTGTGTTGGATGATAAACTACGCGGTCCGAATGCATGCGGGCGTTTTGAGGTTCTGCTTGTAGATGCCTTGAGTGTTCTTCCTTTATTTGTCTTGGCATACCATTATCATTTTTTATAAGTAGACGTTTCAAAAAAATTGAAAAGTAAAATCATTTGTGTGCACTAGATATTTGTCTACAACCCCTAAAATTTCAAATCAAAATCGATATAGAGATGGATAAACAAAAAAGAGAAATGTAGATGTCAATAGTGTCATTTTATCTTTTGTCTTCTCTTGACACTATTCATCTTGTCTTTTTTGTTTCTGAATGTTTCCTTTGAATTTGGATCTGTTTTTTTTTTTTGCAAAATTTTGGATCTCAATTTCTGAACAGCTGTCGACACATGTGTGGTGAACATTCACGATTTTTTTTCTGAAATTTTCAATTTTTAAAATTGGTTGGATGGAAGCAAGAGTGACACCTGATAGTTTGCCTGGCGGGGGTACACGGAATACGTTATACGTGTCACCCGTTTCAGCCGTTAGCAACCGTCGGTGGTGCCACTGCCGACAGTCGACATCTGGGATCCCTCGACATCTTCCCTGTTCAGCAGGTAATTATGACATTTAATGCAAGAGGACACGTATCTCCACGTTATTGGCTACTTTCCTTCATTTGTATTTTTGCATGAATCCACTTGCGATTGTGACCACAACAGCTTTAGCTGATTCCATATCTGCCACTTTATCTTAAAGAGGTAATCCGGTGAGATTTGTGAGAATAAACTTCATCTCGTGACTGCGGTTCTTCACAGTCAAGCACTAAAAAAAGGGACAGATACACATTAACACTGTCAGCCTGCTGTTAGTTCAAGTACCTTTACGAAGGATTGTTATAGAAATTTGGAGGATCGAAATCTGAAGAAGCTTTTCTGTGTTGTTTGTTTGATTTGTAGAAGCAAGTTTGATTGGATTTTCAAGCAGTACCTTACATTATACCATTTTAAAATAACCTTTTATCCTCTGGAACTCTGAGAAATAACCATTTGTTTTTATTGTGGTGCAACGAAGTAAACAGTGCGAACACAATTCTTTTGGAGTTCCAACAGGTGTTAGTTTGTTTTCCTTAGAATCTTGTGAATTTCGTAAGTATTGCTTGTTGCATATGAATGGCGGATCTTTCAGTTAGATGCACCTATCAACTATGGTTAAATAACTCAAAGAACAACTAACTTTCGAGAACTCCACTAAAGAGTCTGACAACCACCGCTTGATGCAGAGGCCGGGGTTTAACATTTTTTTGAAAAAAAAAACTCCACTAAAGAGTCTGAAACACATTCATCCATATACATTTTGGGCTGATGTGCAATCCATGGAATAAGAGCCAAAAATATGTTCACTGTTCTGCTACACAAAAAACTGAGTAAGGTTAGTCTGTCTAATACAAAAACTACTATTTTTCTACAACACTCAAATTGAGATTGAAGTGTGCTATTTTACATGGGTAAAATTTTCTCTTCCCTACCTGTCTTATTATCATCTGAAGATATTTCCATTTCCACTACCAAACTCAACCACACAAGTAGCTGTCCCTTCTGTCGACGTTCCCATCCACATCTTTCTCCACCTATAAAATTGCGCCCCCAGCATCCTCTTCACTCCATCTGCTACTAACCTCACTACTGTTAAGCCACAAAAGATTATTGCTACGAGCACCTAAGCACGAATGGAGGGTGAGAAGAACTCTTCCGGGGACCTGATGTCCAGCAGCAAGCTGGTCGCGGAGGCCGCCAAGACGGCCTACGAGAAGAAGAGCGTCGAGGGCATCGACAAGGAAAAGGTAGCCGCCGCCTCCGCCGATATCCTGGACTCCGCCGCCAAGTACGGCAAGCTGGAGGACAAGCCGGTGGGGCAGTACCTCGAGAAGGGCGAGGGGTACCTGAAACAGTACGGCTCCGGCGGCACCGAGAAGGAGAAAACCGACGCACCTGCTGCCGCTGACGCACCGAAGCCGGATGCACCCAAGGAGCCTGCGCCTGCACCCGCCGCGGAGGAAGAGAAATCGTCCGACGGGTTCGGTCTTGACGACGTGATGAAGGGGGCTGCATCGCTGTCAGGGAAGAAGGGTGACGGGGAGGAGAAGGAGAGCGGCGGCGGCGGGTTCATGAAGATGGCTCAGGGGTTCATGAAGTAGAAGTTTGGTTGCTGCATCTATATGCACGTAGCTCTTGCTATGTTTGTGCGCTGCTTTCCTTGTGTATTTTATTACTGTAACGCTGTGGTTGTGCTTAATCATATTATTAGCTGCTGATATTTGGTTCTGTAAAGTTTCTTAAGTTATGTCTATCTGTATGATGTTCAATAATCTAGTTGTGCTAGCTAGATGCCTCCTGCTTGCAGGATTTCGGTTGTATGATGTTCAATAATCTAGTTGTGCTAGCTAGATGCCTCCTGCTTGCAGGATTTCGGTTGTAATCTATAAGTTGCGACATGAAGAAGGCATCGCTTGGGAACCCTGCCATTGCCATCGCCAGACATCTTGCTATGTGGCCGCCGACAATTGTGACTCTGCTAAGAGCATCTAGAGCCGGACCTTGCAAATCCGGCCCCTCAAACGCCCGCGGACACGTCCGGGCGCGTCCGTGGACACTGACCGGTCATGTCTCAAATAATTCATTCTACAATCGGACATCTCATATTAGAAACCTCAAATCCATACAAAAGCATGCAAGATAAAAAAACTACGTATTACATAGAACCTATCTACTCTTCGTCGGAGATGTCGACGATCTCCGTGCCCTCCGATGGATAAATGGCCGCTTGCCGCAGCTCCGCCCCCTCCGGTCGCTCCGGCTGCTCCGTTGCGGCCTCCTCCTCCTCGATCTCCGCCTCCAGCTCATCGAAGAGGGCGTCGGCCTTCGCCTGCCTCTGCCGGATGAGCCGGCGGTTGGCCTCCACCTCGGCCTCATCCTGGATGGAATCCAGGATGGCCTGCTGCTCCGTCATCTCCTCCGATTGGGCGATGGCGAACTCCGCCTCTGCCTCCGCCATGCTCAAGCCGGGAGCCTCCTCCTCCGGGTCGTCCTCCTCCATGGCCACTGGCTGCTCCTCCTCCTGCTTCTCGTCCTCCTCCTCCTCCGTCTCCAGCAAGTCTGGAGGGAGCCCCGCAGCGATGCGGGCGACACGGCGAGCCTGGATCTCCGCCTCGATTTGCAGGCGCTGCTCCGGAGTGAGCTGCGCATAGGTGGTGACGAGCCGCCGGACCATTCTGACTGAGAGGGGAGTGCGAGAGGAGGCAGATGTGCTCGGGTGGCGGCGGAGAGAGGGAGGAGGCGGATGTGCTAGGGCTAGGAGCCGGAGCGGCGCCACGCGGCGTTCACACCGCGCCGACGGTCGAGGCGCCCGTCAGACCGTCGGGTTTCCCGGCGAGTCCGCGTGGGGCCACGCCGTCAGTCCGACGTGGCGGGCGTGCCCGGGCTCTCCCATATCCGCCCCATATTTGGGCTGGAAATGGGGGATGCCGGTCAGCCCGGGCGTTTGAGGCCGGTTTGAGAGGCCCGTCTGGGTCGTATTTTCGTGACCGGACGGCTTGCCCGGTCGTTTGAGATGGGTATGACTGGTCCGGCTGCATGCTCTAAATCCTCCGTGCCATCCCCTCACACCACCCCCATCATCTGGTGCCACACATCCGCCCTGTGCCCATTGTCTAGTATGTCGTCCTTGTTGCTATGCATGCTAAGTCCCTCTCGAGGCTGCTGTTGCGTGGTGGTGAGCTTTGTGCTTTTGATGTTGTCCCGTTTTGGTGGCGGATCCAGGATTTGAAGTTAACCGGCCTGGGGTAGACTTTTATAAAAAAAACAAAATTTCTAAGCCATTATGCGATCAAATAAGACAATCGACAAAATCAATTGGCCAAATAGTATTCATTAGGCAGGACGATCAACACAATTAATATTTTAAAGTAAATTCATTCTCAAGAACTAGCCAAAAAATATATAACGCAATAAAAAATTCATATAAAGTCCGCTCGATCTCTTTGCGTTCCTTGAACATCAAATTTTGTAATTAATTTTCAGTATTGAACATTCACAAATTAGGAATTAAAGAACATGAGAGGAGAAGATGAGGGGAGAGCGAAAGAACGTGTAACTTACTGCCTGTTTTGGCTGCTTGCTCGCAACTTACCGCCTGTGTTATCTTGCCAAAAAAAAAACTGATCACCTTTTTTTTAACAAAAAAAAAAAAAAACTGAACACCTGTATTGGAAAGGCTGATGGTAGTCACATTCGGTTGGGCCTTACTCATTGGCCCATCACAGAACTTACAAGTGAATCGTTGTCTTCTAGTCTTCTGTCTTCCTGCTGGTAACTTTCTTCGACTGAACGTGTGAACCTGTGTGGAGCTGCTCTCACCTCCAATGGCAGTCATTGGGCAAGGAAATAGGGTACCCTAGTTTTACAAAATTTACCCGGGGCGGCCGACCCTACACGACCTCACGCTGGATCCACCCCTGCTAGACATCATGCTAGGTGGTCGGCGACAATTGTGACTCTGCTAAAGCCTCCGTGCCATCCCCTCACACCACCCCATCATCTAGTGCCACACACCCGCCCCGTGCCCATTGTTAGTTTGTCGTCCTTGTTGCTATGCATGCTAAGTCCCTCTCAGGGCTGCCGTTGTGTCGCAGCGAACTTTGTGCTCTTGGTGTTGTTCTGTTTTATTTTTGCTCAATGATGATGCAAGTTTCCTTCCTAATTTGCTAATCGTTTTGAATTCCTATGGTGGAGCTCCCAATCAAGGTTCGTGTTTGGCTGTGGCACTCGTTGACTATAAATGCTCCTGTGTTACGCCGTGGGGTTTAGTACGCACGCCCGTGTGGTGCGTTACGTTGCTTATATAGTCTTGGTATTGTAATACCTTATCGACACCCCACATCTACTTCTACCTCCCATGGTGATGGTCCTTCAGTCTGCTAGCTAGGTCGCGCCTTGTTTTTGGTTTTTTTCCTCATCTTTTTACCCCTCATCTTGTATGGTCTTCGGTCTAGTTTTCCTCATAAACCGTGTCAATTTGTTAAAGTTTTCGATCATGTTTCCCTTATAACTGTTCCAAATTTTCTTTGGGTGAGACCAAATTCTGGTGGTGAGCTCTCCCAATACCCCCTCGGCGACAGTTCAAAAAACAAGGATCGGATTGTCAATTGCTTTTGGCCCTACATCATTTTTTAAGGGGTATGGCCATATATCATGTGGGTCATGCCTATGACCAGCAAGAAATATGGTACATTTACGATAAGTGCATGGGTGAATCCATGGGCATATGAATCCACTTTGAAAAACAAATTTTTAAATGTCAAAAGAAAGTATCACGCATGCATCTTCACATTCTATATGCGCGCAGAAACTTTCAAAAAAACAACTTTTTCTTTGACATGTGCAAAAAAGATAAAATATATATTTCATGGAACGTTATTTAGAAGCACTGAAATTTGTCTTTTTACGGTGGCAAAACCAAAAGAGATTTTTTTTACAAAATTTTGTGCCACACACACATGTTGTGAGGATGTATGCATGATTTTTTTAACATTTTAAAACATATTTAAAATGCTTTTTTTGAAAAGTGGATTCATATGTACATGGATGCGTGAGATCCATGCTCGTGCTTTTAGTCCTTACTTAAATTGACTAGGAAAAATTTCTTGCTATTGTGGCAATTGTTTTGGCATGCTACCTCACAGATGAATGCCGCGCTACACATGGGGCTATTCCCTTATGAGGGCGTATGTGAGCGAACGTTTGAGTCATTCGTTTGGGATGGAGTATGAGAGTGAACACTATGCCCACCGTGATTGCCATGTGTCACCGCTTTCAGATTCACGCACGAAGGCGTACGTACCACAGAGCGTTCCTTCAAAAACCCGCTCATAGGGAACGTCAGCTCTATAACTTTTTCATATGAAAATCCCGGTTTGGATATTGCCTCAAGGTTAAAAACACTGGGATATAGAGGACAAGTGCATACTTTAAAGATTTGGAGCTGGAGGTGAGGTTCACTTTAACAAGAAATGTCCAATAATACGAGCGCTTACATGTTTTCATGCTACCAATTTTTAAAATGTGATTTATATCTTCCAAAAAAATTCTGAAAAAATAATGAGTGTTCACAAGGCAACCGTATATAACCCCTAAAATATTCAAACAAAATTAGAAATACACATGGACAAACAAAAAAGAATAATCCATATGTGAATAGTGTCGATTTTGATCTTGACTTCTTTAGACACTATTCATGATCGATTTGTCCTTTTCATTTCTAAATGTGTAGCTCAAGTTTAGATCTAAAAAATTTAGGGGTTGTAGATATGTGTTATGAACATTCAAGGTTTTTTTAGAATTTTTTGAAACGATTCAATTTGAATTTTTTGAATTGGGAGCATGAGAGCATGTAAGGTTTGGTATCACCTGATAGTTTCCGGTTTTTGACAAGCACTACGACTTCAAGTTTTAAATTTTTCCTAACCCCTATCCTACATAGAATACCACCTAGGCAGTCAACACAAGTCAAGGAAGTCCACTACATGCCACCCCCATGGGCCCAAGCAAATTGCTCCAGTCAATGAAACTCCAAGCAAGGATTCAAGGTAAACAAGTCAAAGCAAAAAATCACATGAAAGAAAATAAGTCAAAGGAGAAGGCAAAAGAGAAAAGAGGCCCAAGCCCAAGCAAGGAAGCCCCCTCATAGTATAGGAATTCTCGCCTAATGGCTACAACCCATCTCCTAGCCCAGCGAGGAGCACATGGGCTAAATGACGGAAGATTACCAACTCCTACCCCCACCTCCTTACTTCAAGGGCAGCCTTGTTAATTTGTCAAAGACCCCTATATATAAAGTCCACCATGGGCATGTAACTCACTCACTGTCACTTGAATATTCTCAAGTGGAGTGATAGAGGAAAAGGTGTCCCGTTTTTCGATGAGATGATGGCTATCATTTTTGGTAGAGTAGACTTTGACGACCAGACTACGAACGTGCGAAGACGTCGCGCCTTAGCAATCGCTAAACCAACTCCGAGAGGTTATTGACGACGTCGGAGCACGATCAGACTGACCACGAAGGTCTATTTCCTGCACACAAACGAAGAACAAGCAAGAAACTGAAATTGCAATCTAAATATTGCGAATATAAGAGGAAAGCTTTATTGATGAAAGTGGGGTTCTTTGACGTCTTTGTCTGGTCGTTGAACACAAACGAAGGACGCGAAGTTGCAGCTATGGCGAACTTTTAATCTAAACAAAACCCAAGTCTAAACGGCTCCCTAAGGGTTGTATATATGGGGGAATAGAGAGGAATTTCGTGAGCCCTTGGAGGAAGGGTCCGAAACCAACCCTAACTCGGTTTCCCCACACATACGGACTCTAAAAATAGCCTATAATATGGTATTTAGAAATTACATGGGCCTCGCCCAATAAGAAGGTGACACAACACCTATAATAGCCTATGGACAAAATTTATGAAGTGGCATCTTGTATATTTCGCCCAAGCCTTCATGCTCTCATTATGGTGGCTTCAAAGTGCGAAAATCACCACTGGAAGCTTGATACGTCTCCAACGTATCTATAATTTTTGATTGTTCCATGCTATATTATTATCATTATAGGATACTTTTTTGTGCATTTATTTGTTGATTCATATTATTTTTGAGCACTAACCTATTAACCCAGTGCCAAGTGTGAGTTGTTGTTTTCTGCATGTTTTTGGGTTTTCAGGTTTACCATATCAAACGAAGTCCAAATACGCCGAAACTTTTTGATGTTTTTTCTGGACAAAATAAGGACCTAGAAGCTTCGGAGGGAGACGGGGGGGCCACACGAAGTGACCCCAAGCCAACAGGGCGCACCCAGGGGGGTGGCCGTGCCCTGATGGCTTGGGACCACCTCCCTGGCTCTCTGGTGTTGTTCTCTGGCCTATAAATTCTCATTATTCCCCAAAACCATAGAGAGCCTCCCGAAACACTTTTTCTGCTGCCGCTAGTCTTTCTTCCGCCGTGCGCCCATCTGGAGCCCTGTTCCGGTGCCCTGCCGGTGGGGGGATCGATCATGGAGGGCCTCTACATCAACCTTGCTGCGCCCATGGTGATGTGTGAGTAGTTCACAAAAGACCTACGTGTCCGTAGTTAGTACCTAGATGGCTCTCTCTCTCTCTCTCTCTCTCTCTCTCTATATATATATATATATATATATATATATATATATATATATATATATATATATGTTCTTTGTTTCCACGATCACCGCGATTCCTGCGGTGATCTATCTTATGTAATCACTCTTTGTGGTGCGTGTGTTGGGATTCGATGAATTGTGGGTTTATGTTCAGATTATTCATGAAAAAGATTTGAGTCTTCTCTGAATTCTTATTTGATTGTTATTTGCATGATTGTTATAGCTTCGTAATTCTCTCTGATCTATCGGTTTAGTTTGGCCAACTAGATTGGTTTATCTTCAGCGGGAGAGGTGTGTTGTAGTGGGTTCAATCTTGTGGTGCTCTATATCCTAGTGACAAAGTAGGGGACAAGACACGTATTTGTATTGTTGCCACTAAGGATAAAACGATGGGTTTCATTCATATTAATTGGATTTACTTTTTCTACATCATGTCATTATTCTCCAAGCATTACTCTGTTTGTTATGAACTTAATACCTAAAGAGGCAAGCATAGAAGCGCCCTCGATGTTGAGTAATAGTACTAGATGCAGGAAGGAGTTGGTCTACTTGTTTATGGACGTGATGCCTAAATAGATGATCATTGCCGTGAATAAATATTGCATAACTAAGCGCTTTTCTATCAATTGCCCAACAGTAATTTGTTTACCCACCGTGTGCCTTCTATGAGGGAGAAGCCTCTAGCAAACACTATGGCCCGCGAGTCTATTCAAATATATATTTACAAATGCTCTTATTATCTTGCTGCCATTATTTACTTTTTATTTATATTGCAATTTATATTTATTCAGCTATCATCTAAACTACTCATTTGCTTGCAAGTAACGAGTTCAAGGGGATTGACAACCCTCTTGCCCGCGTTGGGTGCAAGTGTTTGCTCTTTTGTGTGTAGGCGCTGAAGACAGGAGTTGTGTGATCCTTCTATTGGTTCAATAACATTGGATTTCACCGAGGGAAATACTTATCTATATTGTGCTGCATCATCCCCTCCTCTTCGGGGAAAAACCCAATGCAGATCACAAGTATCAGGAAGGATTTCTGGCGGCGTTGCCGGAGAGTATCACCAATTTACTATCAAGTACATTCACACAAATTATCATTCACTTCTTCTTCTTTTTATTTGCTATTATATTTTGCTTGCTATAAAAATCTAAAATACAAAAATATTTATCTTTGCTAGTTTGCTTGTTTGCTTGTTGCTATGGCTAGCTCTACTCCGGACATGCCCTGTCCTCCTTATTTGGGAGAGGGTTCTGGAATTTTAGATCTTAAGCAATTGGATTATGAGTCCCTTAAAGAAGCTTGGGATATATTATTAGAGATACAAATGAGAGCCAAGCCTAGAGTCATATTAAATTGCTCCTTAGAAGTTTTTATATTGGTCTATCTCTGTCCCATAGACTTGTCTTGGATGCTATGTTTGAAAAAGATTTCCTTGGGAATAATTCTTTTGACACCTATGAAAAGATGGAAAATATATTTGACAACCCAAGATAGAGACCATTGAACCAACCACCCTAGTGAGTTATCGTCAAACTAAGTTAATAAAATAAACTAGATCTAGCATGGAGTCCAACTTTAGAGGGTTGTTCAATCTTGTTACTAAAATCAATGGCAATGTTGTGTTACAAAATAGAAGGCTTGATGCTTTAGAACAAAAGCTTGATGCCCTTTGCGTAAGATGGAGGAAAATTGTGAAGGGTAATGGACCCCTTATCAAGAAAGATGACACCACTTGATACTATGCATTATGCCTAGCTAGGGGCGTAAAACAATAGCGCTAGTTGGGAGGCAACCCAATAGTTATCTTATTTTTCTTGTTTTACTTTTTGTTTGTTTTAGATAACATGATTGTTGCTACTGTAATGATTGTGTTTTTATGTTTAAATTAGTGTCTGTGCCAAGTAAAGCCTTTGGGATGACTTGCATGATTAGTAGAATTGATACGGTGCAAAAACAAAAACTTTTGCGTCCAGTGAAGAATTTCTCTGATTATACTGGTACGTTGTTTTGATATGATTTTTTACACATTATTGGTATACAAATTCCCCAGGTTGTCCTAATGTTTAAGAACTTTTGGAGTTACAGAAGTATAGTTTCTTTACAAATCATTACAGACTATTCTGTTTTAGACAGATTCGGTTTTTGCTTGCATAGTTTGCTTGTTTTGATGATGCTATGGATTGTATCGGGGGGTATAAGCCATGGATAAGTTAGAATACAGCACCTTATGAAATAATAAAATATGAATCAATTTATAACAGTACCTAAAGTATTTGATATGTTTATTATACTAACGGATCTCACGAAGGTTTCTCTTGAGTATTGTGTGCTGAAGTTTTCAAGTTTTGGGTGCTATCACGATGGATGAAGGAATAAGGAGAAGGAAGAGACTAAGCTTGGGGATTCCCAAGGCACCCCAAGTAAAATTCTAGGAAGACTCAAGCGTCTAAGCTTGGGGATGCCCCGGAAGGCATCCCCTCTTTCGTCTCAATCCATCGGTATGTCACTTGGAGCTATATTTTTATTCATCACATGATATGAGTTTTGCTTGGATCGTTGTTTGCTTTAGTTTGCTTTTGTTTTAGTTTTCCACAATCATTGTTTGCTGGACACACCTAATTGAGAGAGACACATATTCACCATAATTTGATAGAATACTATATGTGCTTCACTTATATCTTTTGAGCTAAGCAGTTGCTCTAGTACTTCACTTATATCTTTTAGAGCACGGTGGCGTATATATTTTATAGAAATAATTGTACTCTTGTTTTTCACTTCAACTTGTTTGAGAGTTAATAAATGGTGACGGTAATTTGCATGGGTTATAAGACTAGTCCAAAAATAATAGGTATTCAATGAGTGCATAATCAAAACCACATGTAGCACATAAAACAGAAATTGTTGGTTAATGATATTGATGTGGTAATATGAAGGAGCATGAGTGCATAGTTATCGGTTAGTACAAATATCGATAGTTAAAGGGTGTTAAATGATGATGATGTGTAAGCATTCTTATTCCTCGTTGAAATCCTAGTGTTGTTTAGGTCGGAGGCGGGCGATGGTTAACTCCTCCCAACTTCCTCCCTAGGGGCATGCGAGTAGTACTTTGCTTCGAGAGAGCTAATAAAACTTTGCAATAAATATGCGAGTTCTTTGTGACTAATGTGAATCCATGGATGTACGCACACTAGTCTTTTCATATTTGCAAGCCTCTTCGGTACCGTGCATTGCCCATTCTCACCTCAAGGATCGGTGAAAACTTCACCGGTGCATCCAAACCCCATGGCATGATACGCTCTGTTGCACATAAGCCTCATTATATCTTCCTCAAAACTTCCACCATACCTACCTATCATGGCATTTCCATAGCCATTCCAAGATATATTGACATGCAACTTCCACTGTTACATCTTATGACTAGTACATTCATTGTCATATTGCTTTGCATGATCATGTAGCTGACATAGTATTTGTGGCAAAGGCATTTTTTATCATTGTTTACATGTTACACTAGATCATAGCACATCCTGGTACACTGCCAGAGGTATTCATATAGAGTCATGTTGTTTAGTAGTTTTTCATATCGAGTTTTAAGTAAATAAAAGTGTGATTATTATTATTATTAGGGCATTGTCTCAATGAGGAAAGGATGATGGAGACAATGATTCCCCTACAAGTTGGGATGAGACTCCGGACGAAAAAAAAGAGAAAGAAAAAGAAAGAAAGAAAAAGAGAAAAAGAAAGACAAAAAGAGAAAGAAAGAAAAAAAGAAAAAGAAAAAAAGGAGAACAAATAAAAAAATGAGAGAAAAGAGAGAAGGGACAATGCTACTACCTCTTTTCCACACTTGTGCTTCAAAGTAGCACCATGTTTTTCATATATAGAGTATCATGTTTTGTCACTTCCACATGCTAGTGGGAATTTTTCATTATATAACTTGGCTTGTATATTCCGATGACGGGCTTCCTCAAATGTCCGAGGTTTTCATGAGCAAGCAAGTTGGATGCACACCTACTTAGCTTCATTCCAGCTTTCATGCACTTATAGCTCTAGTGCATCCGTTGCATGTGTGGGGACCCCGACTCATAAGTCATGATCACCGAATGCACGTGTACAGTGATCCCAGAGATCAATGCTCATTGGACACACAGAAGCTGAATAACAAGAGTCTTACATCCACATTTAGCGTCTTACACAAATAAAGACCATGAAGGTCAAGTCTTACATAGATAGGGCCATGAGAGGCCAAATATCAAACATAACTAGCAGCGGAAATCTTGATTGAAAGCGTAGACCCATGCCATCTGCCTTAACCTAGAGGCATTCTGACTGGGGAGCGTCTTAGTTCGCATGTTCGTCACCAACGAACTCTTCACCATACTCCTGCTCTTCCATGCCTGGCCAATTAAATAACGAGTGGCAAGCCAATGAGTACTCTAAATGTACTCGCAAGCAACCCATGTTTGGAACAAGGCAATAACAATGCATGATATAGCACTAAGTAGGTTAGTTTTGCGGAAAGCTAATTTTGAGTGCAATGACATGATCAAGATATCTTGTAATAGCATGCATCATGAGGATACAAGTATCCGCACAAACAGGTTACCGATATCAATGTAATCAAGGTCTGAACATCTCATGTTCAATCATAATGTCAAGTCATCCGAATTGTCTCGAGTATTCCATCTTTGTTAACCAGACACT
The DNA here is from genome assembly GCA_039707655.1 of Elymus sibiricus. NCBI lineage: Eukaryota > Viridiplantae > Streptophyta > Magnoliopsida > Poales > Poaceae > Elymus > Elymus sibiricus. The sequence goes on along the minus strand of CM077667.1, from coordinate 138,205,671 downwards.
CACACCAAGTTTATGAAAACACTGGACATAGTTTAAGCAGCACCACCCAACTGTCCTTGACCTTGGACACGGCTATTCGAATAGTTTTACACTCTGCAGAGGTTGCACACTTTACCCACAAGACTCGGGGAACTTCCGTGTCATCCATGACTCGCGATATATTACATACCCGGGGTAAGCACCCGAACAATGCCTTTCCCCTGACGACACTAAACAAAGAGTCCACTCGTTGGTTCGTATCCTCATGATGTACAAAACACGAGCATCGCTCAACATAGTACCACCCATGAAGGAACACAACGGTGTGCCCGGTGCCTGTAAAGAGAGCGCATGGTCGCCCTACCAGGCACGACCCCATATCGAGAGAATAACCCATACCCTCCCGCCACTAGTAATGTGGGCTCCCTGCTAGTACCCATCAAAGTAATCAACAAAGCCCCGTCCCATAAGGGGTATCGTGGTTGTGCATGTAAGGTTGGGACGGTCGACAAATCTTAAATCTAATCCGTTTTCGAAAAACCCACACACCCACTTGCTCTGATACACCACTTCTTTATCAAGTGCTTACCTAGCTCAACAACATCTCCCTCGGGCATTAGTGGCACCCGACGGGGTTTTTGAAAGGTCTTTGAAAGCACTTTTGTTTCCATCACCATGCATACTCCCGTCCCACTTTGCGTAGCATCTACTAAGCATCCTATCTACTCCCACCCGCACAACCCTCATAAGGAGGTAGGGTCATGCATGATGCAAGTATCAATGGTAAAAGTATCGGGGGCATCCCACCGAAGTGGTCACCACATCACATGATCAACATCACAAAAATAAGTGCTATATGCCATGCAATAAAAGGTTTCATAGTCATGGTCAAAGGGCTGCTTGCCTGGCTCAACAAAGTCCTCTGGATCTTCAAAGTCTTCGGGTTCAACTCCCTCGTCAACAGCGCAATCTATCGTCGCGATAATAACGGAAATAATAAGAATCATCACAAAAACAGAGCACTAACTCCACTTCTAAAATGTTACTCTATTCTGAAAAATACTAAAAACAATACTAAAAATATTTGCCTAAGTTTTTGGGATGAAAAGGATTTTCAAAACTATTTTTGACAGAGGCTAAAAATGCCTAAAAGGGGTTTTAAAATAAAACAGTACATAAAATGTTTTCAAATATTTTTACAAGTGGCACTCTAAAATACTACATGTTATTCTAAGATTTGTGGTGGAAAAATATTTGGAATTGGACATTTAATAAATTCAGTGGGAATTTTGGAAAATGTCAGAAAATAGAAAAAGAAAAAGGGCTCTGTGCCCTGGGCCAGAGGCGGCTAGCAGCTGGGCCGGCCCAGAGGCCAGTCAGCCCAGGCGGACCGGTGTCCCCCGCGCGCGCCAGGTTCAAACTTGACGGGCGGGGCCCGGTGGGCAGCCTCACAGAGGGATGAAAGAGAGGGAGGGGAGGATGACAGGTGGGGGCCACCTGTCATCTCCTTCCTCTCGACAGGGAGGAGGCGGCGCTCACCGGCGGCGAAGGAGGGCACAACAAGGGGAGCTGAGGGCAGGAACAGACTCGGGGCGCTGCCGCCGTTCGGGTGGTGGTCGAGGGAGCGGCTAGGGTGGCCGGAGTCACCGGCGACGAGAAGGCCGCGGCGGAGAGCTTCGGGAGGGGGTCGCCGCCGGTAGTTTCTGGCTAAAATCACACGGGAAGAAGGGGGAAAGCGGTCAGGGCAGTGCCATGGCTCCAGATCGAGAGAGAGAAGAGGCGACGGAGGCTCACCATGGCCGGACGGTGGCAGACCCGACGCGGAGGAGATCGGCTCGATCCCGAGCGTAGGGGGCTCGGGAGCTCAAGTGAGGCTCAAGGGGCACGATTGGGACAGAGAGAGAGGGATCAAAGAGGCCCTTATATGGGCGGGCGCAAGTCCACCGAAGCGCCGGTGCACCGGTGAGCTTGGGGCCGAGGCCAGAGGCCACGGGGGAAGGATTTGGTGTGTCTGCGGTCCACCTGCGGCTTGTCCACGACCAGAGGGAGAGGAAGAAGAGAGGAGAGAGTGCGCGCGTGCGAGGTCGAGGGTTGGCTGAGAGGGGCGGCCGCGCGCGCGTGTGGGGAGGTCGCTGGAGAGGGTGAGAGGAGGGGGTTGGCATGCTGTCGTCTCACGGACATCGCGGTGGGCCAGGGGGACAAGCCCCCGCATCCCAAGGCGGTCGGGAGGCTCGGGATGGGTGCGGCTACAGTGTGGGAGCGCACTGTATCGCGCTCCAGAGCGTGCAAATGGCCGACATTGCCATTGCCCGCGCGCTCTAGGGTGCCCCACCTTGTCCAGTAGCTCCTGGGGGTTGCTTAGATGCTCCTAGGATGCTCTGGAGCTAGGGTGAGGGGAGGGAGAAAGAAATTGGAGGAGAGAAGCTCCTGTTTAGGCTGTCCAGAAGGAAAAACAGGGGTTTTACCGCCCTAATGATTGAGACTTGGCCAGAGAAAGTTACTGGAGGTGCAATGCAACACTAGTAAGCTGTGGTAAAAACTTGAAGTGAAGGAAAATAGTGGAAGAGGGTCCAAACTGATTTTTACCAAATCACCAGAAGGTGTTTGATGTTGATTTGGACAAGCAAATGGGGTTTGCTGACCATGAGATTTAACAGGATGAAATTGTAGGTAGAAATAGAGTGGACCACCAAATTTGAGCTGGTTTGAGAGAAGTTGACAATACAAACTTGAAAACCCCTAGAATTTGGCAGAATCAGATTTCCGTAGATCCAAGCATACATTTCACTTCCCCCAAATCCACCACTTGGTGTAGGAGCATTAATAAGTGATTAGAGCATGCCCACAAAGTTTGGGGTCAATAGGACAAAGTTCACAATGTAAAGTTGTTCAAACTTGACTCTGGACAGGAATGGTTTTGGCATATTTTGGTGAATCAAATCAATTGGAATTGAGATGAAACTTTGCAAGATCATCACATATAGCATGTGTGACTTGCTAGAATTTTCCTGGATTTTATTGAAAATATTTCTTATAGAAATATTTCAAAAGCTTGATTTAAGCAGAAAGGGTTTTGGAGGGTTTTGCCCATTATGTTGAACATGACCATGTGTTGAAACTCATATATATGGAAATTATATGTCCGCTGAGTTTCCCTAAATTTTCTCAAATAGTTTTAAAGCATTTAAATAATTTTTCCCTATGAAAAACCATTTCTGGCCTTAAGAAAAATCCTTTAAATAAAATAGTAAAATAAACTTTAAAATTAATATTTGGTGGTTTTGAGAAGTCTTATATATAGTAGGTTTCAAATAAAGTCTTTGGTGCAAAACAGTCCACCCAATTTGAGGACTTGTAGTATAAACCTCAATTCAGGGATTTTTGAAAACCTAATTTGAATAAATCTTTTTTGGCCAAAATAAATTTTGATAAAAATAGTTTTAGGTACTATACACATGGTATGATCATTGGGCAAGATTTTTGGGTCAAGGAAGATGAGTATAGAGAGGAGTAGAATCTATGAGTGCCGAAACATATTCAAACAAGCAAGCATCAAACAATTCAAACAAGCACATGCACTCAAAAGTTTTAAATGGTTCCAATTTTTGTAAATCCATAGCATAGCAAAGTGATACACACACAGGGTGTGACAGCATGGCAATCCCTACTCCTCGCATTGATATCTATTGATGGGCACCTCCGTAGCCCGTTGATACGCCTAGTTGATGTGATACTTTCTTCTCCACTTTTTACCCCTTTTATATCTACCACCATATTCTATTCCACCGTTATGCTATATCCATGGTTCACGCTCATGTGTTAGTGAGGAATAAAAAGCTGAAGCGCATTAAAAAGTACGATCGAATTGCCTGACTTAACACCGTGGTGCTTGACATTTGTATTTATGTGGTGAAGACGGAGCCATGCCATGGTAATATGATAAAATGAATGGGGGCAAATGAAAGCACACATGCTCCCTTGGTGGTTTTGATAATTCATGACAACATACATTGTCTCTTGGACTAATATTTCTATCTAGTTTATTTCAGGTTTAGTCCATAGAGAGGATTGGCTAAGGATTGTGTGGAGAACCTCCCCAAGGAAAGGAAGGAATAGAATTGGCCATGCTTCAATAATGAGGACTCTACATTTAAATTTTGTGAGAAATCACTTTTGAGTCCATAGGAAAGCCAATACTATTAAAAGGGGATGAGGTAAATATGATGATATGGTTGCTCAAGTGCTTAGAGATTAGCCACCAAAAATACTCACCCACTTTCCCACACAAATCTTCTGTCCAAAGCCAAAAGTAAAAATTCGGTGACACCAACATTTCCCATTCGGATCCACCGAGTTTTACCCTACACAGAAGCCAAACCAAACCCTAGCATCTCGGTACTACCAACATTCCATTCGGTGCAACCGAAACCACTGACCAACATTCTGTTAACCAATTTCTTAAAATCGGTCCCATCGAGTTTGAGGAATCGGTCTCACCGAGTTTTGGTAACTGCCTAGGTCACCCATACCGGTACCACCAAGATTCATATATCGGTCTCACCGAAAACGCCAAAATTGCCACATTTCGCACTAGTCGGTGCAACCTAGTTTTCACTTCGGTTTCACCGAGTTGTGCAATAATGTTGTAACGGTTGGATTTTTGGAGAAGCCTATATATACCCCTCCACAACCTCTCACTCGAAAGAGAAGCACTCAGAACATACACCCACTTGCCATATCCAATTTTCTGAGAGAGAAACACCTACCCTTGTGTTGAGGTCAATATCATCCGCTCCAACTATATGGATCTTGATTTCTAGCCTCCCCAAGTTGCTTTCCATCCAATCAATCTCTTCTACCCATGCCAAACCTGTGAGAGAGTGATTGAGTGTTGAAGAGACTATCTTTTGAAGCACAAGATCAAGGAGTTCATTCATACTACCACATCTATTACCTTTTGGAGGGTGGTGCCTCCTAGATTGGTTAGGTGTCGCTTGCGAGCCTCCTTCATCGTGATTGTGGAGTTGAACTAAGGAGTTTGTAAGGGCAAGGAGATCGCCTACTTCATGAAGATCTACCCATAGTGAGGCTAGTCCTTCGTGGACGGAAGCCGTGATGGAATAGACGAGGTTGCTACTTCGTGGACCCTTATGGGTGGAGCCCTCCGTGGACTCTCGCGACCGCTACCCTTCGTGGGTTGAAGTCTCCATCAGCGTGGACGTACGATAGCACCACCTATCGGTACCACCGGAAAAATCTTCGTGTCATCTATTGTGTTTGATATTCCTATCTCTACTCTCTTACATATGCTTGTCTTTACTTTCCGCTGCCATACATGTTGATTAGCATGTGTAGGGTGCATTAGACTTGTTAAAATTGCTAAAATCTGCCACCAAATTAACTTGGGAAAAGGTTAGGTTATAATTTGTCAAGTAGTATATTCACCCCCTCTAGACATCGCTTCTAGTGATCCCATAGTAAACATTCTTTAAGGATCGTATATTTTGATAGTTGATGACTGTGTTATTTATGCTTATGGATATTACTATGTTAATGTTTGTTGATTCATCGTTTCTCAATGATCATACCTGAAAGAGATTACATGTTCGTTAGCATGTCACATCAAAAATTATGTTTTGATCATTTACCTACTCGAGGACGAGCAGGAATTAAGCTTGGGGATGTTGATACGTCTCCAACGTATCTATAATTTTTGATTGGTCCATGCTATAATATTATTGTTCTAGGATACTTTCGGGACATTTATTTGCCGATTCATATTATTTTTAAGCACTAACCTATTAACTCAGTGCCAAGTGTTAGTTGTTCTTTTCTGCATGTTTTTGTCTTTTCAGGTTACCATATCAAACGAAGTCCAAATACCCCGAAACTTTTTGACAATTTTTAAGGACAAAATAATGACCTGCAGCTTCGGAAGAAGACCGGGGGCCACACGAGGTGATCCCAAGCCAACAGGGCGTGCCCAGGGGGGTGGCCGCGCCCTGATGGCTTGGGACGACCTCCCCGGCTGTCGTGGTTTTGTCACGACAGATGTTCTCATAGGAGAACTTGAGTGTGAGGCAATCGCCGCTTGGTGGCGACTCAAAGGGGTTGATCGGGAATGAGAGATGCGTTTACCCAGGTTCGGCCCCTCCGAGGGAGGTAATAGCGTATGTCCTGCTTTGTGTATATTGATGATGATCTCGATTACAAGGGTGCGGAATCACTAACCTAGCTCTCGAGGGTTTGTTTCTTTCTTACTTGATCTTTCTAACTCAAGGGCTCCCCTTTATATATAGGTGGAGGCCTGGAGTTTACAACATAGTCCGGGTCATAACACAACCCATGACCTAATCTAATTCCTTCTTCCCTCGCTCCTCAAGGAAAAGAGAACTCCTTACATCTTCATGCTTAAGCCGGTTCTCCAGATGATGTTATTGAGCCGGCATAGAAGTTGAGCCGCCCGTTGGGCCCTGTACTTCTTGTGGGCATCTTCTTTATGGGCCTCCTTAGTAGAATCCGGGTCATAATTTAGGCGAGTCATACCCGTGGGGTATATCCCCAACATTAGCCCCCAGTTTAGTTTGGATTTATCCATGCTAAACTCCAGTTTGAGAATGATGGAAATTCGAATCTAAGATCACTTTATGAGCCAGCAATTCTTTGCTCTTTATTTGTTGAAGACTCCATCCATGTCAATATTATGCCGGGTCACCTTCCTCTTGTTAGGACTTAGTATTTTTCAACCAATACTTTCATGACGTCATCTTGATGACCATTGTCGTCCAAAACCATCATAGCAAATCTTATTTGAAAATATCACCAAATCCGGCCTGGCGCGAAATCCCAGGCGCAATCTCAGCCACAAATTCACCACGCCCATTCCGTTTCTCGCGGCGCCGCTTCACATTTTTTCTTTCCTTATAAATAGGCCAACTAGACCCCCTTGTCCTCTTTCCACTCTTCTTCTTCCTCGTTCCCCCTCTTCTCAGCCAAAGCATGCCGGAGCTCGAGGACGACGACAGGACCTCTAAGACGTGACGCCCGCGCCACCGGACCCCTTTTGCTGTTGCCGGAGAAGACACGGTCATCTCCTTCTCCCTCTGCGACGAGATCTGGTAACCTCCTTTCCCCCGTTAGGGTTCGAATGTTTATCAGTTTGTTCATCGTTCGTCCTATTCCCCAAATAGTCATTATAGATCCAGAGATCCCCTGTTCTTCTAGGGAACATTGTTCTAGTTTTGATGAACGCTTTCCATTTTTCGCGAAGTAGATTTGGAGTAGCCCTCCTATAGAGTCTTTGTAAATGCTTCAGTTTTGGTTCCTCCGCGGACTAAGTGTATTTTCCTTCTATTTTTCTGCATATATTAGATCTGTATGATCCTGCACCTGTTGTAGAAAACTGTTTGCCCATGGGAAAATTTTACTAAGTCCTTTCAAGCACTTCTTACTGCCACTTATTTCCTCTCGTAAAACTGCTGGCTTAGCTTCCATTACTTGACAATCAATTGTTTCGCCAGCTCAATGCACAGCGCCTAGCTTTTTAATTTAACGCCCAACCCATATCATGTACTTGAAAACCGTCTTGATTTGAGGGGAGTTGTTCATTCAATCGCACCTTTAGATCCAGTTGAAGCTATAATTACCGTAAATACCACCTTTTTCATTTTTTGGCTCTCATTCAAAACCAATTCATTGCGCTATAAACCGGCTCAAATTTCGGCTCATCATATTCTCCCCTTTTTCATATTGTAGTTCGGATTGGAAAAGTCACGATGCCTCCCAAGACTAGCAAAGCTTGCGGCTAGGTCACATCCCACGAGTCAGTACTCACCCTGGAGAATCTTGTAAGCCAGGGCCTCCTGCCGTCTCAAGTTGAGATAGGTGGGCGAGCACCTGAAGAAGAACCCATCCCACAGCCTGACCTGGGAGAAATAGTTTGTTTTACTGACCACTTGCAAAGGGGTTTTCGACCGCCCCGTTCTAAATTCTACAGAGATCTCCTTCATTTTTTCAAACTTCGCCCTCAAGATATTGGTCCCAACTCGATGACCAGCATATGCCAATTTCAAGTGCTATGCGAAGTATACCTTTAGATCGAGCCGTCTTTGACTCTTTTTAGAGAATTTTTCTACCTCTACCGCCAGACAGAAACAAAGGATGGCCCTAGTGTAGAACTAGGCGGTGTTTCTGTGCAGAAGAGGAAAAATAGTCTTTTCCCTGAAACCAAGTTGGCGAGTCATCTAAAAGGATGGAATAAAACTTGGTTTTATTGTAAGAATACTGCCCCCGAAGGCTAGAACCCATTGTCGGGCTTAAGAGCTGAACGGCTTGGCGTCACTGAATTTCTGGGTTGGCCAGCTGATGAAGAGAGAAAGCTGTTGGCCCCCGTGCTGCTGAGGTTAAGGGCCCTCAATACCAAGAGCTGGTTTATCTTGCTAAGCCTTGAAAGCCAGTCTCTTCTCGCCGAGCCTCACTAGGCCGGCTTGTTAATAGTACTTGATATTGTTATAAAACTATTATTATCTCACAAGTTTTGTAGGTACACCATCATGTTATTACCGGATCATACATGAGCATCCGGATTATCAACCATCGTCATATTATGACCGGTTCAATCATTATTTTCTTCAATGTTATTCAACAGGACTTGAGTTTCGAAAGCCAAGTTTCTTTGCCGGCTCATTCTTTGGCCTGTCCGTTTCAATCAAAAGACTCATCGAGCATAGTAGAGATATTCAAAGACAAGCAAGAGAACAACACAATCAACAATTATCAAAACAGATCAAAGGATCAAAGTTTCTTAAGTACCTTCACAAATGCAAACATGCACGAAGTCATGGCAAAACTTTTCAAGAAGTTTTCAAACTACTCCTATTACAGGCTCATCTCAGGAGCCACAAAAATTTCATTGTTTTTTGCCCAAACACTTAGGGGCTAGAAAGACGGGTGACTTAAACTGTTTTCACATATCACTTCTGTGACTCGCCCTCTGCGCCGTTCGGGTTGACCTCAGGCTGACCTCTCACCTGAGCCGCCTATCGGTGTTGAAACCGGCGGATCTCGGGTAGGGGGTCCCAAACTGTGAATCTAGGAACGATGATAACAAGGGACAAAGGGGACAATGTTTACCCAGGTTCGGGCCCTCGTGAGGAGGTAAAACCCTACGTCCTGCTTGATTATATTGATGAATGAGATGGTTATAGAATTGATCTACCTCGAGATCAAAAGAGCTAAACCCTAATGAATTGAGTTGTCCCTCTACGAACTAAGCCCCCTGGTTTATATAGACACCAGGGGTCCCTAGGGTTACATATGGTCGGTTTCTATCCGGGCACAGATACGCCCATTCTGACTTGGAGGACACACCAAGCCTTCGGGCCTCCTCCTTCCCAACACGGAATTGTCTGATAGCTTGGCCTTCTAGCAATAGCTCCTGTACAGCCCATAAGGGATGAATCCACGGCCCGAGGACCCCTTAATCCCGGATTCCCTCAGTAGCCCCCGAACTTGCCTCCAACGCCGAGGCACTCCATGTTCGGCAGCTTCATTCACCAAGGGTCATCGACTTGCGAGGCGAGTTCTTCTCTCCTCCGATTCGTCAGACGATAACCTGCCACATTAAGAATCCCCGACTGCCCGGAGAGGCACGGACCCACAACAACGATTTCTCTGCCCGAGGCTCAATGAAACTCCTCGATTCCTGTGCTCCAATAGAAGGCATGCATCTCAACAATCCTTTTATGGAAATACCCTCGACAAGCTGAGGGATAAGCGCCTATTTATAGCAAGTCGATCTTGTCGTAGGAAACGCTTCTTCCTTGTCCGTGTCCAAGGAACTCTAGCATCAACCAAACTTTGGAGGCATGGCGAGCACCCCAGGTTCTTCCTCGCGCCCTCATGGCCCCCTTCCCGGCGAGTGGGCCAGCTGTTCTGTCTCCCTCCTATGGCTGCGCAGTCTTGAGACGCAGGGATATCTTCCTACTACGGATCTGGTGCCCACTCGCGCAGGGTTGACATCTGCGAACGGCGTGGATTTCGCGGAGAACTTCCCCGCACCCCACCCAGAAGAGAGGGTACGCTTCACCTCCTTCCTCCTATGAGGCCTAGGTTTTCCCATTCACCCCTTCTTGAGGGGCCTCTTGGAGTTCTATGGGATCCAGCTCCACAACCTTACCCCCGGGTCCATCCTGCATATCTCGGGCATTGTCGCCCTTTGTGAGATGTTCCTTGGTTGCGAGCCCCACTTCGATCTATGGCGAAAATATTTCTGCTCGTCCCCTGAACTCGGGGAGGAACAATCTGGGAAGTGGGCGGAGCCGAGGTGTGCCGTATAGCCGGGACGGGGTACCTCATCGGAACTCCGAAGAAGGAATCCGAAAAGTGGGCTTCAGAGTGGTTCTATATCGTGGATGTCCCCTTATTCGACCCAGCTCGAAGGGGTTTACCCAAATACTCCGAGGCCCCTTTAAAGAAGAGATTCAACTGGCGTCCGAGGAGCGCCTCTCAAGAGGAGAGCGCCGAAGTAAAGTGCCTGGCCGCCAAAGTGAAGCTGCTGGGCCACTGCAAGCTGACCATTATCGACGTAATGGCCACCGCTATCACCCGTTGCGTTCAACCCTTGCAACAGAGGATCCATCCCCTTCGGAGCTATAATGGGACGAGCGACACGACCCGTTGCCAAAGACAGGGGCCTGCCAACCAAGCGGCGTTGGCAGTCATGTTGGCCGACCTCTTCAAAGGAGAAAATGAAGATTTCGTTCGCTTGCCGACCAGGGAAGGCTACTCGACTCATAACCCCATTGAATGGGTAAGTTCATTCATACTCCCCACCCTCGGATCATCAATTCTTGATTTTACTGACCGGAAGTGTGTTTTCCCCCGAACAGCAATGGAGGCGTTAGGTCGAGATAGTTAAATGTCCCGCCCCACAACCAGAGGATTATTCCCGCAGCAATGACCCCAGATTTCATGATGATCCGGAGCTTTTAATTGAGTTTGAGGATGGGACATTCTATCAGAGGATCGTTGACGGATCCAAGGTGGCCCTCCAAGCCGATCACCCTGGATCACTCCCTTCCTCCACGACCAGCAAGAAGAAGGCTTCCTCTCGGAAAAGACGTTCGTCCCCTGTAATCCCGATCTCATCGACCTTTGTCCCCAAGGGCCGCCGGTCTACACGCCGATCACCTTTGGAAACTACTCCATCAGGGTTTGCGCCTAACAATGGCCGGGATCCTGAGCCAGAAACTGCGGAGGAAGTTTTACTGACCACTCCTCCTACCAAAAGGTATTCAACCTTGCAGTTCAGTCTTTGTTTTTATCTGTTCTGGATATTCATGCTTTTTTAACTGTCATATTTAGGAGATGAGTAGAACCATCTCTGTCTGAAGACACCGAGAAAACTCTGGGCAATCCCCAACCAGGGTCTCCGGTACATGCCGAAGTGAATGTGGGAATTCCCGCCGTGGGACAACATCCCGAGGATACAGAGGATGTCTCGGCTACCAACTCCGAGGTTGAAAGTGCAAGGAATCACCGACGACGGAGGGAGGCACCGCGTCACCCCGTATTTTCCGATCAGGAGTTCAATGCTCTTAATTCCGTAGACTCATACCTCGGGGCCGCTCGAGCTAGACTTTTTGGAGCCGCTAAAATAATATCTGCCAGCCTGCAGGTAAATGGTCGGCTCAGAAGTCCGATCATTATCCGTAACCCAGTAGCCCCCAAGCCTTAATTAGGTCGGAACGGCCGAATTCAAGGGTCTGACAACTATGTTCATGTGCGTGTAGGTTTCAAAGGAACGAAACGAGAAGCTGTCTGCGGATCTCGAGTCAAGTCGAGCAGAGCTGCGGGAAGTTAGGACCGAACTCGAACAGCTGAAGAATTTCTCTCGGGAGGCGCACGGTGAGTACAAAGTATTGCTTCTTGTGCCAGAGTTATTTAAAGGACATCACTTCTGACGAAGGATTGTTTTGTAGCAGCTGAGTCCATAGGGCAATTGCAGAAGGATTTGAATGCCTCCTGACAATCCCAAAGGTATGCTGAATCCCAGCTAGAGGCCGAGCACCGTGTATTGACTCGAACTCTTGGGGTCAAAAACCAGCTCAAAGCGGAAAACCAGCGATAGGCCGAAGAAATTAAGAGCTTGAGAGCTCAATTGGAACAATCCTGCCAAGAAAACCAAAAATTGAAGGGTGGCATGTATTGTAAGTGAAAATCTAACCTTTAGCCAACCAAGTTATTTGTATTGAGTGTGAGGAGCATTGTTTATTTCCTGACCAGGTCTCCTGACCGGGCATCCCGAGGAAGAAGTTAGCTCATATGGAGGAGACTGTTAAAGGAACTCTCCGCTGTGCACGAGCGGGCTCGGAGGGCGATGAGGGTTATGGTTAAAGCTTTATGGCCGGCTCAGACGCCCCCGAAAGGGATGGCAGAGCTGGCCGAGAAGTTCAAGGGAGCTCGGAGTCATTTTGAGCTTTGGAAGACCTCCGCTTGCCAAGAAGGAGCCCGAGAAGCATGGGCCATGGTCAAGACCCGCTTTACCAAACTCAACCCGGAGCATATGGCTCGGGTTGGGCCCGTAGGGCCGGATGGTAAAGAGATTCCAGTGAGCTTGGTTTACGACCAAGTGATGCCTGCTGCTTGAATGTCACAGGAAGATTGTGCCCTAGACACCATAATAGACCATCTTGAGTGATGTCCTTTAGTTTTGAATCTATTTAACGATTTACTTTTTTTTCAAAACCCTCTCTATCCATTCTGTAAACGTTGTATTAACCGGTCATCGGCCTCTGTCTCCGTTGCCAATAGCTAAGGAGTATTCCGGACTAAGCATCCTGTGATAACAGGGAATTGTCTCGGGAAACTAAGCAATCAGACCTTGAGGTTCGAACATACGAAACATGCATGGGGAGGTATGTTATATTACTACTATTTAACGTAAGAAACATCTTCCAAAGAAAATAGTTCCTCTATGGGTTCCTTTCTTTAGGTTACTACATGAACCGTAGATGTCATCGTCGTGTATCCGTATTACGTGGATGATTTTGCTGCTTGGGGGGGGGGATAGCCCCCATGTCCGGCAAGAAGTGTCAACTCTACCTTTATTTTCTTCCTTGCTGACCAATTTGTATCAAAAGAATGCTAGCCTTCGGCTTCGCCCGTCTGAGGTACGTGTCCAGGTAACCCGGTCGTAACAATCACAGAGGTGCTCCCTTTACCCCCTAGCCGAACAATCGAGAATGTAGGGGGTAAGCATAGGAGCAAGGCAACCCGGCTTGGCTAAGACTTAAGCCTAATTGGTGCATAAGTGGCACGGAATGGGTGTTGGGAGAGTGTATATAATACAAATAGCCAGAGTAAGTGAGGTGGCTTCTTGACGGAGCCCCCAGGTGATTGTCAGGTAAAATATTTACCGATGAGAACATAGTTCGGTTAAGCCGAACAAAAGTTTAGAGAGAAGGTCTAGCCACTCCTACAAAGGAAAATAAAAAGAAAAATAAAAGAAATACAAGGGTTTGGTGGGGGACAAGGCGACACCGGTCTATCCATAGAAGCGCCGGAGGCGAGCTACGTTCCATGGGTATGGTTCGAGACGATTGTCCTGCGGATTGCGAAGACAGTAAGCTCCTCCTGTCAGTACTTCATCAATTATAAAAGGGCCCTCCCACTTTGGTTTGAGCTTATGCTTCTACTTCTCTGGGAGGCGTAAGACCAACTCGCCCACGTTATAAACTTTAGCTCGAACCTCCCTGCTTTGGTACCGCCAAGCCTGTTGTTGATAAAAAGTAGATCGAGCCCGGGCTATGTCGCGCTCCCCCTCCAAGGCATCTAGGTCGTCCTGCCGATCTAGCTCGGCTTATTTTTCCTCGTACATGCAAACTCTTGGCGCGTCGTGAATGATGTCACAAGGGAGGACTGCTTCCGCCCCATACACCATAAAAAATGGTGTGTATCCCGTTGATCGGTTCGGGGTTGTACGCAGACCCCACAACACGGAATCGAGTTCCTCAACCCAATGGTTGTCGATCTCTTGAAGTGATCGGACCAGGTGAGGTTTAATACTTCTCATGATGAAACCGTTGGCCCGTTCAACTTGTCCGTTAGTTTGTGGGTGGTACACTGAGGCGTAATCGAGCTTGATACCTAGGTTGGAGCACCAGTCCTTGACCTCCTGGGCTGTAAAGTTGGTTCCGTTGTCGGTTATTATACTGTGTGGGACACCGTAACGGTGCACCACGTCAGATATAAAGTCGATGACCGGTCCTGATTTTGCCAAACTTACTGGTTTTGCTTCGATCTATTTAGTGAATTTATCGACCATGACCAGTAGGTATTTCTTTTTCTTGGACCCCACTTTAAGTGGTTCGACCATATCTACCCCCCATACCGCGAAAGGCCATGTGATGGGTATCGTCCGGAGAGTCGTAGGAGGCATGTGGCTTTGATTAGCAAAGAGTTGATAGCCGACACAATGCTGAACGAGTGTGTGGGCGTCAGTTCAGGCGGTGGGCCAGAAGAACCCAGCTCGAAAAGCCTTGCTTACCAGGGCCCGTGCTACCGCATGGTGGCTTCCCATACCTGCATCTATCTCTGCCAAGACTTGTCTTCCTTCTTCTTCGGATATGCACCGTTGGAGGACCCCCATGGTGCTCTTTTTGTATAATTCTCCTTCATGGACCTTGTAGGCTTTTGATTGCCGCGCTATGAGCCTTGCCTCTGTCTGGTCATCAGGGAGTTCTTTGTGCAGAAGGTAGGAAAGGAAGGGTTCTGTCCACGGTGCAATTACGGCCATCACTTCGTGGGCCGAGGGAGTTTCCTCAATCATGGAACTGCCGATGATTAGCTCATCTGGTACAACTGTGGGGGGGATGACCTGCTCTCCGCCATTGGTTATGGCGTCCCCGCCGTTGTCCTGCCATACCACATAGGGTTTGAAGAGCCTCTCTAGGAAGGTGTTTTGGGGGACTGGGTCGCGTTTGGCGCCCATACGAGCGAGGATGTCGGCAGCTTGATTGTTGTCTCTAGAGGCATGGTGGAATTCTAGTCCTTCGAATCGTGTAGATATCTTGAGGACGGCATTTCTGTAGGCTGCCATTTTCGGGTTCTTAGCATCGAATTCGCCATTTATTTGGGAGATGGCGAGATTGGAGTCTCCTCGTACTTCGAGCCGCTGTACGCCCATAGAAGTCGCCATCCGGAGTCCATGCAACAGAGCCTCGTACTCGGCCGCATTATTGGAGTCGCCGTACATGATCTGGAGGACATATCAGATGTTGTTGCCGGTGGGGGATGTGAGGATGACTCCAGCCCCCAGTCCGACGAGCATCTTGGATCCGTCGAAGTACATTATCCAGTGTGAGTATGTGGTGTACTCCCTAGGGAGCTCGGCCTCCATCCATTCGGTGATGAAATCAGCCAACACCTTAGATTTAATAGCTCGGCGTGGTTTATAATTGATTTCGAACGGGAGGAGTTTGATGGCCCACTTTGCTATGCGTCCGGTGGCGTCCCTGTTGTTGATTATATCGTTTAAGGGGGCTTCGGAGGCCACTGTGACTGAACACTCCTGGAAATAGTGTATGAGCTTTCGTGAAGCCATGAACACTGTGTAGGCTATCTTCTGATAGTGCGGGTATCTGGTCTTGCACGGAGTAAGTACTTCCGATACGTAATATACTAGTTTCTGTACCCGGTTTTTATGGCCCTCGGCCTCCCGTTCTACCACGTGTGCTGCACTGACGACCTGGTTGGTGGCCAAGATGTATAGCAACATCGGTTCTCCCGTGCTGGGTGCTGTCAGTATGGGGTTGCTGTCTAGCAGCATTTTGATTTCCTCTAGTGCACTGCGGCCTCATCGGTCCATTCAAAGTTCTTGGTTCACCGAGGCGCGAGATGAAGCGGCTTAACGCCGCCACGCAGCCTGCCAGTCTTTGGACGTGTTTTAGCTCTGTGGGGACCGCTAATTGTGATAAAGCTCTGATCTTGGCCGGATTAGCTTCGATGCCCCTGTGGGAGACTATGAATCCGAGCAATTTGCCGGCGGGGACGCCGAAGACACACTTGTCCGGGTTCAGCCGTATATCATACTCCCGCAGGCTGGCGAATGTTCGGCCTAGATCGTCCACCAGCTGGCTGACGTGTTTGGTCTTGATGACCACGTCGTCGACGTACGCCTCGACTGTTTTGCCGATTTGTTTTTCCAAGCATGTTTGAATCATGTGCTGGTACGTGGCGCCTGTGTTTTTTAGCCCGAAAGGCATTGTATTGAAGTGGAATGGCCCGTAAGGGGTGATGAAGGCGGTTGCGGCTTGATCAGACTCCTTCATTTTTAACCGATGATATCCGGAATAAGCGTCGAGGAAGCAGAGTGAGTCATGTCCGGTAGTGGCGTCAATTATCTGGTCGATGTGGGGTAAAGGGAAAGGATCTTTAGGGCAGGCTTTGTTAAGGTCTTTGAAGTCGACACACATCCGCTAGGATTTGTCTTTCTTTGGTACCATGACCCGGTTTTCCAGCCATTCAGGTCGTCCTTATCTACGATAGAGCGGAGCGTAGTCAGTTCCTCAGCGACCAGTGTGTTAGCTAGTGCCTCGAGGGCAAGCGACGCTGTTTTATTCTCGGCTCGAAGCGCTCTATCTGGGTCACTTGTAACTGTGATCACACCGTTGGGTCCCGGCATTTTGAGTTTCATGTAACCATAATGAGGTATGGCCTGAAACCTTGTGAAGGCGTCACGCCCTAAAAGGGCATGATAACCACTGTGAAAGGGTACGATATGGAAAAGTAGTTCCTCTATTCTGTAGTTATCGGGAGTACCGAACACTACATCGAGGGTTACTCACCCCGTGTAGCGTGCCTCTCTTCCGGGGATGATTCCTCGAAAGGTTGTGCTGCTTCGCTCAATTCGAGACTTATCGAACTGCATTTTGTCCAAAGTTCCCTCGTAAATGAGGTTTAGACCGCTACCGCCGTCCATTAGGACCTTGTCCAAACAGAAACCATCTATTATTGGGTTGAGGACCAGGGCGGCCGGTGCCCGCTGTTGGGGAACGTTGCATGGGAAACAAAAAATTTCCTACGCACACGCAAGATCTATCCATGGTGATGAGCATCTACAAGAGGGACAGTGGATCTACATACCCTTGTAGATCGCTAAGCGGGAAGCGTTGAGAAACGCGGTTGATGTAGTCGAACGTCTTCGTGATCCAAATCGCTAGCCGTCCCGCGATCCAATCACGATCCGTCCCGCGATCCAACACGATCCGTCCCGCGATCCAATCACGGTCCTTCCAATCTAGCGCCGAACGGACGGCACTTCCGCGTTCAGCACACGTACAGCTCGATGACGATCTCCACCTCCTTGATCCAGCAAGCAAGGGTGGAGAGGTAGATGAGTTCTCCGGCAGCACAACGGCGTGGTGGAGGTGGTGGTGAACTAATCCGGCAGGGCTTCGCCGAGCTCCGCCGAACTAATCTAGAGGAGAAATGATCTAGAGGAAGAAGTGGGCAGCACGTGGCAATTAGGGTTGGGGCTGCCTTCAAATCCTCTAGTATATATAGGAGGAAGGGAGGGGAGGAGGCAGCCTCAAACCCTCCACAAGGAGGATTCGGCCGAACCACCTCAAGGAGGTGGAATCCACCTCCTACTAGGAGGTGGATTCGTTTTAGGAAGGTGTCCTACTCCTTCCAACCTCCACCTTTTTCCTCTTGGGCGCATGGGCCCCCATGGGGTCGGCTGCCCAGCCCACCAGGGGCTGGTGCGCCACCTCTTGGGCCCATGTGGACCCCCGGAACCCATTAGTCACTCCCGGTACACTACCGAAAGTACCCGAAACTTTTACGGAACCCAAATACCACTTTCCTATATACCAATCTTTACCTCCAGACCATTTCGGATCTCCTCGTGACATCCGGGATCTCATCCGGGACTCCGAACAACCTTCGGTCACCAACATACATAACTCAATACTACCGAAACGTCACCGAACATTAAGTGTGCAGACCCTGCGGGTTCGAGAACTATGTAGACATGACCGAGACACGTCTACGGTAAATAACCAATAGCGGGACCTGGATGCCTATATTGGTTCCTACATATTCTATGAAGATCTTTATCGGTTGAACCTCTATGTCAAGGATTCAGTTAATCCCGTATACTGTTCCCTTTGTTCTTCGGTATGTTACTTTCCCGAGATTCGATCGTTGGTATCTCTATACCTAGTTCAATTTCATTACCGGCAAGTCTCTTTACTCGTTCCGTAATACAAGATCCCGTGGCTAACTCTTTAGTCACTTTGCTTGCAAGGCTTATTGTGATGTTGTATTACCGAGTGGGCCCTGAGATACCTCTTCGTCACACGGAGTAACAAATCCCAGTCTTGATCAATACCCACTCAACAGACACCCTCGGAGATACCTGTAGAGTATCTTTATAGTCACCCAGTTACGTTGCGACGTTTGACACACACAAGGTATTCCTCCGGTGTCAATGAGTTGCATGATCTCATGGTCATAGGAACAGATACTTGACATGCAGAAAAACTATAGCAATAAACTGACACGATCATATGCTATGTTCATAGTTTGGGTCTTGTCCATCACATCATTCTCCTAATGATGTGATCCCGTTATCAAATTGTAACACCCCAAAAATAGGGTTATCGATTTTTGTGCTGTTATTCCTTCCTAGCTTTTCTCTCCCGAATTTTTCCTCTGGAATTTGGCAAGTGGCCAGGTATATCCAATCAATCCTCAACCTCTCAGTGCTTTTCCTATGCCCATGTGCCAGCCAACCCTCCGTCAGTAAACCCCGAACCTCATTCCAACCCTAGTTCCAAAATATTGGAACTGGAAATCCTGCCTTTGTGTTTACAAAGGAGCTATCCTTCCTCTTGCTCTGTTAATCCTCCCAAAATTTCCAGAGATCCTTCTGCCCTCATAAACCCTAGATGTGCACAAATATTGCCAAGTCATATGCAATATTTCTCATCTAGAATTAATTCCTTTTTCTGCCTTTCCGAGGAATTAAATCCAGGAAAATATCTATCCATCTCCAGAGGTTATGAAAACTTGTGGAGATATTCTTTATGGATATATTGAGCTCTCATAAAAATATTGGCCATAATTAAATTAGGGAAATTGCCTTTTCCTATTTAAAGCCAATATTCCAATTTGGGGCATTTCCAAAGGAACTACCATTTTGGTAGCTAGGAAAAATCCCAAATAATTTGTGGAGATTCTTATATCCATACCTTCTCCAATTCCTTCAAAATATCAAGTTCCCCAATTCAAGTTTTGAGCACCACTTCCATTTGCAAATTCTGTCCAGATTTCCCATTTGCAAAGGAAGTGCATGATTCCTTGATCTCCTTGGGATAAAACTTTGCAGGGTAATTAATTATGATAAATTACCCTTGTCCTCGAAAAATTAGCCCATTCCATCTAGCCAATCTTCCTCAGCATTTTATTCAAGTTTCTGTCCAGATTGGAGCATTGTGAAGGAAGTACCATTTCTATTTATGCAAATGGTATGAAACCTTTACAGTGCCTCCATATGCCTAAATCATTGATCTCCACCAAAAATCATCCAAGTCCATCTAGCCAATTGACCCCAGCACCCTCATCTTCATATCTGGTCAGAATGCCAAGTTGCAAAGGAAGTACCTCCTAGACTTGTTTTTTTGTGTTGAATTTTGTCCAAGATAGTCACTCTAGTGAGTGGTCAACCTCAGACAAAGGTCATGCCAAGAGGAGCACTGTGATGGCCATGACACAGCACAAACACTTGTCTGTTGGCTTCTTGTTGAGCAAGGAGAGGTCGCACCAGAGCTGACCTTTCTTGCTTGAAGGGTCAAGTCAACCCAGCGAAGTGTGGAGAAGCCCCCAGACATGTTTTGGCGTCGAGTTGAGCGTGGAAACGCCGTGGCCACGCGGTGACCACGGGCAGAGCGTGCCAAAATCGCGCCTTGTGCATTGGAGTTGACGGGAGAGTGCCTCC
This sequence comes from Elymus sibiricus, assembly GCA_039707655.1. Lineage (NCBI taxonomy): Eukaryota > Viridiplantae > Streptophyta > Magnoliopsida > Poales > Poaceae > Elymus > Elymus sibiricus. The sequence goes on along the minus strand of CM077667.1, from coordinate 138,185,690 downwards.
AGCGAGCTCCAGCTTGTCCTCGAGTGTCGTAGAGCTTCCCATTGCGTGCGTGCACCGTCTAGAGCCCTCTCCCCTCGTCCCGAAGATCCTAGCCGCCTCTGTCGACCACCAGAGTGTCGCCTCTTCGCCGCTTCGCCGTGCATCTCGGAGCTTCGGCTGTCGTCGAGAGAGGCCGTTCCCGAGCTATAAATAGCGTATCCCGAGCCCCCCCCCCCCCTAGCGGCAGCAAGTTCCCAGCCCTTCCCCCTGAGCTCCTAGAGCTCCCTGCCTCCTCCAATGGCCGAAGGCCGCCGTCGGGCCCCGCAGCAATTCCGGCGCCCGGAACCTTCCCCTCCCCTCCTACTCCACCCCCGGATTCGCCAAGATCCGTTGGAGCCACCGCTGTTCGCCATTACTCCGGGGGAGCGCTGCCGGAGTAGCTCTCCCAGTGGCCGTGGCCGACGCTCCTGCCGCTCGCAGGCCCCTTCCCTCCAGGCCACCCCGAGCTCTCTGGCGACCACCCTTGGGTGCGGGACAGCGCCGCGAGTCCGTCCAGCTCGCCGGCAGGAGCAGCCGGGTGGAGGAACGCCGGCATCGAGCATAGCCCGAGCGGCCATGGCACCTCCCCTGTTCTTGCTGTGTCGGGGGAGAAGACGACTGGGAGGGGAGAGAGAGAGGGATAAGGCGGCCCCACACGTCAGTGGGAGAGAGAAGAGTCAACCCCGGGCCCGCGCGTTTTCAAGTGGAAACGTATTTTGGCAAATACTCTTTCCAAATTAGAAAGCGTACTCCGGTTGTTCTTCGGAACAGAATACGTTTTCTCTAATAGAAGGCGTATTTCGGAGAAGAGCGCGTTCGGTTTAATCAGCCAGGGACCTGTTTGAGAATATTTTTACTACAGATTGGTCCCTGGTGCTTAAACGCTCGTATCTTTGCGACCGTAGCTCGGAATCAGGTAAAACCAGCGCTCACGTTTTCGTCTCGTCGAGCCCGTTTTGATGGTACCATTTTCACTATGTGTTCACATTGTGAAAATAACCATTTTGCCCTTGCCTCCGATCGAGCCCTCTATGAGAGAACCCTTTCCGGCGATTTCGTCCGCGAGGTGATCGCTCTTCCTCCCGGCATATTCGTCGACCCCCAGGCAAGCCAACCTCTTACCATGAGCTCCGGACTTGCGTGATGACTTTGCTTGCACCCTGTGTGTTTATCTATTACCTGTTAGTCTACATTTGCATACACATGAGATGACATTGCTATAGATCATAGCATTACTTTTCATATAATGCCATGTCTTGTTTCCATATTGACATAATAATGATATTGTTAATAGCATTGCCATGTTAGTATTATGATTGATCCCATGCCATAATTATCAGTACTATGATCTTGCTATGATAGCACTTACTATTATCGGTGGTATTGTACGATGATGGATATGTTGAGTGGGATGAATAAAGGATATTTAGTCGGTTGATCTTGAGTCACCTGTCTGGGCTTACCCGTGCAGCCACATTTGCCGGTATGGGACGACCTTGACTTGGCCTGACAGCGTGATCTTTCATCGGTACCTCCAAAGAGGGAGGGTTATGCGCGGTGTGCTACCCTGATCAGGTAAGCGGCGATAACCCTGTGAGCCCAGTTGTTGATTGGTTTAGCCCGGGAGTCCCCGTTTGGGACAGTAGGCCCCGTTTGGGTCTACATAGTTTGGCCACGACGGTGGCAGGTGTCATGAGGACACAGGGGCCACCCAAGGCTGACCTCCGGGGGAGGAAGAGTGCCGGTGGTACGATGAAAGAGTCACGGGTTAGGCAGGTTTCGTTGAAGCAACGCTGGTCCACCCGAGTGGGATCGGGAGGCCAGGTGCTTCATGGTGTGGGTAAAGTGCGCAACCTCTGCAGAGTGTAAAGTCTATTCGAATAGCCGCGTCCACGGTATTGGACAGCCCGTCCAGACCTCACTAGGTGGTCAACCGTAATAAGGATGATAATGATGGAAGAACTCATCTTGGGTAGACATCAGAGGATGTCGGGAATATGATATGTTAGCCATGGGATGGCTATGAGATGAATGGTCGGATGGCCACATGATGTGGATTGGATTTGAGTCAGTTCAGGTTGGATCATGAGTATGTCAAGGGTTGTGGAACTACCCAGAAGAGAGTAAGTTGGTATCCGGTACAGTAAGTACTCTAAGCATTTAGTGTGATCTTGCCATAGATTACATGCCTGATCCATGATATGCCATGCTTGATCCATGCTTGCCTTGTTAGTATTCATGCCATTCTTAGGATTAATTCATGCATAGCATAGGGCTTGCTTTGTCACCTGCTTGTTTGGATGCTATGTATTTGGTTGTCTTGCGAGTACATTCAAAGTACTCACCTGGCCTTGCACGTGGCCAGTTGCAGGAGAAGATCCGTCGTGCTAGAGCGTAACCTAGCCAGTCCTGTGCGTTATGGAGCCCAGCCAGAGACGTCGTTGCCGCTGAACCAAGACCTCTGAGGCCATTTAGTTAGTCCTGGAGTTATGTAATATTGTTGTAAGCAACAGTATTGTAATACTCCATAATAATTAATAAAGCCATTTTTATGCCTGGAATTGCTGTATCATGTCTTTGACGTGCGCCAGGTCTTATCCTGGGGCTGGCGTGCATCGGCCCTCTATCGGGGTGCCACACAAATGATATCTCATGTCTATGGCTAGGAAACCGTAACCATCTTTGATCAACGAGTTAGTCTAGTAGAGGCTTACTAGGGACACTTTGTTGTCTATGTATCCACACATGTATCTGAGTTTCCGATCGATACAATTATAGCATGGATAATAAACGATTTATCATGAACAAGTAAATATGATAATAACTAATTTATTATTGCATCTAGGGCATATTTCCATCACCCGCTCTGTGCGGGTCATCGGTTGGTCGTTTTCGCCGAAAGTTATCGGTATATCTGCCCATGATTTCCTTGATTCCACCTGGTGTATCTGATCAAGTTCTCGAAGAGCTCTCTTCCTCTGACCCCTCAAGGAGAACGTCTCGTAGATCGTTAGGACCTTGGGGTGAGTTTCTAGTGGTGTTATCGGACGTCTCCGCTCTTTGCAACCTGCCTAACGACCCAGGATGCTTGAAGGCTGTGGGATGGGCTTGCGTTTGGCGGGGTGGGATGTATGGGGCAAGGACTATCCAATAATCTATCAAGGACTGTTTTTTCTTTCATGGGATATTTGTTCCTTTTTTCGGCAGGCCTGTATCTGGGCGGGTATTGTGGCGACATGAACCTTTTCCGAACTTCTCTAGGTTGTTCGGTGTGGGCTGGCTCTGTATAAAATCGTTCTTCTTCCCGCGTACTCTCCATAGCGCAGTACCTTTCCATCAAGTATGTTAGCTCGGAGAAGTTTTGGATTCGACGATGGCCAAGGGTGTTGAGGATTCCCTTGTCATGGCAGTTCCGCTGGAAGGCTGTGATCATTTCTATGTCGTTAACACCTTTCATCCTGTTTTTGCTGAGGAGGAATCTGGCCCAAAAATGATGGACCGATTCCCCATGTCATTGCTTGACCTCCTTAATCGGTCCGGGCTCTAGCGCGCTTTTAAAGCGCTCGATCTGAGTGGTGGGTGAGAAAAAGTATCGCGCCCCGGTGAGGGGTATGTTCGGTGTCCGGACAGCCGGGTTTTGTTCCGTCGCGGGATTGAGCGCGGTGCCTCCGATCTCCGCCTCAATGGGCTTGGTGGACGCGGCACCAATAGTGCCTTGCTGTGCGAGCCCCAGGTTACATGTTAGGCTGTGTGGAGTCTTAGTGTCCAGAGAGAATTCGGATCCGGAGATCGGAATATACACCGTTTTCAACTCTGCCGGTTGGTGAGACATATCTTCAACCGGACACTCGACGATAGCGACTAGATGTGTTACCGGAGGGACGCGAATTTCCCTGTCGTCGGGCCTCAGCCTGATCTGGTCATAAACCGATGTTTGGTGGTCGGCCATGCTCAAGGCTTGGATTCGATTGGCTCGCCTGGCAGCGAGACTCAGATTGGGTCGGCACCAAGGGCGCGACTGGGGTCGGTCAGCGGCGTTGTCGTCCCGGGGTTACTTGATGGTATTCCCGGGGGTGTGCGGCCATGGTTGGCTCAGATGCGTCGATCAAGATAGGTTTTAAGACCAGGCTGGGGGCCGAGGCCATCCCATCGGCGGGGTCTACTTCCTCCGATGTTAAGGCGTCGGGGGCAGTGTGTCTTTTGAGAAGAGCAGAGGTCTTTGTCAAAACAAGGTCCCCCAGGGGGTCAGCGATGAACTCTAGGCTCCCTAATCTGACTCCCGAGCCAGGGGTGGATCTTCCGATCTGGCCAAGACGGCCCGAGGGATCGGCTTGAAGCACAATGCTTTCGAAGGCGGGGATCTGTCTAGGAATGAAGACGTCCTTGTTACAGATCTCCCCGCTGATGATTAGACGAGCCATGGATCCTTTGGCGATTCACAGCGGAACTCTCAATGAAAGCACCAATGTCGGTGTCGAAACCAGCGGATCTCCGGTAGGGGGTCCCGAACTGCGAATCTAGGAACGATGGTAACAAGGGACAAAGGGGACAGTGTTTACCCAGGTTCGGGCCCTCGTGAGGAGGTAAAACCCTACGTCCTGCTTGATTATATTAATGAATGAGATGGTTACAGAATTGATCTACCTTCAGATCAAAAGAGCTAAACCCTAATGAATTGAGTTGTCCCACTACGAACTAAGCCCCCTGGTTTATATAGACACCAGGGGTCCCTAGGGTTATAGATGGTCGGTTTCTATCCGGGCAGAGATACGCCCATTCTGAATTGGCGGACACACCAAGCCTTCGGGCCTCCTCCTTCCGAACACGGAATTGTCTGATAGCTTGGCCTTCTAGCAATTTCTCCTGTACGGCCCATAAGGGATGAATCCACGGCCCGAGGACCCCTTAATCCCGGATTCCCTCACCGCCTCTGGGTCATCCTCCACTGGATCTTCTGGCTCTTCGATCTGAAGGTTGTCCACATCCCAGTTGCAATGGGTCAAGGCGTGGAAAACAGCTTCGTTATTCAGGATGGAGGACGGGTCAACATCAGGGGCGAAAATGTGCTTACACCGTTCAGGGGTCAAGTTCACCGGCACAAAGGAAGGTGGCCGAACTCATGAGTTGTTTGCATCATAAGCCGCCTGATAACTCTTCAGCTCCATTTGACCGACAAGTTGTGTGGCCAACACTCGAGATGTCTTGACACATGTCAGATAGTCTGCATCACCGAAAGCCGAGCCATCATCCTTGAGCTCACGAAATCCTTTGGCCATTTCTGTCGGATCAAGCTCCTCTGAATAGGCAAAAGCTCGGCTCAAAGAAGATGTCGCACCGGCTTGGGCGACCGATCTTTTCAACTCTTCAAATTGTTTGGGGACCGTCGAGAGAAACCTCAGCACGTCCTTGATAAGCTTCACGGGCTCTTTATTCCCCATAACTGCTTTGATGGCAAGATAGCTTCTAGCATAGAGTATCTCGGTCAATGTATATACAGCCTTTAGCATAAGCAAGCTGTCATCTTGAAGTTTGCATGTTCGTGGGCCTACAGTACAATTTAAGTGTGTGAGTCACCGGATGGCTTATCCATGAACATAGGTATTTTTTGCAAGATACAAGATACTTACCAAAGATATCCTGGGTCATATGGGCAATATGCCGCTTTAACCCGGGTAACTCTTTTGTGATGGGTTTCAACTGGTCCTCAGCATTTTCTGCGCGCTCTAACAAGGCGGCTTTCTCAGCTTCAAAAGCTTTATTTTGCTTTTCAAGGTGTGCCTTGGTTTTCTCCAACTCCTCCAAAACAATACGAAGTTTCTCCTCAATAGCAGCTCGGGCGTGTTGCCCTACTTCCAGATCTTTCTTCAAATCGGTCACACTTGACTCGGCTACTTGGATAACCTGGTGGATTCAACCCGTCAGTGTGAGGGGCGATTTAATGTGCAACTATTCTGGCGAGTACATATATGTGCAACGCTTCAGCAAGAAAAACTTGAGGGATGCTACCATCGAGAAGCTAACCAAGAAGTTCTTTTCCCACTCCAAGGAAAAGTGTAAACTGACCGGACTGGCCCCATTCAACCTGAAGAACCAGCTCCTCCAGTATGTACTGTGCAAACTTGAATATTAATTTCTCCTTTTCTTTCTTGTGGGGTACCATGCTTATTAACCGGCTTGTTTTTCTGCAGGCTAACTCTGATTTCTGGAAGGCTTCTTCAAAGGCTGCTGCTCCTTCTTCAAGCCGGATGAAGGAAATGGCTTGAGAAACAGCTCAAGAAATGGCTCATGATTCGTCTTCAAGAGCGGAGTCTGAGGTAAAACTTGGCTCACTTGGTCATCTGTTTATTGAACTTGCTAACACGCCTTCTTCTTAGGATGACTCGGAGTCTAGTGAAGCCGGCGATGTTGAGGTAATTCAAATCTCCTTCAGTTCCTCAGAAACGTTTATCCCAAGAAAACCAAGGAAAGCCGTCCGGAAGGTTAAATTTTCACATCCAGACACTTACTTAGATCGCAATTTTATTTTGAAGAAAGCTCAATTCGCCGGTCAATCAAAACACAAGACCCGAAGTAGCTCGGGTGACATAGATCCCGGTTTGTCGCATGCGCCGCCGGCTCGCAGGCCACGTGTTGAGGTGCCACATAGTCCAACCACCTCTCGTCGTAGAGCCTGTCTCTTTAAGCAACCAGTTAGTCCTTCAAACTCACTTTATCAGGAATCTTCTCCATCTTTGGGTGGCTCAACGGCAACACAGCTTCCCACCTTTAACGTCAATCGCGGGTAAGTCTTGAGTTTGTATCGATTTATGTATTTTAACCTTGGAGTGTATTTTTCCCTAGTGTAATGCTTAATTTCTGGCAACTATAGGGCCAAAGCTATCTTGTCGAAACGTGCTGCCGGGTCATCCTCGGGTGCTGCAGGCCAAGACGTTCCGAACCCCCCACCAGAAGGGACAATCACCGAGGTTGATCCTTCTGGAGAAAATGATCCAGAGGCTAGGGTTGAGCCAGTAGCCGATGTTGAGATGTCCAGACCGGATGAGCCGGTTTTCATGGATACACCAATGGAGGCCCAAGGCATGTCAATCGAGCCATCTTCACGACCGCCAAGCCCGGCTCGTCCTTCAAGCCCGACGGCTCATGTGGATGACACCATTCCGCCGGCTGGCAAGAGTGCTCCGGAGGTTATCATTGTTAAGGAGAGCTTCCAAGCTCTTGTTGTCTCCACCTCCTTGGCTAGAATTATAGCCAAGGATGAGCCGGTGAACTTGGGCAAAGGAAAAGCCAGGTTAGTACTTCCAGATCTATCTGCACTTGGTGCTGACGATGTTTACCAGCAGTACTTGGCCCGGCTGACTGAGAGCTGGGAAGTTGAGATCAACTTAGTCAATGCTCTCAAGGAGAAATATGAGGTAAAATTCCTGTTTTACGGTTTTGCCTTTATATACTGTCTTCAGCCCCCAAGGACCATCTTAGTATGAAAATGGTAAGCTAGTTCTTCAAAATATTTATACTGGACGTAGCCATAGCCCCCAAGGACCGAGTCGTTATGATGATAATGAGTTAGTACTTATGCTTTGAGTAGAAAGCAGAACACTGATCTAGCCCCAAAGGGCCGGCTTTTCTCGTTGAGTTAGCCGGGTCTTTTTTCTTAAGATTTAGACGTTTGTCTTATAAACTCGAAATCATGTTGCCCCCAAGGGCCGGCTTATTTTTGTGAAATAGCCGGGTCTTGTATTTGTTGTGGCTTTAAAATTTGGCACATTAGCCCCCAAGTGCCGTGTGGATTGTTTACAACTGCACGAGACTTTATGTAGTGTGAAAATAACTTTGAAGTGTCATAGCCACCAAGATTCAAGTCGCCTTTGTAAGGCAGCTTGAGGCTTTGCAGAAATAGCTATTGATAATGTTTGCATGTCTGTCAGGAATATGTAGAAGATGTTGAATCTGTGACTGTAAAACTGCAGAAACGTCTCAAAGAGGAGATGAAACTGAAGACTGAGGCTAAACTTTTGGCGACTCGTCTTGAGGACTCTGCTCGTAAAGCGAATGATCATCTGGAGCAGGCCAAGAAAATTTTTGAAGAAGAAAAAGGCGCCCTTATAAAGCGTGCTGAAAAGGCTGAAGGGAAATTTAGGACTTTAAAAGAAGGGCATCTCACTCTTGTGAAGCAAATAAACGAGATGCTGACTGCCATCTTTGGTATGTACCCATAACTCTGTTATTTTGAATTTCCGGGGTATGATGATATGGCGGCTCATTGTCTCACTTGTTTTTGTATGCAGGTCAAAAAGATCATAACCTGGTGAAGGAGCCCATCTGGAAGTTGAAAGCCATTTTCACTTATGTGGATGAATTATTCGCATGATCTGTTTTTTCCATCATAGCAGTGAAGAATTTAAAACACCCGCCAAGGAACATCAAAGACACGTTGAAACAACTAAACACCGTGCCTCAGTGGGTCACCGAATTCCGCAAGTCGGCGACTCGGGCTGGAGCTAATATGGCTCTTGCTCGTGCAAAACCATACTTACCTGAGCTTGATCTGGTGGCTTTAAGAGATGGATTCCCTCAGTATAAACCGGACGGCTCAGAATTCACACATGACGATTTTGCCAGCTTAATGAGGGAGACCCGGCCATTGGCGACTCTTCTAGCATTGGAAGTTGACTTGTCCCATTATCATGCTACATATTCCATTGATAATGAACGCGTCAATATGCCAAAAGATGAGCCCTTTGAGCTGTTGCCGCCTCGACGTAAGAACACCTTTGCCCCTGATGTTGATGCCTCTGATTTAGTCGTGGAATCTTCAAATTTTGAATCTTTAAGATCAATCTGGTGGGTACAGAAGAACCAGGAGGGTGATGAAGAGGAGCCAGTGGAGGAAGACCCTGAGGCGGCCGGCGCAGAACAGAATTGAAGGCGAGTTGCTACAAGCCGCCGAAATGACTAGCCCCTCCAGGTGTTAGGGGAAAAACATGAATATTTTGTGGCTCCTGATGTGAGCCTGTAATAGGGGTAGTTTTAAAACTTTGAAAAGCCATGTCGTGCCATCATGCACGTTTGCATTTGTTTTGGTATGGCTAAGTTGCCATGGAACTTTGAACTGCCGATCAGTCGGCGAAATATGAGTGTGCTTCTCTTTATTTGTATTTGAATATCTCTCCTGTTTTTCTCAATGAGCCACTATTTGAATCAGTATGGGCGGTTCAATATAAGCCGACCAAATTAAATCATTCCATAATAATTGTTTGCAGAAGATATATATGTTTGAACTGTTCATGATATGACTTCAGTTTGTAACCCGGACGCCTACTTATGAGCCGGTAATAGGAACAATATTGTACCTGAAAAGTTATGAGTTAATTAAAAAAATTGTAACAATATAAATAACTATTAATAATCCGGCTCAGTGAGACTCGGCAAAGAGACTGGCTTTTGAGGCTCAAGTCTTGCTTCAATGAAGCGGGTGTGATAACCCATGGTTTATCCTAGCTCTCTGTATGCCGGCTCTCACGTCACTCAAGCCGGTGTTTTAACCTTGATGAGTACACGGGGTCACCTGTTCGGAGTCGCATCGAGAAAACAGGCAGGTTTAACAATATTTTATTGGCTTATAGACTAGTCAAGAGGGATATTAAAGGTTGACTCGTTGAGTTGGAAGCACCCAAGTGACTTATGTTCAAAAAATAAAGACTCATGCTCAATTTGCTAGGCTGAAACGACAGAGACCCCGAGTTTCGGGGATGCCGGCTTTATTATACTTGAACATAAAGAAGTATGTACAGAAATTGGGGGGGGGGGTACAAAGGGCAAGGAGTCGGTGGATCTAAGTATAATAAGGCCGAAGGTGAGCAATGTTCCAAGACCGGGTTGTTTCCTCATCAGAGGTATATGATCCTTTTCGTAAATCTATCAGGTAATATGAACCATTATTAAGGTTCCTGTTGACGACGAAAGGACCTTCCCAAGGTGGCGAAAGTTTATGCATTCCTGTTTGATCTTGAATCAGACGGAGCACTAAGTCGCCTTCTTGAAAAGTACGACTTCGGACTCTACGACTGTGATAGCGACATAGGTCTTGCTGATATATAGCAGATCTGGCTGCTGCTAAATCACGTTCTTCTTCCAAGGCGTCCAAGGAATGTTGATGTGCTTGCTTGTTGTGTGCCTTAATGTAAGCAGTGACTCGAGGAGAATCATGGCGAATATCGCTTGGTAATACTGCCTCTGAGAACGGTGTATATCCAGTGGATCTGTTTGGAGTTGTGCGGATGCTCCAAAGTACTGCGAGGAGTTCTTCAACCCAACAGCCGAGAGTGCGCTGGAGTGGAACCATAAGCCGGGGTTTAATCCCTCTGAGAATCTCTTGATTAGCTCGTTCGGCCTGTCCATTGGACTGCTGATGTACGACCGCTGCCAAATCAAGTCGGATATGCTCACCCTGACAAAACTGCTCCATGGCCCCTTTGGATAAATTAGTACCATTGTCAGTAGTAATGTTATGAGGATAGCCAAAATGGAAGATCAACTTTTTCAAAAATTTGACAGCTGTCTCCGCGTCACAATTGCTGATAGGTTCTGCCTCGACCCACTTGTTGAATTTATTAACCACCACCAATAGGTTGGTTTTCTTTTCAGAAGACGGCTTGAACGGGCCGACCATGTCAAGCCCCCAGACCGCAAACGGCCAAGTAATTGGGATCATTCGCAATTGTTGAGCAGGCACGTGAACTTGTCGAGCGAACTTTTGTCATCCATCACACTTCCGCACAATGTCCTCTACGTCTGCATGAGCTGTCAATCAATAAAACCCATGCCGAAAAGCTTTCGCTACCAGGGACTGTGAGACGGCGTGATGTCCATAGTCACCAGCATGGATGTCATTGAGAATCTCGTGGCCTTCCTTAGGGGAAACACAACACTGAAAAACACCGGTGCTGCTTCATCAATGTAACTCGCATTGACGGTAGTCATGGACTTGGACCACCAAATTATCTGTCGAGCGATGATTTCCTCGGCTGGGAGCTCGCCTTTAGTCAGATAAGTCATGTATGGTATTGTCCAGTTAGGAATAGCATGGAGAGCCTCCATCAGGTGTGCCTCGGGGTCAGGAATAGCGATGTCTTCCTCAGATGGCAATTTAACCGAAGGGTTGTGAAGCACGTCCAGAAACACGTTAGGAGGGACCGGCTTGCGCTGAGAGCCGAGTCGTGATAGAGCATCTGCCGCCTCATTGAGCCGGCGATCAATGTGATCAACTTGATATCCTTGAAAATGTCCCGCCACTTCGGTGACTGCCCGTCGATAAGTTGCCATAAAGGGGTCCTTCGAATCCCAAGTCCCTCAGACTTGTGGAGCCACCAAATCTGTGCCGCCCAAACACCTAACTCGACTAAGATTCATTTCCTTAGCCATTCTGAGCTCATGTAGGAGGGCCTCATATTCAGCTATATTGTTAGTACAAGGGAACATGAGCCGTAAAACACAACAGAATTTGTCACCTCGTGGAGAAGACAAAATAATTCCAGCCGCCGAGCTTTCCAATTGTATGGATCCATCAAAATGTATAGCTCAATACGTGTTATCTGGCCTATCCTCTGGAATTTGTAGTTCAGTCCAATCGTTGATGAAATCCACCAGTGCTTGGGATTTAATGGCTGTACGGGGCATGTATTTCACCTGGTGAGGACCAAGCTCAATTGCCCATTTAGCAATCCGGCCAGTGGCTTCTCAATTTTTTATAATATCGCCAAGAGGTGCTGAACTGACCACAGTGATTGGATGCTCATGAAAGTAGTGTTTTAACTTCTGGCTTGCCATAAAGACGTCGAAAACCAACTTTTGCCAATGCGGATACCGCTGCTTGAACAAAGTTAAAACTTCACTGGCAAAATAGACCGGCCGCTGCACCGGATACTCCTTTCCTGCCTCCTTTCGTTCGACAACAACTGCGACACTTACTGCCTTTGAATTGGCTGCAATGTACATGATCATAGGCTCTTTGTCAATCGGGCAGCTAGTACGGGCGTCTTAGCTAGCTGCTTTTTAAGTGCTACGAAGGCTTCATTAGCTGCATCAGTCCAAACAAAATTGTTTGTCTTCCTCAACAATTGATAAAGAGGAATTGCTTTTTCTCCCAGGCGGCTTATGAACCGGCTTAACGCCGTGATGCGGCCAGCCATGCGCTGAACTTGATTCACATTGTTCGGCTTAGCTAGCGAAGTTACTGCCTTGATTTTATCTAGATTAGCCTCGATACCTCGCTCGGAAACCAGAAATCCCAGTAGCTTGCCTGCAGGAACGCCAAAAACACATTTGGCTGGGTTGAGCTTCATATGGTACACTTGAAGGTTATTAAATGTCTCCTTGAGGTCATCCAAGAGCGTCTCTTTCTTCTGAGACTTTACAACGATATCATCAACATAGGCATGAACGTTGCGTCCAATCTGCGACTGGAGGCAGTTCTGAACACAGCGCTGATAAGTTGCCCCCGCACTCTTAAGCCCAAAAGGCATAGAGACATAGCAGAAAGCACCGAAGGGAGTTATGAAAGCCGTCTTCTCCTGATCCTCAATGGCCATCTTGATCTGATGATAACGAGAGTATGCATCCAGGAAGCATAAACGCTCACAACCAGCCATAGAGTCAATGATCTGATCAATGCTTGGGAGAGCAAAAGGATCCTTAGGACAAGCTTTGTTGAGATCTGTGTAATCAACACACATGCGCCACGTATCGTTCTTCTTCAGAACAAGCACTGGGTTGGCCAACCACTCGGGATGAAAAACTTAACGATAAACCCGACAGCTAGGAGTCGGGCTACCTCTTCCCCAATACATTTGCGTCTCTCCTCGTTAAAACGATGGGGGTATTGACCTACTGGTTTCACCTTTGGATCCACATTAAGGTGGTGCTCAGCAAGTTCCCTCTGGACTCCAGGCATGTCGGAGGGTTTCCATGCAAAGATGTCCCGATTCTCACGGATGAACTCGATGAGCGTGCTTTCCTATTTGGGATCCAAGCCGGTCCCAATAGTGAACTCCTGAGATGAGTAGCCCAGCGTGAAGTCAATTTGCTTTGTATTTTCAGCCGGCTTGAACTTGAGCGACGATTCAGACTCAGTAGTGGGCTTCTTAAGGGGGCTCACATCAGCAGGATCAACGTTGGCCATATAGAACTTCAACTCTTCAGCCTCGCAGGCCGACTCGGCATAGGCTGCATCCCCTTCCTCGCACTCTTGAGCTATTTTTCTACCGCCTCCCACAGTTATAGTACCGTTTGGACCAGACATCTTAAGCTTGAGGTAAACATAAACGGGACGGGCCATGAAATGAGCATAAGCCGGCCGTCCAAATAGGGCGTGGTAAGGGCTCTTTATCTTAACCACTTCAAAAGTTAAAGGCTCGCATCTGAAGTTGAACTCGTCACCAAAAGCAACGTCGAACTTAATCCACCCAATTGGGTATGCTGACTTCCCGGGAACGATACCGTCAAATACTATGGTTGAAGTTTGTAATATGTTTTCAAGGAGGTTCATCCGCCGGAAGGTGTCATAATACAAAATATTGATGCTGCTACCCCCATCCATGAGGACTTTGTGAGGGTATAACCGCCAACCTGAGGCGCCACCACCAAGGCCAGACCACCTGGGTCATCACCGGGGGGGGGGGGGGGGGTGATCTTTCCTCCTCCAGGTGATTGGTTGCTCAGACCAATTGAGATACCTGGAAACTGTCGACTCGACCATGTTGATGGCTCTTTGTTTGAATTTGCTGTCTCGCCTGCAGGTACTGGTGGTGAAAACATGGTACTGACCACTATTCAGCTGCTTGGGATTACTCTGAAACCCACTTTGATTATTATGTTGATGATTGCCTTGGCCAGAATGCTATCCATTGCCATTGTTTCCTTGATGTTGAAATCCCGTTCCTGAGCCACCCTGACCATGAAAACCTGATCCTGAAAATCCTCCAGATGAGTCGCCGTGTGACCCGCCAGGGCCAAGTTGACCCGGATGTCCCCCACCATATCTCCTTGGTGATTCTGGAAAGCCTGGTTACGAAACTCATGCATGATATAACAGTTTTCCCATGAATGTGTAGCCGACTTGTCCGGGGTACTATGCTTGGGACAAGGCACCTCAAGTGCCTCCTCATAGTTGCGCGGTTTATTCCCATTGTAAGCTCCACCGGGGCGGTTGTTACGATGCTGGTTCTTGAAACCAGTGTCGGTATTAGCAACGAAGTCTGACCCGCCATCAGGCTATTTTCGCTTAATGTTATTACCTTGACCCCCTGGGTTCCCACTGTGCTCAAGGTTTTGCTGATGACCCTTACCACCTTCGCCTTTCTTGTTCTTGCCAGTTTTGACCTCATCTAAGCAGGGGTCCTTCGTGTTGTCTGACTCAGCGTATCTGGTAAGAACATCCATCAAGTCGCCCATATCCTGCACCTTCCGTTTCAGACGGCCAAGCTTTTGGACCAGCGGCTGAAAGTGGCAATTCTTTTCCAAGATTAGGACGGCTTGAGCAGCCGTAATGCTGTCCGACGAGTGGATGATTTTGACAACCTGACGAGTCCAATGATGAGCCGACTCATCCCCGCGCTGGATGCAATGTTGAAGATCCACAATCGTCATTGGCCGTTTGCACGTTCCCTGGAAATTCTTGATAAATTGCTCCTTCAGTTCTGCCCAAGTGTGATGGGGTTAGGTGGAAGATTCTTCAACCACGTTCGAGCCGGCCCTTCCAGCATCATAGTCAGATACTTTGCGCACACAGCGTCACTGAATTGAGCATATCCATGGCTAGCTCGTAACTTTCGATCCATGCTGCCGGATCGAGGTCTGCTGTGTAATTGGGTACTTTGCGAGGCCCCTTAAAATCCTTGGGCATACGCTCGCCACGGAGAGTCGGGGATAAACAAGGAATCCCAATCGTCCTACTATTAACTCCAACCCCCATGGTTGCTTGTTGGGAATTATCCTGCTGACCCGCCCTCGCAGCGGCTGCATCAGCCTCCGCCTGACGCATGGTGCGAGCAGCATCGACTATTGCCTGCGCATCTAACAAGCCCGATTGAACAGGGGAATTTTGGGCAGGCTGCCTTCGTCCACTGCTAGAAACTACTGGGGACTATGCGTGTCGGCTCTTGCTGCGGCTCGCGTAAGTTGTTGAGTGCATCCAATCACGGCTGTAAGAGTACTGTGCCTGCTGGGTCACCGCAGTTTTTAACATCTCGATGGCGTTTCTCGCCTCCACCTCGATAGGGGAATATCCTTGGATGGGGAACGCCTCGAGATGCCGGGTCGCGCCTAACATATTATCCACCGGGTTAGAAAAGTGTCCAGGGGGCGTTTGGAAGCGTTGGGGTGATATCTGAGCAGGCGTCTGGTAGAGGGGCCCACCCGGCTGATCCGGACGTGGCTGACCAGTAGGTTGAGGGGTGGTAAATAAGCATGAGGGTTCCAGATTTGAAGGGAGCTGCCTTGAATGCCTCCGCTAATGGACCACATTGGAGGCGTCCTGGCAAAGGCCGAGCCGCCAGGCTTCTGCTTTCAAACGTTCAGCTTCGCCTTGGATATTAGCTCGAAGCTCGGCCAGGCGAGTGTTCTCATCATCAATTTCCTCCTGGATCTTGGCCATCTTCCCACGAAGTGTTGTCAACGCGGTGTTGCGCTCTGCCTGATTCTCCGCGGTTACCGACGTTTCCACTAGCTTGGCCATCTCTGCCATCAAATCTGCCATGGCCTTCGCCGGCGTCTTACTGGCTCCAGCGGCTCTGACAGCTGGGTCTGTTCCAGCCGCCGTCCCGGCCGTTGCCGATGTGTGAGCCGCCATGGTGCCTGCCATGAACAAGGCGACTTGATGTGGTGACTTGTAGGTCTCCCTGGTGAGCTCCTCTTCAGGGCAGCCCCAAGCCCACCATCGAAAAGTGGACGGATTGAGTCGGTATCACCCGTTGAGGAGTTACCGTCTAAGTTGATGAAGGTGTCTCCGCTGTTTGGCGCTTCATCTCCAAGGTGGACCCCTTGTGTGAAACCAATGAAGACGTGGCACCGGCCGGTAAGCCGCCGGCCGGGTCGCGCGCGCCGAGCCGGCTCGATGATGTCGGTGCAGGTGTCTGGCTCGGGCCCCGTTGCACCGATCTTGCAGATGAAGACGTGGATCTTGCCGAAGGGGACCCGGTGCCCATACTCGATTGAGCCGGCCTCGGGGCCCCAACCTAAATCGTCGATGTAGAGCTTACCGCGACGACTCTTGGTCATCTGACCAACCACGTATTCCCCGAACCCTGGAAGGGCTCCCTTTGAGAACTCAACTCCACAGGGCGAGGGCCCAACGGTGGGTGCCAACTATCGTGGTTTTGTCACGACAGATGTTCTCATAGGAGAACTTGAGTGTGAGGCCATCGCCACTAGGTGGCGGCTCAAAGGGGTTGATCGGGAACGAGAGACGAGTTTATCAAGGTTCAGCCCCTCCAAGGGAGGTAATAGCCTACGTCTTGCTTTGTGTATATTGATGATGATCTCGACTACAAGGGTGCGGAATCGCTAACCAAGCTCTCGAGGGTTTGTTTCTTTCTTACTTGATCTTTCTAACTCAAGGGCTTCCCTTTATATATAGGTGGAGGCCTGGAGTTTACAACAGAGTCCGGGTCGTAACACAACCCGTGACCTAATCTAATTCCTTCTTCCCTTGCTCCTCAAGGAAATGAGAACTCCTTACGTATTCATGTTTAAGCCGGTTCTCCAGACGATGTTATTGTGCCGCCGTTGAAGATGAGTCACCCATTGGGCCCTGTACTTCTTGTGGGCATCTTCTTTATGGGCCGCCTTAGTAGAATCCGAGTCATAATTTAGGCGAGTCATACCCGTGGGGTATATCCCCAACACCGGCCCTCTAGCATTGTTCTCTAGCCTATAAATTCTCATTATTCCCAAAAACCCTAGAGATCCTCCCGAAGCACTTTTTCCGCCATCGCATGTCTCTGTTCCACCGTGTGCCCATCTAGAGCCCTGTTTCGGTGCCCTGCTGGAGGGGTGATCAATCACTATGGGCCTCTACATCAACCTTGCTGCTCCCATGGTGATGTGTGAGTAGTTCACCACAGACCTACGGGTCCATATTTAGTACCTAGATGTCTCTCTCTATGTTATTTGTTGCCATGATAACCGCGATTCCCGCGGTGGTCTATCTTATGTAATCACTCTTTGCATTGTGTTTGTTGGGATCCGATGAATTGTGGGTTTATGTTCAGATTATTCATGAAAAAGATTTGAGTCTTCTCTGACTTCTTATTTGATTCTTATTTGCATGCTTGTTATAGCTTCGTAATTCTCTCTGATCTATCAGTTTAGTTTGGCCAACTAGATTGGTTTATCTTCAGCGCTAGAGGTGCCTTGTAGCGGGTTCAATCTTGCGGTGCTCTATATCCCAGTGACAAAGTAGGGGACAAGACACGTATCTGTATTGTTGCCACTAAGGATAAAACGATGGGTTTCATTAATATTAATTGGATTTACTTTTTCTACATCATGTCATTATTCTCCAAGCATTACTCTGTTTGTTATGAACTTAATACCTAAAGAGGCAAGCATAGAAGCGCCCTCGATGTTGAGTAATAGTACTAGATGCAGGAAGGAGTCGGTCTACTTGTTTATGGACGTGATGCCTATATAGATGATCATTGTCGTGAATAAATATTTCATAACTATGTGCTTTTCTATCAATTGCCCAACAGTAATTTGTTTACCCACGGTATGCCTTCTTCGAGAGAGAAGCCTCTAACAAACACTATGGCCCGCGGGTCTATTCAAATATATATTTACAAACGCTCTTATTAACTTGCTGTCATTATTTAATTTTTATTTATTTTTCAATTCATATTTATTCAACCATCATCTACACTACTCATTTGCTTGCAAGTAACGAGTTCAAGGGGATTGACAACCCTCTTGCGCGTGTTGGGTGCAAGTGTTTGCTCTTTCGTGTGTAGGTGCTAAAGACGGGAGTTGTGTGATCCTCCTTTTGGTTCGATAACCTTGGTTCTCACTGAGGGAAATACTTATTTATACTGTGCTACATCATCCCCTCCTCTTCGGGGAAAAACCCAACGCAAATCACTATCAAAGCTCCATTGTCCTTTCCCATGCACACATCTTCTTCTTGATGCTTGATCCTGCTGCAACGGCTATCCTTCTTGTCGATGCTAGGTCCTTCATTCATAAGTAAAACATAAGTATCTAATTTAGGCAGCATCATATGTTCATGTAGAAGTATTTCCAACAAACGAAAGTGTGTGGTAATTCAATTGGCATGCACGAGCTCTAGTAATTTGTCCAATATGTATAGAAGCAGGGTTTGTGGGTGTAAAAATGGTATTGAAGTCCTCGTCATCCTCCCCTTCTTGAAATGAAGTCGTCCTCGACGGAAGCTCATCTTCCTCACCCAAATAAGGCTTCAAATCTGCAATGTTAAAAGTGGGACTAACCCCAAAATCTGCAGGCAGCTCAAGTTTGTATGCATTATCATTTGTTTTCTCTAACACCTTAAAAGGACCATCAACACATGGCATGATCTTTAACTTGTGCAAATCCGGAAACCTATCCTTACGCAAATGTAACCAAACAAGATCTCCAGGTGCAAAGACAACATGTATTCTACCGTTATCTCAAACAAGTTTATATTTAGTATTCATACGCTCAATGTTTTCCTTAGTTAACTCATGAATTTTTAAGATAAATTCAGCACAATATTTAGCATCAAAATTAACCTTGTCCAAAGATAGAAGAGGTAACAAATCAATAGGTGCATGAGGTAGGAAACCATACACAATTTCAAAAGGGCATATCTTAGTAGTAGAATGCAGCGACCGATTATAAGCAAATTCAATATGAGTCAAGCATTCTTCCCACAATTTCAAGTTATTCTTCAAAACAGCCCTAACCATAGTAGACAATGATCTATTGACTACTTCATTTTGTCCATCAGTTTGGGGATGACATGTAGTACTGAAAAGCAATTTAGTCCCCAACTTAGACCATAAACATCTCCAAAAGTGGCTAAGAAATTTAGCATCACGATCTGAAACCATGCAAGCGAATAATTTCATGAAATAACAAATCAACAACATTAGCAACATCATCACTTTTATGACATGGTATAAAGTGTACCATTTTCGAAAATCTATCCACGACAACAAATATGCTATCCCTCCCCTTCTTTGTTGGAGGTAAACCTAAAACAAAGTCCATAGATATATGCTCCCATGGAACACTAGGTACATGCAAAGGCATATATAAACCATGAGGATTGAGTCGTGACTTAGATTTTTGACATGTAGTGCAGCGAGCAACAAAATGCTCAACATATCGTCTCATCTTTGGACAAAAGAAATGTGTAGCAAGTATGGCCTCCATCTTCTTCACGCCAAAGTGTCCCATTAATACTCCTCCATGCGCCTCCTACAACAACAAAAGACGAATGGAGCTAGCTCGAATGCATAGCTTGTTAGCACAGAACACAAATCCATCATTAATGACGAACTTGTTCCATGTTCTCTCTTATTTACAATTCTGTAGCACATCTTTAAATTCAGCATCATGCACATATTGATCTTTGATGGTCTCCAAACCAAATACTTTAAAGTCAAGTTGTGAAAGCATAGTGTAACGATGAGACAATGCATCGGGAATAACATTTTCTTTACCATTCTTGTGTTTAATGACATAAGGGAAAGTCTCAACGAATTCAACCCATTTAGCATGTCTACGGTTCAGTTTTGCTTGACTTTTAATATGTTTCAAAGATTCATGATCAGAATGTAGTAACAAATTTTTTGGGCCATAAATAATGTTTCCATGTTTCCAAAGTTTGAAGAAGAGCATATAATTCCTTATCATAAGTAGAATAATTCAGACTGGGCCCACTTAATTTTTTAGAAAAGTATGCAACAGGTTTACCATCTTGTAATAACACACCTCCTAATCCACTTCCACTAGCATCACATTCAAGCTCGAAAGTCTTTTTAAAATCAGGAAGTTGGAGTAAGGTAGCATGTGTTAACTTATCTTTCAATATTGTGAAGGCTTCTTCCGATGCGGTACCCCAAGCAAAAGGCACATCCTTCTTTGTAAGCTCACTTAGAGGTGTAGCAATGGTGCTGAAATCTCTCACAAAACTCCTATAGAAACCAACGAGGCCAAGAAAAATCCTCTATTGTGTGACCGACTTGGGCTGCGGCCAACTCTCAATAGCTTCAATCTTGGCTTTATCAACTTCAATTACCTGTAGAGTAACAACATAGCCAAGAAAAGATACTCGGTCAGTGCAAAAGGTACACTTCCACTAGTAGAAAACAGGGCTTTCGTCCTAGCCGGATCGGAGCACTAGTCCCGGTCGCGTTATGAACCGGGATTAATGTGAGCATTAGTCCCGGTTCGAGCGGCTAGGACGCCGGACGGGGCTCGGCAGGCATCAGTCCCGGTTCGAATGGGACCTTTAGTCCCGGTTGGAGACACCAATCGGGACTAAAGGGTATCACCCTTTAGTCCCGATTGGTGTCTCCAACCGGGACTAAAGGGAGTGATACCCTTTAGTCCCGGTTGGAGATAGACCCTTTAGTCCCGGTTGGAGACACCAACCGGCACTAAAGGGTATCACTCCCTTTAGTCCCGGTTGGAGACACCAACCGGGACTAAAGGTATCACCCCCTTTAGTCCCGGTTGGTGTCTCCAACCGGGACTAAAGTGTTAACGGCTATAACTTTTGCATACGATGTCGAAAAAAAAACTTTAATATATCAAAATGTTCAGCACGAGAAACTGGTTTAATTACTAAAGGTCCTTTTCAAGTTTTTTTTGCTTTATTTATTTTCTTTTGTTTGTACTTACAGCAAAATATTTAGAGTTTTTGATCGAAATTTGTGTGAATCACTAGTTTGTGAATAACTTTACTTTGAAAATAGATTTTTGAGTGATTCTTTTTCCTACTGTTTAATATTAGTGTGTTTTATCATTATATTCAATTTGATAATTTTTAGGTTATTTTAAATAGGTGTTATAATCAAAAACAAATTCTGTTTAGCTCTTTTAGTTTTATAGCTCAAAAAATCAATAAATGCATGAAAAATAGCGAATGAAGTGGGAAATGGTTTAAAATTGATGATGTGTCTTTTAATGGTGCATGTTGAATGCACAAAAAGTCTGGAGTTTAAATAAGTTTAAAGAAATGAAATGCCTTTGTAACAGATGAGTTTTCGTCTGAAACCCAGATACTTCGAAAGAGATTGTCCAGTTTGCACACAAAGTGCATCCAGTTTTTGCCGTAACCATCTCAACTTTTTAGCACATGCTATGTGGGTGAAATGATGATACCATGCCAAGTTTCAACCTTTTCAGAGTTCATTTGTAGTGCTTTTCAATTTCGGGGTCATTTAGCTAAAAAAATCAATAAATGCATGAAAAATAGCGAATGAAGTGGGAAAGGGTTGAAAATTGATGATGTGGCTTTGAATGGTGCATGTTGAACGCACAAAACGTCTGGAGTTGAAATAAGTTTAAAAAAAATGAAATGCCTTTGTAACAGATGAGTTTTCGTCCAAAACCTTGATACTTCGAAAGGGATTGTCCAGTTTGTACACGAAGTGCATCTAGTTTTTGTCGTAACCCTCTCAACTTTTTAGCACATGCTATGTGGGTGAAATGATGATACCATGACAAGTTTCAACCTTTTCAGAGTTCATTTGTAGTGCTTTTCAATTTCGGGGTCATTTAGCTCAAAAAAATCAATAAATGCATGAAAAATAGCGAATGAAGTGGGAAAGGGTTAAAAATTGATGATGTGGCTTTGAATGGTGCATGTTGAACGCACAAAAAGTCTGGAGTTGAAATAAGTTTAAAAAAGTGTTATGAAAAGTAAAACGGCTATAACTTTTGCATACGATGTCAAAAAAAGGTTTAATATATCAAAATGTTCAGCACGAGAAACCGGTTTCGATGGCAACCGTCGTAGGCTATTTTGTAAATTTTTAGAATCCTCAAATTCCGAAAGGAAAAAAAGTTATCCTCAAATTTAAGTTTTTTTGAATTTTTGGTCAAACTACTTATTCAATAAATATTAGTGTTACTAAATAATTATTGTTTTTTAGAATAATAGTTTCAAACTCAAATGGTGAAACGTGTGACATCATGCTCAAGGGCTTAATAGGATTGATATGATACATATAACATAAATTAATTGAATAAGTAGTTTATTTTTTAAACGTTTTTAATTCTTTTAGATTTTTGAAATTCGAAAAGAATAAAAATTCAGATTTTAAAAATTAATTTTATTTAAAAAAAAATGATGTCATATTCGGATTCCTCATATTTTTCTGATAATAATGGATATATTATTTGTCGAATTTTGATTTAGAGATTTAAAGATATTAATTATGCCATATTAAATGAATAAATGGCAAAAAAAAATTATTACTTATTTTATTTTCATTGAAATTCAATATTATTATTACTTATTTTATTTTAAACTTTTTATTATTTTAGATTTTTTGTTTTTTTTTGTTTTTTGAGAATTTTTGTTTTTTTTTGAAATTTTTGCCTTTTTTGAAGTTTTAAAATTAATCATTGTTGTTTGTTAATCATTGTTGTTTATTTTAATAATTTTTTGGAATTCAAAAAATTAAATCATGTGACATCAAGACCTAAGGGTTAATAGGATTGATAGCTTACTATTGTCAAGAAAACAACAAGTGCAGACTTGGAAACTAGGGGAGATAGAACTCGAAAGTTAAGCGTGCTGGGGTTGGAGCAGTGAGAGGATGGGTGACCGGCTAGGAAGTTAAGCGTGCTGGGGTTGGAGCAGTGAGAGGATGGGTGACCGGCCGGGAAGTTAGACGATTTGGTATGAATGCTCCACGCTGGAGCAGTGAGGAGGGGTGATTAGAGATTAAATTGTCAAATAATTCAAAATTTTGAAAATCAGAAGAAAAAAATTTAAAACAAATAAAAAAATGTCGAAAAAAAAGAAAAAAATTCGAAAAAATTCAAAAAAAAAATTCAAAAAAATTCCTTTAGTCCCGGTTGGTTACACCAACCGGGACCTCCAGCCCCCGCTCCAGAAAGCTGCCACGCGGAGCCCCTTTAGTCCCGGTTCGTAATCCAACCGAGACTAAAAGTGGGGGCCTTTAGTCCCGATTGCTTAGTCCCGGTTGGAAAACTGGGACAAAAGGCCCTTACGAACCGGGACTAAAGGCCCGTTTTCTACTAGTGTTCCCATGGTTACCAAACAAACGTGTATCACGTAGAGCAATAAAAACAACACGTAAATGTTCCAAGTGTTCCTCCAAAGATCTGCTATAAATCAGTATATCCTCAAAATAGACTACCACAAATCGTCCAATGAAAGCACGTAAAACTTCGTTCAATAATCTCATGAAAGTGCTAGGTGTATTAGTTAACCCAAAAGGCATGACTAACCACTCATATAATCCAAACTTAGTTTTAAATGTTGTTTTCCATTCATCTCTCAATTGCATACAAATTTTATGGTATCCACTACGCAAATCAACTTTGGAGAAAATAGTAGAGCCACTTAATTCATCAAGCATATCATCTAGCGTAGGAATAGGATGACGATAACGAATAGTAATATTATTAATGCCTCTATAATCAACACACATGCGCGGTGTTCCATCGCTTTTCGGCACTAGAATAATAGGAGCAGCACAAGGACTTAGGAATTCATGTATGTAACCTTTGTCGAGCAGCTCCTGTACTTGATGCATAATCTCCTTCGTCTCCTCTGGATTGGTACGGTATGGCACATGGTTGGGTAGCGATGCACCGGGAATTAAGTCAATCTGATGCTCAATCCCTCGAATAGGTGGTAATCCCGGTGGCACGTCTTGTGGAAAGACGCCAGCGAACTCCTGCAAAATGTTAGTGACAGCATGAGGCAAAGAGGGAGGCATGTTCTCAAATGAAAATAAGACCTCTTTGCACACAAAAGCATAGCAAACAAATTTAGTAAAGTCCAGATCAGTAATTTCAGATTTGTTTGCAAGTAACTTTTACATTTTATCTCAGATGCACCACTAGATGATGGTTTATTAGGCTTATTGTGTTGCCTCTTAGCCACAAACTGATTTTCACACT
The DNA here is from genome assembly GCA_039707655.1 of Elymus sibiricus. Classification (NCBI taxonomy): domain Eukaryota; kingdom Viridiplantae; phylum Streptophyta; class Magnoliopsida; order Poales; family Poaceae; genus Elymus; species Elymus sibiricus. The sequence goes on along the minus strand of CM077667.1, from coordinate 138,161,513 downwards.
TATTTTGCTCCTGTTTTGCTTTACTAGCTCTAGCAATGTCATCTTTCAAAATATGTTCAGGAGACATAGGAAGCAAGGTAATATGTTTATCCTTATGAACAAGAGTATACTGATTTGTCCTAGTATGGTGTACAATTTTTTTTATCAAATTGCGATGGTCTACCAAGTAAAACGGAGCATGCTTGCATGGGTACCACATCACAATCAACATAATCAGCATATGTAACAATGCTAAAATGCACAAGAACAGTACGTGTTACCTTAACCTTGCCACTGTTGCTGAACCATTTTATGACGTAAGGATGGGGATGTGGTCTTGTGGTAGAGACATCGTCTCCACCATCTCCATGCTAGCCAAGTTGTTACAACTCTCTCCATCAATGATGATGCGAACAGAACGTTCCTTAACAACTCCCTTTGTATGGAACAAATTATGCCTCTGATTTTTCTCAGCCTGTGTTACCTACACACTTAAAACACGTTGAGCAACTAAACTTTCATACGTGTCAGTGTATTCAGCAGCCATTTATTGTGTCTCTTGTTCAGTACCCTCGGCACCCTGTTCTTCACTTGCAATAAGAGACAAAGTCTCCTTATCATAACCACTACCGGACGCATATCCACCATCCTTAGTAACAATCATCACACGCTTGGATGGGCATTTTCTCGCATAGTGACCTCGTGATACGTCCATTTTGCATCATGATTTCTTGTTGATAATTATAGTATTCTTGGTCATTATTCCACTTTATGGTACAATTCTTATGCCTTCTCCCTATTAATTTACAAGGTACACCACAAAGAGGGAAATTACCGGAAACTAGAATTCTGGACCTGAAAACCAAGAAAAAGGCTAAATATCCTCTGGACTCCAAATGACTTGAAACTTCACGAGGAATTTTTGTGGACTATATGTGAATTTATGGAGCAAACATATACCAAAGGGGGGGCTGTTAGTGCCAAGCCAACAGGGCATGCCCACCCCCTTGGGCGCGCCCTGATAGCTTGGCAGACCCACAGGCGGCCTCCGACCCCCTCTTCTGCTATATGATGTGTTTTGACCTAGAAAAAATCAAGAGGATACTTTCGGGACGAAGTTCCGCCGTATCGAGACGAGAACCTGGGCAGAGGCCCTTTTGCTCTCTGGCACAGAGATTCTGCCGGTGAAACTTCCCTCCGGGAGGGGGAGATCGAAGCCATCATCATCACCAATGCTTCCTCCTTCACGGGAGGACCAATCTTCATCAACATCTTCACCAACACCATCTCATATCAAACCCTAGTTCCTCTCTTGTATTCAATCTTTGTCTCAAAACCTCAGATTGCTACCTGGGGTCTACTAGTAGTGTTCATTACATCTTGTAGTTGATGCTTGTTGGTTTACTTGGTGGAAGATAATATGTTCAGATCCTTAATCATATTTATTATACCTCTGATATTGAACATGGTGATGATTTTTGAGTAGTTAATTTTGTTCCCGAGGACATGGGAGAAGTCTTGTTATAACTAATCATGTGAAGTTGGTATTCGTTCGATATTTTGATGATATGTATGTTGTTGCTTCCTTTAGTGTTGTTGTGTGAACGTCAACTACATGACACTGCACCATATTTGGGCCTAACAGAAGGCATTGTGGAGTAATAAGTAGATGATGGGTTGCTAGTGTGACAGAAGCTTAAATCCTAGTTTATGCATTATTTCATAAGGGCTGATTTAGATCCACATCTTTCATGCTATGGTTAGATTTATCTTAATTCTTCTTTCATAGTTGCGGATTCTTGCGAGAGGGGGTAATCATTGGTAGGTTGCTTGTTCAAGTAAGAAGAACACCTTAGCACCGGTCCACCCACATATCAAATTATTAAAGTAATGAATGCGAATCAACTCAACATGATGAACATGACAAGATAGAAATTCCCATGTGTCCTCGGGAGCGCTTGCTTCATGTAAGAGTACTTTCCGGCCTATCCTTTGTCGGATTTCGGGCTCCGCAAAACCGTAAGAGGTTTGAACACATGGGCGTTTGCGAAGATCCCAACCTGCTTCGTCCCCACGCTCGCAGCTCCAAGGCCTAGCTAAATCGACCCTCTCAATCACGGGGAAGAAGACGAACACGTGGATTTACCCAGGTTCGGGCCGCTGCGAAGCGTAAAACCCTACTCCTTCTTTGGGTGGATTGCCTCTCGAGGAGGTTTGTGGATGAACTGATACAAAGATGAGCTGCCTCGTGAGGGCGCTCTTGTGATTCTGGATCCGTCCCCCTCTACGACACAGCCTAGCCTCTATTTATAATGGCCCGGGTCATCTTTCCTTATCGCTCTGGCGGGAAGGGATCACACAACGGCCAAATTCAAAAGGGGACAGGAGGTACATCTTATCCTGATGAAAGGTGGTCTTCGCCTGCAAAGTAGCTGGCAGTGACGCGGAGGTGGGCTCGGTGGTGACATCCGTCCTGCTGAGCCCGTTGGACTGGTCTTGTTGCACTAGAATGGAAAGCTTTGGTGGGAAGCCTCGGGAACCCGCGTACGTCCTTGCCTCCTCTGCACGAGAGAGGAAACTGTCTCCTCTGCGCGCGCTGGTGCCCGCCTGGCCTGACTTGCGTCACCCCCGACCTCCCGAGGCCGAGTGCTGCATAGGGATCTCCGCCCCTCGGGAGGCAACCTGGTGTGGATTCTTCCTTCCGAGGGTCTTGGTGTCGTCCTCCTCGCGAGGGTGGGGCTCTCGCGAGGACCTTGTCTTGAGTGAAGCCACGCCGGGCCGTACTGGCCGTCGAAGCGGGCCACGCCCTAGGCCTCAGGCAGGCAAGTCTGGGTACCCCCGTTCCCAGGACGCCGACATCCTTTGCTACAAAAAGGATTGGGATATCTTGCTGCACACTTGCTACTTTTTCTACTTGTCACTTGTTACGAATTATCTTGCTACAAAACTATCTATCATTATTACTCACATCACTTACAGAGAATACCTTGCTGAAAACTGCTTATCATTAACTTCTACTCCTCTTTGGGTTCGACACTCTTACTTATCAAAAGGACTAGGATTTATCCCGTATACTTGTGGGTCACCAAGACTCTTTTTTGGCGCCGTTGCCGGGGAGTGAAGCGCCTTTGGTGAGTGGAATTTGGTAATGAAACATTTTCGGTACATGCTGAAATTTACAGTTGCTTATCACTACGGATAGTAATCTTTTGAAGGGCCTATTCGGGGTATCTTCACCCCGAACAGAAGTGGAAAAATTTGCCCCTCAACCTACTGAACCTACTAAAAATATTTATTATGAGATTCCTTCCGGTATGTTAGTGAAACTCCTATCTAATCCTTATGCAGTAGATGGAACAACTCATCCTGATTTGCACTTGATATATGTAGATGAGATTTTTGGATTATTTAAGCTTGCAGGTTTATCTGAGGACAAGGTTAAGAAGAAGGTTTTCCCTTTATCTTTGGTGGGAAATGCATTGATTTGGTATAGGATATTGGATGCATCTAGTTCATCGTGATCGGAATTATATATATAATTTTTGGCCTCGTGAAGGAGAAAGAATAGCTCAATCTTGGGGGAGCCTTAAATCTATGATGCATACTTGCCCCAACCATGAGCTCTCAAGAGAGATGATTATACAAAACTTTTATGCTCGGCTTTCTCATGATGATCAATTAATACTTGATTCTTCTTCCACCGGTTCCTACATGAAGAGAACTATTGAATTCAAATGGGACCTTCTAGAAATAATTAAGCGCAACTCTGTAGATTGGGAACTCGACAAAGGTAAACAGTCAGGTATAAAGCTTGATTTTGATTGTGTTAAATCTTTTATGGAAACTGATACTTTTCATAAGTTTAGTGCTAAATATGGACTTGACTGTGAGATAGTAGCTTCCTTTTGTGGAACCTTTGCTGTTCATGTTGATCTCCCTAAGGAGAAATGGTTTAAATATCATCCACCCATTAAAGAATTGTTAGAGGAACCTACTATTGCTAAAGAAGAGACTATTATTTATAATATTGATCCAGTTGTGCCCACTACTTATATTGAAAACCTACCTTTCCCTGTTAGGATTAAGGAACATGCTAATGCTACAACTGTGGTTAATAAAACCCATATTAGAACACCCAAACCTTTGGAACAAATAAATGTAGAACCTACTATTGCTATGGTGAAAGATCTCTTGGTTGATAATATTCATGGTCAGGTTAATTACTTTTGTGATGAGGCTGCTAGAATTGCTAAACCTGCTAGAAACGAATAAGAATAAACTCGTTGTTGGCATGCCTGTCATTTCTGTTAAGATTAGAGATCATTGTTATCATGGCTTGTGTGATATGGGTGCTAGTGTGAGTGCCATTCCTTTTACCTTAAATCAATAAAATATGAATGAAATAGCACCCGATGAGATGGAAGACATTGAAGTTACTATTAAACTTGCAAACAGAGACACTATTTCACAGCTTGGGATTGTTAGAGATGTTGAAGTCTTGTGTGGAAAAATTAAGTACCCCATTGATTTCTTAGTACTTGGTTCACTACAAGATAACTTTTGTCCCATCATATTTGCTAGACCTTTCTTAAATACCATTAATGCTGAAATTAATTGTGTTACAAAGAAGGTTAAAGTATGGTTTGGTGATGAGTCTCATGAATTTAACTTCTCTAAGTTTGGTAGACAACCACATGAGAAAGAATTATCTAGTAAAGATGAAATTATTGGTCTAGCTTATATTGTTGTGCCTCCTACCGATCCATTAGAATAGTATTTGCTAGACCATGAAAATGATATGCATATGATGAGAGAAATGAAATAGATGAGATATACTTTAGAAAAGCACATATTCTTAAACACAACTTGCATGTTGAAATTTTAGGGGATCCTCCACCACCTAAGGGAGATCCCGTGTTTGAGCTAAAGAAATTACCTGATACACTGAAATATGCTTATCTCGATGAAAAGAAGATATATCATGTTATTATTAGTGCTAACCTTTTAGAGCATGAAGAACAGAGATTACTCAAAACTCTGAAGAAGCACCGAGCTGCTATTGGATATACTCTTGATGATCTTAAGGGCACTAGTCCCACTCCATGTCAACAAAAATTAATATGGAACCAGATGCTAAACCCGTCGTTGATCATCAATACCGCTTGAATCCTAAAATGAAGTGGTAAGAACTGAAATATTAAAGCAACTGGAGGCATGTATAATCTATCCCATAGCTGATAGTAGATGGGTAAGCCTTGTTCATTGTATTCCTAAGAAAGGAGGAATAACTGTTGTTCCTAATTTTAAAAATGAACTCATCCCACAAAGGATAGTAACTGGTTATAGGATGGCAATCGATTTCAGGAAATTAAACAAACCTACTAGAAAAGATCATTACCCCTTGCCTTTTATTGATCAAATGTTAGAAAGATTATCTAAGCATACACACTTTTGTTTCCTTGATGGATACTCTAGTTTTTCTCAAATACCCATGTCAAAAGAAGATCCAGAGAAAACTACTTTTACTTGTCCATTTGGAACTTATGCTTATCGAAGTATGCCTTTTGGTTTATGCAATGCACCTGCGACCTTTCAAAGATGTATGACTATTGTATTCTTTGATTTTTGTGAAAAGATTGTTGAAGTATTCATTGATGATTTTTCCGTTTACATGACTTCTTTTGATGATTACTAGAGCAACCTTGATTGAGTTTTGCAGAGATGTGAAGAAACTAATCTTTTCTTGAATTGGGAGAAGTGCCACTTTATGGTGAATGAAATTATTGTGCTTGGGCATAAAATTTTAGAACGGGGTATAAGAAGTTTAATCGGGCATGCTGGTTTCTATAGGCGTTTCATTAAACATTTCTCAAAGATTTCTAGGCCATTAACTAATCTTCTTCAAAAATATATTCCATTTGTTTTTTACGATGATTGCGTAGAAGCCTTTGAAATACTTAAGAAAGCCTTAATTTCTGCACCTATTGTTCAACCACCTGATTGGAATCTACCATTTGAAATTATGTGTCATGCTAGTGATTATGTTGTTGGTGCTGTTATAGGGCACAGAGTAGACAAGAAATTGAATGTTATTCATTATGCTAGTAAGACACTAGACAAAGCTCAACGAAATTATGCTACTACTGAGAAGGAATTTTTAGCAGTTGTGTTTGCATGTAATAAGTTTAGACCTTATATTGTTGATTCCAAAGTTACTATTTAGATTGATCATGCTGCTATTAACTATGTGATGGAAAAGAAAGATGCTAAGCCTAGATTAATTAGGTGGGTGCTTTTACTTCAAGAGTTTGATTTGCATATTGTTGATAGAAAAGGAGCTGAAAATCCTGTAGCAGATAACTTTCCTAGAATGGAAAATGTTGTTGATGACACACTGCCTATTGATGATAATTTTCCTATTGAGAAAATAGCTGTTATAAATGCTTCCCGTAGCACTCCTTGGTATGCAGATTATGCTAATTACATCGTTGCTAAATATATACCACCTAATTTTACTTACCAACAAAAGAAAAAGTGACTCTTTGATTTAAGACATTACTTTTGGGATGACCCACATCTATATAAAGAAGGAGTAGATGATGTTATTAGATATTGGCACCTGATCATGAACATGAACAGATCCTATGGAAGTGTCATTCCGAGGCCTACGGAGGGCACCACGCAGGTGACAGAACTGCACACAAGGTACTATAGTCTGGTTTTTATTGTCCTACTATTTTTAAGGATGCACCTAAGTATGCCCTCTCTTGTGATGAATGTAAAAGAATTGGTAACATTGGTAGACATCAGGAAATGTGTATGAATTATTCACTTGCAATTGAACCATTTGATGTGTGGGGTTTTGATTATATGGGACCTTTTCCTTCCTCTAATGGGTACACTCATATCTTAGTTGTTGTTGATTACGTTACTAAGTGGGTAGAAGCTATTGCAACAAGTAGTGCCGATCACAACACGTCTATTAAAATGCTTAAAGAGGTTATCTTCCCGAGGTTCGGAGTCCCAAGATATTTAATGACTGATGGTGGTTCACACTTCACTACTAGAAAACTGGCTATAGCCAATATCCCTATTAGTGGCGCACCATGGTGGTGGTGCGCCACTGCTATATAGCAATGGCGCACCAGAAACAGGTGCGCCATTGTTATTTTTTTAGTAGTGGCGCACCACCTGAGCAGTGCGCCATTGTTATTTTTTTTGCCCACCCCCCCACCTCACCAGACATAGCAATGGCGCACCACAGCTAGGTGCGCCATTACTATGCTACATAGTAATGGCGCACCTTGGTGTGGTGCGCCATTGCTATGTGTGTGTGGTGGGGTGTGTCTGTGTGTGTGAGCTATAGTAATGGCGCACCTTGGTGTGGTGCGCCATTACTATCGCTCACACACACAGACACACCCCACCACACACACACAAACACCCCCCCCGGTGGATCGCCTTTTCAGCTTAAAATAAAATAAAAGAAAATGATAAAAGATTCAAAAAAATTCAAAACTAGTAATGGCGCACCACCCCATGGTGCGCCATTACTAGTTTCGACACAGCTTATTAACCCCTAGCTCTGTCTTCTCCCCTTTCTGCTCCCTACCTCTTCTTCCTCCTCCCCCCTCCTCATGCCCTCCTCTTCCACTTCATCCATGCCTCCTCCTCCTCCTCCTCCTCCCCTTCATCCATGCCCCCTCCTCCCCTTCCTCCATGGCTCCTCCTCCTCCCCTTCATCCATGCCTCCTCCTCCCCTTCCTCCATGGCTCCTCCTCCTCCACTTCCTCCATGGCTGCGTGCGAGCGGGCACGGAGGCTTCGTCCTCCTCCTGATCCTGCACGAGGAGGCAGGCGGCGGCCATTGCCACGGCGAGGCGGGGCGGGGAACGGAGGGTTGGCCATGGCCACCGGATCCAGCGACAGGGACGTTCGGAACGGCGCGGTGACGACGAGCTCGGGCAGCGAGCATCCATGGTGTTGACCTTGCAACAGAGAGAGAGAGAGATGAGAGGATTAGGAAAGGGAGGAAGAAGAGAGAGGAGAGAGGCACGACACGGGAGGAGGCGACCTGCGAGGCGGCGTGGCTACTCGAGCTCAAGCTCGCCTGCCGCCGGTGACCACCCCAAGAACCGCTCAAGAACAAAAATAATTGGAAAAAAGGAAAAAAAACGCAAAAAATGAGCAATGGCGCACGGTGAGGGTTAGACGGTGCGCTACTACTATTTTCCCGCCTTCAAAATTCAAAAAAAATAAAAATAAAATTTAAAAAAAAGTTACCAGTGGCGCACCTGTAGCAATAGTAATGGCGCACCAGAGGTGCGCCACTGTTACCTGCAATACTAATGGCGCACCAGAGGTGCGCCATTAGTATTTCTTATTAGTGGCGTGGTAATAGTGGCGCACCTATGGTGCGCCATTAATACCCAAAAGTGGTGCGCCACTAATGTGTTTTTTTCTAGTAGTGCTTTATTCATGGTGCTTTTCGTAAACTTCTATTTAAATATGATGTTAACCATATAATTGCATCACCTTATCACCCTCAGTCTAGCGGTCAAGTTGAGATGAGTAACCGAGAAATAAAATTGATCTTGCAAAAGACACTACTGGAATAAGGATCTTTGCCATCTGCCATGGCTGACGGCAAAGGTCTTTGCCGTCAGCCAGCAGACGACACCACATCCGGCTGAACAAGCCACGGTAAAGGGCACTTTGCCGTCTGCTGGCAGACGGCAAAGATGCAAAGGTCTTTGCCGTCTGCCAGCAGACGGCAAAGGGCATGGACGGCACACGCGATAGCTTAGGTCCATTAAGGGGTTAACGGCGTGCTTTGCCGTCTGCTTGCAGACGGTAAAGATGCAAAGGTCTTTGCCGTCTGCCAGCAGACGGCAAAGCAACCACATAGGGCTCGCCCACGTCACTTCTTTGCCGTCTGCTAGCAGACGGCAAAGGAGGGACATTGCCATCTGTCCCCTCTTTGCCGTCTGCCAGCAGACGTCAAAGAAGTTGACCTAGCCACGCCGTGCCCCGTGGGGCCCACCTAGCTCTTTGCTGTCTGCCTTTGACCTTTTTGCCGTCAGCTGGCAGACGACAAAGAACCAGCTGATGGCAAAGAGCCTCTTTGCCATGAGCTGGTTCTTTGCCGTCTGCTTTCCCCAAGTAGACGGCAAAGAGCCTCTTTGCCATGAGCTGGCAGATGGCAAAGAGCTGGCAGACGGCAAAATGCCAGATTCCAGTAGTGAGACCGTTAATATCTAGAAAGAATTGGTCTAAGAAACTTGACGATGCATTATGGGCTTATAGAACTGCTTATCAAAATCCTATGGGAATGTCCCCATATAAAATGGTCTATGGAAAAGCATGTCAGTTACCCCTTGAGTTATAACATAAAGCTTATTGGCCAATTAAAGAACTGAATTATGATTTCAAACTTGCTGGTGAGAAGAGGTTATTTGACATTATATCTCTAGATGAATGGAGGGCACAAGCTTATGAAAATGCTAAGTTATTTAAAAAAAGTTAAAAGGTGGCATGACAAAAGAATCCAAATGCAATAATTTAAAATTGGTGATCTAGTTCTTTTGTACAATTCGTGTTTCAGATTTTCTGCAGGAAAACTTCTCTCCAAATGGGAAGGAACCTATATCATCGAAGAAGTTTATCGCTCCAGAGCCATTTAGATCAATAATGTTGAAGGCACAAATCCAAGAGTGGTTAATGGGCAAAGAATTAACCATTATATTTCAGGTATGCCCATTAATATTGAAACTAATGTTATTCAAGTAATGACACTGGAAGAACACATAAGAGAGAGCTTCCGGAATACTCCAAAATCCTGAAAAGGGGTAGGTATATGATACGGTAAGTAAACCAACTCCAAAAAATCCATAAAAATATTTTTTGTCAGTTTTGGAATATTAAAAAAATTACAAAAATAAAAACCAGCCCGGGGGACCTGACGGTGTCCTGGAATAGGGGGCCCTAACCTAGTCGGACCCGGCTCCTCGGATTGGGACAATGGGCCTTCCTCCTTCTCAAGATGGACTCTGGAAGCTGCATGATGGGGTGTGATCGGGACCGTGTCTGCCAAAGGCTTGTCGTGTACTCCAAGACTTCTCCTACCGCTTCTATGCCAAGTTACCAATCATGTAGCCCTAGATACCCTACCTGGCGTGTATATAAGCCATGGGGTTTAGCCCATAGAGGGGACATCAACGCAAGATCATTCACCTAGCCCTAGAGTTAGAACACATTTGATGATCTCAAGGTATATCAATTCTATAATCGATACTTCTACATCAGACTAAACAAGAGCAGGACATAAGGTATCACCTCCATCAAGAGAGCCTGAACCTGGGTAAACATCGTCTCCTTGCGTATGTTACCATCTGTCCGAGATCCATAGCTCGGGACACCCTACCCCGAGGTCTGTCGATTTTCACACTGACACTGGTGCTTTCATTGAGAGTTTCGCTATGAGATCGACAGAAGGATCGGTGGGATCGTCGGTTAACGACTCCAAACTCACGGGCATGATTCCCACGCCGGAAACTTCCGTCATGAAAACGGCTTCTCTCATTTAAGGGATCGAGGCGACCCACGACTCCCTTTCGGCCTTGGCCGAACCCTCCTTCAAGGACGAAGGGCTGAGGTATTTTTTGGAAAGCAACTCAGATAGCAGTTGCCTAGAGGTAGTCAATGAAACTAATCATCAAATCAGTTAGGTCGATCTGATGGCTACATATCTGACACGGGATGAGGATTCTAGGGCTTCAGACCCGTGGTCCCTAGAGATCGAAACTCACCCACTGACCTCCCACATCGAGTATCTCCCCGATAACTCGGGACCACCAGATGTTTGGGATCTAGCCTATGTGCAACAACTTCCTGATGAGTAAATCAGGCAGTTCAGGGCTAGGTTTTTGTGTGTCAAAAACAAGTTACCGAGCTACCAGGACATAGATATAATAGCATCCTTCCAGTGTGGATGCAAGGATAAAGGCGTTTCGAAGGCCCTCGCCCGCCATTATGTTCAAACACTCTCAGAATTGTCCAATATGGTGTCTAGATTCTGCACCATCAAAGATGCCTGGCTGGCCGAGGAAAGCACATATTCAATTTGTGAACACAATCCAAAATGCGATGTACCCGCACCTCGGTGTGCCCGCAAGCGGAACACCCCGGCCGAACGACGCCGGAAGAAAAAAATCCTATGGCCACAGCGAAACAACACTCGATGGTGTGGGTACCCCGACTCATAAGTCGTGATCACCGAATGCACGTGTACCATGATCCCAGAGATCAATGCTCAATGAACACACAGAAGCTGGATAATCAAGAGTCTTACATCCATACATGCCGTATTACACAAATAAAGACCATCAAGGTCAAGTCTTACATAGATAGGGCCATGAAGGCCAAACAACAAACATAAACTCACAGCGGAAATCTTGAAAGATAGCGTAGGCCCATGCCATCTGCCTTAACCCTACAGGCATTCTGACTGGGAAGCATCCTAATTCGCATGTTCGTCACCAAGGTAATCTTCACCATATTCCTGCTCTTCCATGCCTGGCCAATTAAATAACCAATGGCAAGCCAATGAGTACTTTGAATGTACTCGAAAGCAACCCATGTTTGGAACAAGGTACAACAATGCATGATATAGCACTAAATAGGTAAGTTTTGCAGAAAGCTAATTTTGAGTGCAGTGACATGATCTATCAACTTGTATGCATGCATGATGAAGTTTCGGTATCCATATGCACATGTTACAGATATCAATATAAACAACGGTTGAGCTTCTCATGCTCAATCATCACGTCAAGTCATCTGACTTAACTCAAGTATCCTTTCCCACACACACACCAAGTTTTGTAAGACACTGGACGTAGTTTAAGCAGCACCACCCAACTGTCCTTGACCGTGGACATGACTATTCAAATAGTTTTACGCTCTGCAGAAGTTGCACACTTTACCCACAAGACTCGGGGAACTTCCATGTCAAGCCAGGACTCGCGGTATTCTTCATACCCGAGGTAAGCACCTGAATGATGTCTTTCTCCTGACGATACTAACAAAGAGTCCACTCATTGGTACCCATCCTGCATGATGTACATCACAAGTACCATGCATGAGAGGACCAACGGTGTGCCCGGTATCTGTGAAATCAGCCCATGGTCGTCCTTCCAGGCACGACCCCGTATCGAGAGTGACCACGTCACTCCCGCCACTAGTAATGCGGGTTCTCTGCTAGCATCGACCAAAGTAATCAACAAAGCCCTGTCCCATAAGGGGTATCGTGGTTGTACATGTAAGGTTGGGAACGGTCGACAAATCTTAAATCTAATCTGTTTTTGAAAACACTCATGCACACAACTTGCTCCGGTACACCACTTCTTTCTCAAGTGGTCACCTAGCTCATTTTCTCCCTCGGGCATTAGTGGCACCCGACGGGGTTTTCAAAAAGTCTTTGAAAACACTTTGTTTCCAACAACATGCATATTCCCTTCCCACTTGCGTAGCATCTACTTTAGCATCATATCTACTTCCCACCCACATAGCTTCAAGCGGAAAGTAGAGTCATGTCATGCAAGTATCAACGAGAAAGTAACGGGGACAACCCATCAAGGTGGTCACGTTCATCATGATTCCGATGCATCAATTTAAAGTGCTATATGACATGCATAAAAAGGTTTCTTAGACATGGTCAAGGGGCTGCTTGCGTGGCTCAGCAAAGTCTTCAAGTGCTTCCTCTCCAACTCCTTCGTCAACAACGCAATCTATCGTTGCAATAATAACAGGCAAAAAATAAGGCTATGACAAAACAGGAAAAATAAACTACTCCTAAAAATGTCAAACCATTTTTGTAAAATACTAGGGTGAAAACTAAAAATACCAAAATTACTATTTTCTAGTTTAGGAGCGTAAAAAGTTGTAAAAATCATTTTAGCAGTGGTTTTGGATATTCAAAACAAGGTTTTAAATACAAACAGTACATAAATTATTTTCAAAATGATGCACAAGTGGCATCGTTAAATTGGTTACGTTTTTACAAGATTTTACAAATTTGAAGCACTAGATTTGGGTAAATATTTGTATCTGTTGAATTTTAGGGAAATGCCAGAAAAAGGAAAAAGAGAAAGGCCACTGTGCCGTGGGCCAGAACTGGCCGCAGCTGGGCCGGCCTATAGCCAAAAACGACCCAGCCGAGCCGGGTGCGTGCGTTGCCAGGTTTAAACCTAACGCGCGGGCCCCAGGCGTCAGCGAGAGAGAGAGGGGAGGGAAAGAGAGAGGTGCGGATGACAGGCAGGGCCCGCTTGTCATCTTCAACCACGCGACAGGGAGGTCGGCGAGCTCACCGGCGAGGTTTCCGGCTATGACGACAGGAGCTTAGGGCAGGAACGGAGTCAGCGTCGAGCCGCCGTTTCTGTGGAGTTGGAGCTGGTCGCCGGAACTCAGGGGTTCGCCGGCGACGAGGAGACCGTGGCGGAGAGGCTCGGGAGGAGGTCGCCGTCGACGTTTCCGAGCTGCAAATGCGCGGGCGGGAGAGGGGAAATGATCAGGAGGAGGAGGCAGTTCCAGATTGACCAAGAGGCGGGTCGGAGAAGGCTCGTACCGACCAGACGACGGCAGACCCGATGCGGCGGTTCCGAGCTCGAAGGCCCCTGGGTGCAAACGGAGGGTGCCGAGGGGCGATTAGGTGTGAGAGAGAGAGATCTAGAGGAGATCAGAGGGGGCTCGGGAGTGGCCTTAAATAGGCGGCCCAAGGTCCACCGAACGCTCGTGCGCCGGAGAGGTCATGGCGATCGCTAGAGGGCGCGGGGATTCAGAGGCTGGTGTTTGGGGTGATCCTGGGGGTGGTCTACGACCAGAGGGAGAGAACAGAGAGAGCGGGAAGCGCGCGCGCGGGGCCAGGGATTGGTCGAACGGGGCGACAATGGTGTGCGTGAGAGGAACCGTTGGGGGAGAGAGAGAAGGGGGCCGACAGTCCAACGTGTTGTGGACACCAAGGCACCTCGACTGGCGTGAGGGGAAGGCCCGAGGTCGCCAGGGCATAGGCAGGGTGCGAGGTCAAACCTCGGCCATCCTGTAGCGCGCCCCAGAGCGTGCTTTTGGCCAGCATGGCAGGACTTTTGCATGCTCTGGTGTGCCCACTTGCATCTAGGAGTTGCAGGGGGAAGTAAACAAATGGGGAGGAGCCTTGGATGCTCTGGGAATGGCCATGAGTGAGGGAGCAGAGAGAGAGATTGAAATGGAGTTGTCCAGAGAGGGGGAGAGGGGTTTTCACCCATGCAATCATGCAGCTGGGTACCAGGAAAGTTACTGGAGGTGTGGAGGGGCTTGCTAGAGCTGTGGTAAAAAGTGAAGCTCAAGGAGAGCAAGTTAAGTGGTGAAAATAGTAGCTTTTAGAATTGACCATAAGGTGTTTTATGGGTGATTGGGCAAGATAGAAGTTCCTACTGGCCATGATATTTAACAGGGCCAAATGGTGGGTAAAAATGGGGCTAACCACCAGGTTTGAGCTCATTTGAAGAAAGTTGCCAATACAAACTTTGTAAACCCTAAAAATCAACAATAATGGATTTCATTAGATCTAGTCTTGAAAATCTATTCTCCTTAATGCACCATTTGGTGTGGTAGCATTATCTGAGGATTAGAGCATGCCCACAAAGTTTGGGATCAAAAGAAGAAACTTGACAATGTGAAGTTGCTCAAGTTTGGATCTGGACAGAGAGGGCTTTGGGATATTTTGGTGAATCAAAACAAGTTAGATTGGGATTAAACTTATCAAGATAATCACATATGGCATATGTGACATGCTAGAATTTTCTTGGATTTATTCGAGAATATTTCTTATAGAAATATTTCAAATGCTTGAAATAGGCAGAAAGGGTTTTGGAAGGTTTTGTCCAATATTTTGAACATGACCATGTGTTGAAACTCATATATATGAAAAAATATATGTCCACCGAGTTTCCCTAAATTTTCTCAAATATTTTGAAAGCATTAAAATAATTCCCCCCTATAAAAGACCATTTCTGGCCTTAAGAAAAAGCCTTTAAATAAAATATGAAAATAATCTTTGAAAATAATATTTGGTGGTTTGGGAAGTCCTATATATGGTAGGTTCCACATAAAGTATTTCGGGCAAAACATTCACCCTGATTTGAGGACTTGTAGTATAAACCTCAATTCAGGGGGTTTTGAAAACCTGAAATGGATAAATGCTTTTTGGCCAAAATAATATTTATAAAAATAGTTTTGGGTCCTATATACATGGCATGATCATTGGGCAAGACCTTGGGTTAAGGGGGTGAGTCTTGAGAGAAGAAGGAATTTTGTGGATTAAAATACAATTAGGCAAACAAGCAAATAGCAAACAATTCAAACATGCACAAGCACACAAAAAGTTTTAATTGGTCCAAAGTTTTATAAACTCATAATACAGCAAAGTGGTGCAAACACAGGGTGTGACTGACGGCCTCCTTGATAAACCATGCCCAATACATGTTATTCTGCTTAATTCCTGTCCGACTCACAACCTTCGCGACTGTTGGGTTGTGATACAGGTGGCTAAGGAAAGACCCGCCCTTCTGACAGGCGCCCCCAGCCACACAGAACCGTCCTCGGACAAACACGAAGTCATGATGATTTACGAGACCTTCGCGTCCAACAACCAGTGCAAGCGAGCACTGTGCAAAATCAATTCTATTCGACAGGTGCCAACCCGGGGCGCATGGATAGACACACCGATCACCTTTGATCATAAAGATCAACCGAGGTCGACCCCGAGCAGGTGCCCCGCCGCACTGGTCCTCAACCCAATTGTGGGCAGCTGCCGACTTTGGAAGGTGCTCATGGACAGAGGCAGCAGCCTAAATACTATATATGCAGACACTTTGGACAAAATGCACGTCGACAAATCACACATAGAACAGAGTGGCACCACCTTCAAAGGTATAATACCCGGGTGAGAGGCATGCTGCAAGGGAAAAATAACCCTGGATGTAGTCTTTGGAGCACCGGACAATTACCGCTTCGGAGAGGTCACGTTCCACATCGCCCCTTTTAAGAGTGGATATCATGCCCTCCTGGGGTGGAACACCTTCTCCAAATTCCAAGCAATACTGCATTACAGCTACATGAAGCTCAAAATGCCGAGCCCAAACGGGATTATTACTATCTCGAACGACCCTGACAGAGCACTCAAAGCCGAGAATAAAACGGCATTACTCGCCCTCGAATCCTTGTCCGAAGCCCTCGTGGCCGAATAGCTGACCACACTACATGCCAAAGTCGATCGAGATGATGTCATCCTCGACAAACGGTCGAAGTCCACTTCATTCAAGCCGGCTGACGAAATAGTCAAGTTCCAAGTACACCCCATGGACCCAGCTAAAATGACGTCCATTGGGGCGAACCTCGATACCGAGATTGACGAGGCTCTACGCAATTTCCTTAAGGAAAACTGAGATATATTCGCCTGGCACCCTTCCGATATGCCGGGGATACCCCGCAGGCTCGCAGGACACAACCAAAACATATTAAGAGGCTACAAGCATGTCAAACAAACACTTCGACGTTTCTCTGAACCCAAGCGTCAAGCAATGGGCGAGGAACTGGCTAAACTACTAGAGGCCGGGTTCATCCAAGATATAAAGCACCCCGACTGGCTTGCCAACTTGGTCATGTTACCAAAGAAGGATAGGTCCTTGCGCTTGTGCGTTGATTTCAATGAACTCAATAAAGCTTGCCCCAAGGACCCCTTCCCATTACCACGTATCGACCAAATTGTGGACGCCACAGTAGGGCACGAGTCACTGAGCTTCCTGGACACCTATTCATGATATCATCAAATAAAGATGAAAGAATCTGACCAGGCAGCAACAACATACTAAAATTGAAAGCGTTGGGCTATTTGTGTGCTGAATTCTCCGAACTTCTTACAGCTGGATCCATACCCGTTCAGGTACAACATTCTTCTTCTCCTTCTTATTATTGTACATCACATTTTATCTAATTTTTGTTAACCTATGTTTGATTGTCATGCAGAAATTGACTCCCACAGACTTCGCCTGTCTATGCGCAGAGTGAAGTTCCTGGCACTACAATCTATCGGCCCCAATCTGGATGAAATTGTTAGATTCCTTATATGCTTTCTATGCACGGAGAAGCTATACATCGAGGTGATGCTCCTTTCCTGTTAATTGTTAACCACAATGGAGTTCAATTTTTTGGTACTTTGCACATCATTACAATGACAAATGTACAATGAGTTCTAAAGGAAATTTGTAGGATTCCAATACATATTTTTGAGATGTTAATCATGAACGATTGAGGATCATGTCTCAATGTATTAGTTTATTTTAGAAATCCTGCAAATCAAAGATGCACATAGTGAAGAAAACTACATCTAGGCACTAATATGTTGTCTTCATTTGCAGATACAAGCAGGCTCGAAAGTGGAAAATGTGGTGCAATATAACAATTCCATCGAATGTCTTGATTTCCATGTCAAAGAAATTACTATGAACTAGTACCGAGGCACCAAACCAGAGATTCAATTAGCCAGGTTCCTTGTTCAGCAAGCAAGGGTGCTCAAGGTAATGAGGTTTGACCTATATTTAGTGCGCCAAAATGAATGGTTTGCTGATCAGTGAAGGCGTCTAGAGCTGAATGGAAAAGCCTCTGCAGAAGGTGATATTCAGTTTGGAACTTCAAAAGACAGATTATTCGGAAGTCACTGTATCAATCCAATATATGACTTCTCGGTGGCGGATCCATTCACAGAAATATTGCATGACTCAGATTCTGAAGAAGATGAATTTGATTTTTAATATCAATTTGAACCTTGTAATCTTTGAATTTGGGCCTTGTAAAGCTGGAATTTGAACCATGTAATATTTCTTGTATTTGTGATACAATATTTGAAATGGCATTGTGTTCTTTTTTGGTTATGCAGTCGTCTTCTTATAAGTACATATGTTGTTGTTCCGTATACACGGCATATATATGTTGTGCAAACAAAGCAAATCACGTCCCATGTGATTAAATTAAGGAAAACGTCGGCAATGATTTCAACAATCGCTGACAATTGTTTACCAGCCATCGTCTCCTCACAACACACACAGTTTGTCAGGATGACTCATTTGTGTTATTATCGGTCTTCCCACACGACTCTGATTCTTGACCTGTTTGCCACATATCACACACACCTACTTACGCTAAATCATCTGCACTTTGTTGTATCATCGCACACAATTTTTTATAGTGAACTGTGTGCCCTCTATCGCACAGAGCTGGATCTTTATAACGGTTTGTGTTATTTTAGCTAAACGCAAACGGTTCGTATGGAAAAATTATATGGCATGCATCGGACACGTAATCCTTTCTGAATCGTGCTTGATGGATCCACCATCGCACACAATTTCTGTTACTGGCGACGGAGCTAGAACTATATCATTTGCGATTCATACATCGCACATAGTTTGGTCGAAGGGTCTCTCATTGATGTGTCGTCTTTGGACCATCCTGCAGTAGTGACATATCTGTTTTCACCATGGCAGAATGTCTCTCTCACCAACCTCCTACTTCTACCCCTTTCCTTACTCCCTAAGCATCCAAGAGCATCTCTAGATCCACCAGGACCTAGTGGACAAGCCAGGGCACGCCCAGAGCACGTGAGGCATGCCAAGACGACGCTCTGGAGTGCGCTATAGTGCGCCACCACACTGTAGCTGGTGCACATTCCGAGCCCCGATGGCCTTGGGATGCGGGGTCGTGTCCCTCGACACCCCCTCGGTGTCCGGAATCATCCAGGCGGTCGGCCCCCTCCTCTCTCTTCCTCTCTCTCGCCCTCCCGCGCGTGCCCGAGTGCCGCCCGCGTCCGCCAGTAGCTGCCCATGCCTCTGGCCCGCCTCGAGATCGCTCTCCACTCTCTCTCGCTTCTCTCGCACCTGGACAACCCCCACAAGTGTTGCAAACTGGAGCCAGGCCCCTCTCGTAGCCACTTCGGCCATTGCTGCGGACACCCGTGAGCTCCGCTCATGGTGCACCACCGGCAGGCTAATAAAGCCGCCCCCGTGGCCCTCTCTCCAATCTGTAATCTCTCTCTCACCCTCAAACCACCTCCCGCATCACCCATTGGAGCCACGGAGCCCCCTGCACTCGGGATGGAGCCGAGCTCCGCCGGCTCGGGTCGTCGTCGTTTGCGCAGTAGGGAGCTCCTCCACCCCTCTTCTTGCTCGATCTAGAACCACCTCCTACTCCTGACCCATTCCCCTCTCCTTTCCCCTCTATGTGCAGGCCGAAGCAACCAAACCATCCATGACTGAAGCTCCTCCGTTGCTCATCTTCATCATTGGCGAACCACCGCACCCTAGCGTCCAACTCCACATCCCCTAGAACGGCGGCAGCCTGCTGAGCATGAAGGTGCCCTCCGCTGCCCCTGTCGTGCCGCCCATCGTCGCCGGTGAGCTCGCCTCCCCTCTGGTCATGAGGTTGAAGATGACAGGTGGGCTCCACCTATCATCCTCACCAATCTCTCTCCCCCTCTCTTTGTCACTCGCACCTGGGGCCCGCCTGTCGGGTTTAAACCCAGGCAGGCGTGCGCGCCCGGCTCGCCTGGGACAGCTTGGCCTCGGGCCGGCCCAGCTACGACCAGATCTGACCCAATGGCTCTACTGGCCATTTTTCTTTTTTCATTTCCAGGAGATTTCCAAAAAATCCTCAGGATAGAATATTTGTCCAAATGAGGTGATTCAAATCTCTAAAGTCTTGTTTAAATCCCACCTATTTGATGACACAACTTGCACCCCGTTTGGAGAAACTTTTCTGTACTATTCTTAATTAAAACCCTATTTAATTATTTAAATCCATGTCTCTCTTTTTGGCACTCCAAATCCAAAAACTAGGAAATCATGTATTTTTTGTTTTCACTCTACTATTTTACAAAATTGAGTTGACATTTTTTTGAGTTTTTTATTTCTCTATTTTGGACTATTGTCTTATTTGTACCCCGTTATTGTGCGACGATAGATCACGTTCTTGACAAGGGAGTTGAAGAAGAAGCCCTTGAAGACTTTGAAGACTTTGCTGAGCCAGGCAAGCAACCCCTTGACCATGTTGATGAAACACTTTTTATGCATGACATATAGCATTTTATTTTGTTGCATTGAAATCATGATGATATGGTGACCACCTTGCTGGGTTGTCTCCGATACGTTTCACGTTGATACTTGCATTGCCATGACTCTACTTTCCGCTTAGAATTGTGTGGGTGGTAAGTAGGTAGGTTGCTAAAATAGTTGCTACGCAAGTTGGACCGGAATTTGCATAGTGATGGAAACAAAAGTACTTACAAAGACCTTTTCGAAAACCCCACCGGGTGCCACTAATGCCCGAGGGGAATGTGCTGCTAGGTAGCCACTTGATAAATAAGTGGTGTACCAGAGCAAGTTGGGTGTGTGTTTTCGAAAACGGATTAGATTTAAGATTTGTCGACCGTTCCCAACCTTACATGTACGACCACGATACCCCTTATGGGACCGGGCTTTGTTGATTAATTTTGTCGATGCTAGCAGAGAGCCCGTATTACTAGTAGCGGGAATGACGTGGTCACTCTCTATACGGGGTCGTGCCTGGAAGGATGACTATGACTATTTTGACAGATATCGGGCATACCGTTATGTCCCCTTAGGGATGGTACTTGTGATGTACATCATGAGGGTTGGGTACCAACGAGTGGACTCTTTGTTTAGTGTCATCAAGGGAAAGACATTGCTCGGGTGCTTACCTTGGGTATGTAACATACCGCGAGTCGTGGCTTGACACGAAAGTTCCCCGAGTCTTGTGGGTAAAGTGTGCAACCTCTGCAGAGTGTAAAACTATTCGAATAGCCGTATCCATGGCCAAAGATGGTTGGGTAGTGCTGCTTAAACTATGTCCACTATTTTACAAAACTTGTTGTGCGTGTGGGAAAGAAATACTTGAGCTAAGTCAGATGACTTGATGAGATGATTTAAAACTGGAGTTGTTCCAAACTCTGTTTATATTGATATTTGTAACCTGTTCATATGGATACTCATAATCTCATGATGCATGCTTTACAAGTTGTTAGGACATGTCATTGCACTCAAAACCATGCATTTTTTATCTTGTTCCAAACATGGGTTGCTTGCGAGTACATTGAAACTACTCATTGGCTTGCCACTGGTTATTTAATTGGCCAGGCATGAAAGAGCAGGAATATGGTGAAGAGTACCTTGGTGACGAACATGCGAATTAGGCCGCTTCCTAGTTAGAATGCCTGTAGGGTTAAGGCGGATGGCATGGGTTCACGCTATCGTTGAAGATTTCTACTGCAAGTTTGTGTTTGATGTTTGGCCTTCATGGCCCTATCTATGTAAGACTTGACCGTAATGGTCACATTTGTGTAAGACGGTATGTAAGACTCTTGATTATTCAACTTCTATGTGTTCAGTGAGCATTGATCTCTGGGATCACTGTACACGTGCATTCGGTGACTTCGACTTATGTGTCGGGGTCCCCACACTGGCTCAAGGGGACTCCTATTGTAGTAGTAGTAGAAGAAGAAGAATTTAACCCTACTTGAGTTCCCAAGCCTACCCTACACATAATGCTAACTAGGCACTCAACACGAGTCAATGCAGTCAAAAATTGCCCAAGCCACCCCCATGGGTTCAAGCAGTCTTCTCTGGTCAACAAAAGTCCAAGCAAGATTGCATGGTTAACAATTCAAAGGAGGAAGATTGCATTAAAGAATAAGTCAAAGGAGAATTAAAGAGAGCAAAGAGACCCAAGCCCACGCTAGGAAGCCCCGTCATAGTGTGTAACAACCCGAGACCGATGCTCCAGATGCCTTCCATTTGTTTCGAGTTTTGCCATGTGATTTATTTGGTTGTCGCATTCATCATCACATCATTTGCATTGCATCACTGTAATTTTTCAAAATTTGCATCCATTCGTAGTTGCCAGTTCTCTCCGTTCTTGTCGTAGACCATTTCGAGACCAACCACACCCACACGCGCCCGCGACATAATTAAAATATTGTTTTTAAATTGCCTATAAAATATTCTCTGAAAGGGTCGAAAGTTGGCGTGCTGTATTAATATATTGTAGGTAGGCCGCCTAAAAAATTTGGTCGCATTCGGAGTCCGTTTGATACCCGAACCGTTAAACATATAGCGACACTTTAGCCGGTTTAAATCGGAGATGTTTTCGGTTTTCCAACTGTCACGGGCCGTAAACCTCCCTCTCTTCTCAGCCCAACCCCTCTATCACAGCCCACCTATAGCCCAGCTAGGCTCCATCCACTTTCGGATCGTCCGATCGAGATCGAATGGTCCGCAAAAGGACTAAAACCTTAAACCCTAGCCACACTTGCTATATATATAGACGCACTAGCCGTCCAGATTGGGAAACCCTAGGCCCTAGCCTCTGCCTGAAATTCTGTGCCACCCAAACCACAGTGCCATCTCGCCCTCCACCTCAATCTCCTCCTGAATTCCCGGGAAGCTGATAACCCACAAGTATAGGGGATCGCGACAGTATTCACGGGTAGTATTTCACCCTAATTTATTGATTCGACACAAGGGGAGCCAAATTTTTTTTATTGGCCTTGACAGTTGAGTTGTCAATTCAACCGCAACTCGGATATCTCTCTGTAGAAAAGGTTTAGTAGCACGGAAAATAGTAGTAGTAAAAGTAACAGCAATAGTGACAGCAACAATTTTGTAGCAGTGTGACAGTAGCAGTAGCAATAGCAACTTAGCAGGATTCAATATATGTAAAGTGTAGGCATGTGGATCGGTGATGGATAATGATTTAGATGACATCAGTCATGTACCAATTACACACTAGGGAGACACAGAACTAGCTCCAATTCATCAATATAATGTGGGCATGTATTCCGTATATAGTCATACGTGCTTGCGATAAGAACTTGCATGACATCTTTTGTCCTACCCTCCCGTGGCAGCGGGGTCCTATTGGAAACTAAGGGATATTAAGGCCTCCTTTTAATAGAGAACTGGAACAAAGCATTAACACATGGTGAATACATGAAGTCCTCAAACTACGGCAATCACCGGAAAGAATCCCAATTATTGTCACCTTGGGGTATGCGGATCAAGACACGTAAAAAGTGCATACAACTTGCAAGATAGGATCCAAATCAATCTTATATTCATAGATAATATAATAGGTTCGGATCTGAAATCATGGCACTCAGGCCCTAGTGACAAGCATTAGGCATAGCAAAGTCATAGCAACATCAATCTCAGAACATAGTGGATACTAGGGATCAAGCCCTATCAAACTTAACTCGATTACATAATCAATCTCATCCAATCCCACCACCGTCCAGCAAGCCTACAAAGGAATTACCCACTCCCGGTGGTGAGCATCATGGCGGTGTTGATGGAGAAGGGTTGGTGATGACGACGGCGGCGATTTCCCCTCTTCGAAGCCCCAAATGGACACCAGATCAGCCCTCCCAAGGAAGAAAATGAGGTGGCGGCGACTCCGTCTCGTGAAATGCGATGAAAACTTCTCTCTAATTTTTTTTCTGAAGACGTGATTTTATAGGACTGGAATCAGGGTCGGAGGAGCCTCGTGGGCCCCAGCACACAACAGGGCGCGGCCTAGGGGGGGCGCGCCTTGTTGTCTTGTGGCCCACACGTGGCCTCCCTCCGACAGGTCTTCGCTCCATAATTCATTATAATTCCCGTAAAAATCAACAAAAAGTTTCTTCCAATTCTGAGAACTTTTATTTCTGCACAAAAATAACACCAAGGTTGTTCTACTGAAAACAACGTCAGTCCGGGTTAGTTCCATTCAAATCATGCAAAATAGAGGTCAAAACCACAGCAAAAGCGTTTGGAAAAGTAGATACATTGGAGACGTATCAACTCCCCCAAGCTTAACTCATTGCTTGTCCCGAAGCAATTCAGTTGACAAACTGAAAGTGGTAAAGAAAACTTTTACAAACTCTTTTGTTCTCGTCATTATACACATGCTTACCTAGTGC
This sequence comes from Elymus sibiricus, assembly GCA_039707655.1. Taxonomy (NCBI): domain Eukaryota; kingdom Viridiplantae; phylum Streptophyta; class Magnoliopsida; order Poales; family Poaceae; genus Elymus; species Elymus sibiricus. The sequence continues at coordinate 138,137,480 of CM077667.1, read as the reverse complement.
TCAGGTTTTCAGCATAAATTATAAATAGTCACATCCTTGATAACAACTAAACATCATATTAACTCATGGCAATACATAACCAACTAGCAAGTAATAATAAGATATCTCACATGCCAACAATTTATCAAAACAATCATGTTATAATATGGTGACGTGGTATTTCGCTAGCCCTTTCTGAGACCGGAAAACATAATGCAGAGCACCTCTGAGGTTCAAGCAGCGACTAAACATTATAATTCACAGTGGAAAAGATCCAGTCATGCTCACATCCAACATTAATGTAGCGTCCCGACTCAAAACGAGTCAAGCCTCTGTGTGTTAGTGCCATCCCTGGATCAGTATGCTGGCACACACAGTACATCAATGTATATATCAAAGTGCAATCACATGTAAATAATGTAAAACTGATATATACCTCTTAAATCTCAGCGGAAACAGTCAACGGGAGTGGAGTCCCAATAAACACCAACAGCAGGTTGAGTGTAGACCGTAACCCTGAATCGTACTCTTACTCGTCGTAGAAATGTATCTGCAACATAAGACGTTGCAGCCGTGTAGGTCAGTACATTGAATGTACCGGCAAGATCACCATAGAATAAAATGATGAAGACTATTCTATATGCAAAAGGCTTTATGGCTCTGTGTCTGAGTTTTTGCAGAAAAACTGGTTTTATTTTCCCTACAACAAAGGAGTCAAAAGGAAATATCACTACAAAAGTTGGTTGTTAATGAGATGGTTCCACCAACCAATTCTCATGTCCCAAAATTATTAATAGACCCACTCATCATAATTTATTAATTGTGTTGAGACTGGCTGTTAGTATCATCTCCGGTGCTCATGTTGTCCGTAACTGGGGACACGGCTAATTGATGAGTTTGACACTCTACAGAGGTTTGTACACTTTACCCGCAAGATTCAATCCCTCTCGTTGTGTCCTCGCACTGCCTGGTGTTTGAGAACGAGACGATCGAAACATGGCCTTCCAAAGCGATCCTTCGGTAGAAAGTCAGTGCCCATCCAATCCTACCGTTCTTCTACATCTCGTAGCAATCTGACCTACCAGAGTCACCACTAAGGTCAACCAAGCCAGAGCCCATATTGATTTGCGGTTGCACACGTAAGCTTTCCGGCCTTGAAGTATCCATCCATCTCTTTGAGCCTGGGTGGCCTTCCGTTGGGATGATCACAAGTAGATACCAGGATTCCCGGCATAACCATGATAGATATCAGGCTGCCAAAATGCATGTCCAATCCACCCAGAGGTATATAGAGTCCTTCAAGTCTTGAAGTCTTGATCATCATGTAGGTCTTGAAATAATTAATTAACCTCACAACACTCCTGAATCTCACAACCAAACCTCGTCTACTAAAGCATAGCAATTGTGAAGTAACGTCCCTTCCCGGCAATGGTAACAGGGTGTTGGGTTTTTCCTACCTCATGATACTACCACAAGTTCAAGCTCAATATCCTACTGGATGTATGATGGAGAGATTGATTCTAATGCAAATAAAACATAGGTAATGTAAGATGATCAAAGTGAACTTGCCTGTACTGTTGATGAAGATAAATATCGCTCTCAGAAATAACTTGATAGAACTATTCGTCACTCTCCGATGAAAATCTATTAAGTCAAACATAGCATTCATATAAGCAAACAATTCTAGCAATCAATACTACCAATCAAAAACAACACAAAAACCAAACACAAAAGAAGTTGTGATGAAGGAAATACTTAAGATAAAAATTAAAACAACAAAACTTCATCAAAACAACCAAGAATAGTTTTCCCTACAAACAACCTATTTTCAATAGCAACAAAACATTATCAAAGTAAAATCTAACAAAGATACTTTATTAAATATTTTACTAGCAAAAAGAATTACTTTTGAAGAACAAGTAAGAACTATGAAAACAACACACGAAACAACATAAGTTTTTGTCTAATAAACTTAACAACAAGAAAAACAATAAAATACTAAAATAAGAGAAAACAAAATATAAAACAACTAAGTTAACAGAAAGTAAAACTTATAAAACAATTTATGAAAATATTTTCAAATAGGAAATCAAATTAGCAATGAAATCAATTTGCAAGTTATTATTAAACTAGATTTGATTTCATGCTATCAAATATAATAAAAGACATAAAAATAAACCTGGTTGAAATACTACTGCTAACTAACAGAAAAAAAGTAAAACTTGTCAACTAATATAAAAGAAAATAAATTAAAAACAATTAAAACAAAAGAAATAGAAATAAACCTAAAAAGAACTAAAATAGAATCTGTTTTGCTTGAAACCCTAATTTAAGATATTCTAAAAATTCTCCAATTGAACAGGGTGATAAAAATAACTAATACAAAACAGTAGCAAAAAGAATCACTCAAAAATATGTTTTTAAACTCAAGTTATTCAAATTCTAGTGATTTGAGCAAATTTCAATGAATTCAAATTTAAAATTTTCAAACATGGTCAAACTTGATATCTACAGAAACTAGACAAAATTTGTGACACAATGAAAAAAGAATCAGTAAAAAATACTTAAAAACCTAGGAGATAATCAGAAAACAAAAACAGAAACTATTCTATTAAATAAAACAAAAACAGAAAAAGGAAAATCTATTCTAACGGACAGGGGCTACGTGGCGCTCTGTGATTGGTCCTAAGGTGTGCGCGCCAGAGCTAAACTGGCGGACGACCGAAACTTAAAAAATGCTTCGGCTAAAATTAAAATAAATAAAGCCGGCCGGTTCTTTTAACTAAACCGAAGGGGTAAGTTGATTCTAATCTACGCCGTTGAACGAGATCGGACGGAGGAGAGCTCATAGAGGCGGGGTGGAGCTCCGGCGACGGCGGTGGCTCGGGCGTTGATGCGACGACGTCTCCGGTGGTCCTCCGACAAAGGTGAGGGCTCCGGTCGATGCGGATGAGTTCGGCGATTCGTCTGGTGGCGCCGGAACGGCAAGGGGACGACGGTGTCGGCGGCGGCGAGCTCGTGAGCAGAGGGGGTCTTCGGGTGGTCGTCGACAAGCTTGCTCCGTTGGGTGTTGGGCTCGGGTGAGTGCACGGGGAGGTGCGGCGAGCAAGGTAGAGCGGATGGTGGCCTCGGGCGGCGACGGGAGTGCCTAGTGCGAGCAGGGGGGGTCGGCAATGGCGCGATGGCCGTGGGTATCTCCGGTGAGAAACGGAGGCGAGGGGAGGGCTCGGGTGTGAGGGGTTTGGAGGGGAACGGGTCGAGGAGGCCTCGGGCTTTATAGGGGAGGGCTCGGGTGCTCCAGAATGGCAGGGGATCAGGAGATCGCCGCGGATCCGATCGGCTCCGGCGAAGGAAGGAAGGAGGAGGAAGGTGACCGCGGGGTCTTTCCATCGGGCGGGGTGGGGGCCACGGTCAGTGAGGGAGAGGGCGGGAGAAAGAGATCGGTGGACGATCCCAGGAGGATTCGGATCCGTTCGAAGGGGATCTGGGCCAGATCCGTAGCTGGGCCGGCTCGGGGTTTTCCTTTTTAAAAGAAGATCTCCTTTTATAAAAACAAAAACAGAAAAGGAAGTTGAATAAAAGGAAAACTAAAATACTTTTATATAGACATATTATATATCAAAATGACCAGAAAAATATTTCCTTCAACATGACCATATTTTCCAGAATTTTCGAAATACTTTTAAAAACAAATATTTTCCAAAATTCACAAAAAATGACTTTGACCCAAAGACCAAATATTTTACAAATGTTTTTTTTATGAGTTTATAAATTCAAATGAAATTCAAATTGCCTCTGGTTTGGAGGGTCATGTTGCTCCACTCATATTTTTCAAATTTTGGTCAGGGCATTTGAATCCGTCCAAACTTTGAAATATAACCAAATATGAAATGGATTCCAAAAGAATATTTTAGAAGTTTTCAAATCCACTTTTCAAATCCTTTTATTTGAAGAAGTCATGTCATCTTCTCTCATTGATCTGAATTGGATGAATTTGAAATCAAACACAAAGGGGAAAGTCATTTTATTCCCTCTCATTCAAAAGTTTCAAATTTCACTCAATTTTCAATCACTCAATCAAACAATCAATCATTCTATTGATTAATATAACATTCCAAATTTTGGGATGTTACAAACCTACCACACTTAAAATGAATCTCGTCCTCGAGATTCGAAAGGGCTAGAAAGAAAAGGTTAGGGTTTGGGGATCTTCTAGCCATTCCACTGGTCTGACAAGTGTGGGTGCTACCACACTTAAAATGAGAATTACTGGTCCCTCAAAATTTATGACAATCCTCTCAGGTCCTTGACAATAACTGTCTCTTTACATTCTTCACAGTAACTCCTTTGTTGATGCTCGTCCGTTATAGTCACAATTTCTTCTTTTTTTCCCTTCAAAATCCAGTGTTTCCTTGGTCATTAAAAAGTTCTTCCGTTACTGGGTCTTCTTAACTGACAGGTCTCGTGGTCATTCTAAATAACTCATCGATGATCTCATGGTGGTCTACCATTTGTGGCTATCCAGCAGTGAAATGGGTCTTGGCTTCATCCTCACTGTAAAATTCCTACGTTTGATAACAACTGTCAAGTACAAGGGGTCTTCATCCTACCATTCTAAGGCTTAAACAAAAGCTTCAAAGAACGTCATCTCTTTACTATGGGTAAGTCACGCAGATTTACCATTTCGAATATCAAGAGAAATGATAAGAGTAAGTCATCATGGTGGCCAAGCCATGTCGCACTGAAATCATTACCTTGTATAAGGTTTAGTGAATCTCGTATTCTAACACTTGGTCTTCCTCACAAGCGTTGCAGAAATTTCTCTTGTCAACGAAGTTCGGATAAATCCATTGATTCTGCAAGCTGAACAAAAACATCTATCGTTTCTTCACCACTCTCAGGTTTTCGTATCCTCCTAGGAAAAACGTCTGCTAACCAGTTAAAGCTTCTTCCAAGTTCCTTCCTTCATAAGGGTAGTGCTTGATCCTTATCAATCCCGAGGTCTGTGAGTTGTGGGCTCACTTGAATACTTGAACAACTTGAACTCACCCTTGGGGTTACTATCGTTTCATATTCCAACATTATCTTCAATTCATTTCATCATACCCTTGAGGTAATAAATCACACACTTATTCTTGTCTAGATTCCACTTTGTGGGATTCATTTTTTTTCCTTTCCATTGGTATGTTTACCAATAAGTGTTGGTTCATCATATTCATTCCTTCATTTCATCCTTATTTTATTCTCAAAACTCCAACTTCAAAAGTACTTTGTTACAAATGCTGTCATCCACATAGTTTGATATGGTCCAGCATTACTTTCATCTGTATTCATTTGTCCAAACTCCTTGGCATGAACGGTACATTATTGTTCCTTTGATCCTGTGGTTTTACCGATTACTACCACACTTAAAATGAAATGTACACATGCCTGCATAGACCATATTTTCTCATATCCTCGAAAATGGTCAGAGATCTTGTTTATAGAGTACAACTCATACAATTTAACATAGGGAATCAAGAGCCAATGAATTCTTATTGATTCATGAAGTTATTCCAATACTCCGACACTTCCATTACATAGTTCAACTCCATATGAAAAATAAGAGTGCTTCCCACTACACATATTACATTCTTTATTCCAATACCCAAGATCTCAATTACTCGCTACAAGCTTCCTTCTCGTCTAAACATTCCCATGCAAAATGTCCTGCTTCCCTGCAGCGTAAACAAATGACTTCCGACACGTCTCGGGGCTTCTTTGTGATTTCATGATTTCCTTGGGTTCTTGTCTTCCTTTCTTGGCATTAACTGGCGTAGTGACCTGTGTTCTTACACTCAAAACAGGTAATATGACTCTTATCATTTGTTGGGTTTGGGTTGTTCTCGGAATACACGCTCTCTCTCTCTCTCTTCCTTGTCTTCTTCATTCCGATCAATTCTTCTATTTCATGTGGATCAATCTCCACTTTTTCTGTCAGGAAGTATCCCAGATTCTCTTCGTGCAATCTTGTGAAAAATGTCCTTCTTCTCCACACGAGTAGCAGGCATTGGAGAAAAATCTGGTTAGGCCTTGTCCATCAGGGTCTTCAACATATTCCTTCATCATAGGTTCTTCTAAAATCGTCTTGAAGGTTTCCTTCATTGCTTCTTTCTGCTGCTTGACAACTTGTTGTACCTTGGGGTAAATGTGGCACTGAGCCGGGTAGTGGGTGGTTCTTTCACACAAGAAACAAGTCACCAGTCTAATTGGACATTCCTCAACTGGGCGATTTTCTTCACGATGAGGGCATCCATCCTTGTGTTCTTCATGCGTGTGTCCTATTTCTCCACATATTTTGCCTGCACAAGGCTTCTTCACTTCACAATCACATGGCTTTTGTATGGGATGAGATCTTAGTAGAATCGTCTTGAGTTCTTCCCAAGCATTTGCTCCATTCCATCCTTGTATAGCTTGATGTATCTCTCTCCATGTTGAAGCACCTTGTGTGATGAGTCGTAGGGTGTATGGAACCATATACTCTCCTTCAATACGGTACTCCTTCATGCGATCTTCCAGCTTATGTATCCACTGTTCTACCTCTAGCTGAGTCATTGGTTCAGAGAATGCAAGTCCATCTTCATTCATCATCTATTGGGTCCAAGGGTTTTGGGATGAGATACTGGAAAGATAGAGGCAGATACACACAATACAAACAATAGTTTTGAAAATAGGTTTTATCTGTGGCTGTCGAAAAAAAATACAGACAAATGACAGCTCACAAATCATCGTATCTAACGTGAGTATACAACAGGGTGGGGGTCCTCTAAAGGTCATATTGAAATGCTTCAAGGTCTTTGAATTCTTCGGGTCATCAAAGTCTTCAACTGGTGTAGCTTCAATTATGGTTGGATACGGTAATTCTCCTTTCACTCTGACTTGGTTACGATTGTCCGATATCTTGTCCTTCTCGGAGTGGTCTCAGTTGATTCTTCATGTGGTCAAAGGGAAGGGTATTGTCTAAGTATTCGAGTGAGAGGGAATATTTAATAAAGCTTAGAAAAGAGGAGAGGTAAAAGGTCTTTTTGAAAATAAAGTTTTAGAGAGATTACTTTCCTAAGGCTTTCCAATTTCTAGGGTCACGTCCTATAGTCAACATGTGCTCTGATACCATTTCTGTAGCGTCCCCACTCAAAACGAGTCAAGCCTCTGTGTGTTAGTGCCATCCCTGGATCAGTATGCTGGCACACACAGTACATCAATGTATATATCAAAGTGCAATCACATGTAAATAACGTAAAACTGATATATACCTCTTAAATCTCAGCAAAAACAGTCAACGGGAGTGGAGTCCCAATAAACACCAATGGCAGGTTGAGTGTAGATCGTAACCCTGAATCGTACTCTTACTCGTCGTAGAAATGTATCTGCAACATAAGACGTTGCAGCCGTGTAGGTCAGTACATTGAATGTACCGGCAAGATCACCATAGAATAAAATGATGAAGACTATTCTATATGCAAAAGGCTTTATGGCTCTGTGTCTGAGTTTTTGCAGAAAAACTGGTTTTATTTTCCCTACAACAAAGGAGTCAAAAGGAAATATCACTACAAAAGTTGGTTGTGAATGAGATGGTTCCACCAACCAATTCTCATGTCCCAAAATTATTAATAGACCCACTCATCATAATTTATTAATTGTGTTGAGACCGGCTGATAGTATCATCTCTGGTGCTCATGTTGTCCGTAACCGGGGACACGGCTAATCGATTAGTTTGACACTCTGCAGAGGTTTGTACACTTTACCCGCAAGATTCGATCCCTCTTGTTGTGTCCTCGCACTGCCTGGTGTTTGAGAACGAGACGATCGAAACATGGCCTTCCAAAGCGATCCTCCGGTAGAAAGTCAGTGCCCATCCAATCCTACCGTTCTTCTACATCTCGTAGCAATCTGACCTACCAGAGTCACCACTAAGGTCAACCAAGCCAGAGCCCATATTGACTTGCGGTTGCACACGTAAGCTTTCCGGTCTTGAAGTATCCATCCATCTCTTTGAGCCTGGGTGGCCTTCCGTTGGGATGATCACAAGTAGATACCAGGATTCCCGGCATAACCATGATAGATATCAGGCTGCCAAAATGCATGTCCAATCAACCCAGAGGTATATTGAGTCCTTCAAGTCTTGAAGTCTTGATCATCATGTAGGTCTTGAAATAATTAATTCACCTCACAACACTCCTGTATCTCACAACCAAACCTCGTCTACTAAAGAACCAAGAATAGTTTTCCCTACAAACAACCTATTTTCAATCGCAACAAAACATTATCAAAGTAAAATCTAACAAATATATTTTATTAAATATTTTACTAGCAAAAAGAATTACTTTTGAAGATCAAGTAAGAACTATGAAAACAACACACTAAACAACATAAGTTTTTGTCTAATAAACTTAACAACAAGAAAAACAATAAAATACTAAAATAAGAGAAAACAAAATATAAAACAACTATGTTAATAGAACGTAAAACTTATAAAACAATTTATGAAAATATTTTCAAATAGGAAATCAAATTAGCAATGAAATCAATTTACAAGTTATTATTAAACTAGATTTGATTTCATGCTATCAAATATAATAAAAGACATAAAAATAAACTTGGTTGAAATACTAGTGCTAACTAACAGAAAAACAAAGTAAAACTTGTCAACTAATATAAAAGAAAATAAATTAAAAACAATTAAAACAAAAGAAATAGAAATAAACCTAAAAAGAACTAAAGAGAATCTGTTTTGCTTGAAACCCTAATTTAAAATATTCTAAAAATTCTCCAATTGAACAGGGTGATAAAAATAACTAATACAAAACAGTAGCAAAAAGAATCACTCAAAATATGGTTTTAAACTCAAGTTATTCAAATTCAAGTGATTTGAGAAAATTTCAATGAATTCAAATTTATAATTTTCAAACATGGTCAAACTTGATATCTACAGAAACTAGACAAAATTTGTGACACAATGCAAAAAGAATCAATCAAAAATACTTAAAAACCTAGGAGATAATCAGAAAAGAAAAACAGAAACTATTCTGTTAAATAAAACAAAAACAGAAAAAGGAAAATCTATTCTAACAGACAGGGGCTACGTGGCGCTCTGTGATTGGTCCTAAGGTGTGCGCGCTAGAGCTAATCTGGCGGACGGCCGAAACTTAAAAAAACGCTTCGGCTAAAATTAAAATAAATAAAGCCGGCCGGTTCTTTTAACTAAACCAAAGGGGTAAGTTGATTCTAATCTACACCGTTGAACGAGATCGGACGGAGGAGAGCTCACAGAGGCGGGGTGGAGCTCCAGCGATGGCTCCGGCTCCGGCGGCGGCTCGGGTGTTGATGCGACAGCGTATCCGGTGGTCCTCCGGCGAAGGTGAGGGCTCCGGTCGATGCGGACGAGTTCGGCGATTCGTCTGGTGGCGCCGGAACGGCTCGGGGACGACGGTGTCGACGGCGGCGAGCTCGTGAGCGGAGGGGATCTTCGGGTGGTCGTCGGCGAGCTTGCTCCGGGGGGGTGTTGGGCTCGGGTGAGTGCACGGGGAGGTGCGGCGAGCAAGGTAGAGCGGATGGTGGCCTCGGGCGGCGACGGGAGTGGCTAGTGCGAGCAAGGGGGTCGGCAATGGCGCGGCGGCCATGGGTATCTCCTGCGTGAAACGGAGGTGAGGGCAGGGCTCGGGCGTGAGGGGTTTGGAGGGGAACAGGTCGAGGAGGCCTCGGGCTTTATAGGGGAGGGCTCGGGTGCTCCATAATGGGAGGGGATCAGGAGATCGCCGCGGATCCGATCAGCTCCGACGAAGGAAGGAAGGAGGAGGAAGGCGACAGCGGGGTCTTTCCATCGGGCGGGGTGGGGGCCATGGTTAGTGAGGGAGAGGGAGGGAGAAAGAGATCGGTGGCCGATCCTAGGAGGATTCGGATCCGTTCGAAGGGGATCTGGGCCAGATCCGTAGCTGGGCCGGCTCGGGGTTTTCCTTTTTAAAAGAAGATTTCCTGTTATAAAAACAAAAACAGAAAAGGAAGTTGAATAAAAGGAAAACTAAAATACTTTTATATAGACATATTATATATCAAAATGACCAGAAAAATATTTCCTACAACATGAACATATTTTCCAGAATTTTCGAAATACTTTTAGAAACAAATATTTTCCAAAATTCAAAAATAATGACTTTGACCCAAAGACCAAATATTTTACAAATGTTTTTTTATGAGTTTATAAATTCAAATGAAATTCAAATTGCCTCTGGTTTGGAGGGTCATATTGCTCCACTCATATTTTTCAAATTTTGGTCAGGGCATTTGAATCCATCCAAACTTTGAAATATAACCAAATATGAAATGGATTCCAAAAGAATATTTCAGAAGTTTTCAAATCCACTTTTCAAATCCTTTTATTTGAAGAAGTCATGTCATCTTCTCTCATTGATCTGAATTGGATGAATTTGAAATCAAACAGAAAGGGGAAAGTCATTTTATTCCCTCTCATTCAAAAGTTTCAAATTTCACTCCATTTTCAATCACTCAATCAAACAATCAATCATTCTATTGATTAATATAACATTCCAAATTTTGGGATGTTACAATTAACTAGACTCAATGCATAAGAATGACAATAATGCTCTCTGGTCTGGTGCTTTTAGTAAGAGGGTGATGACTCAACATAAAAATAAATAGATAGGCCCTTCGCAGAGGGAAGCATTGATTTGTAGAGGTGCGAGAGCTCAAAGTTTTAAAACAGGATTGAGATATAGTTTTTGGGTGGTTCACTTTTCTTGTCAACGTTATGACAGAGGTTTTCAATATCTTCTATGCTAAACTAATTATTGGCGGTTCCGAAACAGAATAGTAAAGTTTAATCCTATCCACCATCCATACACAAACCATGGCTGACCGAATCCACGGATGCCTGCCAACATATCAACTGTCCCAAGGTGTTTTGTTTAATTAATTATTGATTATGCAGGACTGGGCATCCTTTTTACCAGCCTCTCTCGTGCAATGACGGCGAATAAACGACCGTCTTGAGAATAATTCACTTAGCATGGAAGATACCGACCACCTCGTCGCTCCATGAGCGAGACGAGTGCACAAAATGGATATTTATTTGAATATTTAGAGATGGCACATGTAAATTTACTTGGAACGGCAGGGTAATACCGCATATAGGTAGGTATGGTGGACTCATGTGGAATAACTTGGTTTAAAGGTTTTGGATGCATAAGCAGTATTCCCGCTTAGTACAGGCGAAGGCTAGCAATAGGTTGGGAAGTGACCAGCTAGAGAGCGAAACGGTCATAGGTATGCATCATGAATAACTAATATTGGACATAGCATGAGTATGATATGAACGCTCTGAATTTAAACATCATGAAGGCTGCATTGGTTTTGAATCAACTACATGTTTGCACATGGGCCAAGTCAAGCCGCTTGAATTTCTCAGAGGGAAATACCATACTACCATACCACATCATAACCATTTTAATGCATGTTGGCCTATAAGATAAATCATTATTCACAACTAGCTATTTAAGCATGGCATGAGAAGCTATAATCTTTAATTGTCATGATGAACATATTCACTCATAATATACTGAATCAAGATCGAACGAGCTAAACATATTTACAAAAACGGAAAACAAGAAGAGTTCATACCAGCTTCCAGATACGTCTCCAACGTATCTATAATTTTTGATTGTTCCATGCTATTATATTATCGGTTTGGATGTTTTATATGCATTAATATGATATTTTATATTATTTTTGGGACTAACCTATTAACCTAGAGCCCAGTGCCAGTTTCTGTTTTTTCCTTGTTTTTGAGTATTGCAGATAAGGAATATTAAACGGAGTCCAAACAGAATAAAATCTTCGATATGATTTTTCTTGGACCAGAAGAAACCTGCCAGACTTGGAGAGGGGGGCAGGAGACCTGTCGAGAGACGACAAGCCTGCAGGGCGCGCCCTAGGGGGGGGGGGCGCCTTCCTGGCTTGTGGCCCCCTGCAGGCCTCCTTACCCTAATCTTCGTCCTATAAATTCCCAAATATTCCCCCAATACAAAAAAGAGCCACGAAAATACTTTTCCGCCGCCGGAAGCCTCAGTTCCCGTGAGATCCCATCTTGGAGCCTTTTCCGGTAATCTACCGGAGGAGGATTCGATCACGGAGGGCATCTACATCAACTCCATTGCCCCTCCGATGATGCGTGAGTAGTTCACCTCAGACCTTCGGGTCCATAGCTAGTTGCTTGGTGGCTTCTTCTCTCTCTATGTTCTTCAATACCATGTTCTTCATGATCTTCATGGAGATCTATCCGATGTAATACTCTTTTGCGGTGTGTTTGTCGAGATCCGATGAATTGTGAATTTATGATCAGATTATCTATGAATATTATTTGAATCTTCTCTGAATTCTTATATGCATGATTTCATATCTTTGCAAGTCTCTTCGAGTTATTGGTTTGGTTTGGCCAACTAGATTGGTAATTCTTGCAATGGGAGAAGTGCTTAGTTTTGGGTTCAATCTTGCGGTGTCCTCACCCAGTGACATAGTAGGGGTAGCAAGGCACGTATTTGTATGGTTGCCATCAAGGATAAAAAGATGGGGTTTTCATCATATTGCTTGAGTTTATCCCTCTACATCATGTCATCTTACTTAATGCGTTACTCTGTTCTTCATCAACTTAATACTCTAGATGCAGGCAGGAGTCGGTCGATGTGTGGAGTAATAGTAGTAGATGCAGAATCGTTTCGGTCTACTTGACACGGACGTGATGCCTATATGCATAATCATTGCCTTGGATATCGTCATAACTATGCGCTTTTCTATCAATTGCTCGACAGTAATTTGTTCACCCATTGTATTATTTTCCTTCAAGAGAGAAGCCTCTAGTGAAACCTATGGCCCCCGGGTCTATTTATATTTTCAGATCTATAAACCAAAAATACCAAAAATACTTTGCTGCAATCTTTTTACTTTTATTTTACTTTTCGTTTTAGTAATCTTTTATACCTATCTCTATCAGATCTCATCCTTGCAAGTAACCGTGAAGGGATTGACAACCCCTTTATAGCGTTGGGTGCAAGTGTTTGATTATTTGTGTAGGTGCATCTATTGGGGACTTGCTTGTATCTCCTACTGGATTGATACCTTGGTTCTCAACAACTGAGGGAAATACTTATGTACTTTGCTGTATCACCCTTTCCTCTTCAAGGGAAAACCAACGCAAGCTCAAGAAGTAGCAAGAAGGATTTCTGGCGCCGTTGCCGGGGAGATCTACATCAAGCCTACCAAGTACCCATCACAAACTCATCTTTTGCATTTACATTATTTGCCATTTGCCTCTCGTTTCCTCTCCCCCACTTCTAAAATGATTTTCAGAAAAACCAAAAAGATTTGCCTTTTTATTCGCCCTTCTTCCGTTCGTCTTTTCGTTTCCTTTTTGTTTGCTTGTGTGCTAGATTGCTTGCTTTGTCACGATGACTCAAGAGAATACCAAGTTGTGTGACTTCTCCAATACTAATAATAATGATTTTATTAGTACTCCGATTGCTCCCGCCACTAGTGCGGAATCTTATGAAATTAATGCCGCTTTGCTTAATCTTGTTATGAAAGAACAATTTTCCGGCCTTCCTAGTGAAGATGCCGCATCCCATCTAAATACTTTCGTTGAGTTGTGTGATATGCAAAAGAAGAAAGATGTGGATAATGATATTGTTAAATTGAAGCTATTTCCGTTCTCACTACGAGATCGTGTTAAAACTTGGTTTTCATCTTTGCCTAAAAATAGTATTGATTCATGGAATAAGTGTAAAGATGCTTTTATTTCCAAGTCCTTTCCGCCTGCTAAGATCATCTCCCTTAGGAATGATATAATGAATTTTAAGCAACTTGATCATGAGCATGTTGCACAATCTTGGGAGAGGATGAAACTAATGATTAGAAATTGCCCCGCACATGGTTTGAGTTTATGGATGATTATACAAAAAATTTATGCGGGATTGAATTTTGCTTCTAGAAATCTTTTAGATTCCGCCGCGGGTGGTACTTTTATGGAAATCACATTAGGAGAAGCTACTAAACTCCTAGATAATATTATGGCAAATTACTCTCAATGGCATATCGAAAGATCTCCTACTAGTAAAAAAGTGCACGCTATTGAAGAGATAAATACTTTGAGTGAAAAGATGGATGAATTAATGAAATTGTTTGCTAGTAAGAGTACTCCTATTGATCCTAATGATATGCCTTTGTCTTCTTTGATTGGAAATAATAATGAATCTATGGATGTGAATTTTGTTGGTAGGAACAATTTTGGTAATAACGCGTATAGAGGTAATTTCAACCCTAGGCCGTTTCCTAGTAATTCCTCTAATAATTATGGTAATTCCTACAACAATCCTTATGGAAATTATAATAAGATTCCCTCTGATCTTGAGAATAATATTAAAGAATTTATTTGTTAGCAAAAGGTTTTCAATGCTATGATTGAAGAAAAATTGCTCAAGATTGATGATTTGGCTAGGAACGTTGATAGAATTTCTCTTGATATTGATTCTTTGAAAATTAGATCTACTCCACCCAAGCGTGATATTAATGAGTCTTTAAAAGCTATGATAACCTCTATTGATGAGTGTAAGGAAAGAACCGCTAGAATGCGTGCTAAGCGTGAATGGCTTGAAAAGGTGTGTTCTCATGATAATAATGATGAGGATCTTAAAGTGATTGATGTGGCTCCTATTGAATATTTGTTTTCTAATATAAATCTTGACAAAGATGGGACTGGAGATAAGTCAACTTTAGTTAAAAGTCGTCCCAATGATTCGGAGTTTATAGATCTTAATGCTAAGATTGATAAAAGTGGGATTGAAGAGGTCAAAACTTTAAATAGCAATGAACCCACTCTTTTGCATTTCAATGACTTTAATTATGATAGTTGTTCTTTGATTGATTGTATTTCCTTGTTGCAATCCATGTTGAATTCTCCGCATGCTTATAATCAAAATAAAGCTTTTACTAAACATATCGTTGATGCTATGATGAAACCTTTTGAAGAAAAACTTGAGTTGGAAGTTTCTATACCTAGGAAGCTTTATGATGAGTGGGAACCTACTATTAAGATTAAGATTAAAGATTATGAGTGCCATGCCTTGTGTGATTTGGGTGCTAGCGTTTCCACGATTCCGAAAACTTTATGTGATGTGCTAGGTTTCCATGATCTTGATGATTGCTCTTTAAATTTGCATCTAGCGGATTCCACTATTAAGAAACCTATGGGAAGGATTAATGATGTTCTTATTGTTGTAAATAGGAATTATGTGCCCATAGATTTCATTGTTCTTGATATAGATTGCAATCCTACATGTCCTATTATTCTTGGTAGACCTTTCCTTAGAACGATTGGTGCAATTATTGATATGAAAGAAGGAAACATTAGATTCCAATTTCCGTCAAGGAAAGGCATGGAACACTTTCCTAGAAATAAAATCAAATTACCTTATGAATATATTATGAGAGCTACTTATGGATTGCATACCAAAGATGACAATACCTAGATCTATTGCGTTATGCCTAGCTAGGGGCGTTAAACAATAGCGCTTGTTGGGAGGCAACCCAATTTTATTTTCTGTTCTCTTTGGTTTGTTTTTGCTTTCTGTTTTTGAGCGATTTACACATTATTACCTCTGTAGTAATTGTGTTTTATTGCTTTAATTAGTGTTTGAGCCAAGTAAGACCTTTGGAATGGTCTACGGTCATTGTTGATTTGATTTTGCTGAAAAACAGAAACTTTTGTTCTCAGTACAGGAATTTTATAAATTCACCAGAGCGTCGAATGAGTCTGAAATTTTTACACAAGATTGATATACAAATTTCCCAGATTTTCCTAATTTTTCAGAATTTTTGGAGTTACATAAGTATTCGAAGTCTACAGATTGCTACAGACTGTTCTGTTTTTGACAGATTCTGTTTTCTTTGTGTTGTTTGCTTATTTTGATATATCTATGGGTTGTATCGGGGGGTATGAACCATGGAGAAGTTGGAATACATTAGATATCATACCAATATAAATATAGAATGAGTTCACAACAGTACCTAAAGTGGTGATTTATTTTTCTTATACTAACGGATCTCACGAGTTTTCTGTTGAGTTTTGTGTTGTGAAGTTTTCAAGTTTTGGGTAAAGATTTGATGGACTATGGAATAAGGAGTGGCAAGAGCCTAGGCTTGGGGATGACCAAGGCACCCCAATCCATATTAAAGGATACCAAATAGCCTAAGCTTGGGGATGCCCCGGAAGGCATCCCCTCTTTCGTCTTCAATCCATCGGTAAATTTACTTGAGGCTATATTTTTATTCACCACATGATATGTGTTTTGTTTGGAGCGTCTTGTATGATATGAGTCTTTTATTTTTAGTTTGCCACAATCATCCTTGCTGCACACATCTTTTGAGAGGGACACTCATAAATCGTGAATTTATTAGAATACTCTATGTGCTTCACTTATATCTTTTGAGCTAGGCAATGTTGCTCTAGTGCTCCACTTATATCTTTTTAGAGCACGGTGGTGTTTTTATTTTATAGAAATAATTGAACTCTCGTACCTCACTTATATTATTTTGAGAGTCTTTAAACAACATGGTAATTGGTTTAGGTTATGAATTTGGTCCTAATATAATGGGCATCCAAGAGGGATATAATAAAAACTTTCATATAAAGTGCATTGAATACTATGAGAAGTTTGATTCACTACTAGGAGAAACCTTATAGGCAGGACACTATCAGTAGCGCTGGACAGTAACAGGTGTTGCTGGTAATTACCAGTAGCGCTGGATTTCGGCAGCGCTACAAGTAAAGACTTAGCAGTAGCGCCGGAAACAAAGAGAGCGCTACTGCTAAGCGGGACCCGACGAGCCCACCGACACTGTTGGTAGTAGCAGCGCTGTCCAGAATACAGCGCTACTACTAAGATTTTAGTAGTAGCGCTTTTTTCGTGGAACCGCTACTGCTAATGGGCCCCACTTAATAGTAGCGCTCTTTCTGGAAAGCGCTACTACTAAGTAACATAGCAGAAGCGCTTTTTGAAAAACAGCGCTACTGCTATGCGTGGCTGGTGCCACCTTTTCACACCCCTCCCCCTCCTCCCCCCTTTGCCCTCTCTCCCCCTCCTTTCCCCTCTCCCCTCACCATTGTTGCCCTTCTTCTCTCTTCCTCCTACCTCTCTTGTCTCCCCATTAATGCCCCCCTCCACCATAACTCTCCTCCATAAATGGCCTTCTCATTTCTAGCTAGCTCCATAAATGCCCCCCTACCTCATTTATTTGGCTCTCCCTCCATTCCATTAGATATAGATCTAGCTAGCTCATCTCTCTCCCTCTCCATTAGTTACCTAGAGTCATCTCTCCTCCCCAACAACTAGATCTAGCTAGCTATTTAGCCATCCACACTTTCGATCCCTATAGGTAGCGAAAGGCCTCATCCGGTCGATCGGTCTCTCTCGCGAGATAGGTGAGTAAAAAGTTGTTCATTTCAAGAATGGGAATATGTGTGTGAATGGGAATATGTGTGTTTGGGATATGGAGAGATTTGTGCGAGTGACATGCCCCCGAGTTGCTTATGTTTTGCCGAAATGTCGATTTATTTCCGTTTCGGTGAATTTCGAGCAAACTCGATATGTCCTATTTTTAGGCAAAGTCATGCCCAATTTTTATATGACTTTGATGCATGCATGCATTTTGTTTATAACCCTTTTGCTTGTTATACCGTGCATGCCGTCGGTCATGAAGGTGAGTGGACGGAAGGTGGAGCGATACATGCAATCCGCGGTGATGGACATGTATGCAAATAATCGGACTAGGATTAGATGTCCGTGTACAAGATGCAAAGAAGGAGTCCTTTTGGACCCTTTTGATCATGGCAGGTTGAAGGCGCACCTGCTGATGAATGGTTTCATGGATGGCTATACTCGGTGGATAAGTGAAGATGATGATGATGAGGACGTCCACATGGCCGGGAATAACGACATGGGGCTAGACGAAGAGATGACCGATCGACAAGAAGACGATGGCGTCGGACATGGCGGCGGGGAAGAGTTAAAAGACGGCGGCGGAGAAGATTCCGGACACGGTGAAGAAGAGTCTGGACATGGCGGAGAAGAGGCGGCGGTCACGCCACAGTCTTCGACGCTACTAAGTGCAGTCGTGCAGGACCCTCATGTTCGAGACCTCCTTCGCAAGAGTACGACTAGCGAGAGAGCTGCTTCTAGAGAGGAGGCCAAGCTGGCGCAACTTGAAGTAGACTCAAAGACTCCATTGTATGACGGTTGCGCTCCCGAGGTGACCCGCTTGAGTTTCACGCTCGAACTTCTAATGACGAAGGCCAAAAACAAATGGACAGACAAAAGCCTCGATGAGCATTTGACGTATCTACATAATAAAGTTCTTCCCGCGGGGAACCTGTGTCCTACTAGTGTCGATGAGGCCAAGAAAATCGTTTGCCCTTTTGATTTTCCGCACATTAGGTACCACGCATGCATCAACGATTGCATCATTTATCGGGGGGAGCACGCGGAAAAAACCAGCTGTCCAGTGTGCAATGCTTCTCGATACAAGAAGGAAGGAAAGAAAGCTCCTCAGAAAGTTGTATGGTACTTTCCGATCACTCCCCGTCTGCAGCGGTATTTCATAGATCCTAAGGAAGCAAAGCTCATGCGCTGGCACGCGGAGAGGAAGAAGCCCGACGATGGAGATGATCCGAAGCTGAGACACCTCGCAGATGCTAGCCAGTGGAGAGCATTCAACGCCGTATATGGATATGCTGCAGAAGATCCAAGGAACATCGTGCTTGGTGCGAGTACCGATGGCATGAATCCGTTTGGAAACCAAAACACCAACCACAGCACATGGCCCGTCTTTGTATGGATGTACAACCTCCCCCCATGGAAGTGCATGAAGACAAAGTACATACACATGAGCATGCTGATTCAAGGGCCGAAACAACCGGGAAATAATATTAACCTGTATATGGGGCTTCTGAAAGAGGAGCTAGACACGTTATGGAAAACACCGGCATGGACATGGGACGCCAGCAAAGGAGAGTATTTCTATATGAGAGCCGCGCTGATGACGACGGTGCACGACTATCTCGGTTACGGGTACACCTCAGGCCCGGTGTGCCACGGATACTGCGGATGCACGAGGTGCATGGATGATACAACGTCTCAGCAGCTTACGTCAACGAAAGATGGCGGGTCCGGGAAAATCGTGTACATGGGGCATCGTAGATGGCTCGAGAAGGATGACCCGTGGAGAAAGCGTGGAGATCTATTCAATGGGTTGGCACACTGATGAACATGCCAGAGGAGACCAAGGACGGGCCGAAGGCAAGGAAAGACTTGGAAGATTTGAAGATCAGGAAAGATCTCCACCGTAAAAAGTCGACGGAGGAGACGGAGACGGAGACGGAGGAGGGGGAAAGGGGCAGAAAAGTCAACAAGAAGGAGAAGAATTATTGCCCCCCTTCTTGCTTCACCTTAAGTGCGAAGGAGATCGATCAATTCATCAAGTGCCTTATGGGAATCAAAGTCAGTTCCGGTTACTGTGGGAAGATAAGCAGATTTCTAGACCCCAAGAAGAAAAGGTTCAGCGGGATGAAGTCTCATGACTGTCACGTGATGATGACGCATATACTCCCGGTTGCCATTAGAGGGATAATGGACAAGCACGTCTGTGACACGCTTACTGGTCTCTGCAACTTCTTCGACGTTATCTCTCGAAAGTCCATAAGTGTGAAGCAGCTCCGAAGGCTACATGAAGAGATCGTTGTCATACTATGTGAGCTTGAGATGTACTTCCCGCCCGCGTTCTTTGACGTCATGGTGCATCTATGTGTCCACATCATGGACGACATCATCGACCTCGGGCCGACATTCCTTCACAGCATGATGCCGTTCGAGAGGATGAATGGGGTCATCAAAGGATTCGTTCGTAACATGTCCCGTCCCGATGGGAGCATCGTCCAGGGGTATCTGACGCATGAGTGCATCTCCTTTTGCGAGAATTATATAGGCGTCGGAGATCCTGTTGTTGGTTTGCCCATCAAGAAGCACGATGGGAGGCTCGGAGGAGAAGGTCACAACAACGGCTGGAGGGAATTGCACGTGGACTACTCGGATCGATGAAACGACTTTGACAGGGCTAACTTAGTAGTGCTACAACACCTAGATGTGGTAGATGATTATGTGGCATGGCACAAAGAAACCATCGCAAATAATTACCGTGATAAGGGGATGCTCAAGACGGACGACGAAGTTACTGTAGAGCACAACGCCACTTTCTTGCGTTGGTTCAAAGAGCAAGTTCTTGAAAATCCCCCGGAAGAGGGCAGTTCGGACGGATTGCTCATACATGCCTTAGCACATGGCCCCGTGCCCAAACTCGCGACCTATCAGTCATACGATATCAACGGGTACATGTTCTACACGGAGGCCAAAACATGGATAGTGATTACCAGAACTCCGGGGTGACGATTGAATGCGTGACCGATGCCAACGGCACAATTGAAAGATTCTACAGAAGGTTCGAAGAGATCTAGGAGCTTGACTATGCTGGAATACATGATGCGACGATGTTCCGTGTTAGATGGGCTACGGACGTCGTAAGAGAAAACAAGTATTTCACTACCATGTCTATACCTGACGCAATGAGCGCAACCGTGAACGTTAACGTCATCGCCAAAACTGAGCCATGGGTACACGCTAAGCACGTGACACAATGCTTCTTCATAACTGACTCGACCAATCCCAGCCGTGTTGTCGTGAGGAGAGGCAAAAGGAGCATCGTCGGAATGGATGGAGTCGCCAACGAGGAAGACTACGACCAATACGGCAACCCGATGAGGGAAGATGACGATGACGATGAAGCATACGTGAAAAGAAGAATCAATACTACATTACGTAAGAAAGATCGTACTCCATGGTTCCAGAAAAGTCACAAGGAGGGGCTCAATTATTCGGCAACGAACAAGAAAGGGAAGAAGCTCAATGTGAAACGTCGTCGACGCAGCTGAGAAACCATCATTTATATATATGTATCTA